>JBAMBE010001117.1:0-1209692 GCA_037043585.1 Drosophila mimica | reverse complement strand
GCATGTACATGTGGGTTTTTTCCAACTCTTTTAGAATGTTTTTGGTTTTCAACTGGGTCTTTTTTTTTGTGTTTTCTCTTGCTTTGTCTTACTCGCTCGCATGTCGCCGCTACTCGATGGCTTGTGTTGTGTTCCCTTACATCGCCCGACCGCATTCATTTTCACACGAGCGTTTGCTTACCGTATATTTGCCATTGTGCAGCTCGTGGCAACGAAATTATCACCAGTTCGATGACGCCGTCGTCGTCGATGACAGCTGCGCAGTCGACCGAGTTTCTAACTGTGATTGAATGACGAGCGACTTTTAATTTATGGAGGCAACTAAAAATTAATTGTTTTTTCGTTTTAGCTTTTGGGTCTTATATTATTTTTTTTTGGACTTTGACTCCCACACGTGTTTGTAATCGCATTATCTGTGTTTAGGTTCGCGTTTGAGTGTATTTGTGTGTGTATATGTGTTTATTTGATTGTGTGTTGAGCCCATTTTAAAATGTATGTCATTAATATGTAAATATGTTGTCTGGCAAACGGTAGCAATAACAATAAAATTTCAAATGATTTCCAGTGACACAATTAATTCGATTTTTTACACTATGATACCGAAGGTATATAGTATATTGAGTTTGTGCAATGTCCGTCATGCTGTCCGACCGTCTGTCCGTCTGTATGAACGTGCGTTTCTCCGACACCCTTAGAGATGGAGACTTGAAACTTGGAATATATACTGGAAAGTACCCTCAAAAGTTAAAGTGTCAAGGTTTTAGTCCTACGACCACTAGGGAGCTAGAAAATCGATAAAATCGATTTTCGCAAATCGATAAAGCCACATATCTCCCACAATTTTATGGATATTTCGGAAAGTGTAAATCGATAACTCTGTATATCTTCCACAATATTAGAGATATTGAAAGGTAATTTACTGGTAACCTCCTTCATCGATTGACATTTCGTTTTTGGGAATTTCGTCCCTAGAAATTTAAAATGCGCATATCTTCCATAATTTGTAAGCTAGAATCACCAAATTTTGAAGGTATGTTACTGGTAACTCCCCCAAGAGATCGATAAAAAATTGGATGGCCACGCCCACTCCGCCTACCTAAGCCGATACACCTGCTAGTGTAAATCGATAACACCGTATATTTCACAAAATTTGAAAGCTTAAGTCCAAAAATTTTAAAGGTGTATTGCTAGTAACACCCTTTCAAAATCTGGAAAAAAATTTTGGATCACGCCCACTCCCGCCCCCAATAACCGATATATGCCCATATCTCCCGAAATTTAAGAGCTATAGTTACCAAAGTTGGAAGGAAGATTATTAGGAACCTTCTCTTTAATTTTTTTTAACGACGCTCACTCCCGTTCCAAAATCTCGAAAAGCTCATATCTTCCGTAATTTAAGAGCTACAGTTGAAGAAGGGTTACTATCTTGTATCCACCTCAATCTGAAAGGCAAACTTTGGCAATATTTCTTAGCTGCGCACGAGTTATGGTATCATAGTATTTCGCTGTCGGTTACGTCCGACTGCAACGTTCTCTCTTGTTTTATTTTATTTTGTTGTTTTTTTTATGGTATATTACGAAGCTTAGTTGGATGCTAATTAAGCAGTTCAAAGTGCGTATGATATTAAAAAAAAAAAACAAATTATAGTTTTTATTACTGTTTACGAGAAATAAATTGACTTGATTTGGACTATATAAGAATTTATAAAAACAGAAAAAAAAGTATTTAAAATAATGCTATGGTATGCCATTTCACCATAGTCTTGTTTGTTCACATACAATAAAATAACATTTTAACGATAGCGCAGCCTTTTATTACTTTTTGTAGTTATCCGTTTGATATTTTTTTTAGCGTATAAATAGTTTAAAAACTGACTCATGAATACCAATGTATGAGCCGCGACTTTCATATATGTATAAGCAGAACTGGTAAAACCTGACGTATGTGTAATTTTTTGATACGCATAAGCATTATTTACACGGCCTATATGCATGGCAATCACTCTTTAGATACATCATTTACTTTTCGATGATAGAGATGATAGAGGAATTGTTTATACTATTATACCAAAAAGGTATAATAGTATATTTGTTTTGTGGAATGTCCGTCATGCTGTCCGTCCGTCTGTCAGTCTGTATGAACGTGCGTTCCTCCAACACCCATAGAGATAGAGACTTGAAACTTAGAACGTATATTGGAAAGTACCCTCAAATGTTAAAGTGTCTTAGGTTTGGTCCTACGTCTACTAGGGAGCTAGAAAACCGCGAAATTCGATTTTAGCAAATCGATAAATCCACACATCTCTCACAATTTAATGGATACAGTCACCAATTATGGTTGGTAGGTTGTTGGCAAGGTCCTTCAAAGATCGAAATGTGCCACGCTCACCTCCAACGCCCCATCACCCCGCCTCTAAAATTTTCAAATGGCTATATCTTCCGCAGTTTTTGAGTAGGGAACGTCAAATTTGGTAGGTATATTACTGGTAGTCGCTTTTAAGAACCGATAACAAATTTGTGTTGCCACGCCCACACCTGCGCCTATAATCGACAATTCCGATAGTAAATCGATAACTCCGTATATCTCCGAAAATTTTAAAGAAAGAGTAACCAAATTTGGAAGGTAATTTGCTGGTAACCTCCTCCAAAGATTGGCATATCAATTTTCGGACCACGCCCACATCCGCCGCCCCCAGGAGCTTCGTCCCTATAAATTTAAAATGCGCGTAACTCCTGTAATTTGCCAGCTAGAGTCGCAAAATTTTTAAGGTATGTTACTGGTAACTCCCCAAAGATCGATACTAAAATTGGATGGCCACGCCCACTCCACCTAAATCGTGTAAATCGATAAGCCCATGTATCTCACGCAATTTGAAAACTTAAGTCACCAAATTTTAAAGGTATTGCTAGTAACACCGTTTATAACTGTAGAAAAAAAATTTTGTACCACGCCCACTCCCGCCCACAAAAAACGATAAATGCCTGTATCTCCCCAAATTTAAGAGCTACAGTTACCAAACTTAGAAGGTATATTATTAAGATTGAACCACAAAAATTTTGGGGCCACGCCCACTCCCGCCCCCAATACCGATAAATGCCCATATCCCCTCAATTTAAGTTAGTTAGTTACCAAACTGGGTAGGAAGATTATTAGGAACCTTCTCTATAATTTTTTTGGGCAACGCCTACTCCCGCCCCTAAAATCTCGAAAAGCCCATATCTCTAGAAATTAAGAGTGAAAGTAGCTTAAACAATTTTTTGTGTCTGCTCTTCCCGTGTAATTCTGCTCACCGTCTTTAAAAGCCACGCTCAATTATATGCAAATCATATACATATTTATTAGTAGAGAACTAACGGAATGTGTTCCCATTCAAAAAGGCAAACTTGGACAGTATTTCTTGACTGCACACAAATTATGGTATAATAGTATTTCGCTGTCGGTTACGTTCGACTGCAACGTTCTATCTTGTTTATTTTACTATTACCACCAAATGATGACGAGATTCGGGCCCATTAACACAGTGGCACATAACTGAGCACATGAGCACACACATGGGCCTTACTTATTAACAGTAGTAGCCACAATAAATACAACAACAGCAGCGATAACCAGACGGGCTAATTGTTGACCCAATAATGCGAGTCACACGCCATCGTATGTAACTGTAAATTCCCACACGCGCGTGCTGTTTCTTAATGTGTGTGGGTGTGTATGTGTGAGTGTGAGTGTGGGTCTTTGTGTGTGTGAGCGACTGAGAGTCATTCGGCCAGACAAGTTCAGGGTGCCGTTTACGAGCTCGTCCCACATCCCACTTGCCTATATCCATCTCCCTCTCATTCGTGCTGCACTTCGAACATAGACTGTTCATTGTGTTGGTCGGCGGCCATTAAGTGACACACGTGCGCCAATTTTGTTACGAGAATAAACGGAATAAATGGAACCGAGACACTGTACAGCCATTGATAATTGTCAATACCCTATAATTGTTTCTGTGGGTATTTCGATTTGGTATCTGGTACAAGTTAGTAAAACAACATTATTGGGAAAGCAGCTTTTAACTTGATACAAAATAGTTACACCTAACTTTATTTTTCGCCATACTCTAATACCTTATTACTAAGTTACTAACGCTTAACAAAGTTGGGCTGAGGTTTTTCTAATTAAAAATTTTTAATTTATAAATTTTTTCTTAAGTTTTCCTTCATAGTTTTATATAATTTAGTTCGTAACTTTAAATTTACATTTTTATTTATTAAAACCGCCTATTAGAATTGATTTTTAGAATATCTAGTAGTCGATTTACACTTCTTTCAACATTCTGGTTTGCTGGTGTTTTAGCTAATTTTTTTGGTTACATTAGCGATTTATGTTGGCTATTATTTGTAGTAGAGTTAAGCCAAACATAAATTAAACCGACAAGGTTTCAGTTCCCACAATGCCGATGATAATGATGACGATAATGATAAGCAAACAATAATAAAAACAAACACACGCGCCGCTCGTGGTTGCTTTTTGTTTTTGCCACTGTCTGCGGGTGTGTCTGTTTTCAAATGTATCTGTGTCTGTGTTTCGGTTTCGATGTGACTAACATCGCCGAACCACTTTCCCTTTGGCCATGATGTGCTCGTGACCCGTAACTTTAACCGGAGACAAACCGCTGTTGGAGTGAAACAGTTGCACGACCTTTGCCTGTTCGGGTTTGGGCACTGCAGACTAATTTATTATCATGCCACGCGCATGTCGAATTTCCTGCTTAAAATAATACTCTTATTTATTATTGCGATTTTGCATATGATATTTCAAGCTCTGATAAGTATCCATCTAAAAATAGTTTCGCCGGCATTTTTTACTGTACATAAATTAGAAAAAAATTTAGTAAGAATGCTGTAGTCGACTGAGCTCGACTACGACTTAGCCTTAACTCAGTTGTTAAATATATTCTAGTTTTATTGGCAAATTTCCCTTTAAGATGATTTGCACCCAAATATTCAGTTCTGCATATGCACTCTTTCCTTATGGGAGGCATAGCGACCACAAAGTAAGAAGAGACTAGGTCAACACACACAAATATATTGACGCTAGCGTCGATTATCGTGCCATCTCTTTCTCACTCATGAGCTCGCCTATTTATGCATACAGAAAATGCTTGCGGCTGTTGATAGAAATTAGATCAATATGTGAATATATATTTTCGACCATAACTTGGGTGCTTCTTTTCCGATCTTGATGAAATTTGGGAAATTAATCAATAATATGCGTCTGACGTTGTGGAATTTATTGTTATCGGAAATCGAAATGTATCGATAACCGAGAAAGTGAGACTGTTATCGATAAAGTAAAGCAAGCTTTATCTGCGCCTGGTATACGAGAACCTAGATTCCAGCTCTTATAGTCTCTGAGATCCGCGTGTTCATACAGTCGGACGGACATTCGGACATGGTTATATCGACTCGGCTGTTGATCCTCATCAAGAATATATAGACTTTATGGGGTCGGAGATGCTTCCTACTGCCTGTTACATACATTTACACAAAACCATTATACCCTCTTTACCCATTTTGAATGGGTTAAGGGTATAAAAATGTAGCTTATAATGGTTTCTACTGCCAACATGTGTGGCATATTCAATATGTTTTTGTTCGCTACATTTCCTAGAATATATTATTAAGGTATTATCAATTCTAAGAATTTTAGTGTAATGATACCAAGTCAAATGCGCGTGTGGCAAACGACTTGCCAAGTTTAGGTGAAACATTTTTGGGTTTCATATATTTTATATGTGCACCTAGTTTAGATTTGCTGTATTTATTTTTAGACCCATATATTATTGTTCACAATACTTTCGGCTTGTAAAAATAAAATTAATTTTATGCCCCGATTTGAATTTTATTTATTTTGTATGTTCGTAAATGCAAATCTACAAATAGCGCAGTGACTTTTTTTTTGGTTAGGGGTAGAAGGGTGATTTCGTTGCATATGTTGATATTTTTAATTTGTGGTTAGCTTTGTACAATGATTGCTATTGTTTGGCATTGTTTGATATTTTAAATTGTTTCCACACAAAGCATGTATTCTAAAGCAGAGAACTTAGAGGTGCGCCCCAGGCGGAAGTAATGCGGCATCGAGTATGCGCCCCAGTGTATATCAGGGGCTACACGTGCCAGAAAAGTAGGTGTGCATGTGTGTGTGTAATTACGTTAAGTAATTCAAAATTTATGATGTGCCAATTAAACGATGTGGTTGTGACAACACAAATAGTGAACAACATTCACATATCAAATTCCAGTTTTTCGATTCGTAATACATGAGCCGTTAAATGTGATCATTCATTAGGCAAATAAATTAGCTCAAAACCAATTAATTAACCAGAACATAAAAGTCGCTAGTCAAGGAAATAAAAAAAAAATAAAAATAAAATAACAATATAAGTCCATTCATAAGACCTGAAAATGAGTTGTCACGTAAATTACCCGCTGAGTTCTATGAACAAATCCCGCTAAGTCGCATATCTCAACGGATTTTGTGTCAAGTTTTAAATTTGTGTTTTATGTGTTTTCGCTTACTTCTTAGACTTAATTTTAAACACTGTCATTTTTATTGCACTTAAAAAAATAAAAGTGTTTAGCTAATTTGATTGTTTATTGTTCGCCATGTGCCGTCCTAAGAAGGCGCTTTATAATTGATCCATTGTTTTGTCAGCCATTTGCTGAACAACAATCAAAATCTTTGTTGCGATTGTTTTTGTTTTTCATTTTTGAATTTTCGTCACGTTGTGTCACTGAAAATAATTTCAACTGTACACACAAATGTCATTTTTGTTATTACTTTTCAACGACATTCACACAAAAATGATTTTGGAGGCCTTACAAATATATTAAGAGAGGTCATTGGAGGATATCTTATAATAATAAACATCAAAAAAATAATAATATGCTAAGTAATTTTATTAAAATTAGACAAGAGGAAGACTTTGTTTTAACATGCGAAACATATTTAGATAATTTTCTAAAATTAGTTAATCGTTATGAGATGATTAATATCATTTACGACGTTGGTTTATAATTGCGATAACTACTGCCGGGTAAACCAACCCATGCCCCTTTTACGTGGCATAATCATATCTGGAAACATTGGTGTGTTTATTTTGTTTGTGCCCTTACGTGCTCGTTTGGCAAGTAAATAAGTAAGACTCGGCCCTAATTAATAGCCATGGCTGCTGTACGTTTTTTCTTGGGGAAAATTGACACAGCCGTCTCCTTAACGAGCTGCTCTTTGTGGAACCTCTCGAATTAGTGTTTGCATTTGTGTGTGTTGTGCTTGCGCGTGGCTGCTTTTGTTGGCCATTGGCAAGGCAATTGGGCCATCGTTAGGCACACGTGTGGCTCGTATAATTTCTCACTTTTTTTTGCTTTTCTTTGCTTTGCGTTGTTTGTCGCCATCATAAATTTTTATCGCCTAGCTGTGACAATTCAATTGGCAAACTGCACACTTACCAACACCGAAAATGTTCACGATCGATCTGTTGTGCTCCCTCCAAGTCTGTGGTGATAAGCTTCTATTCATATGAATGTACCGATGTGTACATACATATATATGACATATGCCTGTGAACTGGCTCTGTTTATCTTTGTGGCATGACGTTTGTTTGTCTAAAGAGTGACACGTTTTGCAGTTCCACATGTTGTATAAATTGAATTACAAATTTATTTTTATAGACTTAATTTCAATGTAAGCTTTTTTTTGGAATTGAGTCATAAAAGGTAGAAATGTCTTGATAAAATTTTGAAAATATAGAAATGTTTCTGTAATTAAATTTAGAATGTAGTAATTGAAAATAATTTGGAAATGCGTATGTTAATGTAATAAAAAATCTATGAAATTTACATATGGACATAATTTTCAGAAGACTTATTTTTAAATTCACAAATAATTGCCGTTTAATTTACATACATTCTTTGCCTTATTTTAGGTACTAATATCTATAGTCAGACCACTTCTAATTATGAAAAAAAAACCAGACAGACTTGATTAAATTCTAAGTAAAAAGAATAAACGAACGAGTGTGGAAAGTTTTCGGTTTCTTTTGTACTTTTTGCCATTGTTGAACATTTTTGTTAGCGGAGGCAACTACAAATATAGTTGTATTTTTTGTTGTCAATGTTGTTTGCCGTGTTTTGTGAAACTCGGTACGGGTAGAGTTATTAGATTAAGCTGAGTGAGCAGCCACTTGGCGTGTCCGAAATGAGCCCTTAACAACACATTTGCGATTGTTCATTAAATATTGAAATTAAAATGTAATGTTTGTTAAGTTAATAAATATTTGTACGTACTTTCTCTTTGACAAATATACGTTGCGTGTGCGTAACGTGAAACTATTTGTTATTAATGGATTTATTATAATGGATTAATTTTTATATTAATGGAAAGTACGAAACTGGCTTGCTTACTCATGTCGCAAAAACTGAAGCCTTAGCTAATTACATGTTTAAATAATTGAAAGGCTAACGCTTTACGGGGATTCCCGGCGACATTTAAACAAATGAAGCCCAAGCGCCATATAAAATGCTTTTCATGACTGACATAAAGTGTGTGTTTTTTGCGTGTTTGTGTGTGTGTGTGTGTGTGTGTGTGTGTGTGTCTGTGTGTCTGTGGCAGACGTCACTGTATGCCTGATGCCTGGTCATAAACATAACCACGTCTTCTTGCCATTGTCGCTGTTGTTGCTTTATTATGGAGAACGCTGCGAGTTATCGTAAAATGGAAGCCAAGTAAACTCCAGGGCGACAACGCCTTCAGCGGAAATTTAAGGTTGCAGAGTTTCTTGAACTTGTTTTTGTTTTCTCATTTGTATTTTTAACAGCGTTGACAATAACAATTTAATGTGTGCACGGGTCGAGCCCGACTGACTGAATGACTGTTTGGCCTGTCGGTCGTCTTTGTTGGCGGCAGCTGTGTGCCTACGAGAGTAATTGGCCCGAAACGCCTCAACAATTTGAGCCAGGCAGCCATTGTGCGGCCAATTTTTCATTTTATTTCAAAAGTCAATGATCGGACTCCGGGAGGTCTGATTTTTTCTTTCCTTTTTTTCGACCTGAATTGACAGCCGTCGTGTCGTGTCCAACAATTATTTAGCCAATTTTAGGCACACGCAGTGGCAGCTCTCATTACGGAGATTGATTGACATGACCTCCAGCAACAGGTGACTAGCGTGCTTCAAATTAATATCAAAACACCTGATTCGTGTGCGGAACAAATCCACACACGCACACACACACACACACACACACACACACACACACACACACACAGAGTCACGACTTTTGCATATGCGTAGCTAATAACATGTGATTCACTTCTCAAGATTGTGGATGAGTCAATGTTTTTGTTGTATTTCATTCGCGTATTTTTTGCTTGCTTTTTTTATGCCGGCAGCGGCACGTGTTGCTCGTTTTGTGTCCAGTTCGAGGCAAGCTTAAGTCATCGGGTCAATATGAGTGTGCAATACTCTTGGGGATTTATATCATTTGTATGAGTTATAACCTTTTTTACTTGTTTTTATTTATGTAAGCGATGAACAGAGTCTATTGACTGCAAGGAAATCGAGATTCAATTTAACTTAATAACTAACAATAATCACAGAGAAATTCTATGTATTATTGTCAAACACACAAAATAATAAATTTAAATAATTGCCAAACTTAATTTTATGATAGTGTATTAACAAGTCGAGCAGGGCGTCAGTTTAGCTTCAGTTTCAATTTCGCATAGGCGGTTCATTTGCTTGTGGCTGGTGCGAATACGACTCAGCTTACCTCCTAATCTTTTTCAGCCTGTCTGAGACACTCGCCCTCCTCCCTCCGCCTGGTCATAGCCGAGGGAATTGGGAGCAACGCGCGTGCACGTCAAATATGCCACAGGGAATATTTGTTGTTTGTTGAGCCTCGCATACGTTACACTTCTCGGTTTTTGTAAGATTTGAGGCAGGGTTGTGGCTAATATGATGGCTTAGCCGACGAACCTATGAGCTAGAGAAATGATTCGTATTTTGCCGGATGTGTTGAATGGCAGAACACATAAATACGAAAATGTAATTTCGGCAACTCATGTTGGCGCATTGACAATACAGCAATACAGAACTGATGGCATTCAGAAATCCTCTTAGTAAATGCCACGCCCACGCAGCCCACACAGACAGCTCTACATAGCCCACAAGTATTTAAAATGAAAATGCCTCTTGGTCGCACACCGTTCAAATGTAATTACACTCAAGAGATACACGTGCCGACAATAGCATCCTCTCTTCCTCTTCTTCTTCTGTCTTCTTCTTCTTGTTGTTGTTTTTCTTGTTGGGATTTTCAATTTGAATTACAATTTGACGGGGTGGCAGAAGCTGCCTGGGGCTCATCTGTCTGACAGTCGAACACAATGCCACAACGACAACCGAGCCGCGCATTTTAGTAATTTGCATGAGCGTCAAAATGTTGCCTCTCAATTCAAGATACATATTTCTCTGGGGGTTACTTCATGCAACTCATGTCTGGGACTGTCACTATTGTGTTGTTTACCTTTTACGAAATTGGCACACCAGCAATGTGCGCTAACTGCCCTCACTTGGCCCTGGCCTATGCTCCAATTCGAGCCATGGCTAATGAGTTTCAGCTGCTTTTGGGCATATTCCGACAATTTGCTGTTTATTTTGCTGTTGTAGCTGCTTTAAATGACAGCTTCAGCTGGTTCCGGCTTTAGTTTTGGGAATTCTGGACACAAGTTGTTTGTCTTGCTGAGTGAGTAATGTACTGTGAATTCATAGAGATTAAAGGCTGAATAACAATATTATATAACATTTTAGAACTAATGATCAAATAAAAAATTCGGCTGACAAAACAAACCCGTAGTTAATGGCTCATAAATTTAAGCAGACTGACGATTTAATGTGATTATGAGAATAAAACAGAATTTCTTTTTTATGTTAGATAAGCCAAGCTTGGGTAAATTGTAAATACTTAAAATTCTTATTGTTGCTTTTCCCAAATCTTTGAATTGTTGCCACGTGCCGCATTTAATTATATTTTAACTGTTGCGCAGAGCACTAATTGATAAGCTAAAGGTTCATTGAACTCGTGGCATTATCATTAAATAAATTTGTATTTATTGTTATGGGTGCGTTTTGACACTTGGGCATCAATCAATTAATCAATTTGTTAGCCAATTAATTTTGTATTTTTCGCTTTGCTTGCAGTTCTGATGGCGCCCACAGTCTGCTCCGAGAAGGAGGCCCAACGACGTAGCAACATGGGCGTGGCACACGCAAATACTTCAACTGCTTCCTCGTCAGAAGCTGGAGCCACACAGAACAGTTCCGTGCTGAGATATCGTGAGTAAAATTCTTGACTTTCACACATGGCACACTTGGAATCTCTGCATTCCTTGTCTTTGTTGTTGTTCTCCCTTTTTTTAAGCCCTCACGTTACTTGAACAGGTCTAATTAATTTATGTAATCTTGGGCCAGCAGATCTGTTAGCTATCTCCTCAAATACTTACACCGAAACACGTGTTCCAATGTTGTACGTACGTTTCACGTGTTGCCAGCTGCATGTTGTCATTGCAGTGGCTGATTGCTTTGACACACGACTTTGTTATGGCAACAATTTGCGTCATCAATGCAGCCAGTTGTTTCCTGTAAGCAACATTTATATAAGCAGTCTAACCCCACATGACCCGATGGTCCATAAGTAAATGCCAATTGTCGTTGACTGCACCTTCAGGAAATTTCATTTGATACGCTCGCTATCCTATGCATCCCAACCAGCTGAAGTGGGCTAAAAATATATCTGTTTGGCTCCAAAATAAACAGATTAAAAGCTAAGAGCTACTTGAAATAATCCTGCTTGATTTTCTATTCATTTGCTTTGTTATTCAGTTGTTATTTTTTGTGAAGATTGATCCTGGGTTGGAGTATTATATATATTTAAAAAAAATATTTAAAAATTATAAAAACTACTTTTGTTATACGAATTGTCATCAGATATTAATAAAGCTGTCTGTTGATGAAATCAAATGTCTGACAATCGACTTTTGGTTAACCAGTTCAAGTAGCAACAATTAAAAGAATATTTTTTTGCTTTGTGAAATTAACTTAGTTTGAATTAAAACCCATCGATCTTCACAATTTGCTCAATGATATATTTGAAGATTAGCACGTTGCAACTTCATTATTTATCAATCTCAAATATTATATGACACTAATTGGCCAACAGCTCTGGCACTCATTATTTCCAGAAGAGCTAATAAAAAGCAACGCAAGCATTTCGAATGTCTGAATGAGCGCAAGAGAATATGGCATAAATATTGGATAAGCACATATTTTCACAAGAAAATATATATACATATGTGTGTGTGTGAGTGTCGTAACCTTTATTTTGTAGCCATTGTGTTTGTTATTGGTATAACTGTGCTACATTTGCTAGCTTATTCACACTTTTCCCACATTGACTCGGTTGATTTTTTTTATTATTTGCTGACGTGAGTTTTTTTCGCCGTATTTGTTGCTATTGTGCCTGGTTTTATTGGTGCCATGTTAAGTGCAATTCATTCCAAGTAATTTTTCTTCTTATACCCTATAAATAAACAGCTGCGGCTATATGAACGTATAGTTTTTAGTACACTTAACACACCAATATTACAATATGTTTAAACAATTATTAATTTTTCGCCAATTTTTTATGTTTATTTGTGTAAAGGGTATTTTCGAGTCGAGCATCTACTCGTATAGAAAATTATGACTCGTTTTATTTATTTGTTTTTGGTTTGCGTTTCCTGCTAATTTCCAGCAACACGTTAAAATGTTGAATGCTAAATGGGTGTGACAACGCCACGTGCAGGCGTCTATAAAACTGTAGCCTCCCCTCTGTAAACCCCCCTCCCCTCTGTAACCTTCCCTTATTCGCCCCTGCCATTGACAATGTAACGATCTGCTTATTGCACACTGTGCTACGTGTTGACAGAAATGTTTTTAAATATACATTTTTGTTTCAACGAATTTTATTGTGGTTAGAGTTTATCTTAAGAGGGTTCGATTCATCTGGAGATGCTAGTATTGCTTGAATGATTTTAAAGATTGTAAGCATTTCGGCCAAATACTGACATGACACATATATGTGAAAATATTTGTACGCATGATGAAATCTGTCCACAACATCAATAAGAACAAGTAAGAATGCTGTAGTCGCGTGAGCACCGACTTCGATATACCCTTCACCCAGTTGTTAAATATATTTCTAGTTGTATTGGCAAATTTCCCTTTAAGATGATTTGCACTTAAATGTTGAGTTCTGCATGTGCACTCTTTTCTTATGGGAGGCGGTGCGACTAGAGAATATTTTTACCCATAAGCCGGAACTGATCCAAACTGGCTGGCTACAAACAATAGAAATTTATCGATACTTATCGAGAAAATAAAGCAAACTTGATCTGAGCCTGGTATACGAGGACTTATATTGCAAATTTGAAGTCTCTTATAGGCTCTGAGATCCTTGTGTTCATACAGACGGACAGACGGAGGGACAGACAGACTCGGCTGTTGATCTTGATCAAGAAAATATATACTTTATGGGGTCGGAGATTGTTACTTCTGCCTGTTACATACATTTGCACAAAACCATTATATTTTGTTACCCTTTTTTAATGGGTTAAAGGTATCTGAAAAGTGGAAACTTTATTTGAATGAAAATTTGAAACTAAAATAAATTTAAGATAGCTGAATAGATTTAAAAACAAAATTAAGTTTTTTTTTTTATTTATAGGTAAAATATTTTTAAAGTCATAAGAAAAATGGATAAATTTTCAAAAATGTGTAGAAAATCTAAAATCAAAAATTTCTTGAAATTAGTTAGTAACCAAATGACGTGCATTGAGAAAGAAATTGAATTCGATTTTGCTGGCTAACCCTACTGGAAAGGGCATGCACGTCGTTTGCTTTAAATAAGCATAAATGGGAACTAATTATACTATTATACCAAAATGGTATAATAGTATATTGGTTTTGTGCAATGTCCGTCATGCTGTCTGTCCGTCTGTCCGTCTGTCCGTCCGTCCGTCTGTCCGTCTGTCCGTCTGTCCGTCTGTATGAACGCGCGTTCCTCCGACACCCTTTGAGATAGAGACTTGAAACTTGGAACGTATACTGGAAAGTACCCTCAAAAGTTAAAGTGTCTTGGGTTTGGACCTACGTCCACCAGGGAGCTAGAAAACCGCGAAAATCGATTTTAGCAAATCGATAAATCCACATATCTCTCACAATTTAATGAATATAGTCACCAATTTTGGTTAGTAGGTTGTTGGCGAGGTCCTTGAAAGTTTGACATGTGCCACGCCCACCTCCGACGCCCCCATCACCCCCGCCCCTAAAATTTTCAAATGGCTATATCTTTCGCAGTTTTTGAGTAGGGAACGTCAAATTTGGTAGGTATATTACTGGTAGTCGCCTTTAAGAACCGATAACAAATTTGTGGTGCCACGCCCACACCTGCGCCTATAATCGACAATTCCGATATTAAATCGATAACTCCGTATATCTCCGAACATTTTAAAGATAGAGTAACTAAACTTGGAAGGTAATTTGCTGGTAACCTCCTCCAAAGATTGGCATACCAATTTTTGGACCACGCCCACATCCGCCGCCCCCAGGAACTTCGTCCCTAGAAATTTAAAATGCGCATATCTGCCGTAATTTGCAAGCTAGAGTCGCAAAATTTTGCAGGTATGTTACTGGTAACTCCCCCAAAGATCGATAAAAAAAATTGGATGGCTACGCCCACTCCACCTATCTGAACCGATACACCTGTTGGTCTAAATCGATAAACCCATATATCTCACGCAATTTGAAAACTTAAAACACCAAATTTTAAAGGTATATTGCTAGTAACACCCTTCATAAATGTGGAAAAAAAATTTTGAACCACGCCCACTCCCGCCCACAAAAAACGATAAATGCCTGTATCTCCCGCAATTTAAGTTAGTTAATTAAATAAATATAATTAATATAAATGAAATAAATAGTAAAGCGCTATTTTCTTAAAAATGTGTTAGTTATACAAATACATTCCTTATTTTTTCATGTAATGCATTTATGAATGCATTTATAATCAAATTCACATGCACTTTGCACTTGCAAATAAAGTTGCCAGTAAAAGTGAACTTTGTGACGCAAGTCCAGCGTTGCCATTACATGCCAATTTCTAAAAATGTAATGTAACATAATACTTAACATATGTTGTTAATTTTGGATTAATGCAATTTGGTCACTCTTAATCAAGCGATTTTACCAAGCGCGGCAAATTGTTAATTGATTGCATTTTGGGGGTTACTAAGAATTCGACTCGAAGAATCTGCTAACTAATGTAGGACCCCATTAAAATATTGATGGCCTCCTCGCGGTGTTCCCTGGACACCGATTAAATTTATTAAATCGGTAGCAAATTTGAGCGTCGAAATTAACTTAACATATAAACAGAAGATAAAAGAAATTTAGTTGTTATAAAAATTGAAATTAATTTATATAATGGTATAATAGTATTTCGCTGTCGGTTACGTCCGACTGCAACGTTCTATCTTGTTTAATGTGTGTGGTTGGCACGTGTGAGCACGTTAGCAAACCCACATGCGCCACAGACGCCACTGACACCTCAGACACCTCAGACACCGCAGAGCCCATAGCTAACACTGAGGGCATGCACACGTAATCAAGGCCGGCCTGACAATGAGTAGATAAGTGCTCATTGGCGTTGGCAAGTCGATTGCATGTGCTACTGTGGGGAAGTTCGCCTCAACTCGCCTCGCCTTGCCTTGCCTCGTCTTGCCTCGCCTTGCCTTGCCTCGTCTTGCCTCGCCTTGCCTTGCCTTGCCTTGCCTCGATTTACCTTGCCACTTGCATAAGTCGATGAGAAGAGAGACGGAATTTATCGTTGAAGGAAGTAAACGCGACGCAGTCGCAGCTGTTGGAGGGGGTGAAGGTGAATAACAACAACAACAACGACAACGACAAATCCACAACGACAACAACAGTAAACTGAACATTTCCGTATAAAATTTGTACGCTTACATTTGTCGCATCGCTGTTTGCACATGGCAAGAACACGCATTGGGAATCGCTTACATGTGTATTTGGCGTAACACTTGATGCAACATGGGGCATCCACAGGTGGCAATCTGGGGTAAATCAAATATAATAGAGTCATCGAATGCATGGGGTGCCTTTATGTTATGTCGCTGATCTACATGCATACACAATTTGAAGATCCGCTACACTTTTAATACCCTTGCACCAAGTTGAAGATTATATTGCGACATTGCAACACACTTCCTATGTTTGTTTAAAGAAATTACTCAATCATTACTTTGTAAGTAAATTTCTGGAAATCGGTACATTGTAAATCGATTCCTATTTGCTGAAGTGCAAGTTCGCGATTTCTGAAATGCATTTAATGCGTCACCCTCAAACACAAAGGCCACGTTACCCATTGCTGACACCATGCCATAATTACCCCTCCCCTCCCCACCGGTAAAATGCCCTTGTGCCGCTCTCACGTTTCACTGCACTGGTGCAGCGTATCAGTAAAAGCTTTATATGCAAAATGCAAACAGACTGCTGAATGCGATTTGATAGACCCAGTTCTGACAGCGGCACTTGCTCTTACTTTGTCGTGGATTCGCGGATACGAATGCTCCACAACGACACTACCGAGCGGCGGACTGACCCTGACCATAGACACAGTCGCGGAAACGCTAATTGGAATTTGATTTCAGCTGGAACAGCCGTAGCTGTAGTCGAGGCAGTGGCAGTTGCTGCTGCTGCTGCTGCTGCTGCTGCTGCCGATGTTGCCTTTGGCAAATATTTGTTCCCCTGTTTGTTGTGGCTGCTCGTAATTGCAGTCGGCGAAGTGTGTGAGTTGCCCATGATTTGAGCAGCCGAGCGTGTTCAGCTAAGCGCTTTGCATTGGCCATGTGCTCGCTGACTATTATTGCAAATTGATGCGAAGCGCCGATGTCGTTTCTCGACAGCTGGTCACGTTTCGTGACACACACAAAACACAACACACAACACACAAAACACAAAACACATGCTTAAAAGTAAGCGACTATCAGCTTAGTGGACTGATAAGCAAACGACAAGCAGAGAAAACTTACATTTTAGCATCAAATAAAGATTTATATTAATATTTATTTATTTTAATATATACAATTTACATAAATAATCTATTTCAAATCTATCTCATATCGGACAAAAGTGGGCGACTATCAGCTTAGTTGACTGATTAGCAGAAGCCAAGCAATTAAACTTACATTTTATATTCAAATACATATTTTAATATTTATGTATTTTAATATATAAAAATACAAGTTGAACAAACTGAAAATTAATTGTTTTTATAGATGTATACAATTTGATTTGAGGTAAATAAACAAAAATAAATAAATTATTAGTATCAAATAAACTATCTCAAATCTATTTCAAATAATTGTTCATGATTTTCCAAGTTGTATTTATTATTCGTTTTTCTTTTTGCCAACTACATCTCCATGGTTGAATTCGCATTCATTATAGTGATTATATTAATTGTCCCACATCTTTTTCTATTTTCAAAAACTCAATAAAATATTTTGTGCCTGAAGTGAAGGTAAATAGAAAAACTTGGCTTTTTGTAGCTAGAAATAAAGATATGGCATACTTAGAGGCTTAGATGGTTTGTGTCATTGAAAAGCGATTTATTTTCGAAATTGTACCACTGTGCGGGCAGCTTGTGAATTATATTCTGTTTCTGCTTTTCCAGAGCTAACCGTCTTGTTTTGTTTTTTCTTGCAGTTGCCAAAGGTTCGACGAACTCTGCGGGTCGTTTGCCACACCGCCGTGGCATAAGGCTGCCACACAGGCTGCAACAGCAGGCGAAACGCGTGATAGCAACATCGAGTGGAGCTGGTGGGGAGACAAAGTCAAAGCAAGTGGAGCTGATGGAGTTCGATGATTACAACGAGACGAGCACGCAGATAGCACGCATACATTCCAGCAGCAGTATCATCAGCAGCAGTAGCAAAAGCAGCAACAGCAACAGCAACAACAATATTAAAACAGTATTACAACCCACAGCTGCTAACAGTAATAGCAGCAACTGCGGTGGCAATGCCAACAGTAAGACATCAATAGCCAAACACTGTGATCATGTTTCAAGCATGGAGAACGACGATGACGACGATGATGATGAGGAAGATGAGGAGGAGGAGGAGGAGGAGGAGGATCAGGGCGATGGTGACAGCGGCTATGAGTTTGCCCTCGAGCCTATTAAGCAGCAGCAACAGTACCACACACATAATGAGGGCCTGCTCTCCATAGCCGTTAAGACCATCAGGCTGGTGCAGCGCAACAAATTGCTGCAGAAGCGATTGGCCCAGCTGCAGCTGGAGACATCCGAGTTCATTGCCTCGGTGCTGGCCAATCCCGAGAATCGGCATTTTAGTGAGAAAATCGCATCCAAAACGGACGCGGCCAATAAAATGAGCAACATGTTGTTGCGCCACTAACGGATATACAATTCAAAAAATGCTGCATACTTTTGGGCGGCAGCCGATAAATGCCGCGTTTCAATGTGTCACAGAAATACATTCGACTCGAAAGAATTAAAAAAATATTGTAAAATTCGCAGGAATAGGAATAAAATATATCAAAAAACATAACGTTTGCAATCAGATAAATACATTAAGTTCAAGTTTGCTTAAAAACAATAACATTGTTTCTTCCAATGGATGATTTTTGTGACACACGGGATTGAGTTTTGAGCAATTCGTACTGATTACATTAAAGATATAACAAGTGTAAGTTTAATATTTGAATATAAACAAAACAAACATCAGAAATAATGCATAAACATATACATCAAAATATTTATAACAAATACGAAAAGTGGAGAATGAAATACTTGCATGTAGCTACTAAGTATGTTTATGTTCAACATTTTGTACATCCAACAATTAATTCGTAAATACTTAAAATATTTAAAAGTTTTAGTAATATCTATTAGCGCTATAAAAGATAAAACGGGCATAATCATTTTCAAACTATTACGCTTTACGCTTTAAACAAAGAGTTGCATTAAGTTAACAATGAAATTTCAATGTCAAGCAATTTATTTATTAAAACTAAGCGTAGCAAGCCAATATACGTAATTAATTGATTAATTGATAACATAAATTCACATGATAACCAAAACTGTTCAACCATAACTTATTCGAATTCTTTATCCTAAATTCATACCCATGTATTTATTCTATTATAACATTTGTTTTTAATTTTCTACTTCCCTAAATGTTATAGTAAATAGAGAAAACTTGGAATAATCAAATACAAATTTTAAATAAATTTCATTTTATTGAAGTGAAACAAGTAATATCGACGTTTTTTTATTAACTGCAAATTTTTATAGAAACAACAATAACTTGAATATCAATCGAATAAAAAAAAAAACCATAAGACACTCTGGGGTCGTGTCAATAACACCAATCAATGCGTTCAAAGACCGTTTCAAAAACTTGACGTTCAGCTTGTCAACTCAATCATGAATCATGAATATATTACGGAGGGTGTTCCCAAAAGCGTAAGCAAACTTTGGAAATTGAGTAAAGGTTTTTTAGTTGATTTAATGCTCGTAAGTCATTTCACTTAATTTTTTAGTTTAAGGCACTCATTTGAAAGTTATTATTTAGACATGATTTGAACTTCATACAACTAAGAATATAGTTCTAGGAATTAGGCGTGGTTCATTTTTGGAATGCCCCTTCGCGTGCTGCAGGCTTTTGCACATCTGGCATCTTGTTGCCACTCAATATGAAATTACACTTCAATTGTTTCAAGTTCATTCAATTAATCCGCTCCCCAGCGAGACATCTGCTCATGACCAAAAGCCTTTTGAGTGTCATTCAGCGTTTTTCGACACTCAGCTCATGATTTTTGGCTCTTCTCTGGCAAAGTTAGCGCCCAACTGCCGTCAAATATTCGAATTACATTACAAAACTTTGACGTTTGTCTACATGTTTGTTGTTGTTGTTTTTTACAAAGTTATTATTAGTTTTCTGGGATTTTTTTTAGTTTTTTTGTGGCTTTTTATGTGCGCTGCTCACGTCTTCATTTTTATAACGGCATTTGGTGTTGGGCACGTGATTTACGACCATCGCACAAATTAGAGTGACCAGACATTAAGCTCAAGCACACAGAACACTTGACACCAAGGGGACCTTTGTGGTTGAGAATGTTTGTCACGTCCTCAAATTTGAAGATAAGCTTCAACTGTTTCTGTGACTTTTCATAATTTACTATTTTTTTGTGACTGTAATTTTTGATAGAAATCAGGTAGCGTGTGAATGTTGGTCAGATACCCAGTGGTCACTATAAAGTTGTTAACATTAAGCGGATGTTTTGAAGAAACTTTGACAAGGTCATTGTCTAGCTGCTATTGACCAATTTGAGTACGGAAATTAATTATTAACCATTTTTTTTTAATGTACTGGTCTATATTGTATCACTGAAGTCAGCTATAAAGAAATGGAATCATATCCAGAGTGCTAAATCGGCAACTCTCATGGACAATGCACTTTCAATGACAAATGTGGCATGTCGAATACGAGTACATAAAACTAAAGACAACATCATAAGTCAATAAGTCATAAGCTTCAACTGATAATGAATTGCATTTTTTTTTATTTTTTTTTAGTTAGAGAATTAACATGTGCAAAAAGCATGCAAATATTTGATGCTGCTTTCAAAATCTTATGAAATGAACTCAGGTAGCTCAGGTCGTCCTTGTTGTTCCATTAATTCTAACATCACGAGTATTTGTGTTTGTCTGTAGCATATTTACTTTGTTAAATTTAAATGCTAGTTCACAAATACAATTTTAAATCATTTAAGCGGATAAACCATGACAACATTAGCATAACTAAGTAGCAAGTTATAGACTCTAGAAATCTAGAGAGAGTTATGTTTAAATATTATCTTTTCTGCTCAAGCAATTCATATTTAGAAGTGGGAATTCCCATTCGTGTGCAACCTTTATTTATTATTAGTTTATTTTTACTTTTATTTATTTTCTTCTAATTATTTTGTTTGTCCTTTTGATTTTATACAAAATTGCTTATTCATTTAGCGCTGTTGGCAAATTAACAAATATACTATCACTTTTTGACACTTTATCAAAAAGCAGACACATTCGTTTTTTATTGTTTAGCGTTTGATATTTAATTAGTAGCGTTTTGTTTGAGCTTTTGAGCTATTTACAATTAAAACTATCGACTGCTGTGAGCCAAGCAATTGAGAGTTAGTGCACTTGATTAAAATCAAACACCAGTCAATATTACAGTTGCCAACTCATGCAACATGAATATGCATAAATCTGTGCAAATATCAAATATGAACAGACGTTTATAATTTAAACAACGGCGCGTGATCCGCTCAAAATGCACAATGCAACAATTTGTTTGAGTCTTAGATATTGAACCTACGGAAAATATTTGCGTTTATATATATAAATTTATATTATATATACGCATACAAAAACAAAAAACGATATGGTTGCCACGCCGGTACTGAAGGTCATTTTGCGATTGAAAAATGCGGCAAAATTGATGATGAAAGTGGCAACAAAAGCAGCATAAATTGGAAATCTGATGAACTGAAGCTTAAGCTAAAGACTCTCTCACAAGTATTTGTTGTTGTTGTTGCTGGTTTTACCATTAATGATTAGGACTTTAATGTTGTTCGAATGCAAATTTTTATGACTGTAAATTATACTTGTATGAAGTCATTTAACCACTTAACTGCACAGATACAAGATACACAGGTACAAGTAGCGCCGCAATTCATGACATTGAACTTGAGAAGTAAACAACGGTTAAGTTTGCTCTGCACTAACGTGGCTAAATGGCGGAAGCTTAATTCACAGATCATAGTTTTATTTGTTCGCAACTGAATGCTAATAGGATAGCACCAACATTTCGATTAACGCATAGTTTGGCTAGGGATAAGTTATGAGCTGCTAATCAAACATCAGTCAAAATATTCAAATCTTTTGGCTATGACTAACACAAAACACACACCTTCGATTGGTCGAATCTGGCGAAACGGGGCAATGGCAAAGATGCCGAAAATAGTTTAAAGCGAAATGTAAATAAACTCGTCTCAAATTTGCAAGTTCACGCGATGAACTTGAAATCGTTCGCGCCAAAGAGACGGCACAACAACTGTAACTCTTGGTCAAGTCACTGTCGGCCAGTGGTATGGGGCTAATGGGCCAACTGGCTGCGTGTTGTCCCAAACGTAGCCCGCTAAACTGACCGACTTAACCGGCAGCAAAATCTTGAGTCTTGAGTCGTCCCGCATAGGCTTCATCGCTGCATGTGGCAGCAGCTGCGATTCATTTAACCAGCGGACAGCAAGGCGCGCGCATGCGCAGAAGCTGTCGAATTTCAACTGATTGCGAAAGGCAAAAAATCGAAAAAACTATAGTAGAAATATCGTAGCCGATATAGAGCTCTGGTGTATCGAATAAGGAGAGCAACGCGCCCATTGCGTAAGTGCATTCTAAGCATGCAAAAAGCATCAGAAAACGTGTTTAGAATTTCACAACATAAAAAGCGAATTAATTGATTTAAGCCGGATCTGCGAGAGTGTGTTTATTTTTCGCAGTTGTTGCACATCATGTGTCAAATATATGTGATTTTCTATTATATTGCCCAAGTATTGTTGACATCAAGTGGGTATTAGTGGTGACCAAAAAGAGTCATGATGTGATTTGTGGCAACATTACATTAGAAATTGAGATACAATTATTATATCTTAAATGAATCTATAGAAATATTTCAATTAAGAAGTGGACATTAATAATAAAAAACACAAATAAATTGTGAATTGCATATTACCCAGATCTTGAAATTATATAAAAATTAAATAATCTTAATTAATTCGCGAGCTATATTCAAAACTGTATCTAAAATCTTGCAATTAACCAAAGAAATACAATCACTCCAAAAGATACAAAATGTTGAAATTAATGCAAATGTTATCTAAATAATTCTTGCAATATCTGATACCATTTCCTCACATATCACGACACCCATCAAGCATTCGTCTCGGGAGCAGTCATAAGTCGTTAAGTTTGTCTAATTGGACACAGTTAATAAGCCCATTCATAATTAAGGGGCAAGCGGCATGTGGCAAAGCGGACCAATTATCGCTGATTGAAAAATGTGTGTGTTATAAATAATGATCACCTTTACAAAGGTGCTTGTGTGACATGTTACTACATGTGTAAGCTGAGTGTAATTTGAGTGTAACCTGTTTTTCCTTGGATGAACAATCAGAACTTTAATGAGCACAGCGCCCTTCGCTTGCATATTTTTTTTTTAAGGCTTTGAGGTAGGGTACAATGACCGGTTATTAATGGGCCCTTCTTGAATTTCAATGGCAACAGAAGTTGGCCACACAATGCATGTGCGAGTGACATTGAGGGCTGTGCACGTAGAACTAATTGTGCTCAGACAAAAAGAGACAGTTGCAAACGGATCTCAATACGTCAATACGTTGTATGTGTAATACGAAACCAGTTCGGTGGCTTTGTATTCATTTATTGGGGTTAATTGAAATTCCATTTTTTCCCTCCTATTTCTATTTGTGCAATTTTGGCCTTTAATAGACTTAAATGTTGAAAAAATCCCATTTTAATTTGCATATAAAGTAATTTTCGGAATCAAAGCGCGCCCACGACTTATGGCTAGAGGGGTATATTAGCTATGCCACTAATGCTGTTACAAATAAAAAAAAATTTAACCAAATTAAAATATATAAAAATAATTACTCTCAAGAAAGTTGCATTAAATTGAATGAGAAGAATAAACTATTAAAAATAATGTATTGAAAATATTATAATTAGAATATAAACCTTTTTCAAACTAAGCCTCACTTAATATTTTTGATCGCAATTCCTTAATAGAGTGTTTAACAATCGTTGCTCTAATAATTTCTTATTTTAAATTTATTGATTTTATACATTTTGTTTATATTTTCTTGATTTTGACCGAGTATCTGTAATAAACATCCGCGTGCGTTTTATGGGTCAACGTCAACGGGCAAATATTTTTGCTTGGATTGCGCTCGAATTATTTTGTGAATTTCGCTTTGGCTACTTCTTCAGTTTTTCTGTTTTGATCGCGAACCGGTTGCCATATGTATATATATGTATATACATATATATATATATGTATATATATATATATATATATTGTTTGTTATTGTTTTGCTTTCTTGTTTCTTAAACATTGTTTTACTGACAGCTCGTTCGTATATTGATGTAATCGGCAACATGTTGAACTTGAGCTAAAAAAAAAAAAAATTATTCACCAGATAACAGAGAATTTTAGTGGCGGGTGCGAAAATAAATGCGTTGCAATTAAAATCGGAGGTCGCTTGCAATTAACATGTTCTTGCTAAAATTAATCAAGAAAGTGTTAATAATTAGCTTGCATGCTTGATGCACTTTAAGAATATACCTACACTGAAAATAATCAATAAATGCTAAGTTCAAATGTTATCTACAATAAATTCAAATTATTGATTCAAGAACTTTTTGTATTTTTTTTAAACCTTTTTAAAAGTTATCGCCGAATTTAATTATGCATTGATTACTTTACTTTAGTCACATTTTGTTCTCTTTACAGTTACACATAATATTGAAGATGCGCTTGGCTTATTTGCTGATTTTTTGCTTGAGCCTGGAATGCAGCCGGTGCCAGCTGCTGGTCGACCTTGTGCGCGATTTCGAGACATCGCTGCTGAACACACGCATACCGGACACAACATCCTTTCTGCCGGAATATGACTTCATCATTGTTGGCGCCGGCTCGGCGGGCTGTGTACTGGCCAATCGACTGAGTGAGATTAGCACGGCTCGCGTCCTGCTGCTGGAGGCCGGCGACCAGGAGACATTCATCAGCGATGTGCCGCTAACGGCGGCATTGACCCAAACGACGCGCTACAACTGGGGCTACAAGGCGGACCCGACACCCAACGCCTGCCAGGGTCTGCGCAACGGAGTCTGCAACTGGCCAAAGGGACGCGGCATCGGAGGCACTTCACTGATCAACTTTATGCTGTACACGCGTGGACATCGACGTGATTACGATGGCTGGGCGGCGGCCAACAATACGGGTTGGTCGTATGAGGAGGTGTTGCCGTACTTTAAGAAATCCGAGCGTATTGGCATTCCCGATCTGTACAAGTCACCGTATCATGGACGAAATGGAGTGCTGGATGTGCAGTATACGGACTACAAGTCGCGACCGATGAAGGCCTTCCTCAAGTCGAGTCGCGAGCTGGGCTACGACATAACGGACACGAATGGGGAGCAAATGATGGGCTTTGCCCGGCCCCAGGCAACCATACGGCAGGGAAGACGGTGCAGCACCAGCAAGGCCTTCATTCAGCCGGTGCTGCATCGACGCAATCTGCACATATCGATGAAGAGCTGGGTGACCAAGTTGCTCATTGATCCCAGCACCAAAGTGGCGGTCGGGGTGGAGTTCACCAAGCAGCGCCAGCGTTTCGTGGTGCGGGCCACCAAGGAGGTCATCTTATCTGCGGGTACCATTGCCAGTCCGCAGTTGTTGCTGCTTTCGGGCGTGGGTCCGCGTGCACATCTGGAGGAGCACAGCATTGATGTGGTGCAGGATCTGCCCGTTGGCTACAATCTGCAGGATCACGTTACACTCAATGGACTGGTGTTCACAGTAAATGATTCCACAGTGAACGATGCACGTCTTCTCAATCCCACGGACATCTTTCGCTACATCTTTACCGGCCAGGGGCCCTACACCATTCCGGGTGGTGCCGAAGCATTTGCCTTTGTGCGCACACCCAGTTCCAGCTATGGTGAGAACACATCTCTTCGTTCCCTCAACTGTGCTTAACTAACTGTGGATATCTTATGACGCAGCTAAGGACTATGCAGACATGGAGCTTGTCTTGGGCGCTGGCTCTCTCAGCGGCGATCGCTTTGGCACTCTGCGGGATTTACTCGGCATCACGGATGAGTTCTATCAGAAAATGTATGGTGACATGCAGCACAAAGAAACCTTTGGAATGGTCCCAGTGCTGCTCCGGCCAAAGAGCACGGGTCGCATTTCCCTGCGCTCCCGCAATCCCTTCCACTGGCCACGCATGGAATCCAACTTTATGCAGCATCCGGACGATGTACGCGCCATGATCGAAGGCATTGAAATGGTAATTGTACACTATAAGTATATCAACATAATTATGTTTTGATGAGGAACATATACTCTGGATATATCCTACATTAAGATTAGTATTCATTAGAACATCTTTCTTGTGCTTTTCCCTACAGATTCTGCAGCTGGCACAAACAAAGTCGATGAAGAAGATTGGCACACGGTTCCATGCGCGTCCTTTTCCCGGCTGTGAGCACCTGATCTTTGCCAGCAATGACTATTGGCGCTGTTGTCTGCGTCTCTATGGCTCCAGTTTGCAGCATCAGTCGGGTACCTGCAAGATGGGTCCGTCTACGGATGCTACGGCTGTTGTTGATCCGGAGCTGAGAGTTCATGGCATTCAACATCTGCGCGTGGCAGATGCTTCTATTATGCCGCATGTGCCGGCTGGTCACACGAATGCGATTGTCATCATGATTGCCGAGAAGGCGGCGGATATGATCAAGAACGCGTGGCGAATGAAAATAACTCCAGCGGACAGCTAGGCAAAGTGTGAATTAATATTAGGATTTGATATTTATTGTTTAGTTTTTGTAGGAGTCATTAGCTTAAGTGGTGCACAGTTATTATATGTGATAGGTTATTGTTTTATGTTAGGAAACACACTGCTTTAAAAATCTTAAGTCAGCCAATTAATATGGCCAAGTCATGGAACTCACTATTTAAAAGTTTATACAAAGCCTTGCCCAAAAATTATTTAACTTTACTGTGCTTAAAACTAAAATACCTATTTAATCTCGTTATATATAAAATTATTTCTTATTAAAAACACTTTATATATTTTCTTATATTAAGTTTTACGAATAAATATTCAATTAAACACTTATATGGCATTTTTAATGTATATTAAGATTATTTAAATTCAAATATTCAGCGCTTTTCCGCCAAACTATGTAGTAGCAACCCTGCGTTGCCACAACATATATTTGACTCGCTCTCTCCTTAGAGACATGCGCGCTTACAAGACTCTGTTTGTCAACAGTAAGCTGGATGAGTTTTTCAAAGCAGTTAGCTTCGAGTCGTATGCATGCTATAACAATAGATGACGGACAATAGATGGCGCTGTTGAACAATTGAAAGTTGTGAAATTAACTTTCCTTAAATATTTGCCTTGTTCGACAAATAATAAGCTCAAAGATGATATTTATCTCATATCTTATAAATCAATTCGAATTGACTTAAAGTGCATCAACAAAATTTAGAAAATGAATAATGGAGTCTCTTAAAGCAGGTTTTGGATTTGCACACCAGCCAAGTGTTAAATTTGTTTTGATTTTAAGGCGCTTTCGATGCGCAAACTCCGCAAACGTCAAATGTGTCTGGCGTCGCTGCCGCTGCCTCAGCCAACGCAGGCGCTGCCCATAAATGTACCGTTGATGAACTTTAGTTTTTTGTCGGCTTCGTGTGCGGTAAAAGCGCCCAGCGACAGACGGAAGAACGTCAAGTGAAACGCAACAGAATGCCAGAAGGCACAAAGTACGTGTTGTGATTCTTACGTTAATTGTAGGAGAACAAAAATATGAATGCAGTACAATTGAGGTGCGAGCATTATAACTAAAAGTTGCCAAAAATCAAAGGAAATCAGGGTGAAGCTCAGGTGAACAATAATGAGTTATAAATAAATAATAATAACACAAGTTCACAAAATACACGTGGCCCAGAGAGTGTGCGTCTGTGTGGCTTGTTTGTGCGTGTGGCAAGAAATAGGACTATAGAAAGAAAACTTTATTACGTTTTGGCCCAATGGGGCGCTTTAGTCAAGTAAAAGTAAAAGCAATTTGGTTTTAGTCTGTACTTTTATTGTTTTGGTTTCAGTGAAATTAACTATTTTTATGAACACACACACTCATACACACATACATAGGCAGGCGGCTTGGCGTGCTCAGTTGAGGACTTTTTTAATGACCTTTGCCTGGTGGTTGTTGCTGATGTGGGATGTGGCCTCGTCTGGCAGCGGTCGCGTTTTTTGTAGTGTTTTCAACCCAGAATAGTCCGGAATAACGAATGCATAAATTTAACCTACTTTGCCGGTTGCGCCACGTGGCGAATGCGCAATATTTTAATTAAATGCTGAAATATCTCGCCTGCCACAGACCTGTAATTATGCTCAACGGAAAATAAGTCAAGTATATTTTTGCGGACTTAATGCGAAATACTCGAGTAACTTAAGCCTAAATACTCGTATCTGAGCCAAAACCGAAATGCGACAATAAAGTCATCTGGATTATGATTAAAGTGATGCATTTTAATAATATAATCGAGCACCTCAAGCGTCATAAGTAAACAACAGACAAGTGAGTAATTGTTCTTGTTACTTGACGTTTTCTTATTCATCAAGGCTTTTATTTAAAACTTAGAAATGTGTTTTAATATGAATTATGTGGCTATTTAGTTATTGGCAATTGCTTAATTAAATTTTGTTTGAAGTAACACTTGACCCTAAAACCATTTTAAGCTGTTTATTTTTAACAAGAATCTAATACAAAAGTTACCAAGCACAATTTATTTAAATTTCTTACTCCTCTAATTGGATTTTTAAGTTAAGATACTTTTATTGGATTTTTCCATTACCATTACCTTATAGTAGGAGTACCTTTCGCATATATAAATTTAATCACATATTGTTAAAGTAAGGGTGGGACATTAAATAATTAAAATTCAGGTATAATTGTTTTATTTATAAAGCTTCTACTTTTTGTATACGTCATTTGTTGTTGACAGCTTACATTAATAAATTAAAAGTAGGCGCCAACGAATTTTCCGAGCTGTTACTTTGGCAGCTACAATAATTTCACTTGGATTTTTTTGCATTTTGATTTAACTTTTGAAAACAATTAATTCGCCAGCAATTGAAATTCATTTCAAAATGCTAATTTGAACTAAGCTCCATTCTGTCACGTTGTCAGTCTGCCCACCTGTGCTCCCGCACAGCGTGTGTCCTTCAGTTGGCCAACAGGGACTCAGGGACAGGTCCATTTGGCATTTTGGCATATTTAATTATCTGGCAATTCATCAGCGAGTTTTGTGTGCTTTGTCTTTAATTTGCAGCTTTGTTGAAATAATGGCACCCGCATAAGGACAGGCAGCCGGGCAGGCTGGTAAACAAACAAAAACGCACAGTTGCGATAATAATAAAAGAATAATAAACAATACAACCAAACAAACAACAACTACAAAAAAGAGGAGCAAAACGACAGAGCAGCCCGAGAGGCACGAAACATGAACAAGTGAGCCAGTCACAGCCACATAAATGGAATGACAATGAGAGCAGACACATGTGAGGCAAGGTGAATTACACAAACACACACACACAAGCGCATATGCGCATGTGGTGGCATGTGTTGGGGCACCCTCTCAAAAAAAAAAAAACGGAGGCAACTGAGGCGGTCCCAAATGTTGCCACAAATGTCATGTGCTCACATTGCAACTAAACGCGACGCAGGCTGAGTTTTTAAGCATGCCGCATTACGTATACGTCCCACATTATGTTAACCCCATGCCTCACATTGCGTTTACGGAAAGAATATGACCAGCCGTCACGTAGCAAAGCCAAATGTTGCCTCGTTGTTTTAGTGTGTGTGCGTGACTTGCCCTGTATGTGACTGTGTGTGTGTGTGTGTTGTGTGCCGCTTATCAGTCATCATAATAATTGTTGGGGCAATTCAATGGCACTAAACCCTCGCTACACAAATGCTTGTACAACATGCGACAAGGTATATGTATGTGTACAGATATGTAATATAGTACATATATATATATATACATATATATAAATATATGTATGTGTGTACATCTATGTAGCAGTAAGCACGCGACCATTTGGCCAGCCAGCCGCATTTGTAGTGGCCAGCTGGAATGTTGCCCAGGGCGCTCAGTACGAGGCATAATTACACACGCATTTGGTGGTCATAAAAAGAACATTTGTCCAGATGTACACTGCACAACTGAGAACAGAAACCGACTAAAGAACAAAAAAAAAAAAATAAAATAAAAAACAAATTACTTTTTGCCAAATGTGCTCGACTAGCAAGTACCCTCATCGCATGTTTAAATTGTTTCTGTGTATTTTTCCTTTCCTATTTGACTTATTTTCAACATGTGCACTATTTTACCAGCCTTTTTTATGCCCTCAACCCATTAAAAATGGGTAAAAAAGGTATAATGGTTTTGTGCAAGTGTATGTAACAGGCAGAAGAAAGTATCTCCGACCCCATAAAGTATATATATTCTTGATCAGGATCAACAGCTGAGTCGATATAGCCATGTCCGTCTGTCCGTCCGTCCGTCCGTCTGTCTGTCTATCTGTATGAACACGCGGATCTCAGAGGCTATAAGAGTTAGAGACTTCAAATTTGGAATATAAGTTCTCGTGTACCAGGCGCAGATCAAGTCTGCTTTTATTTTATCGATAACTCCTTCAGTTTCTCAATTATCGATAAATTTCGATTTCCGCTAGCAATAAATTCCACAATTTAAGAGGCAGAGGCTTATAATTTATACATAATATGCATACACATATTATCGATTAATTTCCAAAATTCATTAGGATTAGATAAGAAACACCAAAGTTATAGTCGAAAATATATTTTCATATCGATCTTATTGCTGTCAGCAGCCGCAATCATTTTCTGTATGCATAAATAGGCGAGCGCATGTGTGAGAAAGAGATGGCATTATAATCGACTCTAGCGTCAATATATTTGTGTGTATTCTGCAGAGCCCCGATAACTACTATTTCGTGTACGTATGTCTGCATGTATGTATGTATATGCACTTGTTTGTAGCCAGCCAGTTCGGGTCAGTTCGGGCTTGTGAGTAAAAGTGTTCTGTAAGAAATGCACTTGCAGAACTGAATATTTGAGTGCAAATCGTCTTAAAGGGAAATCTACCAATAAAACTAGAATATATTTAACAACTTGGTTAAGGGTATATCGTAGTCGAGCTAACTCGACTACAGCATTCTTACTTGTTTCGACTCATTTAATGGTTGCAGGGTGTAAAAAATCGTATGGGGTAATGAAAGTGCAACAGTTGTACTTCAGTCAAATGAATTTAAAATTGGTCAGTTTTATTTTGCTATTACTTATTCTATTCTTCTATTCTACTTTCAATGGTTTAACAGTTCACATAGTCCTGCGGTTTTCAAACGAGCAGGTGTGAAAATATTTTATTGGAGTATATTTTAACATTCTTTAAAATTTAAATTCTTTCGTTTTTTCTTGAGAAATATGTTTGTGCATTCATTATCCATTCGTTATTTATGCATAAGCTCTGGATTACGTAAAATTATTATATAAAATTCAAAGCATTCTATTCCAGATCAATCTTTGTTGTGCCTTCAAAGCTTATTGTAAAATACATTCTGTAGCCTATTCAAATATAAAGAAAACAAATACTTGTAATAAATCATTATTGGCACACTTAACTCTAACCATTTTAAAGGGATTTTGTGTTGTTCAAATTATGACAAATGATTGCAGCACGTGGGCCTAAACCATAAGCCGTGGCTAAAATAACACTGAGCACATCATTTGGTAGGCTTAGCCACAGTCTGTTGAGAATCGGGTGGTCCTAGGCTCTGTAATAATCAATAATGATTTATGCTTTCATATGCAAACGTCAGTTATTTAAAATTGTACACATAATTTAGCTTTAAAATTAAAATATTTCCATGACTTCCACTAAAGTGGAGCAGTAATAAGGAAACTTAAATTCCCTGTTGGTAAATATTATTGGTTTATTTTTTATGCGAGGATTGTGGCGCTTAATGCCAAAGCTAAAGAAAGGCAACATCCTTTGACAGTCGCTTGTCTGCCAGTTCTCCTGCCCCTTCTCCGTCTATCTCACTATCTCTCTCTGTTTGACTATTTGAACAGGAAACGAGCCCCCTGGCACTGGAATAGTAACCAGTAACAAAATAAAAGCGTTTTCAGCAGAGAATTGCTGCATAAAAGTGGACTCGCTGCGGGGCCTCGACTGGACTGTCGACTCAGAAATGGCAACGGGTTTAAAGCATAATAATAGTCCCCAGAGAGTTGCTGTTAAACCACCGAGAATTTATAACAAATGTATGTTAAATAGGAAAAAACAGAAACTGGGCCGTGCAGCGTGCAGAACTGTAAAAAAAGCATATTTAAGTGTGTTATTAAGTAATAGTATTTAAATATAAATTAGCCTTTCACTTAAGATTTGTTCTATGCCTTAATTTGATACAAAAATGTATCTCATTTGTGCCGAAAAGAAGCTTTGTATTTCACAAGTATATTCTTTAAGCTAAGAGCCAGATTCAGAACTGTTACTTACTCAATGCTCTGTAAAAGGGAAGGAAAAATGTGAACAACTTTAAAGCCACACTTTATGAGGATGGACTTCGTTTTACTGCCAGGCTGCCTATCCACAATTTTATTAAAATGGTTGCTGGCTAAACCAAGCCATTCTTGTCCATCGAATTGAATCGCCTGCCATCCTGTTTGACAAGCAAACACGATCCATGTCCATATAAAATGATGGAAGAGGGGCGGGGCGGGGCAGACTACATCACTCATGCAGCAATGAAAACAAGCGGCACAGTGGCAATAACGTTTGCAAAGGACAAAATCAAATATGTGTAAAGTAAACATGCTGCAGGCGCAACGATGGCCATCAATTCCTATCAATTCGGATGAGTCCAATGGTCACTCAATCAGTTCCATAAAAATGTTTTCATTATACCCTGTATACGGTTACTGAAACGGGTATGAGTAATGCTTATGTATTTAGTGCGGTTATTTATTTTAATGTAACAAGATATTTTATATTTGGTAGATAAATTCTCGTATATGGATTTTATAACATTTTCCACCAACAGATACAGAGTATCGTCTAGTTTGGCACTTTCAACTACAGTGTATTTATTTAATGTGTTTTGCTGCGATTGCCTTAAGTTGGATACTTCAATGGCTTTAAGTTTTAGGTCCAAATAATAACACACAATTCCAACGTAACTTTGGTTACTGTTATTTTCATATTAATATTCAGTATTCATTACAAATTGGCAGTCAGGTTGAACATTGCACAACTTGAGACTGACTTTCAAGTCAACACAATTTGAATTTTGAATATCCTCAAGGAAATTGCATGCATTGATTATAAGCCCTGTTGTCGTAGGAAAATGTTGTAAGGAATTATGAAAGACCATGAGGCCAATAGACATTCCCAATGCCTTCTCTTGATATTAGAAGTAACATCTGAATTCTAAATGAGATAAGACCATGGCCGAAGCAAATGCCAAACAAATATTTCTTTCAGGAATTTCTATGGCATTCTTGAAAGTTGTTCTCTTAATGTGTTCACCTTCAGGCACAATAAGAACCTGTAATTAAATTGTCGGACTCGATTCTATTTGCAAATTAGCCACTAACCAGACTAATGGTCTGCACCACTGCCGTCGTGGCAGACTGACACCCGTAACTCACAGGAAACGGTAGTCAGCGTCCCTGTTGACGGAAACGGAAGTCAGCCACAGCCCATAGAACAGCGCCGCCTCCCTTTTGATTGTATTCTATTCTTTGACCAAGTGGAGTTTACCTTTTATGCATTGTGTTTGTTGCTATTACATGAACTCTTGTCGTCGTCTTTTCTGTGTCTCCTCCTCATAAATATATAAAACGTTGCCAATGTCTCTCGCATCCTCGCAACTGCCAGCTCGCAAGTTATCCTTATTGTCATTGTCCTCTTTTAACGACTGTCAATGTGCTTGTTAGTTGCTGCCTCTCTTTAGCTATTTGTGTGTGTGGCAGGACTTATTTAATTTCGTGGCTACCTTTATTGCCAGGCAACGGATGAGCTGCTCAGTCCCCGTTTATGACGAAGCAGAATGTTTGCCGATGTGTTTGCCTCATTTCCTGGCAAATCTCAGAGCCACGTTGGAAAAAACAACTCAATTTGATGCCATTTTCAAAGATTATTTTCTGCTTCCATACAAATTGGGATAACTTAAATGAGTTTGTGGCAACAATGATAAGAAATCGACATTTTTTAAAGCTCGGCTTATCTGCTTTAAATGGGAGACAATTTGGACTGCCCTGTGGCGCACATTAAAAATAAAAAATGACAAAGTGTCGTAAAACACAAGTCAGGCAAAGAACCCCGAACAACTGCTCCAATGGTAAGTCATTAATTTGTTAATCTTTTGAATGGTGGTGCGAAGATGGGCGACGCATGACTTAATGCCAGCCACGGACATAGTTATTTCATGCGGATTCCTATTGCCCATTAGGTTCAGTTTCAGGTCCAGGTTCAGCACCACCTGCTGTTAAAATGAGGCACATTATAATTTGGTTTATGAGGGTGTTTATGACAGAGGGGGATATAAAAGGAAAATATATATCTGAAAGAAACAGCAAGTTAGCAAATCCCATAAAGACTGAAATCTCAAGTGCACTTCATGGACTCTCTTGAAGGACAACGAATTTTCTTTGTTTGCTGCCGCTGAAACCGAATGATTTATTATGATTATAATAATATTCGCTGAATGAATTCGTTCCATTTAGCCTGTAAGCAAAGTCCCGTGATTAAGTACAAGGCAGTCTTGATATTATCGGCGCAGTCATCACTACTTCGCCCCCCTCACCGATTTGGTGACAAAGGTTCACAGTGTCAGAAGCGACAAAAAAGTCAATCCAAGGATGAGCAAGCAAATTTAGACCCAAACTTTAGACAAAGGTCTCCTTCCCTTTCCCAATTCCCTACTTCCCACTCATACTCCTGCTCCTGCTCCTTCAACCTACGCGTGTGTCATTGTGTCTTAATGGCCTGGAAGTAAATGCCACAGAACGTCCATTTTACTGCTCAGTTTCGAATTTCAATCAAAGTTGCAAAGTTTTTTGCCTGCCTTCCGCTTTTTGTTTTTTTTTTTAGTCCCCCATATTTTGGTCGATTTTGTTGCCTTAAATTCAATTTCTGTCAAATTAACTTTAAATAAATTCAAGTAAAACAAGCAAAAAGAGCAGCTCTTAGCTCCATGGCTAAAACTTTCCATGGCAATGGTCAATTATTCAATATGGCTGTGACAAAACTTTTAGACAGGTGCATTCAAAACTTTTGCTAACGGTTGGTCACTTAAATATGGTAACAACGTGATATTGGCTAAAATGATCAGTTTACTTTGTTTGCTTAATTTATATTTTCATAAAGTTGACAATATTCGTAGCGCACCCCTATTTGCTCGACAGGACACGCTCTGTGGTCAAGAGAAAATTTATTTCACACAGCGCACACACACATGTAACACTCACATATACATACACATATATATACACACGCACACACATACGCCCACACTTACTCACAATTATATTCATGCACATTTGAGCTGGAAAGGCATTTGCATAATTGCTACTTTAAATGGACATTTTGTTGTCGTTGGAAAAGTGGGTAAAACTGTGAATTGCATTTCCAATTTACGGCTGCAATTTGCAGTTAGCTGCTTCTGTGTGTGCATGTGTGCGTGTGTGTGTGTGTGTAATTTTAGTGATCCCCTGACGTAGAGAGGAGTATGCAAATATCGCAACAACAGCATAAAATATGACAGTCATGAGTTGAGAATTACTGAGTCAGTTATTCTATTCAAATGTTTGTTTAATTACTTTTATTTATTTTATTATAATTTATACTAAAGCAAACAAAAAACAACAAAATAAGGCAAACAAGAATAATGAGGCCGAGTGTAAAGTTTTAATTTATTCAAGCTTTCTCTTTAAAAATCAATCAAATTCGCTTTGTGTGCTTTTGTTCTGCATACACGATTAAAAAATGAAAAAAATATTACAACATATTTTGTTGACGGAACAGGTGGACTCTACATCACTCAACAAACATTTTCAACAAATTCCATTAATATGTCATTAGCAAAATTTTTCACAGTTGCGTTTCACCTTGGAAGCCAATTAACGTCCTTTTTAATGCTTACTATCCCTTTCAAAATACCAATATCACTATTTATATGCCATGCTCTGTGGGCTTTTAACGGAAAACGCTTAATGGACGCACACTCCACAAATGTTGGGAACTCACGCAAGCGACTCCTTCCTCAGGGAAGAGGACACCAAAACTAGCCGGATATTTATGTAGGGTCACGACTGAACTTAGTTTGTGAGTGTGTGTGTGTGTGTGTGTTTGTGTGTGTGTATGTGTTTGGGTGTATGTTTGTGGATCAGCTTATTGCCATGCTTACCATTAGTTAAGCACTTAAGCCAATTTTTTCAATCATTGTTCCCTCTTGAATTGGGTTTCAAAATGCCCGATGCCAATTTGAATATGCCCTGTGCGAATCGTGGCCATTAAATCTGCATATTCCCCAGTTGCGCAGTTCGCCGAAGAGCGTGAAATATTTGTGCGGGTGTTAAAATGAGTGCAGCAGGTAACCACCAAACCACCGAACCACCAGCAGTGCAACGGCCACACAGACTTGCAGCATTTGTGGACGCTGTCCGCATGTGTGCTGTGGCCGTAAATCAACAATGCGACATGTGGGCAGTTGCCAATTCCGCTGAGCTAACCTCACAACATTCCAATTACCGAACCACCGCTGCGATAATCGAATTTTGTTGCATGCTCTGCTAATTGATGTGGAAAATGTTGCCAGGCAAACGCTGAGGGCTCTCATCGAAATGCGATTATAAAGCACAGATAATGATTCATGGATTCATGGATTCATGGATTCATGGTTTTAAATTGGCTTCTTGCGTTCAATCAAATGCATACTGCAATTCTTAGTGCCTTTTTGCGATTTCAACTTTCAGAACTGCCATTTTAAGGCTTAGACTGTCCAATACCCATTTGTACTTAAGAGGCGCATAAGACTCTCCTCCCCATTCTAGGATAGTGACACTCAAATGGAAGGAGGCAAGATAAGAAAGGCTAAGACAGCACTCAATAGTTGCTCGAAGGATGAGTGCTGGGAAGGAGTGCGCGATAAGCAGCTTAAGACATGCAAAGCGGCTCATCCTGCACCCTTTCTCTTTTGTCCCTTTCTTTTTGAATGTGCAGCTGCTGCCTGAGCTAATTAAGAACTTAATGATTTGGCAAACTGGCTGCAAGGGCTACGCTGTGGGGCAAGTAATCTTTCGCCATTGACACCCATAGCTGTGTGTGTATGTTCGATGACACTCGACCGCAATTTGCCAACCGACAAGAGCAACAACTACAAAGCGACCCTTTTGAGTTCTGAGCTTGGACTGTGCTTGCCACTCAACGAGACACAGTGATTGCCACCTCTTTAACCCCCCTCTGTGTCCCTCTCTCTATCTGCCTCTTTCGTTGCCTTTGGCTCTGATGCTCACACGGTTGACTGGCCAGAAGAGCTTGCTCACTTTTTGTTAGATGAACTACAAAGAGGCTACGTAGGAAAACTCATTCTCGTGATGTCAATTCCAGACTCAGACTCAGCCAGCTCGTACAGTCAAACAGGAGGTTAGGAAAACAAAGCTAACCCAGTTCATGGGTGCCTCCTGCTGCCTGCTCAGCTCGCAGTTCATCTAATTGTGTGGTTATCCTGTTGCTCCAATTCGTTGCCCAGCTAAATTAATGAATTGGCTTCACTTTACAGTTTTATCGCGTTGTTAGCAACCAAAGGGAGTGGACAAATGAGGAATCGGTGGAGGACGGAGGATATTCTCCCCAAATGACGTGCCTGGCACGCGAAGATGTTTGAATTTAACTGGCCGACTCCAGGTTTCATTTACGTGATCCCGGCTGCGGTTTTCAACTAATTGACAAAATACACAAAATAGAGGTTATATTGAGGGATATGGGAATAATGGCTTTCTTCTAATTAATTAAATTATGCTTGCAAATACTCGAAATGGCATTTGGCTGTCTTAATTTTTACGTGGAATTTTAAATGGATTTTTTCATCAGCTCAAAGTGTATTTGTGCCACCGAAGACAGCATACAATATCCATTTATTTTATGTTTAAATAGAATTAATATTTAATTTAATGCGGTTATTGTATTCAGCATATATGTATAAAGGAACAAGAAAATGTGAACTTATTTAGAGTATAGGAGAAAACAAAAATATGGCAACTTGAACTCTATAACTGATAAGATATATCTCTTCGACATTTTCAACATCGCTAGTATTCTAATAATGAAGTGTCTCCTATTTAAATCTGTTTAGCAAAGCGCGTGCAACTTGAAGAAACAATAGCCACAAAGGCAAATAGCAATCTAAATTTTTAAACATTTTCATGAATAACAAAGCAGCAATCAACGCAACCATGGTGCCACACCCACAGGGACCCCCGAGGCGAATTCGTCTATTAAATTCTTCGGTCTGGATGAAAAGTTCCACAAAGAAACGCAAATTAAAGTGGAGTTCTTGAGGCACCGGTCACATGACTGAATGACAGATTGAAGAACTGAGGCAGAACACACACTCCAAGTCGCCATGCGGTTGAGTGTGTGTGTGAGTGTGTGTGTGAAAGGCCAAGAGAGTTACACACACAGGTGAGAAACGAGAGGAGTTGCCCCAAGTGCAGATGTCGCCTCACATTTGCTCAAGACAGCAAAAGTTGGCATAGGAATGAAAATGAAAAGTTTTCGGAGGCAAAGCAGATCATGTGAATGACAAGACTGGATAAAACATGTGTACACACACACACACACACACACACACACACACACACACACGCACACACACACACACACATACATACACCTACACTCACATTTGAAAGGTGACAAACCTACCAGGCAATTAATTTAATGCAGTCACCTTAACGGAGGCCACACAACGTCTCACTGGGAATACAAGTTAGCGGCATGAAAACTTAAGCTAATTAAAGCGCTTATGTAAAATGCTTCTGTGTTCGTGTGTGTGTGTGTGTGTGCTTGTGTGTGTAAGTTTATAGGCATGTGTGGTTAGGCATGAGAAAATTAATATTTCACACAGAATTTTAGGAAATTATGTTGAAGCACTTAAGTGCGTGTTAAAGGCTCAACCAAACTTCCTGCGGCTGCTTGAGGAGGAGGATGCGGTTGTTTCCTTGAACGTGTCCTTGTTTCTATTTGTTTTTACTGTGTCCCGCTGTCACTTAGTGCCACCTGCTGAGGCTCGTCTCCACTTTCACAATGCAAATATTTACAGATTATGGGTATCTTTTCTCTTGTATCTGCTCATCTGTCAAGTTGTGCCGATGCTTTGTCTTTGGCATGTCGAGTGTTGGATTTGCACATCTAATTATGTTAATCGCCTCACGTGTGCCTCACAGCATAAATGTTGTACTTCAAATTTATAGCGAGGCATCTGAAGTGAAGTGTGATAATTTACACTTAGCGCATAAAAGGAGGAGAAATGTCGAGTTAGCCCAGTTAAATGGCATACAGGTTGGAGAATACTGAGCAGCTTATAGTCAAAACAATTTCCGTACTGCAGCCAAAATCTCCTCCAGACAGCTCGAGAGCCTTCAATATTGTCCCATGTGGGAAATGTGAAATGAAGCAAATAGATGAATTTCATTACCTTACCTCCTGTAAGCATTTCACATTGTATATCAGCATGTAGCCAGCATTAAGTCAGGCAGAAAGAAAATATTTCCAATTTATGCCTCGGCTCTAAATTCAAGCAGAATTTTACAACATGCTGCAGCCACATTGTTGCACAAAACCGATGAAGTGTAAAGCCTGCTTAGACCAAGATTTTGTAGCTCAGCAGAAACATTTATTGTTGGGTAATAAATAAACTAGAAACATTTAAGCTGACTCCTCTGAAAGCCGTTTGAATTACAAATGAAGCCCTATGCAAATGTTCAGAAATGTATATTAAATGGCTAATACAAATAACCTCCATATGGCAGAAACTATTTAATTTTTATACCCTTAACACATTAAAAATGGATAAAAGGGGTATAATGGTTTTGTGCAAATGTATGTAACAGGCAGCAATAAGCATCTCCGTCCCCATAAAGTATATATATTTGTGATCACGATCAACAGCCGAGTCCGTCTGCCAGTCTGTGTCCGTCTTCGAGACTATAAGAGCTAGAGATTTCAAATTAGGAATTAAGGTTCTCGTATACTAGGCGCAAATCGAGATTGCTTTATTTGATCGATAACTGCCTCAGTTTCTCGATTATCAATACATTTTGATTTCCGATAGCAATAAATTCCACAATTTATTAATTAATTGCCCAAATCTCATCAAGATCAGAAAAGAAGCACCCAAGTAATGGTCGAAGCAGCAGCAAGAATTTTTTTGCATGCATATATGCATGCGTGAGAAAGAGATGGCATGATATTCGGCGCTAGCGTCAATATATTTGTGTGTATTCTGCACAGCCCCGATAACTACTATACGTGAACGTATGTATGTATGTATGTATGTATGTATGCATGTATGTATGTGCACGTGTTTGTAGCCAGTCAGTTCGGGCTTGTGAGTAAAAATATTCTGTAAGAAATGCACTCGCAGAACTGAACATAATCTTAAGAAAAATTTGCCAATATAACTAGAATATATACAGGGTTAAGGGTATATCGTAGTCGAGCTCACTTGACTACAGCATTCTTACTTGTTTGTTTTAATTTTATGTAAAGGAACGTCCAGCCCATGCAAATGTTACATATACGTAACGTAACGTGGCACGTCCGCAACAATCAGCAGCAAAGACATGAAACTTTCTCTCTGGTTTACGACGACTGCTCCACTATTTCGTCTCGAGGCGCAATGCGCCAATAATTTCTCATTATTTTTTCAGGAAGCTGATTTACAGCATTCGCAATGCAGCGCAAAAGGATAACAAAGCTGTCAGTTTGCATTTACTTGTCTCTACTCTACAGTTTTTATACCCTTAACCCATTAAAAATGGGTAAAAAGTGTATAATGATTTTGTGAAATGAATGTAACAAGCAGAAGGAAGCATCTCCTACCCAATAAAGTGTATATATTCGTGATCAGGATCAACAGCCATGTCCGTCTGTCGATCCATCCGTCCGTCCGTCGGTCTGTCCGTCTGTATGAACACGCGGATCTCAGAGACTATAAGAGCTAGCGACTTCAAATTTGGAATATAATTTCTCGTGTACCAGGCGCAGATCAAGTTCGCTTTATTTTATCGATAACTGCCCTAGTTTCTGAATTATCGATACATTTCGATTTCCGATAACAATAAATTACTCAATTTAAGAGGCAAGTTCTTCTTATTTATACATAATATGAATATATATAATATTGATAAATTACCAAACTTTCTTTAAGATCAGAAATTAAATACCAAAGTTATAGTCAACAAGTAAGAACGCTGTAGTCGAGTGAACTCGACTACCATATACCCTGAACCAAGCTTTAAATACATTATAGGTTTATTTCCAAATATCCACTTTAATAGTTTCGCACACTCTAATGTAAAACAATGTGTACAATGCTATTCTTTTTTATGGAAATGCTACTAAAGAAAAAACACATGATTTAATAATTATGTCTAATCTTTTCAATTTTTATTACGGTTAAAGACTTAAGATATATACCAAAAATAACATTTATATCAATAAATATATATATGCATTCGTAATCTAAGAGATTTTTCAAGTTAAATTAATTTATTCTTTCCTCAATACTAAGAGAGATCCCATGGTGATAACTATAAAAAGTCTCAAATGTCCTAGCACTAATATATCCGCTGGAAATATTGGAAAACGCCCAATCAATGTTAGAGTTACTATTGGTAGTGGGCGTTTTCAAATCTAACAAACTTCGAAATCCTATCCTAACCAGTTCACTGTAAAGAGTCCCACATCTATCAAACTTATTCAAGCATAAATTGAAGTCTCCTAAAAAAAAAATCAAAGACGTTTCATACATTCATAAGTTAATAGCTTGCCTGCTTAAAAACCAATGTAGCGCATTAGAATAACCCACTGAAATTACGTCAAACGCGTATGCATACGAATCGTAGGTAACGTGGCAGTGGAGAATACACACAAACAAATTTGCGCTTGTGTCGATTATCTTGCCGTCCCTTTCTCACACATGCACCCGCATATTTATGCATACAGTTTGCGGCTGCTGACAGAAATTTGATCAATATGAGAATATATTTTCGACCATAACTTGGGTGCTTCTTATCTGATCTTGATGAAATTTGGGCAATTGATCAACAATATGCATATGCATATCGTGTTCAACTTAGAAGCGTCTGCCTTTTAAATTGGGGAATTTATTGCTATCGGAAAACAAAATGTATCGATAATCGATAAACGAAGGCAGTTATCGATAAAATAAAACAAACTTGATCTGCGCCTGGTATCCAAAAACCTATATTCCAAATTTGAAGTCTCTAGCTCTTATAGTCTCTGAGATCCGCGTGTTCATACAGACGGACAGACGGACGGACGGACAGACGGATGGACAGACGGACGGACAGACGGACAGGGCTATATCGACTCGGCTGTTGATCCTGATCAAGAATATATATACTTTATGGGGTCGGAGATGCTTCCTTCTGCCTGTTACATACATTTGCACAAAACCATTATACCCTTTTTACCCATTTTTAATGGGTTCAGGGTATAAAAATATATTTTCATATTGACCTTATTGCTGTCAGCAGCCGCAAGCATATTCTGTATACATAAATAGGCGAGCGCATGAGTGAGAAAGAGATGGCATTATAATCGACGCTAGCGTCAATATATACAGTGGCTCACATATTGTTTGGACCAGTGCCTAGCACCAATGTTAATTGCCTGCCATAAAGTAATTATGTAATATTTTTCAAAAATTCCAAAGACCATGGCAGGTACATATATTAACCACAAAAATTAATATATGACCCTAAAAAATTGGGATTTCCCCACCCACTAGGTCGGGTTATGTAAAAAAGTACCTAAATTATAGGTCACAAAATTTTGGACCAGGTACTTTATGGACACCTGCGTGCCATAAAACCCGGATTTTTATACTATTATACCAAAATGGTATAATAGTATATTGGTTTTGTGCAATGTCCGTCATGCTGTCTGTCCGTCTGTATGAACGCGCGTTCCTCCGACACCCTTTGAGATAGAGACTTGAAACTTGGAACGTATACTGGAAAGTACCCTCAAAAGTTAAAGTGTCTTGGGTTTGGACCTACGTCCACCAGGGAGCTAAAAAACCGCGAAAATCGATTTTAGCAAATCGATAAATCCACATATCTCTCACAATTTAATGAATATAGTCACCAATTTTGGTTTGTAGGTTGTTGGCGAGGTCCTTGAAAGTTTGACATGTGCCACGCCCACCTCCGACGCCCCCATCACCCCCGCCCCTAAAATTTTCAAATGGCTATATCTTTCGCAGTTTTTGAGTAGGGAACGTCAAATTTGGTAGGTATATTACTGGTAGTCGCCTTTAAGAACCGATAACAATTTTGTGGTGCCACGCCCACACCTGCGCCTATAATCGACAATTCCGATATTAAATCGATAACTCCGTATATCTCCGAACATTTTAAAGATAGAGTAACTAAACTTGGAAGGTAATTTGCTGGTAACCTCCTCCAAAGATTGGCATACCAATTTTTGGACCACGCCACATCCGCCGCCCCCAGGAACTTCGTCCCTAGAAATTTAAAATGCGCATATCTGCCGTAATTTGCAAGCTAGAGTCGCAAAATTTTGCAGGTATGTTACTGGTAACTCCCCCAAAGATCGATAAAAAAATTGGATGGCTACGCCCACTCCACCTATCTGAACCGATACACCTGTTGGTGTAAATCGATAAACCCATATATCTCACGCAATTTGAAAACTTAAAACACCAAATTTTAAAGGTATATTGCTAGTAACACCCTTCATAAATGTGGAAAAAAAATTTTGGACCACGCCCACTCCCGCCCACAAAAAACGATAAATGCCTGTATCTCCCGCAATTTAAGTTAGTTAATTAAATAAATATAATTAATATAAATGAAATAAATAGTAAAGCGCTATTTTCTTAAAAATGTGTTAGTTATACAAATACATTCCTTATTTTTTCATGTAATGCATTTATGAATGCATTTATAATCAAATTCACATGCACTTTGCACTTGCAAATAAAGTTGCCAGTAAAAGTGAACTTTGTGACGCAAGTCCAGCGTTGCCATTACATGCCAATTTCTAAAAATGTAATGTAACATAATACGTAACATATGTTGTTAATTTTGGATTAATGCAATTTGGTCACTCTTAATCAAGCGATTTTACCAAGCGCGGCAAATTGTTAATTGATTGCATTTTGGGGGTTACTGAGAATTCGACTCGAAGAATCTGCCAACTAATGTAGAACCCCATTAAAATTTTGATGGCCTCCTCGCGGTGTTCCCTGGACACCGATTAAATTTATTAAATCGGTAGCAAATTTGAGCGTCGAAATTAACTTAACATATAAACAGAAGATAAAAGAAGTTTAGTTGTTATAAAAATTGAAATTAATTTATATAATGGTATAATAGTATTTCGCTGTCGGTTACGTCCGACTGCAACGTTCTATCTTGTTTTTACCTAAAATTGAATATTTTCGGTATAAATAGACCAATCCTTCTAAGTCAGTTTAGTTATAATCTGCATCTCGGATGCAACCTGCCAACAAGGACTATGGGCAAACGGACTACCATTGAACAACGGAAACTCATCCTGGAACACTTCAAAAATGGATATTCACATCGCCAAATAGCTGAAATGGTCAATCTAGCCAAGTCAACTGTGACCAACATCATTTTGCGCCTTGTGGACGAAAATCGGATAGAGGACATCGCCGGAATGGGAAGAAAAAAGATTTTCACCGAGCAGGACGAGCGGAGGATCATCAGGAAAATAAGGGAAAATCCAAAGCTATCGGCTCCAAAACTGACTCAACAGGTGCAGGATGAAATGGGGAAAAAGTGCAGTGTGGAAACTGTGCGCCGGGTTCTGCGCAACCATGACTTCCATGCCCGAGTACCACGGAAGAAGCCCTTTATAAGCGCAAAACATAAGGGCACTAGGATGGAGTTCGCCACAACCCACTTGGACAAGGATTTGGAGTTTTGGAATACGGTCATATTTGCAGATGAGTCCAAATTCAATATTTTTGGCTCGGATGGACGGAATTATGTGTGGCGACAACCCAATACTGAGCTGGATCCCAAACACTTGAAGGCAACAGTCAAGCACGGCGGAGGAAGCGTTATGGTTTGGGCCTGTATCTCGGCAGCCGGTGTCGGAAACTTGGTGTTCATTGACACAACAATGGACAAGTACCTCAATATAATAAAGGAAAATTTACTCCAAAGTGCCGAGAAGCTAGGAATCCGACGTACTTTCCGGTTCTACCAGGACAACGACCCCAAGCATAAGGCCGGAATAGTACAGTCCTGGCTCATCTGGAACTGCCCCCACGTGAAAATTCCACCGGCCCAGTCTCCAGATTTAAATGTTATTGAAAATTTGTGGGCTCTGCTGGAAAATAACATCCGGAAACACAACATATCCTGCAAACAGGATCTCAAGACTGCTCTGCTGGAGGAGTGGAACAAGATCAGTCCAGAAACTACCCGGAAGCTGGTGTCTTCCATGAAAAATAGGACAAGCGAAGTTGTTAAGGCAAAAGGATATCATACTAAGTATTAACATCCTTATTTAAGCTTTTATACGCCAAATATGTAACTTTTTTTAAGACTGGTCCAAATTTTTGTGTCATGAATTTTGGTTATGTTTTCAGATTTTGACTAATTTTAATTAATTAATTAATATTTTAATAAAAACTAAAGTTTGTTTTTCAAATGTGATATAACATTAAGCAAATTGGCATTTAAACATTTGAATTTGTTTCCTTGTTTAAACTTTATAGCACTTTAAATTTTTTGCTAGGCACTGGTCCAAACAATATGTGAGACACTGTGTATGTGTGTGATGACCTAGTCTTTTCTTACTCTGTAGTCGCACCGCCTCCCATAAGAAAAGAGTGCACATGCAGAACTGAATATTTGGGTGCAAATCATCTGAAAGGGAAATTTGCCAATAAAAGTAGAATATATTTAACAACTGCGTTAAGGGTATATCGTGGTCGAACTAACTCGACTACAGCATCTTACTTGTTTAAACTTCTTTTCGCGTTTGTTGCGCTTTATAGTTGACTACACGCCCCTCATATTGGCATCTACTAGCCAGGTCTGAAGGTGGCTCCTGTGCTCATCAAACAAAGTGCATTTTGTCGTTATGCACGACACAAGCAGGCAACAAAAACCACAACACAACCTGTTTGCAAGAGAAAACTACTGCATTTAATTTTTCATCCCATTCTGCGGTTTTTTCTCCTTTTCTCTGCATATTTCTTTTAATTTTAGCCAGCGAAACGGTACACAACAATTTCATCTCATTTCATTTTTTCAAATACTCTTCTGTTATTTACCAAGTTAGCAAAACGCCGCAGACGAAACTGTTAAGAGTTGTAAGCTGAGTACTGAACTTTAAATGCTCCGTGGAGCTCCAGCTATGAGGAGGGAGAAGGGGAGGCTCAATACTTATTCAGTGAGAAAAGTTTTTCTTCAGTTGTACTTTTCTACTTTTCTATTTGCCGCACACAAACCTCGTGTATTTGGCCAACTACGAAGCGAAAAATGGAACACGAAATTTCACGCGGAGTGAGAATAAAGTTTTTGTGCCTTTTGTGAAAATATTTTGCACGGAAATTGCATTTGCGGTGCCGCTTACAACAATTTTAGCAGCTGCAACAATTCCGCCAACAATGATGATGATGATGATGATGATGAGACGATGGCGTGGTAATTAAAATAGCAAGAAACTTCTCTAATGGAGTCCCGAATGCAATGCGGCGTGGTAAATGTGACAAGCTCAACGGGGATCGGTGCCAAATTGCAATGAATGGATAATGAATGAAAATGAATCAAAGAATGACTGAATGAGTGGAACAGTCTTGGTAAGGGATTCGGTGAAATCTGATGCTTGATTAATGCTGGAGTCTAGGGACAAAATGAGTATTAAGCAATTGAATTATTCTTTCAGTAGAAATCTTCTTAAGCAGTGAGTAAATGTAAAAAGAATATCACTTGGAGTAGAATAAAATCCACAATTCTCAGTAACTGATTCATGTTGCAAATAGCTTTAGGAACACTTAAATATCCTGGCGTTTGCATAAAGCTTACGAACTTGAAAACAAATTCCAAATTCCAGTTAAGCTCCCAGTTAAGAAATTGAAATCAAGAAAAACACAATTCAATTTGTCTTAGTTTCAAATGCAAGAATAATTAAGGTACACTCGAAACATATAATGAACTCAGTAAAGTTTTACCAGCAAACTAAAATGTGGCAAAAGACTTCCAGGAACGGAAATGAAATTATCAAATGCTTGAAGCCGAATAAAAAGTTGTTGCCATCGTTGCCACTTAACATAACTGAAAGTTTTCATAAAGGAGAAGCGATCCACGCAACGACTTGCCAAAGTTTTTCAATAAGCGGCACTGCTAAAAACAGGGCTCAACATGTGTTCCAAACCTGGCCAAAGCGAAATTCAGTCGAGGGGAATGAAAGAACAACACAACTGGGAAAATGAAAAGCTAACTGAAATACGAAAGAAATAGGAGCAGGAGCAGGAGCGGGAGCAGGAAAAATATGGAAGCCAAGGCCAGGGGGCATTATAATTTATGATAAGCCAATAAAAATAATTGAAATACATTAAAGGCAGGCAGCGCTCAACTGAGAGTGGCAACCACACACAAGACCATCTGAATGTGTGTGCTCATGTGTGGGTACAACGAACTCATGCCTCCTGTTCCTGTTCCTTCATCGATTGCTGTGAGCAGAATCGAACTGGAGGCACGAGAATATTAAAGTAATGGCACGCAATAAAAGGCGAGGCATAAAAAACGACACGGAATGTCAAAGTTGAGACGCAGGCCTTGAGGCGTTATGATTGCGGCTGCTGCCGTGTGAAAGCTATGAATAAAAAACAAGAATAACAAGAATTCTGCTGGATAAATAAAACATTGCGAAAAGTATTGCGAACAGCAGACGTCGAGGCTCAGAGGGTTAATGCGAGACGGGATACGTCTAAGTGATTGCTGGTTGATGATTGTTGTTGACTGGAAGATAAGATGACAAGCGACTTTGATTTGCTCTCGGAGAGCTATAAATATAAATTTTCCATATGCTTTATTTTTCAGTAGTGGCGGCATAAAGTGACAAATTGCAAACGTAATTCGTACCACTTTGAGTTGCTTGTGGCATGACCAAATTACACACTAAATTAACTACTTTAATGAGCCATAATTCTGTAATATACTTTAAGAGGTGTCCTTTTAGAAATAAAACCTAAATTTTTACTGCTTTAAATAAAATCTCTAATCAACTTAGTTTTATGAGCTTAAGATAAGAAAAGTAAAATGTACTTAACTTTTTTAGCATTTTCATAAACTTTTCCTAAGCTACTCGCTGAGCATTCATCTTCTAGTGGAAAAACAGTATCCCAACCACTTGAGCTTCATTTTCTTGGCCACAAAAAGTTTTACGTGCTAAAGTTAACAGCTTTGGCTCTGGTTGAAAAATGTATTATTATATTCTCAGTTTAAAGTTTAATTATGGATTCAGCAGTTGGTCCCTTTGTTAAATTTGAATTGAGCCTCATACTGAGGCCACATATAAAATCCGCTGTGCGCTCAATGTAAGGCTGACAAAAAAAAAAAAATTTCTTCGGCATCACCAAAAATGCAGCAAATTAATACAATAAATTTAATTAAAATTTCATTTTTCTGCTCTTTTGTGGTTTTTAATAACAATAACAGCAATATCCACTTTACATAACAGCAGTAAAAATCAAGAGAGAACGTTGCAGTCGGACGTAACCGACAGCGAAATACTATGGTACCATAATTTGTGTGCAGCCAAGAAATGCTGACCAAGTTTGCCTTTCAGATTGAGGTAGATATAAGATAGTAACTCTTGACGTGGCTGAAGTAATTAAAGAGAAGGCTCCTAATTATCTTCCTTCCAAGTTTGGTAACTGTAGCTCTTAAATTGCGGGAGATAAGGGCATTTATCGGTTTTGGGGGGAAAGAGTGGGCGTGGCCAAAAAAAATTGTTGGAGTAATATAAGGGGGTTACTAGCAATATACCTTTCAAATTTGGTGACTTATGTTTTCAAATTGCGTGAGACATATGGTCTTATCGATTTACACCTTAACTTTTGAGGGTACTTTCCAGTATTTGTATATTATTTCGGTATCATAGTGTAATGAATCGATTTTTTGTCACACTAATATATAAAATGTATTTTTGGCTTTGTCTAGGAAGCGGAAATATCTGAATGTGACTTATAAACTAGTGAGTCTTGGGCGATGAAGAACTGAAGTTATGTGTGATGGGATGGCATGATTTACTCCTGATCCATAAATTCATCGTTATTCTCATCGTCGTTAGCATCGTTGTCGTCAATTGGTGGACTGTTGTTGTTATTGTTGTTGTTGACATTATGGTTTTGGTATCCGGCAGGAGGAATGTGACGCATTGGATGCTGTGCCGGGGGAAGCGGTGCATTTGGTCGCTGACCGATGATCCTGGCTGTAATCGGGCGGCATGTACATGCTGCGATTGAGGTACTCCTCAGCCTCCCCCTCATTGTTGCCGATCATCGACTCCTTAATGGCCCGCGAATAATCCTCGATTTCCTCATCAGACCAATTCGCTGCAGCGTTTGCAAAGGTGGCAAAGCGCATTGGATCCGGCAGCATGCTCATCATATTCCACTGACGGCCATTTGGACTGTTCACATAATCACGCAGCTCGGGCAGAGATCGGGCTGCCGCACTCACCGACACCTGGTTGTATTCCTCCTGGGTGAGTCAGCGACATTGGAGGGAAACCGACGTTTGTAAATGGTGCGTGCGTATTTCATCAGCGAGTCGGGCCGGTAGTGGGCCAGAAATATGGCAGTGAGTATGACGCCACAGGCACTGGTGTGCCAGCTGCTAAGGAATGCAATTGCGGCGCCAATCGCTTGCAGCACCCACTTGGGAGCGTTTTTTCGATTTTTCGGTGGCCCAATGCGATAGCAAATTAGAAGCACATACTCGCGATATGTGAGCTTGTCCAATAGCTTGTCCAACCGCTTGTCCAATCGGTATATACATATATTATCAAGCAGATGGCGCACAATATTAGGACGCCGTACATCATCGGATGGCATTGAAAGAGCTTGGCGGTGTTCGCAATGATTACCAGAAATGAGGCACAAATGCTCAGTTAGTAGAAGACACTGTTCTTCGCCAATTGCCCGGCACTCCAAATGATGATCAGACCGACGCTCAACTGCACCAGACGCAACCAGTCCAATTGGACACGTCTGAGGCCCACATTATACGGCTGCTTGGAGGCAATGCCAACGCATTGCTGCTCAAATGGTGATAGCTGGACCCGCTGACGTTTCAGCGATCGATGTTTGCTGTAATGCTGAAGCACCTCATCAGACTTGGCCGAGTAGCAGAAGGTGCGCAGCACATCATTGCTTCCATACGGATTAGCTGTGATATCAATGGATGTGACCGCCGCCACATAAAAGGTATCGGTCAGCGAATGGGCGCAAAATAATTTAATTTTGGAAATTTTTCGAGATTTTAATAGTTGAGCTTGACTGCTAACAAACGACAAACAAATAAACAATTCTCCCATAGTAGACAATTCAGAGTTGTAGCTTAGGCTATGTGTGTGTATCTATGGGATTTGTGTTTGTAGTCACGGTGCATATGTATCTGTATAATCGTTGCATCTATATTTATATATATGTATGCATCTGCAACTGTATGAGACATGTGCAGTATTCAACTGACCCTTTGTTTGCGCATGTTGAATGGTTTATGCTGCAGCATGAGATCGGAGTTCGATCTTAGTAATATACCTTCCAAGTTTGGAAACTGTAGCTCTTAGATTGCGGGAGATATAGACATTTATCGGTTTTGTGGGCGGGAGTGGGCGTGGTCCAAAATTTATTTTTCCACGATTTTTGACAGGGTGTTACTAGCAATATACATTTCAAATTTGGTGCCTTAAGTTTTCAAATTGCGTAGTCTCAGTCGATTTACACCAACAGGTGTATCGGTTTAGGTAGGCGGATTGGGCGTGAGTCATCCACATGTATTTTATGTGGGCGTGGCATAGGCCGATCTTTGAAAGACATCGTCCAACAACCTACCAACCAAAATTGGTGACTGTATCCATAAAATTGTGAGAAATATGTGGCTTGTTTGATTTGTGAAAATCGATTTTATCGATTTTCTAGCTCCCTAGTGGACGTAGGACTAAAACTTTGACACTTTAACTTTTGTGGTGTGGGAGCTTCTAGGACTCGTAGAAACGAGCCCACAATAATGATGTTCATAATAACAAGAACATTGGGCAAGGAGTCGTGGGTGGCAACCACGGGCATATGATTGACACTTTTACAAGCGGATGGTTTTGTAGGCAATATTTAAAAATACTTGTAAGTATGTATGTCGTGTGCTGGTGTATCCATTAGCGAGGAAATACAATTTTTAATGGTTATTCCAATATACCAGGTCAGTGCTGCACAAAAGCTGCTACAGCCTTCATCCACTTCTCTGCACGTCCGTCACTCTATTCCCAGGCAGCCCACAACACACAAGGTAGCTGCTGACCAGGAGAGTCTGACACTTAAAGCTGACTCTGCGCTTTGAAGCGTGTTTCCTGGTCAGACCACACTATCAACATCAACAGCAACAAAATCGAGTGCACCATGCGGTTTAACTCGACAGCCAAATAGAAGTTCTAAATTGAACAGAAAACAAAGATAGGCAGATAAGGATCTGGGGGAGCGAGTAATATAAAATTGAAGGCGTGTGCTTTGTGGAAACAAGTTTTTAGCCACAACCCAAACCAAGTGCGATATTTGGAGCAAGGCGAAGTTTAATTATAAGGCTACTGCAACATTGTGAGCTTAGCACAAGTTGGATGCGGAAAGAAGCCGTACAATGATTGACATATACGATGTGTGCAGATGAGTTCCTGCACTGAGTTCAATAGATTAGCAATTAGATCAAGTTGCATTCTACTTTTGCAGTAGTTAAATATTGTTATTTACTTAGCTTGGAATAGACAGAAAGATAATGGTGCCACATTAATCAACATCCCTGGATATGTTCCGCCTTTTAGTTAAAAGCAGATACAAATCAAAAGTTTGAAATAAGATACAAATATTTATTCAACAATTTTATTTTGAATTAATCTAATCTCAATTTAAGTTTTGGTTCATTTTCAATTAAATTAAGCGCAATAATAATTTGTTTGTGGCGCATTTTGAGCTCATTGAAATTCAATTAAAAATGATAATTAAAGACATGCAAGCCAAAGAGCTGTGGTTAATTTATTTACTAAAGTTTCATAAATTTATTGCAAATAAGCCTTTATTTTTTAAATTCTCTTTGTTCGCTGTTGCCCCAATGTTGTTAAAATTGGTTTTTAAAATATCACATATACGCACCGCACTCACTCTCTCCGATAGCAGCCACTGAGGCTGAGTACATAAAACAAAACTCATCAATTTTATTATGCTCCTCGTTTTATGGTCAGGAGGAGACAGAGTGATTGCAATGAGCTCTGGGGAATAAGTCCCAAAACAATCATTTACATACAGGGATGGGAAAATTCGCATACTTGAAATGCTTTTAACAGCGCATTTATTTGAACTCTGTTTAATATTGAGATTAGAGCTGAGTGTACTCTCTGGGTTTGTCTGGTGTATTTTGAATTATTAATGTAAGCGAGAATGATCTGTTGCTACAAATAAACTGCGGAATTAGGTGGAAACAAACAACTGATTAAAAATTATTTAAGTTGGGGTATTTGCTGATCCCAAAATACATTAAACCGAGTGAATTCTCTCACCCAGCCAATTAGCAGACAACAGCAGCCAAGTGACCAATTCAATAAATATATAACCCTGTTTGCCTGGTGGTCTGATGGCCGGATGCCCCAAGCTGAGCTGCATCAACATATATTCCCCAGGACAACCCCTATTGATTTACAACACTTGTTGGGATTAAACAGAGGCTCTCTGATTGCAAAGGGAGCAGTCCTGCGGCTTATGTTGCTTGTTGTGGTTTATTGGTTGGTTGGTGTCGATTTCCCTGTCGCCCGTTGGCATCTTTTTGCTGCTGATGTAAATTTAATGCAATTCCTGCAATTTATCGAATATCGCAATGCAACACACTTAAAGAGAGAACAAAGTCAGGCTGTAGCTGGATAATGTCACATTTGTCATATAATTGGGACAAGGATGTTCTCCGGCTGCAGCAGCAGAACATGTTTCCAATTTGTAGCAATTAGTTGGCGTTGTACTCTCTCCAAGTGAGCACAAGTTATGCATGGCTTCTGTTGATGACAGGCTAAAATGTGTAGAGTTAACAGACTTGCTTGGACTGTCGTCGTACATTTGACTTAACCACACATACTTAACACACACACATTCACACAAACACACACATACACCACTAACATTATGAGTAATTACACTCCTTATTCTGTTTGCTGTGTAGTGTTTATCCTAGCAAGATAAGCGCTCGCCTAATTTCGAGAGTCCCCTTATAATTTACCTAATAATATTTACCAACAATTTCGCCTTGCGCGTCAAATGCATTTTCCAAGTAGCGCAATATGCCAGTTTCCCCGCGGTGCCTCCAAATAGAGATCAAAGGAATATCTAATACGATACTGATGCTGTAGGCCCAAAAAAATTTAAATGGAAAAACTGATTGTCGTGTTGCTCCTTGCTTGTATAATAAAAGCGTTTTATGGTGAAACCATAAAGGACACACTGTGTTAAGGAAACGGACAAAAGGCAGTTGAATATGATAGTAGGCAATTTAGAGTCTTGGACATTATGTCGAGTCTCTAAGAATATAAGTTAATTTTTGAAAATATTCTAGAACCATAGGAATTGGAGCTGTTGACACTTTGTATGTATTTCTCTTCATCTCATTTCGCCTTGACTCAAATTAAATTCCCATTCCAGCTTGAGCAGGATTTGTAGCTGTTTATTTTGTAGCTAAACAAGTATTTACCTTGCGAATTTTTAATTTGGAGACTTTCCGTGTGGTTACATGAGTGCGCATGGGACCACATCTCACGCACAGATAGTCTCCCTATATAGGAAAAAGTAAACTAAATTAAAAGAAGCCAAGTTCAGACTTCAGAGCTTGCTCATACGATCTCGGTGCCTGGTTTAGTGTTTACTCTTCGCTTTAAATTAATTTACACATGCAGAAGCTGGAAATTGTGTTCCCAGTGAGTCCTTTTATCGTCAAGGAAAGTCTGTTGACGTTTCTGGATTAAAAAGAATGCCGGTTTAACCGCTTGCCTTCCACGTAAATCTATCCAATACAATGTACCACAGTATGACATAATGTTTTTTGTACCGTGATTCACTTGATTGCCTGGACTTCACTCTTATAATCGAGATGAAGAGTTTATGGTTACGTTGCATCAGTGTGTCAGATTTGCATTTTAATGTCCACATCCTCATTCCGGTTTAGACAGAAGAGGTGGCAAGCCGCCCAGATGCCTCTTCAAGGTAAATTCATTGCAACATAATTAAAATGAAACAAATTTTTATTGTCATGGAAATTTGATTACATCTACCTGAGGCACCCAACTGATCAAAAGTCGGGCAGCTTCCATTAGTTGACGTCCCTCTCCTCCCTGAACCCACCTTCATTCCAAATGCCGTAAACAAATCCGAAAGTAGCAACAATATAATTGAGAATTGATGGCACATTTTCGCCATCTGCTTTTCGGCTTAGCTGAAGAACTTTGCGGCCTCTCATAAATAACGTCAATAATTTGTTGCTCATTGACTATGGAAACTTAAAGAGCAGGTTGGTCATCTGGTAGAGCTTAGTTGAGGAGACAATATTACTTTTAACTTTTTTGAATAAAATAATATCTTAAAATATAGTTTAATATAATATGTACAAGTTGATGTGGATAGGCGGTAATCGGCGATATCCATTAATTTCACATTTGTTTACAGAATACACTTGCCGTACATTTCTAAAAGCATTAAATTCCGAAAATAAAAATGAGTAAACAATCGTGGAATTTGCTGGAAATCAAAAAGGCACAAAGGCGCAAAGTGCATGTTGAATAAACCTAAGAAGACGAAAGCCAAAATGCAAAACAATTAAAACAAAGCCAGGCCAATAACAAGTAAGATGCTGTAGTCGAGTTAGCTCGACTACGATATACCCTTAACCCAGTTGTTAAATATATTCTAGTTTTATTGACAGATTTCCCTTTAAAATGATTTGTACTCAAATGTTCAGTTCTGCAAGTGCATTTCTTACAGAGTACTTTTACTAACAAGCCCGAACTGACCCGAACTGGCTGGCTACAAGCAAGTGCATATTCATACATACATGCAGACATACATACATATGTACGTACACGAAACAGTAGTTATCGGGGCTCTGCAGAATGCACACAAATATATTGACGCTAGCGTCGATTATCATGTCATCTCTTTCTTACACATGCGCTCGCCTATTTATGCATACAGAAAATGCTTGCGGCTGCTGACAGCAAGAAGATCAATATGAAAATATATTTTCGACTATAACTTTGGTGTTTCTTATCCGATCTTAATGAAATTTTGGCAATTAATCAATAATATGTATAAGCATATTATGTATAAATTATAAGCCTCTCCCTCTTAAATTGTGGAATTTATTGCTATCGGAAATCGAAATGTATCGATAATTCCGAAACTGAGGCAGCTATCGATAAAATAAAGCAAACTTGATCTGCGCCTGGTACACGAGAACTTATATTCCAAATTTGAGTCTCTGAGCCTGAGCTGAGTCTCTAGCTCTCATAGTCTCTGAGATCCGCGTGTTCATACAGACGGACAGACGGACGGACAGACAGACGGACAGACGGACGGACAGATGGACAGGTCTATATCGACTCGGCTGTTGATCCTGATCAAGAATATATATACTTTAAGGGGTCGGAGATGCTTCCTCTGCCTGTTACATACATTTGCACAAAACCATTATATCCTTCTTACCCATTTTTAATGGGTTAAGGGTATAAAAAGAGCAAACATTTAAATAATTATATAAGACAAAATACTTGGACTCCTCGTAAATCCTATATTTTTATGTCCTTGCGTGCGAAACAATGTTCGAATAGTCTAAAGAGATCTCGGACTTAATATGTTCAATCTGAGAACGAAATTGTACATTTAAAACGAAAAACAACCTTGCAACATCTTTGAAAGTGCAGAGAAACAGGAAAATGTTGTTGAAGGAGGCGGACAGCTCTCGGTTTGGGATTTATCTCAGTGTTTGTCTTTCCAACAATGTACTTTGTCCTGACATATCTCAAGAATCAGCACAACCCCTTAACAGGGCTGAAAATCTTCACAACGACGGAAGCAATTCACAGAATGCAAATTCGTTGGCCAAGTTCAGCACTTCCTGCTATTATTCTCTTTTCCCTTTCCAGTCCTTCCCTTTCGCTTAGCCATATAAACCGTTCTCACCATTTTCCTGTGTTGCAAATAAATCATTAAAATATGATTTATTTCAAATACATTGCTGCGCTGCTTGTTGTGCATAAACTTTTCCACCAGTGCCAAATTAAACCATTATCGCAAGCTTTTAATCAAAAATTTCGTTGGCATTTCCGCATTTTAATGTTTTCTCCCTCAGACCTTTGTGACATTGCTTTTTATCAAAACAGCACAGGGCTATGCAACTCTGTTAGTCGTCTAATTAATAGCAGCAATTCAGCTGCTCATTATTATTTCGTCCTGAAAAGAACTTCACATTGTAGCGAATCCGCCTCTGCCGTGTCCTTTCGGAAATGATGTTGTTACCAAGTCAAGTATCCGCTTTGTGGGAAATGACCCGAATCTCAGAGACTATAAGAGCAAGAGACTTCAAATTTGGAATATAAGTTCTCGTGTACAAGGCGCAGATCAGGTTTGCTTTATTTTTATCGATAACTGCCTCGATTTCTCCATTATCGATACATTTCGATTTCCGATAGCAATAAATTCCAAAATTTAAGAGGCTGAGGATTCTTATTTATACATAATATGCATATACATATTATTGATTAATTGCCAAATCCGGTCTTAGGATAAGAAATTGTCGAAATTATATTTTCATAATGATCGTCTTGCTGTCAGCAGCCGCAAGCATTTTCTGTATGCATTTTTAGGCGAGGGCATGTGTGAGAAAGAGATGATAATCGACAGCAACCTTACTTGTTTTATTTTATTTCCTTGTAGCATTTCGTTCATTCTCAACTTTATTTTGCTAATGCTCTTAGAAAGTTGCAATTAAAAACACCCTTAAATTGGCTCAGTGCGCTGTGCCTTTTGGTCAGGCAAGCATCGGATTGGCAACAAGCGGAAGTTGGTTGCAATCAGTTGTAGAGAGAGGGTCGAGAGTGCAGACCGCAGATGAAGGCTTACTAATTTGGCTGTGAGTTTGGTGGAAATTATAAGTTTACTTCCTTGTCTAAAGTTTGAGTTAGCAGCAAGTTGATTACCCACAAGAACAAATGTCGAATCCAGATTCGATAAATATTAAAAATATTTATGTCAAACATTGGGCTTCCGTGAATCATATACATTTTTTTTTTTTTTTTTAGGTATATCATCATTTATATATCATCAATTAAAAACATGTAACAACAAAAATAACATCTAAATGTTAAATGATTTTCAAAGCGCACTACTAACTTAGTACACATAGTACTTCTCGTCGTCCTGCTCGGTGAGGTGCAGCTTGTGCTCCTTGAACAGCTTGCTCAGGTGATGCCCGATATTTTAGGGAGCTGCTGGCCACAGATGTTCGGGTGTCTCCTTATACACCACGCTAACCAAATCGATGGCCTGCATTATCTGCTGTTCACGCTGATTACGATGCTATACTAGGCTCATCAATCAAATTGCCGTGGCTGGGATACATGCGGCCTGGTCGTAGTTTCAGTATTTTATCCAAGCTGCGCATATACTCAAATAGGTCCTCAAATACAGCAGTGCCCTCACCAAGCCGCTAAAGAGCGTGCCGTCGTCTGTGGCAAGGACGACATGATCATGCATTCGTTTTTCCTCGCCAGCGCCGGCCCTAAACTCCCGTTATAACAGTGAGCACAATAGACAGACTCGCTTCACTTGTAACACGTCTAGTTTTTTTTCCAGTGTGCAACCTCGGCTAGCTCAGTTTTCCCAGAGTGGGGTAACTCCAACCCTGCCCGTAGACGGTACAGACTCCAAAACAAAACTCGACCTTCACAACACTACATAACGACCTACATGCACACACAAAATAAATGAAACAGTTGGCAGGCCTGGTGTCTATGGCCACGACGTACCCGGCCTTCCTGCAATGGGCTTATGTGGTTTTTGGTAGACCCATCGCCCTTAAATTGGAGTGGACGATTGATCTACTCCATGCTCCCGTTGACTTTCCCCTCCATAGAACTTACTCACAAATTACGATATTCATTACAATTTATTCACAGACATCGTTAATTAATATCTATAAATAAGGGATATGATAATGTTTGCCGATAGGTGGCGTATGTATTTTTAAACGGCAATTCAATTTCAAATTTGAATTAGGAATCTTGCCAAATGAGAAATTATATACAACAATTCAAATCAACACAGTTGAATATTCTGTGGATGGGATAGGTGTGGTTAGGTGGTACTATATGGGCCAGATGTGGTACACATGTGCAGATGGTACAGATGTGCAGAAACCTTAAGCGCTTACAAAAATGTTTATTTTCATGAATCAGATTCCGCAATTGACAATGTTCAAATTATTGAACACCAAAAATAATAAATGCGCATCCGTGACCTGCTGTTGGCCACCTACACACATAACATACAATTAGTACATATAACATACAAATTATTTCAACACACTTACGCCAAATTCTATTTCACACAGCACAGAAGTATAACAGAGGATCACACTTTTCCATATGTTTTTCAATCCTCGCTCGATCGTTCAAAAAAAGTTGCCCGCCAAGAACCATGACCTGCCACACTTATTTGTCTTCGTTATCACGTGGAAAATTCCGACTAACCCCCAAAATGCAACCTTGTCATAACGAAATGTGGTGGTATGCGAAACGTCACTATCGATATGTTTCACAAAATGCAACACACTTAATATAAGGCGGCGGCAGTCGATAACTTACTATCGGTAAATGCAACAGTTGACGGCTGAAAAAACTCAAAAGTAATTTTAAGGCGAGAAGCACGAGCAATTTGTGAAATTGAACAGCAAAATGTGAAAAATATCTAAGGCTGGGAAATTCTATCAGTTTGCCGAAGAGACAAGCCTTCGATCGCGTGCACGTTAGGCTGCGTCGGTAATTATGAAGGCAAAGAGTGCGCTTTCGCCGCTTCCACGCATCCAATCAATCATTGCCAACCTGAATAGCACGACCGCGAAGATACTTAAGTGGTGCAAAAATCAAAAGAAGTTAGGACGCTTGGTCTTAAAAGGTTGGCTACAGTGGTGGAAGCATATCAAGGAGAAGCTTTCCAATACGCACAAGAAAGTTGAAGTTGAAGCCGAACAACCGCAGCCCTTGACCCAAGAAGAAATGGAGGATGATGGCTCCGTCGAGGCGACCGAGCCTGATATCTTCGATCTAATGGACATCAACAGCTTGAACGAGCTGGACGAGGTTCTTGACGTTAATCCAGATTTTGATTTAGAAGGTGAAGTCGGCGAACATCCGCTTATTAAATCGGGTGATTTACGGGACAAGGACACCAAGCGTCAGCAGCGCGTGCAAATGTGGTACGAAAAGCATAATCGACACTTTTGTCCTAAAAGGTCTTAGCTAGTGATCTAGCTATGATCTTTAAGGATAAAAGGATGTGCTCGGCGACAGGCGTTCCATATTTGTCCCAGAAGAGAGCAGCGAAACTGGCAACTTGCTCATGGGCACGAAGGCCAAGCGTCGTGCTCGACACGATGACCAAAAGGAGGAAAGCAGCGGCTCGAACTCCGATTCGGACTCAGAGCCAGAAGTCAATGAGAATAAAGTTGCCGGAGATACGGCTAAAGGTAAGCTCGCAAGTTGTGCACAGAGTGCTAGAGTGAGACGGCGAATAAGCAGTTAGTTTAGGGACCAGCAAAGAAAGACAAGAATCATATTTCTACTACCTACGATTTTTACGATTTCAAAAAGAAAACAGTAAATTTAAAAAAGAAAAATTAATGCATATAAATAACTACCTGAAGAGTGGGCCAGCTGGTGCAGAGGAAGGTTAAGGGAAAAAAACAAGGTGATGGTTTTTGAGGTGCAGAAAACATAATAATTTCCCAGGATATATTCATATTATTTATATTAATATATTAACTTTAATTTGTCCGGCATACACAGAACCCAAGGCGCTGGGTGCGTTGATGGTGCGTGGCAAGAAGACGCGTCGAGATCTTATCGATGCCGCCTGGAATTCCTATACGTTCAATGATGAGAATCTGCCTGTGTGGCTTGCACAGCACGATAGGACGACACACGACCAAGCCACAGCCGGTGCCCAAGGAGCTGCAGGAGGAGTATCAGCGCAAGGTTCAGGAGTTGAATGTCCGCCCCACCAGGAAAATGGTCAAGAAGATCATGGAGAATGCGGATGCAACCTCACAGGAGAACGCCAAGCAGCTGAAGAAGGTGTACAAGGAGCAGGAGAAGAAGAAAAAGATCAGCTATGTAGTCGCCAAAAAGCACACGGCCTCTCGTCGTGCTCGCCGTCCAGCTGGCGTCAAGGGTCGCTACGTGTCGTCGATCCGCGCAAGAAAAAGGACAAGCGCTCCATTGTGGACAAGCAGCGACATGCAACTGTTTTCTTTTTGAAATCGTAAAAATCGTAGGTAGCAGAAATATGATTCTTATCTTTCTTTGCCCAATTGTGATCGATGTGTCGATTATCCTTTTCGTACCACAGTTGCACGCGCTGCTGACGCATGGTGTCCTTGTCCCGGAAATCACCCGATTTAATAAGCGGATGTTCGCCGACTTCACCTTCTAAATCAAAATCTGGATTAACGTCAAGAACCTCGTCCAGCTCGTTCAAGCTCTTGATGTCCATTAGATCGAAGATATCAGGCTCGATCGCCTCGACGGAGCCAACATCCTCCATTTCTTCTTGGGTCAAGGGCTGCGGTTGTTCGGCTTCAACTTCAACTTTCTTGTGTGTATTGGAAAGCTTCTCCTTGATATGCTTCCACCACTGTAGCCAACCTTTTAAGACCAAGCGTCCTAACTTCTTTTGATTTTTGCACCACTTAAGTATCTTCGCGGTCGTGCTATTCAGGTTGGCAATTGATTGGATGCGTGGAAGCGGCGAAAGCGCACTCTTTGCCTTCATAATTACCGACGCAGCCAAACGTGCACGCGATCGAAGGCTTGTCTCTTTGGCAAACTGATAGAATTTCGCAGCCTTAGCTGGTTTTCTTTTTGAAATCGTAAAAATCGTAGCAAATTAATTTCGAGTTTGTAATATTTATAAAATATTTTGAGCTGCGTTGGAGGCACATTGCCCATTTCGGGTGGCGCATGCGCTGAAGTTGACTCGGAGAAGCCTAAACGGTGGCCATAAATGTTCCCAAATAAAGAGATAAAAAAAACATTTGTATGTCTAGCTAAATGATTTTCGTTATTTTATTCAACAAGGTATTTTATAAACTTTTATTACTTTTTTCGTCGAGCGTTCGTTTTTTCTCGCCAACGCCACTCCTAGCACAAAAGACAGAGTCGCTTCACTTAACATAAGGTGGCGGCAGTCGATAACTGACTATCGATAAATGCAGAGTATGTCCTGAATCGTGATCTGCATCATCTATTTAATTCATATCATATACACATATACACTCTGTGAAACTCGATGAAAGACACTTGTTTTCTTTCTTATATTTTTTTAAATAAAATAAAAAATCTTTTAAGCTTCTTTAAATCGTGCCAGTAATAATTTAAGCCGTTTGGACTATCGAAACTTAATTTTATCTCATAATTTTGTTCTTTAACTCATTATAAATTGGTGATGCCGATCGACTTAATTTAATTGATATTTGTGCCTGTTGTTCATTCATTCCAGTAAGCTTGCAAGCAATGAAGATATTTTTCACAGGCTAGAGTGTATTTTCCGATCCCAGCCCAATTTTTTGTATGCAATTTATCTGTTTCTATCTTTACATATTAAATAAATATGTATTCTTAATTATCCCATTCCCATATCCCATTCAAAAAAAAAATTCATATAACGCCTTACTTATTTTTCTAAGGGCTTGCAAGTGACTGCCTTGCTCGCAAACAAGCCATAAAAAGAGAGAAACCCAAAAATTTTGGGAAAAAAAACTGACGAAAATCGCTTTCTAATGCATCATGACAGTATAAGAAGAAGCTGCGTTGTAAAATGCGCCAAAACGGCCCTGAAAAACAGAGTGCCTACAATCGTATGTTTGCAGATTGTTTATGGAACCATAGTAATAACAGAAGATTAAAAGAACAAAATAGGATATTGGCAAACAATTTACAATATAAAACACAAGAAATTTTAAAAAGTTAGCAAAATATTTCAAAGTCGGCAGAGCGAGAAAACTAACATCGGGAATACAAGGTCTATGACAGGAGAAAGGGAAAAATTAGCGGGATGTCAAAATTAAAAACTTTTGCAATGTACTTTTATTTTGGTACTTGGCTTTGCAATCCCACATGCAACACCAAAACCAGAAGGAAACTAGCTGACCTATGTGCAACCCAGGAGGGCCAACAACAATTCAGCACAGAAGCAGAAAGACACCAGGCAAAAAGATTTAAACAAGTCTTTAAGTATTTGCAACCTTGTTTTGTTTTAAAACTATAATTTTGGCTTCATCACACAAGAATTTTCCTGTTTTGTTTTGGTTTTTTTCCCCTCTCCCAAAACCACTCTAACCACATCATTATTCATTTCTGGTTGGGCAAAATTAATGAGCTCGACTAAGACTGGGACAGGGGCAAACGCGAGTGCAGGAGTTGTTCCTTCTGCGGTTCGTTTGAAGTGGTTTGCCGAAATGAACTTGGTAGGGAATGTCCGGTTAGTTGACCCAGCAAACTTAAAGTGGAATAAATGGACCACACTATAAATTCTAAACGCTCCTGGATTTAGAATAATGTGTGTGCAGTTGTGGAACGTAATAACGATATGAATATGCAAATGGTACGAGATTAGTTGTCCTTGCATAATATATGAAAGGCGAAAGGGGAGTGAGTAGATTACATTATTAGAGGACATAGCGAGCTAATAAAGGAAGTGCAGCAAGTAGAGTGAGAAGTAAATTTGCTTATCCTTATTACTTTTTAATTGTGAATATTAATTGACATCGTCTCACAATGAAAAATAAACAATATGACTACCTTAACTCGTTTCAAAAGGCGACAGAGTTTAAGTGTTTCAAATACTCTTCTAAGTTTATTTAAAATATTTTAGTTCAGTTAGTAATAAAATATTTTTATTTAATTCTCGCATAAAAAGAAATCAGAGCCGATCTTCAATGACTTTTAAAGCCAACACGCATCAGATGCCGAATGCTAGAGACAGAAAATGGTGGCTGGTTGTATGCAATTTCCATGGTAAAGTGGAAAAACAAAAACCCAAATCGCTTACAAAAGAGTAGAGGCACGTAGCTAAAGTGCCAACGGGAGAGAGTAGAAGAGCGGGTTGTGATTGCCATTTACTGCGTTAGTCGCAAGTCCTTTGTTGTCACAGGCACGCACAATTAAGCGGCTGGAAACCTCATCAAACGAAGCGACGAGCGACAGGAAAATGCGGAAAACGAATCACAGCTACGTAAACGTAATTTCCGCTGCCCTTTTTTGGCTGCCACACTTTTTATCACATTGATGTTGCTTGCCCTGCCTGTTAGTGAGCAGAACCATGATGAATAGCAGTAGTGGTCGTATAGTGTACACCATTTAAGTAACTAATAGGCACTGAGTAAGTCGGACAGGATGAGAGCTCACGTAGGATGAAAGGAAGCAATAACTGCACCATGCACTAGTAATCCTGCAACAGCCTCAAAGACAAACAAAACATCAAAAACTTTTTAGTAGCAGTGTAAAATTGAATTTCATATTCATCCCAACACAAAGGATGAAGTGCATCACATGCTATTCGTTTTCCCGACATGAACTGCATGTGCATTCTGAACTCATTCAGCAGGCGCTTTACCACAGTGGGTGCCCCAAAAACAAAAATTACATTTACTTATAACCATGCTACACGCTATTTTGCACGCCATCTATTTTTTATGTTTGTGTGAATGCCACATTTGTGTGGGGAAGGGATGAGGATGAGGGGCATGTGGATAGAGCTGGGTCGAGTGTTTGCCTAATGCGCGAGCAGCAGCTGCTTATCGGGACACATCATGCACACGTTATTCCTTCCACGTGCTCTTTCTATCACTCCCCTCGCGTATCCAGCTGCCATCCAATTGCTTTTCTCTCTGTTTGTTCTACAGCTCCGCTTGTTGATGTTGCAGACGATACAACAACAAACGAGGGGCAGCAGAGAAGCATCTTCAAACTTCGCGTCTATTTATTTGTTTGTTTTCTTTTCTGGCGAAAGCTAACATTTCTTGTTGTCGAAAAATTGAAATAGCTTTGACACCATTGGAATTGGAAGAAAAATATATGAAAAAGTCTGCTTATAACGTTTCAATATTAATTGTTTTGTGGTGTTAAAAGTTATTTATATATTTTTATACCCTTAACCCATTAAAAATGGGTAAAAAGGGTATAATTGTTTTGTTCAAATGTATGTGACAGGCAGAAGGAAGGATCTCCGACCCCATAAAGTATATATATTCTTGATCAGGATCAACAGCTGAGTCGATATAGCCATGTCCGTCTGTCCGTCCGCCCGTCCGTCTGTCCGTCTGTATGAACACGCGGATCTTAGAAGCTATAAGAGTTAGAGACTTCAAATTTGGAATATAAGTTCTCGTGTACCAGGCGCAGATCAAGTTTGCTTTATTTTATCGATAGCTGCCCCAGTTTCGGAATTATCGATACATTTCGATTTCCGATAGCAATAAATTCCACAATTTAAGAGATAGAGGCGTCTAATTTATACATATACAATTTATGCCAATTTTTGCTTATACATATTATTGATCAATTGCCAAAATTTCATTAAGATCGGATAAGAAACACCAAAGTTATAGTCGAAAATATATTTTCATATTGGTCTTCTTGCTGTCAGCAGCCGCAAGCAATTTCTGTATGCATAAATAGGCGAGCGCATGTGGGAGAAAGAGATGGCATGATAATCGACGCTAGTTTCAATATATTTGTGTGTATTCTGCAGAGCCCCGATAAGTACTGTTTCGTGTACGTATGTATGTCTGTATATATGTGTGTATATGCTTGTGAGTAAAAATACTCTGTAAGAAATGTACTTGCAGAACTGAACATTTGAGTGCAAATCATTTTAAAGGGAAATTATTCAATAAAACTAGAATATATTTAACAACTGGGTTAAGGGTATATCGTAGTCGAGCCAACTCGACTACAGCATCTTACTTGTTTTTAAATTACATTATTTTATTTTAGTTATTTAATTCATATTTGTGTGGGCGCTTCCTTCCTCTTCTTGAAGATATTTATGAAGTGACAAAGTTTTCGCTGTTCTCTGATTTATATTTGGGCTCTTCTTCTTATGTCCTCTGGCAACCTAATGAACCAGTAAAATCAAATGCCACAGTTTGTGTGAATTCTGTCGTATGCCTGTTGCTAATGCCGCCAGGCTGACTCTTAAGTGGTTCTTCGAATGGCATAATCTTAAAGAACAATTTAAGTTTTATGAAAAATTGTTCCTACAATCGATTATATTGTCTTCATCCCACACTTGCTAAGGTTAGTTTTGTGACATTAAATTATGAAATTAAATTAGCGATCTGTGGTATATTACTCCACACATAAGCAAACATATTTACATCGGCTATGTGCTAAAATTGCCAATTGCAAATATTTGCAGAAACTTTGTGGGTCAAGCAAACACAGCCCGAGAGTACAAGAAAGATAGAAAAGAGGGGAAAACTGTCGATTAACCTTAGCAACACGTAGTAAATTTTTATTGAATTGAAGTCGGGGGTAAGCAAAAGGGAACAGGGAACAAAAGCCAAATCTGGAAACTATCAACAAAGCAAACAAAACAAGCAAAGTCACACAAAATATCCTTACAAGCTGAAACCTGCCAAAAGGCTCTTACACACACACGCACAAACATACACACACTCACACACAGAGTATAGAGAGAGAGACAAAAGGAAACTTGAATAAAAATGGGAATCAGTAAGCAACAACTGACAGTGTGCAACTAAGCGATACCCTATAAATTACACAAGAGCGGGTTCGCAAGAAAGCGAAGCAGAAGAGAAGAAGGACGAACTGGTGAAAATAGAGCAAAGTGAGAATATATCGAATTAGGGAGTTGAAGCTCCGCCTTTGCGGGTAAATGTTGCGATAGTTGTCTACAAATCAATTTGATGTCAAAGCACAATTTAATATAAAACCTAGCTACATTATTATTAACCCCAATAAAATGATACCCACACGGGCTTGAAATGATTCATAATACATCTGAGAGGTTCCGTCATTTATTAAAACTATTATAGGATACAAACCCAAATGCCCCCCACCAAGGACTACAAATCTGAAACATTAGGTTGAAATGTTGTTGAATCACTGCCCATTCCAATTAATTCCAATGTAAAGCCATAATTCATGTACCGCCTCCGCCTCAGACTTTGACTCCGACTTCGCATGGAGCATGTCAATTGCATCATTAATAATGCCATTTGCTGGTCTACTCCAGGCACGGTCCACTTGCCTGGCCCTACATTAGGATACGTGCACAAGCCTGCCTCCCGGCTATTGAGTAATGGTTCGCACATACGCCAAGAGCCTTGCAGACAATGAACTCCAAAGTGAGCCAACTGTAAGCAGCGGGAGGGGGAAGACCTTCAACGATTGAAGGAACTTTGGTTATGCTGCCCACCCCTCCTTTGAGCATTCCAGATAGAGAACGTGATCTGCATTGCAAATATGCTCAGCTAACTCGTTTGCCAACTCCAATTTCAGAAGCTGCTCACCTTTCGACTGACCCTCTTACCACATTGCGTGTACGCAATTTTCAATTTGACACAATTCAATTGATTTCCAGACACCCTTGCAACATAAGCACTTCTAATGCTCTTAGGCACTTCCGAGCTTAATTTAACAAATAAGCCACTCTACACTGCCTACTAAAAGTATTACCACCTCCACAAATTTACAGGTCGCAATTCACAGCAATGCGAAAAAATAACAAGATTTATGCGTCGTTTCTCAAGCGTACTCTATTCTCCCGTTAATAACAGAAAATTTACGCATTATGTTGCCATAAACACATGTGCCTTCCTTCCTTTATTCACATAGCCTGTTTGGAACAGGCAAAAGCCATAAATATGTTGATGTTTGTTACGGTTAAGAGCCGGTATTCCCTGGCAATGTGTGTGTGCATGTGTGTTAATTACATTTTAATGCCGAGGCTTTTGGCACTTTTTATGGCAGACCTCATGGGAGATAGATTTTCCATTTCTCCTCCTGGTTTTCGCAGATGCCTTTAAATTGGTTATGGTCTTTAACAGGATACTCAGTAATTTAGACAGCTTTATTTGTGTCGTAAGTGCGTCCGACATACAAGCATTTTCATGGAATATATAAATATGTAATGTTTTATGCTTTGTACACACTGACCTATTGCATAATAAGGTAGGTAATAATGAAATAAAAATGTACTATTATACTATTATACCAAAAAGGTATAATAGTATATTGGTTTTGTTCAATGACCGTCATGCTGTCTGTCCGTCTGTCCGTCCGTATGAACGTGCGTTCCTCAGACACCCTTAGAGATAGATACTTGAAACTTGGAACGTATATTGGAAAATACCCTCTAAAGTTAAAGTGTTTTGGGTTTGGACCTACGTCCACTAGGGAGCTAGAAAACCGCGAAATTCGATTTTAGAAAATCGATAAATCCACATATCTCTCACAATTTAATGGATACGGTCACCAATTTTGGTTGGTAGGTTGTTGGCGAGGTCGTTGAAAGATCGGAATGTGCCACGCCCACCTCCGACGCCCCCATCACCTCCGCCCCTAAAATTTTCAAATTGCTATATCTTCCGCAGGTTTTTGAGTAGGGAACGTCAAATTTGGTAGGTATATTACAGGTAATCGCCTTTAAGAACCGATAACAAATTGGTGGTGCCACGCCCACACCTGCGCCTATAATCGACAATTCCGATTGTAAATCGATAACTCCGTATATCTCCGAAAATTTTAAAGATAGAGTAACCAAACTTGTAAGGTAATTTACTGGTAACCTCCTCCAAGGATTGTCATATCAATTTTTTGACCACGCCCACATCCGCCGCCCCCAGGAACTTCGTCCCTAGAAATTTAAAGTGCGCATATCTGCCGTAATTTGCAAGCTAGAGTCGCAAATGTTTATGGTATAATAGTATTTCGCTGTCGGTTACGTCCGACTGCAACGTTCTATCTAGGTAAGTTGATTGAAGCTGCGCCGTATTTAGCTATATTTGTATACTGACACTTACGAATAAGTCCTCAAGTTGTTAAGTTGACACTGTGTTAGGAGTATCCTATTTAGGAATGGATTTAAATCATTTGAGTGCACCATTGCCAGAGGCAACAAAAGTAACGGCAACGATCAAAGCAGCAGGCCATAAAATTTGAAAACTTCGTCTTGGAAAACAAATGAAGCGACTACAATTTACTTACTCAGCCCCAACTTCCCTTGCCATGAGTCGATCCGCCCCAACCAATCAACAATTGTCCTCTTAGCAGCCAATAAACCGCACCCAAAACCTCTATCCGAAATTCTGCACTGACTGGAGTCAAGGCCTGTGGGATGACAGTCTGGACCAGAGTTTTATTGAGGACCGAGATTGCCTCAACAGACGGTAAGAAGCACGTAATTGTAATTGTGAAAGAAGTAGTTGTAGTTGGACTGGAATCAAGAAAGGCGGTGGCAGTTGGCTCTTTTCCAAATTACCACCTCATCTGGCGCATGGCGCTTCTTAGCAATAGTTCACTTTTCTGCTCCAGTCGCAATTTCCATTTGTGTCGAACCATTTTAATATTTAAAGTATCATTCGCAAAGAGAAAATAGCAAAGCACAGAATTTTCACGATAAATAATTCAGCAGGCGACAATAATAATAGTTAAAATATAAACTGCCAGCTCCAGACTCACTTCAGCTTCCATAAACTAGGCTCCTTGGCTTGAATGCTTTCCATACGAAAATTCCTTCAAAAACACCTTCAAGAGGACTTGACGTCACTCACATGGATATGTACTGGCAGGATTTGAAGGAGGTGGCAGCTGAAGATCTAGTCGGGAATGGGAATAAATATGCAAATTAAAGTGCAGCCAGGTGAACACTTGGAACCAGACTCAGATCCAGAAGGAGACCTATGTTACCATATTTGTGTTAATTCTCTAGCTCAATTCGAAGGTGCCCTAAGAAAGTATGTAAACGTTTGTATCCAACCGAAACTTTAATTCGCCTGAGCGCCATTTGCATTTTGCGAATGTTGCGCATACGCCACGTGTACCCAAGGACAACATAAGCCAAATAAGTGTGTGTTTCCTTGTATGTGTGTGCGGCTGAAAGCCATAAATTTTGCTGGCTGAGGCACGTCGAAATTCAAATTTACTTCCTTGCCGCAGAAATCATTCGTATGACTTTCGCCAGCTGGCCAAAGGCAAAGGATAAACTCGCAGGAGGGACAACAAATATTCCCCGCCCGGCTGTTGCCTGTTGTTGTATTTGTTTTGATGAAATGCAAATTTATAAGCAGAAAACTTGAATTGAGTTACAGAAAGAGAGTAGAAACGAAAACATTATAATAAATATGACAAAGCAGGCGGATAAAAGAACAAAAGATATGCATTGGTTTTCCGATGGAAAGCCAAGACGAAAAGGAAAATGTTTGGTTGAATTGTTGTCAGCTTTAAACTTATAAGCACATTTTTATATTTATTAACAATTGAAAGTCTTGTATAGTCATTTATAACTTCTTAATTACTGATTAATAATTTATATATTATTCGTTTATTTTACTTAATGGATTTATATTTTAATCCTCTTTCCATCTACCATGTTCAACTACTTAAATATGCCACAAAGCATTGTAAACTTCTTAGACAAGGCCGACATAGGCAGGTCTCTGACCTCGAGGGGCAAGGAACGAGCCTGTTGGTGTAGCTGCTTTTAATATCCCAGGAGTGTAACGATGACAATGAGTCTCGTCTACGGCATTGTAAGACTTAACTCCCCCATCCGTGTTTCTTTCGGTTTGCTGATTCTCATGTTTCGACTGCCAAAATTGTCGTTGCCATCAGTTTCAGCTGATGAACTTTACTACGGGATGGGGTCGATAATGGTTTTTTTTGAGTCTTTGAGCTAAGCCGATTAATTACAGTTGTATAAAAATAATCATCAGATTCTCAGCTGTGACGAAACTGTGAATTGAATATAATTCAAAGTAACCTGTTGACTTGGCTTATCTGCTAACTGCTTATCATCCGGCAAATCCGTTTATTGTGCGCCCCTCTGAGTCCAATTGAAACCAGGAAGCCTCCTGTCCCGACCCAAAGCCATTCACAATCCACAAATCACAACAGAACGAGGCAACAGAATGGAAGACTCTCGCACAATGGGCACAAATGTAATACAATCTGTTATGCGAATGTGAAAAGTATAAGCGAAAGGTTTTCATATTCAACCTGACACTGAGAAATGATTTCAATTTCTCACTCACACCTCGTCAGACTCCCTTCTGTCAGCATGGAAATCCTATTGATGGTGAAATGTTTGTTGGGAAAAGCAAAATATCGCATCATTCACTCACCTTAGTTTAACTTGAGTTGAAAATCCTGTTCTCAGCTTTTACATCTTTTTCATTCACTCTCTCTCTCTCTCTCTCTTCACACTTCAGGGAAGTTTTCCTGTTGCTATTACCTCAAGTGAGAATGTTTCTCTGATACTCTTTCCTTTTATATTCAGGATATTCGTTTTTCATCAGCTTCTGAGAATGAATTGTATTTTTTATTTTAAATTCACGTCAATTTCCAAATCTGATTTTTCGTTTCCCACCCGGCCCAATCGGGATGGTTGAGGTGGTTTCGAGTACTGACTCTGCTCGGTGGGGCAATGGAAATAGCATGTTTGCGAACTGTTTTTCATTAGACAGGGAAAGGGATTCGGATGGGATGTGGCAAATTGTTTTGGAGCTTAAATCGTTTGCTATCAATCCCCAAATTGCCGGCTGTTAAAATGATAAACGCTCCGTTGCCCTGATAGACTTCCATTCAGTCTGAACCACCTGAGCAGCTTCTGGCTGGGGGTTGGTAAGAGAAAAGGTAGCCAGTGCAACGCTTTTGTGGTTGTCGAAGGCAATTCGGATCTCTTTCGCATTCAATGGTTTTATTGGACTTTGTGAAGACTGAGCTGATACTCAAACAGATGGCGTGTCAATTAAATTGAGTTCAAAATAAATGTGTATTAATATTGTTGGCTTAATTTACACACACAAAATTTTATATCTATATCTGCAAATTGATTGTATGCCCTGTTGTACCATATGGATATGAAATACTGCCTGCATATTTTCATCCCAATCAGATTTTGTTTGTTTATCAATTTGCGTTGCCAGCAGCAACAAAGCAAAAGTCAAAATATCAGCATTCATTGCTATGTTTACTGCGGGCAGTTCATTTGTATGTTTATTTGTTTATTGGGAACTAAATTTCAATGTGACTGAAAAAAGCAACAGCTGCATCTTTCAACTAATAAGCTAATCTATGTGTGTAGGTGTGTGACCTCAGAGCAACTGGAACTGAATCCGAAGCTCAGAGATAAGCGCTTAAAATGTCGTCATTAAATCACGGAATATATAGAGGATGAGGCTACAATCCAGATTGTCTGAAAAATGTGTCCCACATTGAATACCACTGACTGACATAATGACAAACTGACACTCTGACATTAGCACAAGTTCTTCTTCAGCTCCATCCAGATGCTGACACTGAGCAATGAGAGCAAGTGTCGGGCCAACAGACTACAGTCATGTTTCTCCTTTGGGGTATGTGTATGTCCCCCTCCCCAATGGCTCCTTAGGCAAACGACATCATCATTATACAGCAGCCCCAGACTCTTGGCATGAACCTATGCTTGAGGCGCGCCCATTCGGAGGAAGCGATTGAACCTCAAAATGACGGAGCATATTCAGCAACTACTGATAGTCAAATCAGACTCGGCGCACGGCACACATTGTGTCAAGTTTGTTGTTAATGATGATTACAGCAGAGCAAAAACATTTTGACTCGTGCTGTTGTCGACAAGTTGATATTTTCACCGCACTTCTGAGGCCATTTGAGCTGTGTATCATATGTCCCTCAAGGAGCCTCTTCACTCTTTGGTGGCAGGCGAAAACCGACATCTGCAGGAGGCGACACGTGTTTTTCAGAGTGTGAGGCGGTCGAGTGCACAGCTGAAGTGCAAAGTATACATGAAGGAAAAAAACTCAATATATTGTATGTGTTAAAATATGTATGGTGGAAATTGTCACTGGTATTTGCTGTTCATGCCTTGCTTATCCTTATGCGGATTGGATCTCGTTTCGCCCCATAATGCGATGTTTTTTAAATAAGATGCAAGAAAAGAAGTTTCACTTTTGCTTAGAAATTTTTCTTCAATGTTAGCATTGAGTTTACAAATCGCACATCTGACATTTATTAAATTCGATGTATGCTGTTGCATGTTATTTTTAAAATGCTATCTAAGATTATGTTATTTTTTACATATGCAAAACACAACTGCTGATAATAACTTTTTTTTGTATGTTTCCTATTTTTCTTCAAAAAAAGTTTGCGCGTTGCATTATTCCTGTTAGAAATGTGAAAAGGCATCTGACTGTCAAAATTCAAATTGAAATATATGCAAATATAAATCAAACAGCTGAAACGCAAATTTTTTTATCAAATGCGGACATGGAAAACATTGCGAAAGGCAAACATAAATTCTTGTTAATAAATCAAAAAATTGTATTTACTATAATTTCGTTTGGTTAGCTATGTGCATAGTAAAAAGAAGATATTTTATTTTTAACCGTGGACATTTTTCAGAAAATATTAAAGTTGTATTTAATGGCTTATGCTTGAAAACTAAATTCTCACTATATTTTTTGGTGAATATTTAATAAAATCAATGATTCGCACTTGATTGTTATTATTGTCTGTATTATCTAAATTTCTTAGATTTGTATATGATCTTTTTATTGTTTTTCAATTATTTTCTTTTGTCAGTAGACATCTGTAAGTCTATTAATAATTAACATACATTTATTAATATATAAATTTATTACATTTCTATAATTTCAGGAACGTTGAATTTTAAACCCCAAACACCACATGAGTGTTAAATTTGTTTTGATTGAACTGCGCAAACTCCGCAAACGTCAATTGGAGGCAGCGCTGCTTCAGTCGCTGCCACTGCCGCTGCCGCTGTCGCTGCTAATATTCACTCGAGCATTTTACCGTTAGACGTTGCCAGTGGGTTTTTAGTTATGTTGCGGCTCTTGTGCGCAACGCATCGCATCGCAACCAAATGCTTTCGTACGGGTTAAAGTAGCGTAAGACGCTTTTAACGTAAGCATATCAGCAACAACAACAACCGCAGTAAATATTAACAGCTAGCTCAAGCAAGGCAAACATTAACTATCCTTTCGTATAATCAATGTTTGGCCTGTGTCAAAGGCGTGTAAAAATAGCAAAAATCGAAGTGAGCCAATAAATAAGAAGGCAACAAACTGTGTGTGCGCGTGTGTGTGTTTGCGTAGGTATGTGTTAGTGTATGTAGTGTAATTTGCATGCATAGACACATAAGAGCGCTTGGCTCATACTACATACAATAACAAAAGAAGCAATGACTTGTTGTTTCAGCCATGTGGAGTAATATCAAATAGGCGCAGAGATTCTTTTCGTATGCTTCGACGATTGAATACCCTCACCGAATAATGCAAAATGAGAACTATATTTACCAGTTGCTATACGATACAATGTTTGAATTTATTTAAAATATCAAATCAGATCAACAAGCACTTCTTCTAATGCAGTCAAATTTATTAGTTCGATTTTGTGTCACATAATTAGTGGCAAACCGATATTATCTTTGGCAAGAGTATACAAGTGTTCTACTTTATTTGATATACATATCTTGTGTTCTGTGTTTTGTTTTTATGCTAGTGAAATTAACTATTTGTATTTATTCCCTCTATCACACACACGCACACCCAAATAATGCAATTGTGTGCTTTGATGTGTCAGCAGTTGCCTTTTCTTTTGTGCCGTTTTCTTTTTCGTGTGACTCCTTTAATTGCTGTCCGGTCGTCGCTCCAGTCGCACATTAAAGGTTTTTTAACCCTCAATTATGCGCGTATGAATTTAACCCACTTACCGCTTCGCTCTGTGTGCTCTTGTGTGTATACGCTCCACATGACGTATGAGCAATTTTCTAATTAATTGCTAAAATAACTCGACCGACCAAGGCTGTAACTGTATGAGCCGCCCCATGTGCATTCATTTTAAAATGTGTATTTGCTTCAGAGGTTGCTTAAAGCAGTTGATTATTTAATGCAGAGTCTGCGCCAGCTTAAGGGAGTGCTAATAGAAACGAAGTAATTTTAACAGTCGACGAAAACACAAAAAACTAAAACTTACGGATTTAACTTAAAAACAGTTAAAAACACCACCAGGAATTATAAGATTAAATCAACATAAGTATCTCAAAAGTAAGTATTTAATCCTTGTGTACTTAACAATTGATATACTCTGTTTTTATCACATAGTTATTCTTACTTAAGGGCTTATCAAAGAATAAAGCCCTGAAGCTGAACAGAGAAAAAAACTACATGCGATTTGTGTTTTAAGTCGATTTTATTTTTAAATTGTCTTCAAATCATTTAGGTTTTTTGAACAAGGTTTTTTTATAAAGCGTTAAGTAAACAACTAGCTGTTGCTTAATTTTAAAATAGACAAATATTTAAATGCTGTTTTCAAAAATGCTAATGATGGATTTAAATCGCGTTAAATGGATTTAAATCGCAATGAAAGGACTACAAGGGATTACCTCCTGATCGTCTGACAGTATTTGCCGCTTATAGCCTGATACTCAATTAACATTTACAGCTGTCGCAAATTCGTATTTGAAAGCAATTCATTTGCAAGCAATTGCCCTATGAATCAATATGCAAATCTATATGTGTACGCAAGTCCCAAGTTGTAATTTACTATATCGCTATATAGCGCCCTGTCTCACTGTCTCTTATTCCACGTATTTTGGTTGCGCTGTCATTCTGACAATATGGCCAACTGTCACTACCTTAAAACGTCCACCCACATGCAAAATGTTGCGTTGCTTTCAGCCGTCAGTTGGCATATTTAATTATCTGCCAATTTATCAGCGTACTTATATACGTTTATATACATATATATTGTATACATACATGTACGTAAATATTATTTGTATGTTTGTGTATATATATTGTTTGTGTTAAAATGAACAATTAAACGCAGAAAAAAGCCCACGCAGCTGTAATAATAATAAAAGGATACGCAACAATACAAAAGGGCAACGTTTATATTTAAAATGCATGCAGGAATGTTACCAAAGGAAATAGTCGCATTTTGCATAACAATGCAAATCAGGTGAATAAAACTCTCACACCTTTAACGATGTCCTCAAAGAATGGAGATCAATTATGTAATCAGGCTTAGCAGAAAATTCACAGTTTAGGTTAAGTCAAATCAAATTACGCATACGCAATGAGTGTACAACAATTTAAGCAGTCGTCGCGTATTCCAACATTCCGCTTGACGTGTGTGTGTATGTGTGTGTGTGTGTGTGTGTGCGCGTGTGTGTGTGCGTGTGACGTCAATGTACCACCATAATAATTGCTACAGCAATTTTGTGGCTCTTAAATCGCCCGCTATCCATTTGGGGTCAACGGTCATTTCGTTGTCGGCAGAAAAGAGAGAGAGAGAGAGAGAGAGAGAGATAGGAATGCAAATAGAGAGAGAGAAACTTTCGTCTATGTTCTTGTCTATGTTCAGGATAATTACACACACATTTTGATATAAAAGCGAATACTTTTGCTGCAATGTTCATAACATTATATGAGCGTGGAAGCCACAAAACTGATATCTAAATATTTCTAGATTGCCTCGTGAAAATAAATAGTATTTTCACATGTCTGCTTTTGTTTTTTGTTTTTCTTTTTGTTTGCTTGCATACATTTTTACTGTTTCCATACGCTTTCTGTCTACACCATTTTGCAACTGACCATATTTCATATTTACACACTGATTTTTTACATCACAAAATTAAAAAAATATGATTAACTCTTAAGTAATTTAACATACACATTCAAGAAAAATATAATGAAAATATACGATTTGATAAACTTTATTTGTAAGCATACAGTAATAAAGACCTTTTGAATTGGCCAACTGTCGTTCCTAACACGCAGACGAACCCACATCAACGCAGCAAAGCACGAACGCGAAGTATCTGTGACAATTTGTTAACATATTTCAAGCCATGTAAGGGGCATTCACGGTCCGCATTCCACATTGCATAGTAACTATTATATCTATGTATTCTTTGCACTCCAGCTGTGCACCCGACCGCTTGACACGCTGACAAACACGTGTCGCCTCCTGCGGTTGTTTATCTCCACATGCCACATACGACAGACTCTTCGCAGTGAGTCGAATGGGGAGAAGAGGCTCCTTGAGTGACATATGTCGTGCCGTTGATATGGCAAAAGCCGAGCGCTCAAATGTCACCGCGCCGTCGAGAAAAACACAAAAAAAAACAACATTCTGCTGTGCTGTCATCATCATTAACAACAAACCTGGCAAACGTGTGCCGTGCATCAAGACTGATTTGACTATCAGTAGTTGCTGAATATGCTCCGTCATTTTGAGGTTCAATCGCTTCCTCCAAATGGGCGCGCCTCAAGCATAGATTCATGCCAAGAGTCTGAGGCTTTTGCATAATGATGATGTCGTTTGCTTAAGGAGCCAGTGAAGAGGGGGGACATACACGAACCCCTAAGGAGAAAGGACTACAGTCATGTTGGCCCGACACTTGCGCTCATTGCTCAATGCCAGTCACTGAATGGAGCCTTGTGCAAATGTCGGAGTGTCAGTTTGTCATTATGTCAGTCAGTGGTATTCAATGTGGGACACATTTTCCAGACAATCTGGATTGTACCCTCCTCAAAAAGCTTTCCTCTATGCATTGTGTGATTTAAGGACGACATTTCAAATGTTTATCTTTTACCCTCGGATTCAGTTCCAGTTGCATTGAGGTCAACCAACAACACACATAAATTAGCCAATTAGTTAAGAGATGCAATTGTTGCTTTTGTTTGTCAGTAAACAAGTAACCATAAGAATAAACTGCCCACAGTCAGCATAATAATAACAACTGACATTTTGACTTTTACTTTGTTGCTGCTGACAACGCAAATTGAGTATTTTATGTCCACAACAAAGGACAGGAATATAAACAATTTTCGGATATAGATATTAAGTTTCTTACATGGAGTGTGTTTGAAAATTGTCTTGGAATGTAGATGAGTAAATTAAGCCAATAATATTTACACAAATTTTTTGTATACTCAATTTCATTTCAAGAACATCATTGTTTTCGCTCAGATAAACAATTCTATTTTGTATAAACATTTGTAGTCATTTTCACTGCTTTGAATTAATCAGATTTTAAGAAAAACAGCCTCAGCTAAAATAGAACTTCTTCCAGTACCGAGAACTTTTAGAAACAGTTCCAAATTATGATGTGCATTAAACTGTTTACATGAAATTAGGTACTACACACCTATTTATAGATACGAGATACAAGCTCATCGATTCTAAATTCGTCGATGACCTCAGTTCTTCATTAAAATTCATTATTTATTTGGGGGACCATCTGTTTGAGTTTATTCACAAAGTCCAATAAAACCATTGAATGCGAAAGCGATCCGAATTGCCTTCGACAACCACAAAAGCGTTGCACTGGCTACCTTTCTCTTACCAACCCCCAGCCCAGAAGCTGCTCAGGTGGTTCAGACTGAATGGAAGTCTATCAGGGCAACGGAGCGTTTATCATTTTAACAGCCCGCAATTTGGGGATTGACAGCAAACGATTTAAGCTGCAAAACAATTTGCCACATCCCATCCCAATCCCTTTCCCTGTCTAATGAAAAACAGTTCGCAAACATGCTATTTCCATTGCCCCACCGAGCAGAGTCAGTACTCGAAACCACCTCAACCATCCCGATTGGGCCGGGTGGGAAACGAAAAATCAGATTTGGAAATTGACGTGAATTTAAAATAAAAAATACAATTCATTCTCAGAAGCTGATGAAAAACGAATATCCTGAATATGAAAGGAAAGAGTATCAGAGAAACATTCTCACTTGGGTAATAGCAACAGGAAAACTTCCCTGAAGTGTGAAGAGAGAGAGAGAGAGAGTGAATGTAAAAGATGTAAAAGCTGAGAACAGGATTTTCAACTCAAGTTAAACTAAGGTGAGTGAATGATGCGAGATTTGATTTTCCCAACAAACATTTCACCATCAATAGGATTTCCATGCTGACAGAAGGGAGTCTGACGAGGTGTGAGTGAGAAATTGAAATCATTTCTCAGTGTCAGGTTGAATATGAAAACCTTTCGCTTATACTTTTCACATTCGCATAACAGATTGTATTACATTTGTGCCCATTGTGCGAGAGTCTTCCATTCTGTTGCCTCGTTCTGTTGTGATTTGTGGATTGTGAATGGCTTTGGGTCGGGACAGGAGGCTTCCTGGTTTCAATTGGACTCAGAGGGGCGCACAATAAACGGATTTGCCGGATGATAAGCAGTTAGCAGATAAGCCAAGTCAACAGGTTACTTTGAATTATATTCAGTTCACAGTTTCGTCACAGCTGAGTATCTGGTGATTTTTTTTGTACAACTATAATTAATCGGCTTAGCTCAAAGACTGTGGATTTGAGAGAGCCAGAAAAACCATTATCGTCCCCATCCCGTAGTAAAATTCATAAGCTGAAACTGATGGCAACGACAATTTTGGCAGTCGAAACATGAGAATCAGCAAACCGAAAGAAACACGGATGGGGGAGTTGAGTCTTACAATGCCGTAGACGAGACTCATTGTCATCGTTACACTCCTGGGATATTAAAAGCAGCTACACCAACAGGCTCGTTCCTTGCCCCTCGAGGTCAGAGACCTGCCTTTGTCGGCCTTGTCTAAGAAGTTTGCAATGCTTTGTGGCATATTTAAGTAGTTGAACATGGTAGATGGAAAGAGGCTTAAAATATAAATCCATTAAGTAAAACAAATTAATAATTTATAAATTATTAATCAGTAATTAAGAAGTTATAACTGACGATACAAGACTTTCTATTGTTAATAAATATAAAAATGTGCTTATAAGTTTAAAGCTCACAACAATTCAACCAAACATTTTCCTTTTCGTCTTGGTTTTCCATCGGAAAACCAATGCATATCTTTTGTTCTTTTATCCGCCTGCTTTGTCATATTTATTATAATGTTTTCGTTTCTACTCTCTTTCTGTAACTCAATTCAAGCTTTCTGCTTATAAATTTGCATTTCATCAAAACAAATACAACAACAGGCAACAGCCGGGCGGGGAATATTTGTTGTCCCTCCTGCGAGTTTATCCTTTGCCTTTGGCCAGCTGGCGAAAGTCATACGAATGATTTCTGCGGCAAGGAAGTAAATTTGAATTTCGACGTGCCTCAGCCAGCAAAATTTATGGCTTTTAGCCGCACACACATACAAGGAAACACACACTTATTTGGCTTATGTTGTCCTTGGGTACACGTGGCGTATGCGCAACATTCGCAAAATGCAAATGGCGCTCAGGCGAATTAAAGTTTCGGTTGGATACAAACGTTTACATACTTTCTCGGGGCACCTTCGAATTGAGCTAGAGAATTAACACAAATATGGTAACATAGGTCTCCTTCTGGATCTGAGTCTGGTTACAAGTGTTCACCTGGCTGCACTTTAATCTACATATTTAATGCCGCCTTGCAGCGATCCCCTCTTCCCGACTAGACTTTCAGCTGCCACCTCATTCAAATCCTGCCAATACAAGTCCATGTGGGTGTCGTCAATGATTTCGTTCAAAATCCTCTTTAAGGAGTTTTCAAGGGATTTCGCATGGAAAGCACTTAAGCCAAGAAGCCTGCTTTTTACCTGGATTGTGGAAGATTTTCAGTATTCTATCTATTATTATTGTCGCCTGCTGAATTATTCATCCCGGTCGTAAAATTCTGTGCTCCACTATTTTCGCTTTTGTGAATGATATTTTAAATATTAAAATGGTTCGACCCTGGTGGAAATTTAAACTAGAGCAAAAAAGTGAACGACAACTATTACCAACATACGCCATGCGCCAGCATTTGGAAAAGAGCCAACTGCCATCGCTTTCCCAACCCCAACTATTTCCCTTACAATTACAATTACGTCCCGGCTGTTGCAGCAATAAAAGTCTAGGCCAGACTCCATTTCCGTTGGTAGCAGGAACAGATGTCTCTCAGTGAACACTTCTCACAATGATTTTGGGTGCGGCTTATTGGCTGCTAAGAGGACAATTGTTGATTGGTTGGGGCGGAGAACCGACAGTTTAGTCGCTTCATTTGTATGCCAATACGAAGTTTTCTAATTTCACAGACTGCTGCTTTGATTATTGCTGTTTTTGCCTCTGGCACTCGAATAGGTAAGATATAAAGCACATCGTACACTCAACTGATTTAAATCAATTCCTAAATAGCATAGTCTGTACTTCACAAATTGAGCATCTTGTGAACTTATCCGTACTAAAAAGCGAAAAATGAATACACAGTCAGCCATTATGGAATAGCAACAAGCAAATTAATATTTAATTTCAAATTTACTCTGACTTGTTTAGTTATTTACCTACATATTTATTGGAAATGTAATGCTTACAGATGTTTTCGGATAAAGACTTATGGCAATAATATAGCAAAAATAAAGCTGTCCAAATTACTATCCATTTGAAGGAAAATCTTAAGTGTATATGTTGAAAGAACTCATCAGGGAGAGAAATGGGAAATCTATCTCCCCTGATCTCTAGCAAGTGCCTTGGCATTAAAATGTAATTAGGATGTGTAACACACAACACACACACACACCACCAAACACATTGCCAGAGACTACAGGCTCTTAACCGTAACAAACATCAACATATTTATGGCTTTTGCCTGTTCCAAACAGGCTATGTGAATAAAGGAAGGAAGGCACATGTGTTTCTGGCAACATAATGCGTAAATATTCTGTTATTAACGGGAGAATAGAGTACGCTTGAGAAACGACGCATAAATCTTGTTATTTTTTCGCATTGCTGTGAATTGCGACCTGTAAATTTGTGGAGGTGGTAATACTTTTAGTAGGCAGTGTAGAGTTGCTTATTTGTTAAATTAAGCTCGGAAGTGCCTAAGAGCATTAGAAGTGCTTATGTTGCAAGGGTGTCTGGAAATCAATTGAATTGTGTCAAATTGAAAATTGCGTATACGCAATGTGGTAAGAGGGTCAGTCGAAAGGTGAGCAGCTGCTGAAATTGGAGTTGGCAAACGAGTTAGCTGAGCATATTTGCAATGCAGATCACGTTCTCTATCTGGAATGCTCAAAGGAGGGGTGGGCAGCATAACCAAAGTTCCTTCAATCGTTGAAGGTCTTCCCCCTCCCGCTGCTTACAGTTGGCTCACTTTGGAGTTCATTGTCTGCAAGGCTCTTGGCGTATGTGCGAACCATTACTCAACAGCCGGGAGGCAGGCTTGTGCACGTACCCTAATGTACGGCCGGGCAACTGGACCGTGCCTGGAGTAGACCAGCAAATGGCATTATTAATGATGCAATTGACATGCTCCATGCGAAGTCGGAGTCAAAGTCTGAGGCGGAGGCGGTACATGAAATATGGCATTACATTGAGACTCGCACATATGGAATTAATTGGAATGGGCAGTGATTCAACAACATTTCAACCTAATGTTTCAGATTTGGAGTCCTTCGTGGGGATCATTTGAGTATCCTATAATAATTTTATTGAATAACGGAACGTCACAGTTATATTTTATTAAGAAGGTATTAAGACATGTATTTCAATCTGAAGCTTATAGGGTATTACTTAGTTGCATAGTCTTAGCAGTTTTTCGCTGATTCCCCATTTCGTTGATTCACGTTCTTATTTGTGTTTTCTTTCCTCTCTACACATTGTCTCTACACGCTGTCAAGTGTCTCTCTGGATTGGTAGATGTGTGTGCGTGTGTGTGTGTGTGTGTGTGTGTGTGTGTGTGTGTGTGTGTGTGTGTGTGTGTGTGTGTGTGTGTGTGTGTGTGTGTGTGTGTGGGTGTGTGTGTAAGAGCGTGTTGGCAGGTTACAGTTTTTGTGGAGCTTTTGTTTAACTTTGTTTGTTTTGTTTGCTTTCTTAATAGGTTCCAGATTTTGCTTTTATTCTACGTTCCTTTTGTCCCCGACGACCAATTCTATAAAAATTTATTACTTGTTGCTAAGGTTAATCGACAGGAACTTTACTTACCTCTCTCTTTCTCTCTCATTGTTTCTGGTTGTCTCTGCTTTTGTTTGCTTGACCCACAAAGCTAGGCAATTTATGTGCGTTACTAGGTTTTCTTATGTATATTAATAGTCTACTATGTGCTAATATACTCAAGAGAATGCTAATTAAATTTCATTATTTAATAATGTGCAACAAAAGTTAACAAGTATGAGACGAAGGCCCAAAACTCACCTTTGCGAATATTTTGTGATGTTAGTCCTCGTATAATTAAACTGTTTATCAAACTTTTTTTGCAACAGGCACAAGTAGAATTCACAAACAAGGAATCATTTTCTTTTACTGGTTCGTAAGGTTGCCAGAGAACGTGAGAAAAAATTCCAAAGATAGATTAGGGAATCAAAGAAACTTTGGCAATTGATGGGCATGTTCAAGAAAGGGAGGAAACATTTGAATGATAATTAATTTATACATATTTTAATTGGGTGATTAACAAAATGAAGTTTGCAAAAATATAAATTATATTCAGCTCCACAAAACCATCCACTTAAATCTTAACATGTTTAAATGATATTTTTCATATATTTTTTTTATAACTAACGATGGTGCCAAAGCTTTTTCAATTTTTCGCCGAAGACATGTTAGCTTTTCGCTAGAAAAAGAAACAAATAAATAGAAGATGTTTCTCTGCTGCCCCTCTTTTGTTGTTGTATTGTCTGCAACATCAACAAGCAGAGCTGTAGAACAAACAGAGAGAAAAGCAATTGGATGGCAGCTGGGGAGTGGCAGAAAGAGCACGTGGAAGGAATAACGTGTGCATGATGTGTCCCGATAAGCAGCTGCTGCTCGCGCATTAGGCAAACACTCGACCCAGCTCTCTCCACATGCCCCTCATCCACGTCCCTTCCCCATACAAATATGGCATTCACTCAAACATAAAAAATAGATGGCGTGCAAAATAGCGTGTAGCATGGTTATAAGTAAATGTAATTTTTGTTTTTGGGGCACCCACTGTTGGAAAGCGACTCCTGCACTTCATGTCGGGACAACGATTCGCATGTAATGCACTTCATCAATTGTGTTGGGTTTCCACAAGCGGATGAATATGAAATTCAATTTTAAGCTGCTACTAAAAAGTTTTCGATGTTTTGTTTGTCTTTGTGGCTGTTGCAGGATTACTAATGCATGGTGTAGTTATTGCTTCCTATCCAATGCAACATATCCAACTTCAATGCAGTTAAAAGTGTGGCAGCCAAAAAAGGGCATCGGATGTGATTCGGGTAAGCTTCCTGTGCGTGTGAGCTCGTCTATAGAACCATTCCGCGTTTTCCCGTCCCTCAACGGTTGGTTTGATGAGTTTTTCTGTTGTTTAATTGTGCGAGTCACCGACAACAAAGAATGAGCGATTAACTCAGTAAATGTCAATCACTGCACAATCTGCAGCTGATCCTGTTGGCACTTCAACCACGTGACTTTACTCTTTTGTAATTGCATTCAAGCCAGCTACCATGTTCTGTTGCTGGTACTTGGAATTCGATTTGTGTTAGCATTAAAACCTCTTAAAAATCGTTTCAGTTATTTTTTATAAGAGGATTAGGCAAACAATTTATATCGTGGATTAAACTAGTATATTTGAAATAAATATATATTTTTAATATTAATACTTTTCCGCTTTTTTTCTGTAATGAATCGAGTTAAAGTAGGAAATTCTTGCTGCTTCTATTGTGACCCGATTTCATTGCCACTTATCGATTTTTTTGCAATCGTTACGAACAAGTGCGACCCAATTTACAATATTTCATCCCTTTTGCTTGTTTCCTTGTTACTTTTTCTCCCATTTTTCCACTCATAAATGGAAAGGAATAAGAATAAGCAAATTTAGTTCTCACTTTATTAGTTTCAGTGGCATTGATAGCTTGCTATTTCCTCTAGCGATGTCGTCTGCTCATTTCCTTTTCTCTTTTCCCACTGTTTGACTACAATTTAGTCAAATTGTATGCAAGGATAACTAATCTCGTACCATATGGTTATTATATCCCACAATTCCACACACACAAATTATTCGAAATCCGGTAGCATTTAGCATTTATAGTGCGGTTCCACTTTGAGTTTGCAGAGTCAACTAGCCGGATATTTTCAAACAAGTTAATTTCGCCAGACCACTTCAAACAAACCACAGTAGCATCTGCCTCCGCACTTGCCACTGTCACAGCTTTTCCTTTGCCTGCGTCCAAGTCTCAGTCGAGCTCATTAATTTTGCTCAACCAGAAATGAATAATGAAATGGTCTTCCGAGAGGGGCGATAGGAGAAAGGACATTAAAACTGAACATTAAATTCGTATGTAATGAATCCAAAAATATCACTTTAAAACTATATATGGTAGTGAGTTCACTCTTACTCTAATATATTACTAGCTCTGTGTATGTACATTTATTTGTGCTGAATTGTTTTCCTCGCTAGTTTCCCAGTAGTTTCCTTTTGGTGTTGCATATGTGGTTGCAAAGCGAAATACCAAAATAAAAACTAACTGCAAAAGTTTTTTATTTTGACATCCCGCTAACTTTTCCCTTTCTCCTGCATAGACCTTGTATTCCCGATGTTAGTTTTCTCGCTCTGCCGACTTTTAAATATTTTGCAAACTTTTTAAAATTTCTTGTGTTTTATATTATAAATTGTTTGCCAATATCCTATTCTGTACTTTTAATCTTCTGTTATTACTATGGTTCCATAAACAATCTGCAAATATCGATTGAAGGCACTCGTATAAGGCCTTTTTGGCGCATTTTACGCAGCTTCTTCTTCTTATACTGTCATGATGCATTGGAAAGCGATTTTCGTCAGTTTTTTTTTTCAAGAATTTTGGGTTTCTCTCTTTTTATGGCTTGTTTGCGAGCAAGGCAGTCACTTGCAAGCCCTTAGAAAAATAAGTAAGGCGTTATATAAATTTTTTTTGAATGGGATAATTAAGAATACATATTTATTTAATATGTAAAGATAGAAACAGAAAAGTTGCATACAAAAAATTGGGATGGGATCGGAAAATACACTCTAGCCTGTGAAAAATATCTTCATTGCTTGCAAGCTTACTGGAATGAATGAACAACAGGCACAAATATCAATTAAATTAAGTTGATCGGCATCACCAATTTATAATGAGTTAAAGAACAAAATTATGAGATCAAATTAAGTTTCGATAGTCCAAACGACTTAAATTATTACTGGCACGATTTAAAGAAGCTTAAAAGATTTTTTATTTTATTTAAAAAAATATAAGAAAGAAAACAAGTGTCTTTCATCGAGTTTCACAGAGTGTATATGTGTATATGATATGAATTAAATAGATGATGCAGATCACGATTCAGGACATACTCTGCATTTATCGATAGTCAGTTATCGACTGCCGCCACCTTATGTTAAGTGAAGCGACTGTCTTTTGTGCTAGGGATGGCGTTGGAGGGAAAAAAACGAACGCTCGACGAAAAAAGTAATAAAAGTTTATAAATTTCCTTTTGAATAAAATAACGAAAATGATTTAGCTAGACATACAAATGCTTTTTTTTATCTCTTTATTTGGGAACATTTATGGCCACCGTTTAGGCTTCTCCGAGTCAACTTCAGCGCATGCGCCACCCAAAATGGGCAATGTGCTTCCTACGCAGCCCAAAATATTTTATAAATATTACAAACTCGAAATTTATTTGCTACGATTTTTACGATTTCAAAAAGAAAACCAGCTAAGGCTGCGAAATTCTATCAGTTTGCCAAAGAGACAAGCCTTCGATCGCGTGCACGTTTGGCTGCGCCGGTAATTATGAAGGCAAAGAGTGCGCTTTCGCCGCTTCCACGCATCCAATCAATCATTGCCAACCTGAATAGCACGACCGCGAAGATACTTAAGTGGTGCAAAAATCAAAAGAAGTTAGGACGCTTGGTCTTAAAAGGTTGGCTACAGTGGTGGAAGCATATCAAGGAGAAGCTTTCCAATACACACAAGAAAGTTGAAGTTGAAGCCGAACAACCGCAGCCCTTGACCCAAGAAGAAATGGAGGATGTTGGCTCCGTCCAGGCGACCGAGCCTGATATCTTCGATCTAATGGACATCAAGAGCTTGAACGAGCTAGACGAGGTTCTTGACGTTAATCCAGATTTTGATTTAGAAGGTGAAGTCGGCGAACATCCGCTTATTAAATTGGGTGATTTCCGGGACAAGGACACCATGCGTCAGCAGCGCGTGCAACTGTGGTACGAAAAGGATAATCGACACATCGATCACAATTGGGCAAAGAAAGATAAGAATCATATTTCTGCTACCTACGATTTTTACGATTTCAAAAAGAAAACAGTTACATGTCGCTGCTTGGTCACAATGGAGCGCTTGTCCTTCTTCTTGCGCGGATCGACGACACGATAGCGACCCTTGACGCCAGCTGGACGGCGAACACGACGAGAGGCCGTGTGCTTTTTGGCGACTACATAGCTGATCTTTTTCTTCTTCTCCTGCTCCTTGTACACTTTCTTCAGCTGCTTGGCGTTCTCCTGTGAGGTTGCATCCGCATTCTCCATGATCTTCTTGACCATTTTCCTGGTGGGGCGGACATTCAACTCCGGAACCTTGCGCTGATACTCCTCCTGCAGCTCCTTGGGCACCGGCTGTGGCTTGGTCGTGTGTCGTCCTGTCGTCCTGTGCAAACCACACAGGCAGATTCTCATCATTGAACGTATAGGAATTCCAGGCGGCATCGATGAGATCTCGACGCGTCTTCTTGCCACGCACCATCAACGCACCCAGCGCCTTGGGTTCTGTGTATGACGGACAAATTAAAATTAATATATTAATATAAATAATATGAATATATCCTGGGAAATTATTATGTTTTCTGCACCTCAAAAACCATCACCTTGTTTTTTTCCCTTAACCTTCCTCTGCACCAGCTGGCCCACTCTTCAGGTAGTTATTTATATGCATTAATTTTTCTTTTTTAAATTTACTGTTTTCTTTTTGAAATCGTAAAAATCGTAGGTAGTAGAAATATGATTCTTGTCTTTCTTTGCTGGTCCCTAAACTAACTGCTTATTCGCCGTCTAACTCTAGCACTCTGTGCACAACTTGCGTGCTTACCTTTAGCCATATCTCCAGCAACTTTATTCTCATTGACTTCTAGCTCTGAGTCCGAATCGGAGTTCGAGCTGCTGCTTTCCTCCTTTTGGTTATCGTGTCGAGCACGACGCTTGGCCTTTTTGCCCATGAGCAAGTTGCCAGTTTCGCTGCTCTCTTCTGGGACAAATATGGAACGCCTGTCGCCGAGCACATCCTTTTATCCTTAAAGATCATAGCTAGATCACTAGCTAAGACCTTTTAGGACAAAAGTGTCGATTATGCTTTTCGTACCACATTTGCACGCGCTGCTGACGCTTGGTGTCCTTGTCCCGTAAATCACCCGATTTAATAAGCGGATGTTCGCCGACTTCACCTTCTAAATCAAAATCTGGATTAACGTCAAGAACCTCGTCCAGCTCGTTCAAGCTGTTGATGTCCATTAGATCGAAGATATCAGGCTCGGTCGCCTCGACGGAGCCATCATCCTCCATTTCTTCTTGGGTCAAGGGCTGCGGTTGTTCGGCTTCAACATCAACTATCTTGTGTGTATTGGAAAGCTTCTCCTTGATATGCTTCCACCACTGTAGCCAACCTTTTAAGACCAAGCGTCCTAACTTCTTTTGATTTTTGCACCACTTAAGTATCTTCGCGGTCGTGCTATTCAGGTTGGCAATGATTGATTGGATGCGTGGAAGCGGCGAAAGCGCACTCTGTGCCTTCATAATTACCGACGCAGCCAAACGTGCACGCGATCGAAGGCTTGTCTCTTCGGCAAACTGATAGAATTTCCCAGCCTTAGATATTTTTCACATTTTGCTATTCAATTTCACAATTTCCTCGTGCTTCTCGCCTTAAAATTACTTTTGAGTTTTTTCAGCCGTCAACTGTTGCATTTACCGATAGTAAGTTATCGACTGCCGCCGCCTTATATTAAGTGTGTTGCATTTTGTGAAACATATCGATAGTGACGTGTCGCATACCACCACATTTCGTTATGACAAGGTTGCATTTTGGGGGTTAGTCGGAATTTTCCACGTGATAACGAAGACAAATAAGTGTTGTAGATCATGGTTCTTGGCGGGCAACTTTTTTTGAACGATCGAGCGAGGATTGAAAAACATATGGAAAAGTGTGACCCTCTGTTATACTTCTGTGCTGTGTGAAATAGGATTTGGCGTAAGTGTGTTGAAATAATTTGTATGTTATATGTACTAATTGTATGTTATGTGTGTAGGTGGCCAACAGCAGGTCACGCCGGCGCATTTATTATTTTTGGTGTTCAATATTTTGAACATTGTCAATAAGAACGGCGAAGGCGTCGCTTGGAACCCAAACACCAGATGCTAGTTGTCTGCGACACCGTGGGATTCATACAGAGATTCGGATAAGAATCGCCGGTGGAGACACACATACGCAACGACACATCTACATTATTATTGAGGATATTCTCCAATACAATTTTAATCGATTCCAATAAGAAAAAAACAACTTACGTACTGCGGAATCTGATTCATGAAAATAAACATTTTTGTAATCAACCCAACTCAGCGCTTAAGGCGCAGTGCTTCTGCACATCTGTACCATCTGCACATCTGTACCACATCTGGCCCATATAGTGCCACCTATCCACACCTATCCCATCCACAGAATATTCAACTGTGTTGATTTGAATTGTATATAATTTCTCATTTGGCAAGATTCCTTATTCAAATTTGAAATTGAATTGCCGTTTAAAAATCCATACGCCACCTATCGGCAAACATTATCATATCCCTTATTTATAGATATTAATTAACGATGTCTGTGAATAAATTGTAATGAATATCGTAATTTGTGAGTAAGTTCTATGGAGGGGAAAGTCAACGGGAGCATGGAGTAGATCAATCGTCCACTCCAATTTAAGGGCGATGGGTCTACCAAAAACCACATAAGCCCATTGCAGGAAGGCCGGGTACGTCGTGGCCATAGACACCAGGCCTGCCAACTGTTTCATTTATTTTGTGTGTGCATGTAGGTCGTTATGTAGTGTTGTGAAGGTCGAGTTTTGTTTTGGAGTCTGTACCGTCTACGGGCAGGGTTGGAGTTACCCCACTCTGGGAAAACTGAGCTAGCCGAGGTTGCACACTGGAAAAAAAACTAGACGTGTTACAAGTGAAGCGAGTCTGTCTATTGTGCTCACTGTTATAACGGGAGTTTAGGGCTGGCGCTGGCGAGGAAAAACGAATGCATGATCATGTCGTCCTTGCCACACACGACGGAACGCTCTTTAGCGGCTTGGTGAGGGCACTGCTGTATTCGAGGACCTATTTGAGTATATGCGCAGCTTGGATAAAATACTGAAACTACGACCAGGCCGCATGTATCCCAGCCACGGCAATTTGATTGATGAGCCTAGTATAGCATCGTAATCAGCGTGAACAGCAGATAATGCAGGCCATCGATTTGGTTAGCGTGGTGTATAAGGAGACACCCGGACATCTGTGGCCAGCAGCTGCCTAAAATGTCGGGCATCACCTGAGCAAGCTGTTTAAGGAGCACAAGCTGCACCTCACCGAGCAGGACGACGAGAAGTACTATGTGTACTAAGCTAGTAGTGCGCTTTGAAAATCATTTAACATGTTTTAACATGTTTTTAATTGATGATATATAAATGATGATATACCAAAAAAAAAAAAAAAAAAATGTATATGATTCACGGAAGCCCAATGTTTGACATAAATATTTTTAATATTTATCGAATCTGGATTCGACACATGTTCTTGTGGGTAATCAACTTGCTGCTAACTGAAACTTTAGACAAGGAAGTAAACTTATAATTTCCACCAAACTCACAGCCAAATTAGTAAGCCTTCATCTGCGGTCTGCACTCTCGACCCTCTCTCTACAACTGATTGCAACCAATTTCCGCTTGTTGCCAATCCGATGCTTGCCTGACCAAAAGGCACAGCGCATTGAGCCAATTTAAGGGTGTTTTTAATTGCAACTTTCTAAGAGCATAGCAAAATAATGTTGAGAATGAACGAAATGCTACAAGGAAATAAAATAAAACAAGTAAGGTTGCTGTCGATTATCATCTCTTTCTCACACATGCCCTCGCCTAAAAATGCATACAGAAAATGCTTGCGGCTGCTGACAGCAAGACGATCATTATGAAAATATAATTTCGACAATTTCTTATCCTAAGACCGGATTTGGCAATTAATCAATAATATGTATATGCATATTATGTATAAATAAGAATCCTCAGCCTCTTAAATTTTGGAATTTATTGCTATCGAAAATCGAAATGTATCGATAATGGAGAAATCGAGGCAGTTATCGATAAAATAAAGCAAACCTGATCTGCGCCTTGTACACGAGAACTTATATTCCAAATTTGAAGTCGCTGGCTCTTATAGTCTCTGAGAAAGGACACGGCAGAGGCGGATTCGCTACAATGTGAAGTTCTTTTCAGGACGAAATAATAATGAACAGCTGAATTGCTGCTATTAATTAGACGACTAATAAAGTTGCATAGCCCTGTGCTGTTTTGATAAAAAGCAATGTCACAAAGGCCCGAGGGAGAAAACATTAAAATGCGGAAATGCCAACGAAATTTTTGATTAAAAGCTTGCGATAATGGTTTAATTTGGCACTGGTGGAAAAGTTTATGCACAACAAGCAGCGCGGCAATGTATTTGAAATAAATCATATTTTAATGATTTATTTGCAACACAGGAAAATGGTGAGAACGGTTTATATGGCTAAGCGAAAGGAAAGGACTGGAAAGGGAAAAGAAAATAATAGCAGGAAGTGCTGAACTTGGCCAACGAATTTGCATTCTGTGAATTGCTTCCGTCGTTGTGAAGATTTTCAGCCCTGTTAGTGGGTTGTGCTGATTCTTGAGATATGTCAAGACAAAGTACATTGTTGGAAAGACAAACACTGAGATAAATCCCAAACCGAGAGCTGTCCGCCTCCTTCAACAACATTTTCCTGTTTCTCTGCACTTTCAAAGATGTTGCAAGCTTGTTTTTCGTTTTAAATGTACAATTTCGTTCTCAGATTGAACATATTAAATCCGAGATCTCTTTAGACTATTCGAACATTGTTTTGCACGCAAGGACATAAAAAAATAGGATTTACGAGGAGTCCAAGTATTTTGTCTTATATAATTATTTAAATGTTTGCTCTTTTTAAACCCTTAACCCATTAAAAATGGGTAAAAAGGGTATAATGGTTTTGTGCAAATGTATGTAACAGGCAGAAGGAAGCATCCATAAAATATATATATTCTTGATCAGGATCAACAGCCGAGTCGATATAGACCTGCCCGTCCGTCTGTCCGTCTGTATAAACACGCGGATCTCAGAGACTATGAGAGCTAGAGACTCAGCTCAGGCTCAGATACTCAAATTTGGAATATAAGTTCTCGTGTACCAGGCGCAGATCAAGTTTGCTTTATTTTATCGATAGCTGCCTCAGTTTCGGAATTATCGATACATTTCGATTTCCGATAGCAATAAATTCCACAATTTAAGAGGCAGAGGCTTCTAATTTATACATATTCTTATACATATTATTGATCAATTGCCAAAATTTCATTAAGATCGGATACGAAACAACAAAGTTACGGTCGAAAATATATTTTCATATTGATCTTCTTGCTGTCAGCAGCCGCAAGCATTTTCTGTATGCATAAATGGGCGAGCGCATGTGTAAGAAAGAGATGACATGATAATCGACGCTAGCGTCAATATATTTGTGTGTATTCTGCAGAGCCCCGATAACTACTGTTTCGTGTACGTATGTATGTGTGTATATGTGTGTATATGCTTGTGAGTAAAAAGACTGTAAGAAATTCACTTGCAGAACTGAACATTTGAGTGCAAATCATTTTAAAGGGAAATTATCGAATAAAATTAGAATATATTTAACAACTGGGTTAAGGGTATATCGTAGTCGAGCCAACTCGACTACAGCATCTTACTTGTTATTGGCCTGGCTTTGTTTTAATTGTTTTGCATTTTGGCTTTCGTCTCCTTAGGTTTATTCAACACGCACTTTGCGCCTTTGTGCCTTTTTGATTTCCAGCAAATTCCACGATTGTTTACTCATTTTTATTTTCGGAATTTAATGCTTTTAGAAATGTACGGCAAGTGTATTCTGTAAACAAATGTGAAATTAATGGAATCGCCGATTACCGCCTATCCACATCAACATGTACATATTATATTAAACTATATTTTAAGATATTATTTTATTCAAAAAAATTAAAAGTAATATTGTCTCCTCAACTAAGCTCTACCAGATGACCAACCTGCTCTTTAAGTTTCCATAGTCAATGAGCAACAAATTATTGACGTTATTTATGAGCGGAATCAATGTTATTCAGTTAATACGCAGATGGCGAAAATGTGCCATTAATTTTCCATTTTGTTGTTGCTACTTTGATTTGTTTACGGCATCTGAATGAAGGGGAGGGAAGGTCTACTAATGGAAGCGGCCCGACTTTTGTTTAGTTGAGTGCCTCAGGCAGATGTAATCAAATTTCCGTGGCAATAAAAATTCGTTTCACTTTATTTACGTGGCAATGAGTTCACCTTGGCGAAACTTATGGGCGGCTTGCCACCTCTTCTGTCTAAACCGGAATGCGAATATGTACATTTGAATGCAAATTGACGCACTGCTTCAACGTAACCATAAACTCTTCATCTGATTGTACGAGTGAAGTGCAGGCAAACGAGTGAATCACGATAAAAAAAAAATTTTGTCATACTGTGGTACATTGAATTGGATAAATTTTCGTGGAAGGTGGGCGGATGAACAGGCAAGCGGTTTAAATGTAAACAGACCTTCCTTGACGATAAAAGGATTCACTGGGGACACAATTTTCTGCGTCGGCATGTGTAAATTAATATAAAGCGAAGAGTAAACACTAAACCAGGCACCGAGATCGTATAATCAGGCTCTGGAGTCCGAACTTGGCATCTTTTTATTTAGTTTACTTCTTCCTATATAGGGTGTGTATCTGTGCGTGTGATGTGGTCCCTGTGCTCTCATGTAACCACACAGAAATCCCTAAATTAAAAACTCGCAAGGTAAATATTTGTTTGACAAAACAAACCCTGCAGGAGCTGGGATGGAAATTTAATTTGAGTCAAGTGGAAAAGAGATGATGAGAAATACCTACTCAGTAGGAGGTTTCTCTTCCTATGGTTTAAGAATATTTTTTAAAAATTGGCTAATATTCTTAGAGACTCGACACAATGTGTAAAAATTAAATGTTGCCCACGAAAATATTCAACTGTTTTTTGTCCGATCCCAAACTTAGGGTGTTTTTAATGGCCATACCATAAAACGTTTAATTTTTCAAACAAGAAACCAACGACAATCAGTTTTTGCATTTAAATATCTCTGCTTTCTCTTTGCAGTCACTGCTGTGAAACTGGGATACAACAATACTGGGATACTCGGATAATGCACTAGAAGAGAAAGGCGAAACACTTGGTAAATATAATTTGGGAGTGTTTATCTGGTTACGGCAAACATTACACGGCAAACAGAACAAAGCGAGTGAATTACACATAATGTTAAGTGGTGTATATTGGGTTAGTCATATGTGCGACGACGGTCCAAGTGAAGCAAGTGACGGTAACTTAAGTCCGTTACCTCTACAGATTTTGGCCTGTCATCAAGAGATGCCATGATTAACTTGTGCTCACTTGGAGAGAGTACAACGCCAACTAATTGCTACAAATTGGACACATGTTCTGCTGTTACAAACAGAGAACATCCATGTCCCAATTATATGACAAATGTGACATTTTCCAGCTACTGCCTGACTTTGCTCTCTTTGATTGTGTTCCATTGGATATTCGATAAATTGCAGGAATTGAATTACATTTACATCAGCAGCAGAAATATGCCAACGGGCAACAGGGAAATCGACACCAACCAACCAATAAACCACAACAAGCAACATAAGCCGCAGGACTGGTCCCTTTGCAAACAGAGGAGCCTCTGTTTGATCCCAACAAGTGTTGTGAATCAGCAGGTGTTGTCCTGGAGAATATATGTTGATGCAGCTCAGCTTGGGGCATGCGGCCATCAGTCGAGCTGTGCTATGTGCTGTGTTGCTGCTAATTAGATTGGTGAGAGAATTCGCTCGATGTAATGTATTTTGTGATGAGCAATACCCCAACTTAAATAATTTTAATCAGTTATTTATTTCCGCCTGGTTCGGAGTTTATTTGGGGATCAGGTTATTCTCACATCCATTAATATTTCAGTCAGACCGAAGTACACTCAGCCTAATCACTATATTAAACAGAGTTCATAAAATGCGCGTTAAAAGCATTTCAGGAATGCGAATTTTCCCATCCCTGTTTGTAAATGATGTCTTGGGATTTATTCCACACACTCTCCCACTCTCTGTCTCCTCCACCCAGGCATAAATAATACAATTAATGAGTTTTGTTTTATGTACCAGCCTCAGAGGCTGCAATCGGAGAGAGAGAGAGCGGTGCGTATATGTGATATTTTAAAAACCAATTTTAACAACATTGGGGCAACAGCGAACAAAGAGAATTTAAAAAATAAAGGCTTATTTGCAATAAATTTATGAAACTTTAGTAAATAAATTAACCACAGCTCTTTGGCTTGCATGTCTTTAATTATCATTTTTAATTGAATTTCAATGAGCTCAAAATGCGCCACAAACAAATTATTATTGCGCTTAATTTAATTGAAAATGAACCAAAACTTAAATTGAGATTAGATTAATTCAAAATAAAATTGTTGAATAAATATTTGTATCTTATTTCAAACTTTTGATTTGTATCTGCTTTTAACTAAAAGGCGGAACATATCCAGGGATGTTGATTAATGTGGCACCATTATCTTTCTGTCTATTCCAAGCTAAGTAAATAACAATATTTAACTACTGCAAAAGTAGAATGCAACTTGATCTAATTGCTAATCTATTGAACTCAGTGCAGGAACTCATCTGCACACATCGTATATGTCAATCATTGTACGGCTTCTTTCCGCATCCAACTTGTGCTAAGCTCACAATGTTGCAGTAGCCTTATAATTAAACTTCGCCTTGCTCCAAATATCGCACTTGGTTTGGGTTGTGGCTAAAAACTTGTTTCCACAAAGCACACGCCTTCAATTTTATATTACTCGCTCCCCCAGATCCTTATCTGCCTATCTTTGTTTTCTGTTCAATTTAGAACTTCTATTTGGCTGTCGAGTTAAACCGCATGGTGCACTCGATTTTGTTGCTGTTGATGTTGATAGTGTGGTCTGACCAGGAAACACGCTTCAAAGCGCAGAGTCAGCTTTAAGTGTCAGACTCTCCTGGTCAGCAGCTACCTTGTGTGTTGTGGGCTGCCTGGGAATAGAGTGACGGACGTGCAGAGAAGTGGATGAAGGCTGTAGCAGCTTTTGTGCAGCACTGACCTGGTATATTGGAATAACCATTAAAAATTGTATTTCCTCGCTAATGGATACACCAGCACACGACATACATACTTACAAGTATTTTTAAATATTGCCTACAAAACCATCCGCTTGTAAAAGTGTCAATCATATGCCCGTGGTTGCCACCCACGACTCCTTGCCCAATGTTCTTGTTATTATGAACATCATTATTGTGGGCTCGTTTCTACGAGTCCTAGAAGCTCCCACACCACAAAAGTTAAAGTGTCAAAGTTTTAGTCCTACGTCCACTAGGGAGCTAGAAAATCGATAAAATCGATTTTCACAAATCAAACAAGCCACATATTTCTCACAATTTTATGGATACAGTCACCAATTTTGGTTGGTAGGTTGTTGGCGATGTCTTTCAAAGATCGGCCTATGCCACGCCCACATAAAAAATTGGATGACTACGCCCAATCCGCCTACCTAAACCGATACACCTGTTGGTGTAAATCGATGAGACTACGCAATTTGAAAACTTAAGGCACCAAATTTGAAATGTATATTGCTAGTAACACCCTTCAAAAATGTGGAAAAATAAATTTTGGACCACGCCCACTCCCGCCCACAAAACCGATAAATGTCTATATCTCCCGCAATCTAAGAGCTACAGTTTCCAAACTTGGAAGGTATATTACTAAGATCGAACTCCGATCTCATGCTGCAGCATAAACCATTCAACAGCGCAAACAAAGGGTCAGTGAATACTGCACATTCTCATACAGTTGCAGATGCATACATATATATAAATATAGATGCAACGATTATACAGATACATATGCACCGTGATACAAACACAAATCCCATAGATACACACACATAGCCTAAGCTACAACTCTGAATTGTCTATATGGAGAATTGTTTATTTGTTTGTCGTTTGTTAGCAGTCAAGCTCAACTATTAAAATCTCGAAAAATTTCCAAAATTAAATTATTTTGCGCCCATTCGCTGACCGATACCTTTTATGTGGCGGCGGTCACATCCATTGATATCACAGCTAATCCGTATGGAAGCAATGATGTGCTGCGCACCTTCTGCTACTCGGCCAAGTCTGATGAGGTGCTTCAGCATTACAGCAAACATCGATCGCTGAAACGTCAGCGGGTCCAGCTATCACCATTTGAGCAGCAATGCGTTGGCATTGCCTCCAAGCAGCCGTATAATGTGGGCCTCAGACGTGTCCAATTGGACTGGTTGCGTCTGGTGCAGTTGAGCGTCGGTCTGATCATCATTTGGAGTGCCGGGCAATTGGCGAAGAACAGTGTCTTCTACTAACTGAGCATTTGTGCCTCATTTCTGGTAATCATTGCGAACACCGCCAAGCTCTTTCAATGCCATCCGATGATGTACGGCGTCCTAATATTGTGCGCCATCTGCTTGATAATATATGTATATACCGATTGGACAAGCGGTTGGACAAGCTATTGGACAAGCTCACATATCGCGAGTATGTGCTTCTAATTTGCTATCGCATTGGGCCACCGAAAAATCGAAAAAACGCTCCCAAGTGGGTGCTGCAAGCGATTGGCGCCGCAATTGCATTCCTTAGCAGCTGGCACACCAGTGCCTGTGGCGTCATACTCACTGCCATATTTCTGGCCCACTACCGGCCCGACTCGCTGATGAAATACGCACGCACCATTTACAAACGTCGGTTTCCCTCCAATGTCGCTGACTCACCCAGGAGGAATACAACCAGGTGTCGGTGAGTGCGGCAGCCCGATCTCTGCCCGAGCTGCGTGATTATGTGAACAGTCCAAATGGCCGTCAGTGGAATATGATGAGCATGCTGCCGGATCCAATGCGCTTTGCCACCTTTGCAAACGCTGCAGCGAATTGGTCTGATGAGGAAATCGAGGATTATTCGCGGGCCATTAAGGAGTCGATGATCGGCAACAATGAGGGGGAGGCTGAGGAGTACCTCAATCGCAGCATGTACATGCCGCCCGATTACAGCCAGGATCATCGGTCAGCGACCAAATGCACCGCTTCCCCCGGCACAGCATCCAATGCGTCACATTCCTCCTGCCGGATACCAAAACCATAATGTCAACAACAACAATAACAACAACAGTCCACCAATTGACGACAACGATGCTAACGACGATGAGAATAACGATGAATTTATGGATCAGGAGTAAATCATGCCATCCCATCACACATAACTTCAGTTCTTCATCGCCCAAGACTCACTAGTTTATAAGTCACATTCAGATATTTCCGCTTCCTAGACAAAGCCAAAAATACATTTTATATATTAGTGTGACAAAAAATCGATTCATTACACTATGATACCGAAATAATATACAAATACTGGAAAGTACCCTCAAAAGTTAAGGTGTAAATCGATAAGACCATATGTCTCACGCAATTTGAAAACATAAGTCACCAAATTTGAAAGGTATATTGCTAGTAACCCCCTTATATTACTCCAACAATTTTTTTTGGCCACGCCCACTCTTTCCCCCCAAAACCGATAAATGCCCTTATCTCCCGCAATTTAAGAGCTACAGTTACCAAACTTGGAAGGAAGATAATTAGGAGCCTTCTCTTTAATTACTTCAGCCACGTCAAGAGTTACTATCTTATATCTACCTCAATCTGAAAGGCAAACTTGGTCAGCATTTCTTGGCTGCACACAAATTATGGTACCATAGTATTTCGCTGTCGGTTACGTCCGACTGCAACGTTCTCTCTTGATTTTTACTGCTGTTATGTAAAGTGGATATTGCTGTTATTGTTATTAAAAACCACAAAAGAGCAGAAAAATGAAATTTTAATTAAATTTATTGTATTAATTTGCTGCATTTTTGGTGATGCCGAAGAAATTTTTTTTTTTTTGTCAGCCTTACATTGAGCGCACAGCGGATTTTATATGTGGCCTCAGTATGAGGCTCAATTCAAATTTAACAAAGGGACCAACTGCTGAATCCATAATTAAACTTTAAACTGAGAATATAATAATACATTTTTCAACCAGAGCCAAAGCTGTTAACTTTAGCACGTAAAACTTTTTGTGGCCAAGAAAATGAAGCTCAAGTGGTTGGGATACTGTTTTTCCACTAGAAGATGAATGCTCAGCGAGTAGCTTAGGAAAAGTTTATGAAAATGCTAAAAAAGTTAAGTACATTTTACTTTTCTTATCTTAAGCTCATAAAACTAAGTTGATTAGAGATTTTATTTAAAGCAGTAAAAATTTAGGTTTTATTTCTAAAAGGACACCTCTTAAAGTATATTACAGAATTATGGCTCATTAAAGTAGTTAATTTAGTGTGTAATTTGGTCATGCCACAAGCAACTCAAAGTGGTACGAATTACGTTTGCAATTTGTCACTTTATGCCGCCACTACTGAAAAATAAAGCATATGGAAAATTTATATTTATAGCTCTCCGAGAGCAAATCAAAGTCGCTTGTCATCTTATCTTCCAGTCAACAACAATCATCAACCAGCAATCACTTAGACGTATCCCGTCTCGCATTAACCCTCTGAGCCTCGACGTCTGCTGTTCGCAATACTTTTCGCAATGTTTTATTTATCCAGCAGAATTCTTGTTATTCTTGTTTTTTATTCATAGCTTTCACACGGCAGCAGCCGCAATCACAATTCCTCAAGGCCTGCGTCTCAACTTTGACATTCCGTGTCGTTTTTTATGCCTCGCCTTTTATTGCGTGCCATTACTTTAATATTCTCGTGCCTCCAGTTCGATTCTGCTCGCAGCAATCGATGAAGGAACAGGAACAGGAGGCATGAGTTCGTTGTACCCACACATGAGCAGACACATTCAGAAGGTCTTGTGTGTGGTTGCCACTCTCAGTTGAGCGCTGCCTGCCTTTAATGTATTTCAATTATTTTTATTGGCTTATCATAAATTATAATGCCCCCTGGCCTCGGCTTCCATATTTTTCCTGCTCCTGCTCCTATTTCTTTCGTATTTCAGTTAGCTTTTCATTTTCCCAGTTGTGTTGTTCTTTCATTCCCCTCGACTGAATTTCGCTTTGGCCAGGTTTGGAACACATGTTGAGCCCTGTTTTTAGCAGTGCCGCTTATTGAAAAACTTTGGCAAGTCGTTGCGTGGATCGCTTCTCCTTTATGAAAACTTTCAGTTATGTTAAGTGGCAACGATGGCAACAACTTTTTATTCGTCTTCAAGCATTTGATAATTTCATTCCATTCCTGGAAGTCTTTTGCCACATTTTAGTTTGCTGGTAAAACTTTACTGAGTTCATTATATGTTTCGAGTGTACCTTAATTATTCTTGCATTTGAAACTCAGACAAATTGAATTGTGTTTTTCTTGTTTTAAATGTCTTAACTGGGAGCTCAACTGTTTGGAATTTGTTTTCAAGTTCCTAAGCTTTATGCAAACGACAGGATATTTAAGCGTTCATAAAGCTATTTGCAACTCGAATCAGTAACTGAGAATTGTGGATTTTATTCTACTCCAAGTGATATAATTTTTACATTTACTCATTGCTTAAGAATGTTTCTACTGAAAGAATAATTCAATACTCTCCAGCATTAATCAAGCATCAGACTTCACCGAATCCCTTACCAAGATTGTTCCACTTATTCATTCAGTCATTCTTTGATTCATTTGCATTCATTATCCATTCATTGCAATTTGGCACCGATCCCCGTTGAGCTTGTCACATTTACCACGCCGCATTGCATTCGGGACTCCATTAGAGAAGTTTCTCGCAATTTTAATTACCACGCCATCGTCTCATCATCATCATCATCATCATCATCATTGTTGGCGGAATTGTTGCAGCTGCTAAAATTGTTGTAAGCGGCACCGCAAATGCAATTTCCGTGCAAAATATTTTCACAAAAGGCACAAAAACTTTATTCTCACTCCGCGTGAAATTTCATGTTCCATTTTTCGCTTCGTAGTTGGCCAAATACACGAGGTTTGTGTGCGGCAAATAGAAAAGTAGAAAAGTACAACTGAAGAAAAACTTTTCTCACTGAATAAGTATTGAGCTATAAGCCTCCCCTTCTCCCCCCTCATAGCTGGCCCACTCCACGGAGCATTTAAAGTTCAGTACTCAGTTTACAACTCTTAACAGTTTCGTCTGCGGCGTTTTGCTAACTTGGTAAATAACAGAAAAGTATTTGAAAAAATGAAATGAGATGAAATTGTTGTGTACCGTTTCGCTGGCTAAAATTAAAAGAAATATGCAGAGAAAAGGAGAAAAAACCGCAGAATGGGATGAAAAATTAAATGCAGTAGTTTTCTCTTGCAAACAGGTTGTGTTGTGGTTTTTGTTGCCTGCTTGTGTCGTGCATAACGACAAAATGCACTTTGTTTGATGAGCACAGGAGCCACCTTCAGACCAGGCTAGTAGATGCCAATATGAGGGGCGTGTAGTCAACTATAAAGCGCAACAAACGCGGAAATAAGTTTAAAGAACTGTGGAGTAGAGACAAGGAAACGGGAACTGACAGCTTTATTATCCCTTTGCGCTGCTTTGCGAATGCTGTAAATCAGCTTCCTGAAAAAATAATGAGAAATTATTGGCGCATTGCGCCTCGAGGCGAACGAGTGGCTTGCCTCGCTTGCCTCGCTTGCTGATTGTTGCAGACGGGTCACGTTACGTATACGTAGCACATGCATGGATCCGATGTTAAATTAAATGAACTCAAGAAATTAAATAGTTTCTGCCGTATACAGGTAGTTTATATTAGATTTTTTTATACAGGCATTTAATATGAATTTCTGAAAGGGTTTCATTTGCTTAAAATGCAAACAACTTCTCAGAGGAGGCAGCTTAAGTGTTTCTACCTTATTTATTGCACAACAACAAAGCTACAAAATCTTGGTCTAAGCAGCCTTTGACACTTCATCGGCTTTGTGCAACAATGTGGGTGCAACATGTTATAAAATGCTGCTTGAATTTACAGCATGCATCTTTTTGCTTCATTTCACATTTCCCACATGGGAATTAATGTAGAAGATTCTCGAGCTATCAGAGGAGATTTTCGCTGTATTGTTTTGACTATAAGCTGCTCAGTATTACCCAACCTGTATGCCATTTAACTGAGCTAACTTGACATTTCTCCTCCTTTTATACGCTAAGTGTAAATTATCACACTTCACTTCAGATGCCTCGCTATAAATTTGAAGTACAACATTTATGCTGTGAGGCACACGTGAGGCGATTAACATAATTAGATGTGCAAATCCAACACTCGACATGCCAAAGACAAAGCATCGTCACAACTTGACAGATGAGCAGATACAAGAGAAAAGATACCCATAATCTGTAAATATTTGCATTGTGAAAGTGGAGACGAGCCTCAGCAGGTGGCACTAAGTGACAGCGGGACACAGTAAAAACAAATAGAAACAAGGACACGTTCAAGGAAACAACCGCATCCTCCTCCTCAAGCAGCCGCAGGAAGTTTGGTTGAGCCTTTAACACGCACTTAAGTGCTTCAACATAATTTCCTAAAATTCTGTGTGAAATATTAATTTTCTCATGCCTAACCACACATGCCTATAAACTTACACACACAAGCACACACACACACACACACGAACACAGAAGCATTTTACATAAGCGCTTTAATTAGCTTAAGTTTTCATGCCGCTAACTTGTATTCCCAGTGAGACGTTGTGTGGCCTCCGTTAAGGTGACTGCATTAAATTAATTGCCTGGTGGGTTTGTCGCCTTTCAAATGTGACTAAGTGTAAGTGTATGTGTGTGTATGTGTGTGTGTGTGTGTGTGTATGTGTGTGTGTGTGTGTGTACACATGTTTTATACAGTCTTGTCATTCACATGATCTGCTTTGCCTCCGAAAACTTTTCATTTTCATTCCTATGCCAACTTTTGCTGTCTTGAGCAAATGTGAGGCGACATCTGCACTTGGGGCAACTCCTCTCGTTTCTCACCTGTGTGTGTAACTCTCTTGGCCTTTCACACTCACACACACACACACACTCAACCGCATAGCGACTTGGAGTGTATGTTCTGCCTCAGTTCTTCAATCTGTCATTCAGTCATGTGACCGCAGCCTCAAGAACTCAACTTTAAATTGAGTTTCTTTGTGGAACTTTTCATCCAGACAGAAGAATTTAATAGACAAATTCGCCTCGGGGGTCCCCGTCGGTGTGGTGTTCTGGTTGTGTTGATTGCTGCTTTGTTATTCATGAAAATGTATAAGAATTTAGGTTGGTACGAAGCTTGTCTTTGCCGTTCTGTTGCTGTTGTTACTTCAAGTTGCGTTGCACGCACTTTAAATGGGGAGGCCACAACCATTAGAATACGATGTTGAAAATATCGAAGAGATGTCTCTTTTCAGTTATATGTCACATTTTCTTTTTCCCCTATAGTCCAAATAAATGCACATTATTTTTTGCTTAATTTGTATAACTCATGAACGACGATAATTATCATTATAATAGTTAATTAAGTATTATTATCGGGTTTCTTAAATAATAACATTCTCTTCACTAAAGATCATGTGATTAAAGTTGTAAGTTTAATGAATTGGTTTCGTGCGTTTCTAAAGAGATCTTGGCACAGACGTTTAATAAAAATAATAATAATTTGCGTTTCTTTCGGCTCTCGTCTCTCTGGTGCTAATCGCATTCCCACATTTGCAAACATGATTTAATTAATTAGAAGAGAGCCCTCACCTCAATCCTCTACAGCAGTCCATTATTCCCATACTCCTCAATATTACCTCTATTTTGTGTATTTTGTCAATTAGTTGAAAACAGCAGCTGGGATCACGTAAATTAAACTTGGAGTCGGCCAGTTAATTTCAAACATCTTTGCGTGCCAGGCACGTCGTTTAGGGAGAATATCCTCCCGTCCTCCACCGACTCCTCATTTGTCCACTCCCTTTGGTTGTTAACAACGCGATAAAACTGTAAAGTGAAGCCAATTCATTAATTTAGCTGGGCAACGAATTGGAGCAACAGGATAACCACACAATTAGATGAACTGTGAGCTGAGCAGGCAGCAGGAGGCACCCATGAACTGGGTTAGCTTTGTTTTCCTAACCTCCTGTTTGACTGTACGAGCTGGCTGAGTCTGAGTCTGGAATTGACATCACGAGAATGAATTTTCCTACGTAGCCTCTTTGTAGTTCATCTAACAAAAAGTGAGCAAGCTCTTCTGGCCAGTCAACCGTGTGAGCATCAGAGCCAAAGGCAACGGAAAAGGCAGATAGCGAGAGGGACACAGAGGGGGTTAAAGAGGTGGCAATCACTGTGTCTCGTTGAGTGGCAAGCACAGTCCAAGCTCAGAACTCAAAAGGGTCGCTTTGTAGTTGTTGCTCTTGTCGGTTGGCAAATTGCGGTCGAGTGTCATCGAACATACACACACAGCTATTGGTGTCAATGGTGAAAGATTACTTGCCCCACAGCGTAGCCCTTGCAGCCAGTTTGCCACATCATTAAGTTCTTAATTAGCTCAGGCAGCAGCTGCACATTCAAAAAGGAAGGGACAAGACAGAAAGGGTGCAGGATGAGCCGCTTTGCATGTCTTAAGCTGCTTATCGCGCACCCCTTCCCAGCACTCATCCTTCGAGCAACTATTGAGTGCAGTCTTAGCCTTTCTTATCTTGTCTCCTTCCATTTGAGTGTCACTATCCTAGAATGGGGAGGAGAGTCTTATGCGCCTCTTAAGTAGAAATGGGTATTGGACAGTCTAAGCCTTAAAATGGCAGTTGTGAAAGTTGAAATCGCAAAAAGGCACTAAGAATTGCAGTATGCATTTAATTGCACGCAAGCAGCCAATTTAAAACCATGAATCCATGAATCCGTATTCAAAATCTGTTAAATTACCCATTATCTGTGCTTTATAATCGCATTTCGATGAGAGCCCTCAGCGTTTGCCTGGCAACATTTTCCACATCAATTAGTAGGGCATGCAGCAAAATTCGATTATCGCAGCGCTGGTTCGGTAATTGGAATGTTGTGAGGTTAGCTCAGCGGAATTGGCAACTGCCCACATGTCGCATTGTTGATTTACGGCCACAGCACACATGCGGACAGCGTCCACAAATGCTGCAAGTCTGTGTGGCCGTTGCACTGCTGGTGGTTTGGTGGTTTGGTGGTTACCTGCTGCACTCATTTTAACACCCGCACAAATATTTCACGCTCTTCGGCGAACTGCGCAACTGGGGAATATGCAGATTTAATGGCCACGATTCGCACAGGGCATATTCAAATTGGCATCGGGCATTTTGAAACCCAATTCAAGAGGGAACAATGATTGAAAAAATTGGCTTAAGTGCTTAACTAATGGTAAGCATGGCAATAAGCTGATCCACAACCATTCACCCAAACACACACACACACACTCACAAACTGAGTTCATCCGCCATGACCCAACATAAATATCCGGCTAGTTTTGGTGTCCTCTTCCCTGAGGAAGGAGTCGCTTGCGTGAGTTCCCAACATTTGTGGAGTGTGCGTCCATTAAGCGTTTTCCGTTAAAAGCCCACAGAGCATGGCATATAATTAGTGATAGGAATTGGAATTGGGATAGTGATAGGGATGGAAATAGTAAGTATTAAAAAGGACGTTAACTGGCTATCAAGGTGAAACGCAACAAGGTAAAATTATGAAAATTGAATATTTAATGGAATTTGCTGAACAAGTTTGTTAAGCGATTTCATCCGCCTGTTCCCTCAACCAAATATGTTGTAAAAATGTTGTAAAGTACAACATAAAATTTTTATTCTGTGCTTCAAGATAATTTCATTTTCATTCATAAAGCGAATTTTAATGATTTCTAACGAGAAAATTTAAATAAAATGAAAATATCTGCTGCTTGAATTATTTCCGTTTGCCTCACTACCTGCTTTTTGTTTGCTTTGCCATAAACTATAATAAAATGAAAAGTAATTAAACACACATTTGAATAGAATAACTGACTCAGTAGTTCTCAGCTCATGACTGTCACATTTGATGCTGTTGTTGCGTTATTTGCATACTCCTCTCTACGTCAGGGGATCACTAAAAATACACACACACGCACACACACACACATGCAGCTAACTGCAAATTGCAGCTGTATATTGAAAAGGCAATTCACAGTTTTACCCAATTTTCCAACGACAACAAAATGTCCATTTAAAGTAGCAATTATGCAAATTCCTTTCCATCTCATATGTGCTTGAATATAATTGTGTGTATGTGTGTGTGTGTGTGTGTGTGTGTGTGTGTTTGTGTGTGTGTTTGTGTGAGCCATGCATGAAATTAATTTTCTCTCGATGACAGAGCGATTCCTCCAGAGCAAATAAAGGTGTATTGTAAGCTCCACAATAGTGGCACAAATATGGTCGACTCGATGAAAATATAAATTAAATAAATAAAGTTAACTGTTAAATTTTGTCAATATCACGTGGTTACCAGATTAATGTGAATGGCTATCGCAAAGATTCTGTCAAGCCAAATTGAATAATTAATGATTTCCATAGAAAGCTTTTACTTTGGCTGTTCTTTTTGATGTTTAACTTCAATTTATTTAAAGCTAATTTGACAGAAATTGAAATTCAGTTAGGAAAATTACGCATTATAATAGGGACTATTAAAAAATATGGGGAGGCAGGCAAAAAACTTTCCAAATTTGATTGAAATTCGAAACTGAGCAGTAAAATGGACGTTCTGTGGCATTTACTTCCAGGCCATTAAAACACAATGACACACGCGTGGGTTAAGGGATCGGAAGAATGACTGGGAGGGGACCTTTGTCTAAACTTTGGGCCTGACTCTTTGCTTGCTTGCCCTTGGATTGACTTTTTTGTCGCCTCTGACACTGTGAACCCTTGTCAGCTGTTCCGAGAGGGGGGAGAAGTAGTGATGACTCTGCCGATAATATCGAGTTTGCCTTGTGCTAAATCACGAGACTTTGCTCTCAGACTAGACGGAACGAAATCACCCAGCAGCCTTCTTACGCGCAGATTATATTAATCATAATAAATCATTCGGTTTCAGAAAAACCAAAGAAAAAATTCCTTGTCCCTTAAAAGAATCCATAAAGTGCACTTGATTCTTTTTATACAGGGACTTGTACATTAATTTAGTTATGTTTTCCTTTCGCCTCTCCCTCTCTTAAACACCAACATAATCCACATTTTAATATTCCACATTTTGACAGCAGGTGGTCCTGAACCTAATGAGCAACCTCAATTAGAATCAGCATGAAATAAATTACGCCGTGCCCGGCATTAAGTCGTGAGTACCCTATCCGTACCTCTCCACTTGCAAGATTAACAAATTAATGGCTTAACATTTTTGGGGCTTCTTTGGCTGACTTGTGTCCTGCAAATGCTTTGCCATTTTTCATTTTTAATGTACGCCACAGGGCAGTCCAAGAGCTTCTCTAATAAGCCAGATAAGCCTGGCTTACAAAAAGTCGAAATCTTATCGTATCTTATTGCCAAGAACTCATTTAAGTTTTCTCAATTTGTATGGAAGCAGAAAATAATCTATGAAGAAGGCATCTAATTGAGTTGCCCTTTTCAATGCGACTCTGAGATTTACCGGGAAATGAGGCAAACATATTGACAAACATTCTGCTTCGTCATAAACGGGCACTGAGCAGCTCATCCGTTGCCTGGCAATAAAGGTAGCCACGAAATTAAATAAGTCCTGCCACATACACAAATAGCCAAAGAGAGGCAGCAACTAACAAGCACATTGACAGTCGTTAAAAGAGGACAATGACAATAAGGCTAACCTGCGAGCTGGCAGTTGCCAGGATACGAGAGACAGTGGCAACGTTTTATATATTTATGAGGAGGAGACACAGAAAGGACGATGACAAGAGTTCATGTAATAGCAACAAACACAATGCATAAAAGGTAAACTCCACTTGGTCAAAGAACAGAATACATATAAAAGGAAGGCGGCGCTTTTGTGTGGGTTGTGGGTTGTGGCTGACTTCCGCTCCTGTCAACAGGGACGCTGACTGCCGTTTCCTGTGAGTTAGCGGCGTTAGTCCGCCAAGGCGACAGCCTGTTAGTCCGTTAGTCTGCTTATTGGCTAATTTGCAAATAGAATCGGGCCATTCGAGCGGAGAGTGGCATTAATGAGAAAAGAAAGGTAATAGCTTTCTGCAATTTAACTACAGCTTCTCATTGTAACTGAAGGTATTATGATAACGTTAATAATCTAAATGAAGCAATCGTTAGCTATCCTCTCGCCTTATTATTAATATGGCTTGTGCATACAAGTGGTCAACAAACAGGTAAAACATATTCAAATGAATAATTTATTAAATTATCTTTTATATCTTTTATTTGACTTTATTTACTAGATTATCAAGTCAAACACAATTTGCTTAGAACCGCATTGCTTATAATTAATGCAAGAAATTGCGGTGAAAATATCAAAAATTCGACCGGTTCGCTACACAGAATTTCAATGTTCTCTTTATTAGGCTTTCAATTTAAAATGAATAATATATAGAAAGATTGCCACAGTTATGAACTGAGCTTTATAGAAAACTACTTTTATTGACCGTAAAATGTAACTCTGTTGAAATATTAAAGCTATGGCAATCGCTGCCATTGAAAACATTTTTATGGAATTGAGTTGATTGAGTGGCCATTGGATGATCGGTTGGTTATATCCGGTATATCAATGGGCTTACAGCGTGTTTGATTTATACATATTTGATTTGGTTGCGACTGCACAGTTTATTTTCATAGTCATCACATCCCCCACCCACTCGGACGTGAATCGTGTTTGCTTATCATAGATGTATCATGGTGGGGGACTCAATATGATTGAAATGTTGTATTATGGAAGCAATTAATATGTTTGCAAATAATAAAATGAAGTGTCCAAGATTTATTTGGAAGATACCCACATAAATTATGTGCTCATGTCATAACTACAGCCTCAGTCAGGTTTCTGCTCGTAAGTCAAAATGGTCAGTCATAATTTGTTATGTCGAAGTATAAGAAATATGTCCAAGCCAATGGCCTAGAGCCATTAAACAGCCAGCAACAAGAACAACAGCCATAACAAACAATAGATATAAAAAAAGCCAAAACTCGACTGAAAAGCAATTATATACACTCCAGCCATAAAAAATATGCCACACACTGCTCCCTCTGGAGTGCAGGGGGATAGAACAAAAATAAAGCTCAATAAAAATGATGTCAAAAATTGGCGCTGTGAAATTTATTACCTTTCCTTTTTTGGCTGGCTGTGAGTCTTCTTCGCTAGAATTGCATTTCGCGTGTGCCGGCAACATTTTTATGGCCTCTGCGCCTGCTGCGGAGTTGCGGGAGATCTTTTGACTTTTACGAGCGTGAAAGCGTCAGGCGTTGAGTCGACAAGTCTAAATCTGAATTGGCTTTACTCATGAATAGGCCAGGGATTTGCACAAAAGCCAATTATGAAGATGATAAAAACTCAACACTCGCTTATGCCAAGGACTTTATTTTGACATTTTCAATTTACTAGCCATCAACAGAAGCCGCATAATCAATCTGTTATAATGTATTTTATCTCGTTCTCATTTTTTTCCTTTTACTCTGCTTTCAGGCCAAAAATGTTGCAACGCCCAAGTTGGCAGTGCGCCACATAACGTTGCCCCCATTCAGCATCCTGTGAGTCCGTGAGTTGAGTGTTCCAAAAATGGCGGCACCCACGTCTATGGAAATCATCAGCTGCCTGGCGCTGCTCCTCGGCGTGCTCATTAGCAGCGGTAAGTCGACCACTGCAACGATGTCCCCAATTAGGACGCTAACCAATTGTCTTTGAATCATTTGACAGGCTACTGCATAGACTGTTTCAAGTGCGTTTCGTACAACGGCGCCAATAGGGCGTGCGATGATCCATTTCACAACAATTACTCCACCGCCATACTCGAGTCACCCTGCATGGGCGGCCGGAAGGGTCGCGATGGCCTCTTTCCCGCAACGGCTTGCATTAAAATCGCCGGATATTATGGTAAGTGATGAGGCATCGACTTGAATTACAGCTTCATTCTATTTCGGTTCACAGATGACAACGGCGAGACGATAACAGTGCGAGGATGCGCCCTGGACAGTGGCACGCTCACAACTGACACAGAGATCATAAGAATGTCCCATTGTGGCAAATTCTACTACGACAACAGGTGCGTCGCTTTCCTAAAAACACAATATCTTTCTTTTTATGCTACCAATTTTATTACACGTCTCTTAATAAGGCCATAAATTGTGCACATTTAAATTTGTAATAAAATGTAATGATCTGATCGAATTACGTGATGGGCATTAAGGTAATTTATGGGTCGCGTCCATCAAAAATATATTTATGTGTACCAGAGTGCAACCATGACAGATATTCAAATATAGTTAACTGTTTTGTAGTAACCGTCTTCCTTCAATCTGTAAATTCGTTTGGCAGCTTTCACTTAAGCGAAGTGTTAAAAACTCTTTGTAATAGTAAAATAAAGTTGACCATTTATTCACAACTATGTGAGCATTTACCTTATGCTATAAAACAAACTCCGACATCTGTGCCACATTGCAACGTTATTTACAATTGTTTGCTTAAGCACGCCATTTGTTTGATGCAAGGTCCTGCTTATGTACATAAGATAAATGTGATAAATGTTAAGTCTCAGCCGTCTCACTCGGATGTTTTTCGTTTCGCTCCAACATATATTAAATCGCATGCAGATGGACGGATGATAGAAATTCTCAGGTTATCTTCGTCGTAGACATAACTTAATATTAAATCTCTGTTCTTCTCGTCTAACCTTTAGGTACGTACACGGCTGCCTTCAGAGCTGCAGTGATGCGGATGCCTGCAACGGTGGCCACCCAAAGGACGTGGAGTCCTTTCTGCTTAGCATGGCGCTGCTGCTCTTGGCGTCTGCGAGGTAGCAGTGACAACATCAACAACAATGAAATAAAAAAAATGAATAACAATAGATGTTGCTAGAATCCCATGGAAGATGAAGGGATTTGGCTAAAGTGAATGTGAAAAGCATTTAATATAATTCAGCTGCGCGAAATATTTTTACATAACTCATACACTGCTCTCTCTCTATTCTTCTCACCATTTGTTGTGTGTCTCGCTATCGCGCTCTCTATCTCTCCCACTATCTCGGTGTCTACAATTGCACCTAACAGTAATTGCACACAAGGATTACACAGGATGTCATGGCGAAATCAAAGCGAAACATATTTATATGGAATTCATCAAGCAATTATGTGATTTATAAATGAATATTTAACAACTACTTAACAATAATTGATGAAAAAAGGAACAAAAACAAAAAATTAAAAAACTAAATTTAAACGCAAAGCGCTGCTAGGCAATTATCAAAATAAAAATCAAAGCTAGACAAAACGAGATTTAAAATTCAATTTCAATTACTTTTAAAAATTAGGTATTTACATATTTACTTACAACTCACCTGTGTATTGTATTGTTCGACTATTGTATATAGATTTATTTATTTGTTAGTATATGCTGAATTTTAGGCAAAAATTAATTAACAATTACGAGAATGTATACTTACTTTTAACCAGCGGCCACATAGATAGAGTTAACCAATGTAGAAAACTGCGAAACAAGCCATAGAAAGTTCATTCTGAATTATTCACCTGTACTGTTCTAATCAACGTTAAGTCGTCTGGTCTTAACTTAATCATTATTATTATCACTTCTTAAGATAAGAGGCATTGAATCATCGTATGATTGTTGGCTAGTAAATTGTTTTTGACTGTCAGATAAGAGCTTATCAATTTGCCAATTCAACGATCTAATATAAGAAATATTTACCGGCTATCAAGCACTCAGTACATATTTGAATTTCGAAGAAAATGCCTGGTAAGAATCGGAGCAACTTTAGATGTGTGGAACCCAACTAATATTCCGACTGGATCTTTGCAGTACACAATTGGTTGCACTATAGTCATGGCGCTGTGCCACAAGATGCCATCGTTGCTGGACATGATTCCGATGGCGGCACCATATTTGTAGGCCGTGCCTGGTACAACAACGACTTGCTGCCAGCTAAAATCATTCCCAACAAGGGCAAGGCATACGTGGCCTATGGCGGAGAGGAGATCGAACTGGAGAACTACGAAGTTCTGAGCGGTGAGAACTTCATGTGGTTGCCTGGCGCAAATGGCGAAGTGCCACCAAGTGCTGTTCCAGTGGGTCATAATGTGGATGGCGAGACGCTGTATGCCGGACGCGGCTATCATGCCGGCAGTCTGACCATGGGCAAGGTACATCCCTCCCACCAGTGCCTCTACATACCCTTCGGCTCGGAGGAGGTCAAGATCTTTGAGTATGAAGTTATGTCGTGCCACATGCGATAAGCTTTGTTAAAACATGTTCATACAATAATCTTTTACAATAAGCTTAACGTTGTATATAAACTTAACAACAGCCACTATCTTTAGTTTTATTAGCCAGCAAAAAGTAGCGACTTTTTAATCAACTTATAATTCTTGAAGCATGCCGTCATTCTTCTTTATCCGCTGCCTCTGTTTCGCAGTTCTTTTTATGCTTAGTTAACTCAGACCTGGCCCTTTTGAAGGAATTTAATATGGAAATCAGTTCTAAGTTAACAATCAGATGAAGAGATGAAACTAAAAGGATTAGCTATTAAAAAATTTAGTTTTCGACTTGCAAAATTACATTAAGCCCAAAAGTTTAATTATAAAGTCTAACTTCATTTTACCTACTCCAATGAAAATGAAATACCAATAGGACCAAGCTACATCTACGTGCAAAGCTTAAGAGATCAACAATAGCATTTTATAAATAAGAATTGTTAATGATAACCTTACAGTTATAGTTACCATTTATAACTGTTTTATGTTGACGATTAAATAATTACTTTTTATACTAAGCGAGCTTGCAATGGTTTCCGCATTCAAATGAAATTAAAACTATGTAAAAAATACAAAAGAAAAAGTTTGCACACGTTTTTGATATGATAACAAAATTTTGCTGAAATCGCTGCTTGCAATGCAACAAAAGTATTTAATCAAATGCAAATGTTTCCAAAAAAAACTAAGCACCTGATTGGCTAGCAACCGATATAATTAAAGCATTCTTCAACACAACTAACATATACAAATTCAAATCCAAATCAAAGTACATTTAATGAACGACCAAGCAAAATGTATAAAATATAACATTGAAACGTTTCATGGCAAAACAATTGCTAAACATTTTTGAATGCAAATGTATTTAGCACCTAAGAAGTTTATATTTACATTTAAGCGCAAGCGGAAAAACTAGATAATGATGCTACCAAAACTAATCGAATTGAATTACAACTATTTCTTTTGCATTTAAATGCGTGCGTACAACTTTTTCTAGCGCTAATTAAGATAGAAAACACAAACACACAAGAACTATAAACATTTCTTAATAAAAACGGCATTCATATATTGAAAAATCAAAAAGTCCCCACGAGTTTACATTTACATCTATATTTACAGTGAGACAGTGTGTTGCGTTAATCTAGAAGGCTCTTCACATAGGCGGCATCCTCCTGCACAAACTTGTCGGCCTGATCTGCAGGCACCTCGACACTTTTGTAGTTGTCCAGTCCAATTTCATCCTCTTTTCTGTAAACTCAGAATGTTTAGCTCGAACAGTCGATGAGTGACGATTCAACTTACTTGATCAGAATATCCACAACGTTCTCGCAAGCCAGCAAGCACTCGCTTTCGCGACCCACTTTCGCCTCCCATTTGTGGTACTCGCGCAGGATTTCATAGACGCCTTTAGCGCGGAGCACTTCGCGACATCGTCGAGTGGCGCACAATTGCAACAGGCATTCCAGCAACATCTTGCGCAGATCCGGATCCGTTTCGCGAGTCTTGCTCTCAGGCAGGTACTGTTACAGGGATTAGTTGACGCATTTGAAATATAATACAGCAGGCATTTGCTACAGGCTACTCACCTGCAGCTCAATGGGCAGCTTCTCCGTGTCTTCGTCTGTGAACTCTTCGGGTCCGCATAGCGGCTGCAGTATGGCTACCAATATGTCATCCTGTTCGTTTAATATTACATCGTGATACACTGCGTCAAAGCATATATTTTTAATAATGCCAATGGTGCCGCCGCGGCGCACCACGCTCTCCTCAAACGAGGCAAAGGGCAGCAGCTTCTCCAGCAGCTGATACTTGGGTTGGCAGCACAGTTCACGCCCCCGCGGCACTTGGGTAAGATTACAGAAGATGGGCGCCAAATAGTGCAGCTTGCACTTTTTCTTATTGTACTCTAGCTTGGCAAACGCTTTGGCCAGCTGAGGAAGCGTCGGTTCCAGTGTATCCAGTATAGAGTGAACGAGCGCCTCGACGCGGCTCAAATTGCTCAACACCATACTCCATGCATCCGCAAGCTCCGCCTGATCGTCGAAGATCTGCTTTGAAGCCACTTCCACAATAGCGAATCTCTGTAAATTGTATTAAATGGCGAAAGTTCCAACTTTTGATTCACTTCAGCTTACGGGTTGCACTTGATTCGCCAGCTCGTAGACTTTGCTGGCGCCAGTTTCCTCCGCCGTCAGGTTAATTAGACTGAGAACTGCATCCTTTGAAACTGTAGCGTTACCATCGAGGGTCAGACCAAAAATTGACATCAGCATGTCATCCAGTGAGAGTATGGCATCTTTGCCCTCAGCACTTCCAGTCAGACCTAGCAAATAATTGGTATTAACTATAATTTTATGTCTTTTCTGGATCTTGCAGCCAAGCACGTGTTGCATTTGCCGCATTGTGTTTACATTTGTTTCTGTCGTCTTTGATTCACTTACTTAGCACGTGTGTCAGTGCCACAGCTTTGAGGTCCAGCCGCTGGTTGGGCTGCAGGAATTGTATTAGTTCTCTGACATTATCCATTTTTGATATTTTATTATTTATTGCCAATTGTTTTGATTAGTGATTTCACATGCTTTAAACGCGTGCGTAGTGTGACCAGAAGCAGGAAATAAAAAAATACATCTGTAGCAACTCTGTTAAGTTGTGGAGCTTCCTGTTGAAATACGTTTAAAGAATATAGCATATTGACTGATTACAAGCTTCAATAAAAAATAAGATAAATAAACAGCAAGTTCATCCACTATAATTTATTTGTGGTACAAAATTATTTTAAAAGTGGAGTTTTCTGTAAATTAATAGATTGAAGTAACAGACTTGCCATTCAAATGTAAACGTTATTCGCCGTATGACGTGAAGCTCATTGATATGACAAATTCATAACAGTCAGGTGATGAGAGGCACCATTGAATTAACGTATATTTAAAATATTCGCAGAGCATTTGAATCACATCATTCAGATACTTCAGTTATATAACTATTACTTTTGCATCATATTTGAAAGATATGGAGAAAATGCTTCTAATTAAATTTTCCAACAGCTCTGTACAAAATTTCAGCATACGTTAAGCTTTAAAGAATTGATTTTAATTTACGTTTAAGTATGTGCTCATAAAAGTATGCTACAATTTGTAGCTGGATGGAATCTTAGCCAATGCAGCAACCTAAGTTGTGTCAGTGGCTTGTGCACATGCTATCCCAAATTTTCAAATTGATTATTGTATATAAATTCTGTATTTGATTATTTGATTAATACCTTCACTATGTGCTTAGCTTATTATTTTGGTCTTATCTTTTGACTTTACTGCTGGTAAAGTCGATTATCACATATAATAACTATTTACACATGTAGATACATACTTTGATATGTGGAAGAATGCATGGATTAGGGGCCATGGCCGCGTACATTGTAAAATACAATACATACACGAAAAACAAAATTGCCTTGCTCAGGAGCTTTAGAAAATAAAACTTTAACTTATCTATCTTCAAACAAAAACAATTTTGGTAATGCAAATCGAAGAAATGCGCACTTGGCTTGAATTGAATTTAAACTTTTGCGATTTCATTGCAAAGAGCTGCGACAAACCGAAGAGCTCACTGTTGCCAAAGGATCAACAATTGCAATTGAGAAAGGATTCGGTAAAAGAGTTTGCTCGCCTTTGGATTCGTTGAATGAATCCCCGAAGCGGCTTTATGCGCAAAACTTTTGCTTGTTATTTTTAATGGCCGGCAATAATCGTTAAATGTGTCGACTGTGTCCTCGCTGCTGCTGCTCCTGCTCCTGCTCTTGCTCCTGCTGCTGGTCCTGCTGCTGCTGTTGCCGACTTCCCAGATTCTGTTTGGATGCTAGCACCGCTGCACTCAGCAGAATGTCCCATTCCTGGCAGTTTCATGAGGTGGGCGTGTTGCGAGGGGGGCTGGGCGTGTGATGCTGGCAAGTCAACTGAAAATTTCATTTCGTTTCGCAAGGGTAGACCGAAAACTTTTTAGACTTTTTGTCGACTTTTCGCATTTTTAGCTGCGGCCAAGTGGCAAATGCTAGCTCAGCAGTCGCACGGACTTGGGGCCAGGCTTCAATTGTATCCGTATCCGTAGCCGTAGCCGTATCCGTAGTCTTAGCTCAATGTGAACCTTTCTCCAAATGTTAATTTCATAACACGATTCGTACATGGCTAACTGTTGTTTCATTTATTTGCATTCTATGCAAATTTCCTTCCGCCCACATGCGCACCTCATTTGGGCGTGGCATCAGCCTTATGTACACCATGAAGCAAAGGGGTTTTGGAGGGGAGATGCCAGTGCTTCTACCTGTTTGCTTTTGGTGAGCCCAATGGGCCATGTCGTTGTTGTTTTATAAATATTTAAGAATTCTAATCAAGATCCAACTGGCTGGACGCTCGAGGACACTCGCTAACGAAGACCACAACCCTACCGCCACCTCAGAGTCCCCATTTTGAATGGCCCAAATGTGGTGTTGAATCTTTTTTGGTGGCGTTTTAATGTTCTGCCAAATGTGCAATTCAAAAACGAATTTAAGCCTTGCATATTTGGTAGCCTTATTGTCGTATTACTTACATTTTTATAGATTATGTGATAATGAAAGAGTTTTGCTTAGAATAAGATTAATTGTCGAATTTGTTTATAACAGTTTAAGTTTAAGTTATTGGTTTTAAAACAGATTTCTCATTACAATTTTTCTGATTTAATTTACTAAAAAAAAAAAATGGTAACACAAATTGATTCATTTTAAAATTAGGTGTTTATTTGATACTGGAAAGTGTTTTTAACAAAATGACAAAATTAACAATTTCACTTCATCTTTCTAAAAAAGAAAATACCACTGAAATTTAAATTTCATTTAGTTCAAGAATAATTATTTTCATTGAATAACTAAAATAAAGTATTGATTTAAATGAATTTGGATTCTTCAACTGTCTGCGACATATTTAACGTAATTCGTAATTAGATTTTAATAAAAAATTATACTCGAAATAAAGATATTAAATTCAGAAAAATTGTGTTTACTCCCGCTGGAAGTTCTCTCTGTGTCCGGCTGACAATCAATTTAAATGTCAACTTCATAATCGTCGTCATCGCAGCCAGTGTTACCTGTTCAGTGCGAACCGCTAATGAACACAAACAACAATAACAACAACAGCAACAACGCCGACAAGCTGCACTGTTGAAAATTAATTACGCTGCGGATTGGCCGGCATGTTACCAGTTAATTATGACCTTTTTCGCCTGTGAGTGTGCCGACGACAAATTAAAGTTATGGCCGAATTCTACACTGGTATTGGTCCATGACGATGCCGACATTGAAGCCGGCTACATAAGGCGGAGGAGTGGCCGAAAACCAGTTTCTTTGTCTTACCTCGCAGCGCTCCCCACTGCGCTGATGTCTTTGTGCTTCGCCATAAATCCAATCAACGTCCCTTTTAATGGCGTTTTTCTTCATGCATCCATTTTTTTTCTCTGTCTTTTTTTTTTGTTTATTTTTTTCGCTTTGCTCGTTCAGTTTGCGGTTGTGTTGTTTTTTGGCTTTTATCTTAATTGATAGACGGACCACACATGAGTCAAATTTTGTATTCATGCAGTATTAGTGTTCAGTGGCTATCTACGAATCGATGGCAGTCATAATCATAGGAATGCTTTATATTTAGCTATAATATTCAGTCTTTAAATAGTATGCAAAGCATTCTTATGGAGGAGTTTCTTATTATGTGCGGAGTCTTTAAATATTTTGCATGTTTTGTGGATATTAAACGGGCAAATGACATTCGCAAAGACAAAGCGTGCGTTTTAACGATCACAAATGGCAGTCCTGAGCACATTTCCACTGGTGGAGCGCCGGATATGAATAAGGCCGTAAAGGTCGAACGTGGGGAACACGACACGCAAGCCAATTGAATGGCGAATTACAGGAAAAGGGGTGTTTGGCTTGCCATCTCTTCTTCGGAGTCGTTCATATTTATGGGTTGTAAGGACGTTGGATGTTCGCACATCCTGCGCTGGTACACATGTACGTGTTAATATCCTGTCAGGCTCACAGCTTTCTCTCGATGTCGTTGTAAAAATAAAATGCCGCTGCAGTTGTTTTATCCGAGAAAGGGAATCGAAACAAGCACCAGCAACGTGCATCCAACTCCAAATTGCCATCGGTGCTGAATTTGTGGAACGGGTGTTTTGGGGGAGGTGTATTGCGTATTCATTAAAACTTTATAATCACCAAACATGAACGATACGTGTTCCGATTACAAATTGCGTTATATTCCAACACACACGCTCCCAAGACAAGCACTTATCGTACATTAACTTTTCGAAGATATGGGATTTTATCTTTAACATATGTGCTTGCTGTGTATTCCATTGTGTGTGTACAAAAATCACCTTGCCATTATTAATAAAACGCTCTGCAATTTCCGACTGTTAAGTAAATAATGATATATAATATGACTTTACTTTAAAATTTTATTCAATTAATTATTTAATTAATATGCATTCATATTTAAATATTTAGAAAGGTATATAAATAAGTATAACTTAAATAACACAGTCCCATATAATTTTAAGATTAGCCTTAAAATCGTTTTGATAGTTTAAATTAGTGCAAGGATTCTTCTTAATTGACGAAGCTAAAAAACTGGAAGTTCATTAAAAAATAACAATTTTTGGTTATTATAAAAGCTACACATGACCATTGAAGTTTAAATAAGCGCTGAAAAATATCCTAAATATAAAATAAAAGCCTTGAGCTTGCTTGTAGAAGGATTTGAAAAAACCACAACAATTAAAATAAATATTTTTTAACGATAAGCATCTGGAAAATAAGTAGTTGCTTATGATGGTTAATTTTTTTCTGTTTCAATATCGAAAATATTTTTAATATTTTCTTTTTCTGCTCTTTAACGGGAGTCAGCATAATAATTTGAATTTCCGCATGAATGTGGCGGAGTTTTTTTTATTCAAACGAATGCAATTTTAAATTTTCCGTTTCATAATTATATTTATGCAAATGTGCACACACATGTTGGCCCGGGGCAGAAAGTTAAGTTGAGCTACCATGAATATGTATACATACATATCTATGTATGTACATATATGTGTAATGTATTTGTACTTGTGTGCATCGCAGCTTCTGGGTAGAATATAATTTTCGTTTTTAATATTCTCTCGCATGCCCGGAGTTTGTACATTAAATTTATTTATTGGCGCAAATATTGGATCGGATGCCGTTGGCTCGTCTCTCTTATGCCATTTGCATTATGTGCCCCAACGTTGCCCGTTACTGAAATACATAAGTAGACACGAGCATGTGGGAAGTGGAAACTGTGCAGCGGCATGTAGGATCTGTGGGTGTAGACCAAGTGACAACTTGTGCAAGGGGTTTCCACTGACGCTACAGATATGACAACTGAAAGCGCAACGAATGCCGTCTTATGCGCCAGATGTTTGGAATATAGCAACCTCAGAAGATTCGTGTAGAGGACAACCGGCCCGGGCTACACTCATAACGAACGCGAACTCTAACTCAAGCTCGTAGGGGTGGCTGGGTGGGTGTGTGGTTGGGTGGTTGGGTGGTTGGGGCTGTTTTAGGTGCTGCCTGTTGTTTGCTCAAATGGAATTTCCAAAGTCGTTTAGCTCCTTATTTTTCTCGTTTCGCTTTTCTTAAATGCCATTTTTTTCCATTTCATGCGTTCGCATTCTGACAGCTGCCGTTCGCCGGATGCTGCCGCCGCTGCTGCTTCGGCTGTTGCTGTTGCCATTGTGCCGGGGGTGGCTGTGCGGAATTCCTGAGTGGAATAACAGCGAAGACCGAGAGCGGCAACGATGGTGAGAGCAACATGGCTGCCTGCCGCACGACCCACCCCTTAAAGCCAACTCCTGTTGCCCCGTTGCCATTTGTTTGCTTTGCCGCATTTCTTGGGCTGCCTCCAACTGTTTCTTCTTCATCAGCAGCATCCGCAGTAGCAATAGCATCTTGGGGTCTTTCTCTGGCTCGAAATGCCATTCGAATAGTTTGCTTAGGTTCATTTTCCCCCACACCAGCGACAGAGATAAAGAGAGAAAGAGAGTGAAAAAAGGGAGACAGCAAGAGCAAGACCTTGGCCAAGGCAGGGGCTAAGACAAGGATTGGATGTGGGGTTGGGGTTGGGGTTGACGTTGATGTTGGTGATTGGAATGAGGATGAGGGCGAGGGTGAGGCTGAGCACGGCCATTGTTGCCAGAGTGTGCGCTCGTAAAGAAGATTTATTGCGAAGACGCGCGCGTTTCTTGGTCTTGGTCTTGGTCTTCGTCGTCTTGGTCTTGGTCTTGGTGTTTTTTGGGGGGGAGCGCACGTAGCAAGTGGCAAGTGGCAAGTAGCATGCCGCAGCAGATTCCATTTGGCCGCGCTGCGTCCTAAGGAAGGAAATTGGGTTTGCTTTTCCATTTCCCGTGCCGCCACTTGGCCTCAAACTTGGCAAGCTACAGCTTACTAAATTGCTTTCGTATGCTCTGTGCCAGGGGGAGGTGTGGGGCCTGGTCTCAAGAAAAATGACTTCGCTCGCATCAACACACACACACACACACACACACAAGCATACACACACACAACACAACAACTTAGATTATATCTGTGGGAGTGTGGGTTTGTGGGTAGACAGGAAAGTAGTCGTATTCCTATATCACATTTCTCACATCTGAGACTAATGCGATTGTATTTTTAAGAGTTTTTCTAATTTGCATTTAATTTTTTGCAGCTGTTACTTTCTGCCGGCTGCTTTTGCCTAATTTCGACGCCTTTAAGTCGTTCAAAATTCTGAAAACGTTTCGCTTAAGTTTAATGGCGCCTCACATCGAAAGATAAACATTTGAATGGCCGGATTAAGTACACCAGAAACATTTGGTATGCAACAGGATGCGGCGAGGTGGCGTTTTCTCTCCCACTACCAAACTACCTGAATTAGTTTAAGTCGGATTCTAGTATTTAGCGTAGGTTTGAGGCACATTTCTATGCTTTTATTTGTCAGTTTCTCTAAAACATTATCACAAAAACAGAAGAATTAAATTTTTAACTATTTAAATAATTTTATTAAATCAAGGCGCTTAAGTTTTTTAATCAAATAATTTGTATATTAATTCAGATATTATTGTATTAAAGATTTATAAATGCCAAATTAAACGTAGTATTGAAAATTTATTATTTGTATTTGTAAATACATATGTTATAACTATCAAAAAAGAATTAAAAAAAAAATACTTAGGAGCTTCCTTTTTATTCCCTCGATTATTAAATTATCTTAAGTGAGCGTTCTTTGATGCCCTAGCCCAAGGACATATTCATCATTATCAATATTGTGGTTCAAGGGCAATCTTTTGTGATTTTCTCAGGTGTTTTTTGGCAGTTATCAAATGAAATGTGACCAGTAAAAATGCTACGAAGGTTAATTGCAAAACAAATTAAAAAACACAAGGCAGCTCGAACCATTTCATAATTCATGGTTATTAGTTTCAGCTGTGTACTTTGGGCATCAAATCGTAGGAGTGGAAGAAAAAACCAAACAGGTAAAAGATGAATAGAAGTGCTTGTAAAGTGACCTTCTTCTCAGAGCACACAGTGGGAATCCAAGAATATATAAATTTTTGTCGTGCCATTTGCACGACGTAAAAAAGGAAAAGGAAAACTAAATATTAAAACATGCGCGGCTGCATTGCTGAAATTTCCCACAAGGGCAATTCGAGAAAATCGAACACAAGTCACGGCTCCAACAATTTACCATGTACCACCTGACCCTCCATGGCTCCAGTTGCTTGGCGTGCGCATATCGTTTCGGTTTTTGCGCAGTCTCAACCACGTTTCTAATCTCGTATATCCTCCATGGAGGGTTGGGGCTAAGGGTCCTGCGGCGGCGCCGGTACAGCGGCTATTACAATAAACAACGAGGCGGCGGCTCCATCGCGCATCGCGTTCGTATCTTCGGATGTCCTTTTGCCATCATTGGTGGAGAAAAAGTCAAGCGGATTTTTCTCCTTTTTTTTTTGTTATTTTCTTTTTTGCTGTTTTTGGCGCTTTTCTTGCCGCCTTATCCCTTTGGGATTTTTGCGCCATTAACGTGAATTGCTTTTTGGGGAAATTATGTGTACCCCGCACACAGAAGCTTTAATGTTTTGTAAATTCACATAAGGAAACCATTATCACCTGAAATATGAAAGCAATTTTCCTGCATCCTTTTCCCGTTGTTGTTGTTGTTTTTTTTTTTTGTCAGCTCGTCTTTTGGCTCGCTTATCTTCACGCCTTGTGCTCCCTGTTCCCTGTTTGGGCTGCTTGGCTGCTGGGGATTGGTGAGAAGATTACATAAGCGAGTTTAATACTTAAGTTAAGAGAAGTCAATATAAGAATAAGCATTTTTTTAATTCAACAGTATTTTTAAAAGTAGTTAAAAAGACAGCTGATTTTGTCAAGTTTGCAATCTTTAAAGTGGATGGTTTAGCGTTATTAACATTATTAGCGTAACATTATTACACCCCCTAGAATTATTGATCAAATTAATCATAATAAAATCAATCATTATAAAATCATTCACCACTTATCGTTGTGCTTATTGTCATCTTGCCGGATATTAAAAACACCTAATATATATTTTAGTTTACAAAATAAAATATAGTTTAATTTATGAATAACAAATCAGCTCTTGGCTTAGATAATACAACAATTTAAGAAATTATAGTAGTTATATATAAATTAGTTTATCTAAAATAACTTGATTTGGTTGATTGGTTGACCTTAAATATTTTTCGATGCCACTGATGCCAGTTTTTGTAAGAAACAAGTTGAAATGCAGTTAGAACAAGTTTGAGGCAGCTGCTGTCTGGGGCGCTTCTATCCGAGAGCAGTGGCAGGGGAACATGGTGGCAATTGCTGGTAGCTTCGTGGTGTCGTGTCGTTGGCGCTATTTCGGTGGCCATAACAATTCTCGTAATACTTCGGGCATCGCCGACTAAACGATAATCGCACGTAAATGCCCCACTAAAATCAATACGACGACGGCGTCGACAATAGCGACCACGACGACGACGACAAGGACGAGGACGAGGACGAAATTCTTGCTCGCCACAGCCAACAGCTACAGCGACTGGCTTTCAGTTTCACCTTCGTTGGCCATCTCTCCATGCTGCCATCCCTTTCGCAAGAGGAGCCGCCAAAGATGGGCGTTTATGCACATGCGCTCCTCTTGAGTGCTTCGCCGGCCAAGTCAGCGATTTCCTTGAGCTGATTTCGCGAATGAATCGCATCTTAATGCAAAATGGAGTTGACTCACAGAAATTGAGTCTATTTCAGAATTTATCGAATAAGCACATTCACAAAATAAAACTTTTCTAATGGCACAGCAAATAATTGATGAGTCATGTTGCAAGTAACTTACATAAATCACTTCGGTTTTAAAAAATTATGTGTTTTGGAAAACAACAATATTCATTTGCTTAAGTTATTTGAATGATATTTAAAGTTTTACCTCAGTTTTATTATCATTTAATTTAATATAATATGATTAAGTCTGACTTATACTAATTTCTTTAATTTCAGTTCAGCGTAGAACTGAATTTATTTTAAAAAAATTAAAAATTGACAATTGTGGTCAATAGAAAAATTTATTTATTAAGCTCTTAGCAGCTTTTTCTTTATTTTTCATTGTATTCGATGATAACTAGTTGGATACAAATATTTACCGCTATATAAGGGAAATTTCTGCTGTTTGGTTGTGCGCACTTTCAGCGCGTAATTAAAAATTATGTTTCACACTCAAAATTCATTGGTAATGGGAGCACTTATGAATTTATTTGCCTCGACAGACGGCCGCCGACCTGAATGCAACAACAACAACAACAACAACAACAATATTAACTGGGTGTCCAGCTAAACGAACAACGAGCAACGACAACTGCACAAACGCATAAATATTAATTTACATTTTGTCAAATGATTTAGTTGCATATTAAGTCCAATTAATGGCAACTTCCTTTCCTCTCTCTCTCTCTCTCTTCTCTTTCTCTCTTTCTCTCTTAGATAAAAGTTGTGGAACGGGGCTGGGGAGAGTGGATTTTACCCTGCAACCGTGTGGACTTAAGTGGCATTGAAATTGTATTAATTAATTAAAAGAATGCGTCCGATTACCTGTGGCTTAAAATGGACAGTGCTCTAAGTTAACTCCAAAAGCGAGTACCTGCCCCAGAGCTAGTCGCAGCTTCCCACGAGTTGCCGCAGCATGCAAATCGGACCAGGTCCAAACAGTTGACAGTTTGTGGCCGCAGCTGAGCGACAAATATACGAGTAGCCATAAAAATAGTTTATGACTTTTAATTATGGGCTCAGCAGGAGGCCGTCGAGTGAGTCGTTGTCGTTGTTGTCGTAGTCGCGATTGCTTCTGAGCAGCAGCCATGCTTTCCATGGAACAGCGAACATCGGAGAGCGGATCACGACCAATGGTAGAAGGCATCAGGAATTAATGTACAGCCTACAAGCAGTTGGTCAGGAGAGCCGCTATTGTTTCTGTCTGACTGGTTATTTATTGGTTTTTGAAGCCACCATTTTTTGTTGCTGACTCCGCCGTCTTTTGTAATTTCCTTGAATTATATCTCAATTCATGCGCGGCAATAAATTTGATAAATTTCTCATTTCGTTTACCTGCCCGCTGGTTTCCCTCGAATGGTGGCCAGTGGCCCATAAATAAATGGAAGACGTCCCCATGTGCGCTGTCACAGGGCTGTGGCTGATTAAAATGTTCGGGTCGAGTTCCTCGATTGTTAATTATTGCGGCAGCGCTCGCGATGCAAATGATAAAAGAAACTGAATTTAAATGTATAATTCCACAGACTGAAATGGTAATTTAATGACGTCTATATAAGAATGCGGTGGCAAAAATAAATGTCTTAACGTTCACGAAATTAATTTGTAATCCCAAGCATCCGCTAATTGAAATGCAATTAAGTATTGAAGTCAATATTAATTGGGGATAAAAATACATTTTTTAATTTCACTCACTTAATGTAGATACAATATTCAATTCTATTGATAATACAATTAAATTAAATCCAGCTGGTCCATTACATCCTCGTATGGACCATATTGATCCGGAGTACAATGTGGAAATCAGCTGGATGGCACAACATGGAACGATGATCAGCTTCTGCCATGGCGCCCCTGTCTACGGCATCATCTTAAATAACCTGATAAGGGAGCCGGGGTTCAAACTAACATTGTTGTGCGAGTTGCTCAAACTTACTCGATTCAATAATGGCGAGATCGAAATTGTCCATGCTTCAATACGCTGGAGATGAACCCGCTCCGGGACTGGATTGAGTAGCAGCACAAAAGGATCTTTAGCATTGTGTCACGTGTCGATTGTCCTTGCCCTTGAATTAGGCTTGTAGAGGGCTTATTATCAGTAGTCACATTCGGGATATCCTTGGCAAACTGACCACATCCGAATTCAAACCTTATTTTCCGTTACCCTCTGCTTCCTTTCCTTTTGGATTTGGTTCATTTGGATACCGCCACCTGCGATCTGTTTCTGTTCTTTTCCTGGTGACTTCTGCTTCGACTTTGGCTGTGGCAAGGAACCTCACTCTCCGGTGAGCTCGTTGACTTAACTGCTCTATCGTCGATAAAAACCTTCGACTTAAGTCGGGGATTTCAAGCTCAGAATATTGTATATTGTATAAATAAACAATTAAAACATTAATATTTGTGTCATCATAAATAACTTTTGACGTTAAGTTATGGTTATGGAAAATTTTCATTCGTGCCTACACACTTTTTATATATAATTCCAAGATGAATTTCTAGTCAGAATCGCAATTCCAACTTTAAGTGCAATTTTGTTCTAAAGGTCAATCCACGTTCTAAAATCCCTAGTATTTGCAAATATGATCTCAAAGATAGATTAATATTTAAAGTAACAGAGAGAGAGGTAAAGAGTTCAAATTTGATGTGCAACTTTTTATATACTCCCAACCAAATTGTTTATTTAAAGATAATGTACATTTTAATAATAATAATAATAATGAGTATGTGCTTAAGGATCCACAAATATCCATTTATTTTTAATACATATAATACAGATTGCATTAGCCCGATAAAATGTAGGGTCCAACAATGAGTATTATGAACGCATCAGCAATGAACTGGTATCTGCAAATATTTTTGGAGTATGCCCAAGGGCTCTCGGCTTAAAAACATGGTCACATGAATCTGTATCTGCGACTGCACATATGTGTGTATCTGTGTCTGTATCCGTCCGTCTGTCTGCGTGAACTTCTGGCAAGTGCAAATATTTATGCGTATTTGATAGCACTAATGGCCCATTAAGTGCGTACGCAAATACACACACGTACTGCATGTGTGAGAGTGTGTGTGTGTGCTTGTGTGGGTGCCCGTACGAGCTTGTGTGGGTGGCAAGGATGAAAATGTACCTAAGCGAATCTAAATGGCATCAGGGGCACCGAACATGCAAAATCATGTACTCGTAAATCTCTTTAATGCCAACGGCCTCCGGCCAGAGCTGAGATACCAAAGGGGATGTGCAGGTGAGGGGGTGTGCTTTTGTATATATGTATGTGTGTGTGTGTGTGGCAGCCCGATCCCGGGTCCGACTACGACCCGCCCACGCGCAATCACATGGTAGATGCTTGTTTACCCCCGGGCAAAAGAAGAGCTCCGGAACATTGGGTTGGGATGCCTGCGTAATGAAACTGGATATGTATGTGAATGCAGCAGGGAGGGAGATGCGTATGTGTGTGTGTGTGTGTGTGTAAGGTGCTTTCGAATACGTATTACGTAACTAACGAAAATTAACGTTAATAGCCTTGAGTATCAAAATAATGGCAGCAGCTCCACTGGCTGCTGCCTGCTGCCTGTTGGTCGCCCAACCACCTCGCCAGCATTTCGGATTGGATGGGTCGGCATTGGAGCAGGATCAGGAGCAGGAGTCTGAGCAGAAAAAGGGAACGTGGAACAGGAACAGATACGGCAGTTGGGGCTGTCGGCCATATAAATTGCACAAACTCATTCCGGACTTAGGCAAAACGTGAAAATATTGTTACGACCTTCTGTGCGGCTGCTTCTGCTGTGAGTCCCCCCACTCCGCTTCACTGCCTCACCCGAACAAGTTTACTGCAGCTTTGGCAGATTCCGCCCATCGAAATAAATTTGATTTTAGCCGCAAAATTACGATATTCGTGCACTTAATTGAGAAAAGTGAAGCAGCGATTTTTAATGATGTTGTGTTTGTTAACAAGAGTGTCAAGGATAACATCTTTTAAGAGCCTAACCCATTTATGTATATATATTCTTCTAACGATATATAAACATATCAAATAATATTGCCTGTAATATTCAAGTGACAAACGATCAACAAATTTGTAAACTAATTATTTTCAGCATAGACAGCATTTTTTTTAAAAATGTTTGTTTTATAAATTGCAATCAAATTGAATAAATATATATAAATATTATTATACATTTATATGGATATACAAAAAAAATGTACTTAAAAAAAACAAAATTTCAGAATTTGTGTTATTTGTTTTTTTTTTAATGCAGACGCAATTTTTTTTTCGCTTGTAACTAAATTATTCTGTCTCAGCTTTTCGTTAAGTTGTGCAAATTGTATTTTTTCATACATTTTAATCCAAAGCATATTTTGTATAAATAAAGTTGATATGTAGGGAGAAGGTCTCATACCTGTCTACATAAATTTATCTGAAATACATATATATACTATAATGCTAAAGAGCAATTGTAAACATAATTGGTTTTTATAATGACTCCACTTGTGTCCAATTCCTGGATATACTGTAAAATTAACAAACAAACATATATCACGTAAGCCCAATTATTGTAAAACTATTTACAAAATATATATGGAAATTATTTTAATTCATTTAATTATTCGGTTGCATTTATTCATATGCTAAGGAATAAAAAATGAGCAAAAACAAGTTAAAAACTTTCAACTTTTAACCGTGTTCAATTAAGTTACATGGCGTATTTGCAGTACAATTGCTTTTCAACAAAATTAAAATTTCAATTTGGAAAAGGTCCTGCAGCTCCGACCACCGACCACCCTCCTTTCGTTCCAATATTTTGCGCACTTTGTGTGCGTAACTCGTTAATTTTTATTGGACAGCTTTTGAGATCCTCCTCGCATCGAAATCGAATGAAATTCAGTTGGTTGTGTTGCTTGTTGCTGTTGCTGTTGCTGTTGCTCTGGCTGTGGCTTATACGGTCTCCTGGGATGTGAGGGGGTTGGTTGCAAACGGAACTATGTGTGTGTATATGTATATGTGTATGTTTGTGTTTGTGTTTCTGTTCGACGACGACGACCAAATCGCAATAAGCAGTTAAAAAATACTCGTAATTGCAACGGGAGCCATGCTACTCGAAAATCCCATGGTTCATGCCCCATATGAGTTGTTATTGTTGTTGCTGTTGCTGTTGCTGTTGTGGAACGTGTGGAGTGGTATCGACAATGGACAACAAGAACGATACTCAGTGGTATCGTTTCTGTGAAAATTCATGGATGTAAAGATGAAATTGCTCCGCGAGCTGGCTGCCAACAATTCTATGATTTAAAACTAGGGTTAGAATTTTTCAAAACCTTGCAGAAAAACTTTAAATATTTGTACTTTAAGACTTAAACAGTCGCTTAAGGCTGGAAGAAAAATTAAACGAAAGAAAATGCTTGGACATTGTACGCAAGAGTAGAGAAATTATTATTATTGCTCATTTAATGGCTTTTTCTAAATTATAAGCATTGCTATAATTTGCTAAAAAAAAAAGAAGAAAAGAGAGGAAAATAAGTTGGGAGATTTTTTGCTTTTTTTCTAAGAAGTTTAGTTCATTTAGAGAAATGCGATAACATCATGAAATTATATCAGACAGCGTTTCTTTATAAGTTGTTTGACTTAAATCTCTTAATAACAAAAAATGCATTATGAGAAAATATGTATTTTCTATTAATAATCCAACTTATACATTTTGATTCTTTACTAAACGTCATTGAAAATATTATATTATTTTCCTTTCGCTACTGCCTTAGGAATACTTTTTCTTGTAATTTCTATATTTGTTCATAATCAGTAAGTTTCTGGCAAAACGTTATATACTCGTATATATCGGAAATGGTTGTAAGGCATCCGGTGTTCGACCATTTCCGTTTTTATCTTTCTGCACGCTGTGCTTTTCTCTTTGGCTGTGCGAATTTTCTTTTGGACCGTTTCATACTGCCATAATAGTGTTTTGGCCGTGTGCGGACCTCAGCGTAGCTCCTTTTGTTGCTGTTGCTGTTGTTGCCGTTGTCGTTGCCCGTGTTGTTGTTGTTGTTGTTTTTGTTGTAGATATAATGGGCTAGTGGCAACAGCAATTCTGTGCGCTGGCAGCGCTGTGCAAAATGTTGCCGAAATGGGTTCATATTTTGACGTTTAATGTAGCGAAAATGAAGCAAGGATTTATGAAATGCGCACGTTGCCCTCGCTGCCCGTCGGCCAATAACAAAATGGAAGCGAAAAAGTGCAAATCAAAAAGCAATTGCATTATTAGAAGCTATTCGGAATCAGAGGGGCGAACAAATAACGTCGAGTAACTCAATTGAATGTCAGGCGAATTGTCTAGACTTTGGGGCTGTATATTTAGCATTGTCTGCAGCAATTAGGATTGAGTGCTGAAGATGAAGAGGCTTTCGTCTCAGACAGTTTTTCATATTTTTTCCCTGAAGGTTTTCAGGTGGCAGCCGGTGGCTTTAATGGTCCATTGGAAATGATGAAAATGCCATTCGAAGCTGGCTTAAATATGTCTAATCGACTGTTTTGGGCACTTGACGGCAGCAGTTACCAGTTTTGTACGCAATACACATCCAGCACTCCTGGGACTCCCATTCGTCCGTCCAGGGATCAAGTAAATTGCGAAAACTATGTGCAAGATGGGCTGTTATTGCAGTCAGAACGCTTGTAATGATGACTCTAAGTGCCGTTTCCTTGAGTGTATTACCTATAAAAAATTTATACAAAGCTGCTGCCAAATTACCCGGACACGAACCGAGACAACCGAGAACACGCCACCACCAAACACGGCATCCTATCCCTCCCCCAGCAAAATAGATACAACAACAGGCAATGGCAACCACCTCATCAACTTCACCTCTGCCCTGGGCTCGACTGTCTCTGATAAGGCAGCGTCTTCGCCTGGCGATAAAATGCAACATTAAATTGCTGATTTTTTTTCGTTTCTTTCCGTGCCTCGACCCTCAACTGCCAGCAGTTCATTAGGGTGGCACTTGGTCTGGGCTGGCCGCGGGCGATGCATGAGAAAAGATTCCTTTCTGGGGACAATCAGCACAAGTGGCTGTTTGCCGGGATTCTGCTCTGATTACGAGGGACTGCATAACGAATCAAATTATTTTTGTAATTATTGTTATGCTCATCTAGCTTTATAATCCAATGAAAGATTTAAATTATTCATAACACAAATCAAACAATTCACTGGAGCCAAATAAATTTTTGTATTAAATTCGATTATTTATTGATAGTTCATCTATTTCTTAATTTTTCCAACCTTCAGCAAAAATGATTGAAATTTATTTTCTACTAAACTAATCTGGCGTTTACGAAAATAATGCCTGTAAATAATAGAGTACAAGCTTATAGGGTTGTAAATTGTGTTTTCCTGTATTTAGTCCTCCTTTAGCGGATATTTAATTCAAGTTAATAGGGGTTTTTGATCTTAACTCTTCGTTTGTTACTAATTCCCAGTTGAAAGTAAGTAGAACATTAGAAAAAAGCCAACCAGCGATGGAAAACGCTTTCTGCCAGTGGCTCGCCCAGTTGTTACCCGCTGGGTCATCCCTTGGCGCTCGTAGTTTATGTTTACGTAGAAATTAAAATAAACGCCACAATGAGATTTATGCAATGTTTGTATTAAGCCGCTGTCCACACGAGCCACCAGTGCCAGGAAAGAGCAATCCACGAATAACCCAAACCCACCCCCATGACTGACTCTGGCTGGCGGCCATCACGACTCTGTGGCAGCATAAAGCGCAATTCCAAACCATTTGGGGTGATATCCATAATGGTCGTCGAACCAGCGACGACTGCGTCAAGCGCCCGCTTTGTGTTTGCACACACGCGCCACCAACTCGGCGGTGCGATGGTTGGGTGTCTGCTGCCTGCCACCGGATTTAAATTCTAATCTAACGGGCACAACAGGGCAGACAACAGCGCAACACGACTCGCGACGCCTCGCTCCGACTGCGCACTTATCCGGCTTGGCGGTAATAGCTTTATCTGCCGACAGAATTATGGCCAGTCGCTTGATTCATGATCCGACATTGCGGACTTTGTTGCGCCTTTGTTGCCTCTCGTTCCAGTTGCCGTTTCCGTCCGCCCTTTCGCGCGTCCCCTTTTGGGGTTGGCCACCACCACCCCCACAGGACTCTGAAAACAGGAAGTATTGCTGCTGCCATTGTGAAGCTTAGTCGTGAATTTGAATGAATGCATTGGCCATCTTTCCACAGCAGGCGGCAGCTGTACAGTGAGCGTCAGCATTCTAGCATCATTTGCTTTAATTTGAATGCATATTTTGAATTATGTAAATTGGAAATAAGAAATTTCCAAAATATGCATATTTCCAAAATATGCTGATTTTCTAGCTCATATATTTAAGCAATTCTGTACACAAATAGAAATAATTATTTATTTAGATATTTATTTCAATCTATCAAAAATTAAATGTTTATTTATTAATTGTTGGAATTTATATTTTATTTCATATTTAGTTTCATATGTATATTTGAATATATATTTCTGCACACCGCTGTGCTGTTCACTGAAGCTCTCTGATCGACTATGAAGCTCCACAGGCAGACAATGGCTCATTGCAATTTTTGCTATCTGCACGCGCAACATAGGAAATCCTGTGTGCCATGGATGACTCCTGGCTCCACAAAGACTGCTCGGCCACACAAAACTGACTCTCGATACAGGCTGGCCAACATGGAAAATCGATATTGACAGCAACATGGGAGGGCAACAGCAGCAGCAGCAGCCGAAGGCTGGGATTGGAACTGAGTTTGGGGTTGGATCTGGGGTTGTTTGTTTAATTTTCCGCAGTACAAGTGATGAAAATCTATTGAATGTGTTGCCATGCAGGAGTTTCCGTCATTTCGGTTGCGCACTGTGAAAATATTTATTTAGTGCAGCGGCTCAGCTGCCGGTGCGGAGTGAAGAGGAAGTGCGGCTCAAGACCCAAGGCGACGACGATGCTGCTGCTGATGATGATGACGATGATGAGCACGCATTGGTTGAAATAATCCTGCTGATGGAGAAGTGAGCAGAGACACCGACGGACAAGCCGAGAATGATACGCACTCGTTTAAATTGCCATTTAACGTCAATACAATGACAGTTATTTTAATTGTATTTGGGTGTTGCCAGAATTTATGTTATGGCCGTAATTGTTATGGCAAATGTGTTGCTTATTGGATGTGAGTCCATTTAATTACAATGGATATTCGTACATGTGTTTAGCAACAGCTTGTCAAATCAATCTGAATATCAGGATGTATATGAGATATACAAAATTTATGAGTTTTAATAAAAATGAATAAGATTTGTTTAACAATTTGTAAACAATTAATTAACATCTCTAATTACAACAGTCTTTGAATTTAAATATAGGAATTGTAGCAATTATTTTTTAATAATTTCTTGTTGCTTCTTTTTGAGCAAGCTTTTTGAAAAAATGTCAAATAGATTTGGGATTATTCATCGTTGAAATAAATAGTTTTTAATCTGAACATTACAAAACATTGCCCCTGATGCGGTTCTTGTTTGGGGCCCAAAAACCGCGGCATTCACAATTGCGCTCCCGTTTCGTTGGCAACATTGAAAACCAGTTTTAGGTCTCTATGTGCACATTGGGCTGCCCAGGCGGAGGCAGGTGAGTGTCTTTGTGGTCTCCCTAGCTCCACTTGCGTTCCACAGGCATTCCATCAACATCCACAAACTCACTCCTGTTCCCACAAACAGACGCACACGTTTTAAAGTTGGCGCAACGAGAGCGAGGGAGAGAGAGAAAGAGCTGGGGGCCGTTGCTCCATGACCGTCGCGTGGTGCACTCGCATGCCGCTAGATGGCGCGCGGGTCAATTTAGTGGAATTAATGGAATTGGAATTCATGGCGCGGAAATTGAATTTATGCGCCTCGCTGAGCCGCGCCGCCGAGCCGCCGGGCAATCGGATTTTAATGCGCCATTGAACGCTTCGAAATGGCTGCGATTTTGAACATTGGCATTGGCAAATGCAACAGCCCACAACCGACAGAGTCAGCAACCAACACTCCCCAAACATTCCCGACTTGGGGAAAGGAAAGTTTGTTTGGCTATATTGAAGGCAAAACTGTACAGTAGTTCTCTGGTTAAATGTCACAAATAACAAAGTGGGGCGGACTGTGGAAATGGCAGTACGAGTAATTAAAAACACGTTTGTCCTTTCGGACGGTATCCCGGGCCCAGGCGAAACCCTGAAGTACGGCCATTAGACAGCAACAAAAGTTGCTCGCATTTCTCGCATGCCGCTGTCGTTGGTTGCATGGGAAAAGTTGAAAATAAACTTTGCGGCATGACAACAACGAAAAACAAGAGAAACAACAAAGACCAACAACACATTCACATAACTCCATGATGTCAACTCTCGCGTTTGGTTTCACATTCGCCTGCTGCTTGTGACGCTTCCTCGTCTTTGTTTTGGCTTTTGTCCCGTTTCTGTTGTTCACCTTTTTTCCCGTTTCCCAGTTGCCAGTTTGCCAGTTTCCCAGTTTGACAGTTGCCAGTTGGCGGTTGATTAACGCCAAAAGGACACGAAATGTTCTCATTTTCGGCACTTTCTGTGACCGAATCGGTTAGTCACAAGAAAGGATTTGACATATGCGAAAGGTAAACGACGAGGGCAACAGCAAAAAGAGTTTATAAAATCGATAATTAGGGAATGGATTCTAATGGTGCTTAATTAGCAATAAAACTGATGAGTAAAGTAACATTTGTACCATTGCATGATTATAGTTCATATTTACGATAGTTTTTATAATAATTATGATTTTTTTTTAAGGATTTTTATGATATAATTTTAATACCATTTTATAATTCTACCTAAGATCAAAAATCTATATTAAAAGAAACATTTTCTGTATATCATAATTTAGTCGAAATAGTTGGCTGTAGACATACAAAATATGCAGAGTCATTAAATTTAATGTAATGTCAAACTCGACTGCTGAATTTATGCCAAGAATTTGGTCAAGAAAAGATTTTTGGCAATGTGCTGAACTGGGCTGTCACAAACAGTTCTTGCAGTACCTTCTGCTGCTTGGGCCGTCGCCAAATTGTGCAAAGTTGCTAACTTTGTACGAATTAATTTGTTCAACTCTTGCTGATATATCGAGTTTAAAAGGGGAGGTGTGTGTGTGTGTGTGTGTGGGTGTGAGTGGGAGTGTGTGCAAATGTGTGCGTAGCTGTACGACCGCTAAGACCGCAATAAACCCACATGAGCCCCGGAAAATGATGGCGAGTGCCCGGCCAAAAATCCAATCTCACAAATCACATCGATAAAGCGCTGAAGGCACGCAACCCTTTCGACGAGTCAAAATAGGAACACACATACTTAAATGGCCGCTATAAGCTTGCCTTAATTACACTTTACAGGACAACCCTTCGGCCGGAGCGAGATGCTGAGATGTCCACCCACCAGTCGGAGGGATGAGGAAGGCAACTCAACGACATGTGACACAATTAAGCATTCATAGTCCAGGATCTCTCTCTTTTTCGGTGAGCTTTAATTTTGACATTCTGTTGTTTGTTTTGGGTCGCAGGGACACAAACACACATACATCCACACACACACACACACACATGTGGATACGGGGACCGTAATCAGACACACGTCCTGTGCCTTTTCGTTGATCCTGGCGACCATTTTATAATGTGTATATAGCAGCTTAGTGCACCCCGGAGACTCATTGCCGCCGGCACTAAACAATTTTATCATTTTTAATCATCAGAGTGGATTTTGGTCGCAAACACCCGACGACACCCACTCGGATTAAAAACGCATATTAAGTTATTATCAGACTGCCAGATATTATATAATACATACGGTAGTCGGGTGCAGAACAGAACAGAACAATGCGCATGCCTGAAAAAAAAAGAAAAACAATCCGTGAATGCCTTGAACTCTGACTGCACTCACTTCTGTCTGTCCTTTTGGAAGCATTGTCGCTGGCAAATAAAAATTCATTCGCCTAGTGCGAAAATATCTCAGCGTATGTATAAAACATTGCCAGCCTCTCAACTCCAGCACGAGCACGACTCGGCACTTGGAACAAAGGATTGCTGCCAAATTGCTCTTGGCCAGGCAACCGAAACGAGGAATGGAGGAGGGGGGCAGCAGTGCTCATGGTTAATGCATGATTTAATGTAATTTGGACGCTTGCACGCATTCACCAGTCGACAGTCGCCATCGTTGTTGCTGCTGCTGCTGCTGTTGCTGGCCTGGACAGCCAATTTGGCAGAGCATCAACACGCCATTTGGGAACCAGAGCCCTGAGACGATGCTAAAACTGAATCTGGAATTTGGTGCAGGTGCGGCGTGGTTGGCGGTCTCGGCATGGCTGCGTCGCTGTCTCAGCTGGGGCATTGCGCATATTTCCATTAATGGTCACATCCTTGGTGGCAAATTGGAATCAGTTTCAGCGGCACATAACTCTCTGCCCCGACGGCTACTTAACTGCCGTTTATGGCAAAGTTGCCTCCTCTTCGATTGTTCGTGCCATTCCCATCTCTTGGTAATACCTCATGCCCATTAAAGGTCCATTGTTTAAAGCTAAAGCACGGATAAGCTAATTTAATAAGCTATTGACTGAAACTGAAAATTATCTGAACAATGCTGAGTGTTGAGCAACATTCGTCAAAACATTTTATATTTGTGCACTTTGAATTGTTGTGAAAAATACTGAAAAATATATTCCATACTGAATATCGGACACAGTTGTGAAAAACAAAATTTTGATCCACTTATTCCATTACAGAAAATGCAATATTACAAATATTATATATTTTTATACATTTGTTTCTTAGCTGCGAAACTGAACTAATGAATGGAAAAACAAATTAAATAAAGTTAAGTGCTGCATTTAATAGGAATATCCATTATACAAAACTTCAACTTTAATTAAGTAATTTAAACTCAAGCCTCAGCAATTGCCTGCATTTTCCTGGTACACATCTTATGTTGAAAATCGACGTAGAGTTAGAGACAAGTTTTGTGCACTTAATTGCCCATAGGAAAAGCCATATCCCACGTGCCAGGAGGCAAAGTAAAAGTTTTAGATAGAAATGTCGTAATTGCAACACGTTCAGCTTATGTATGTGTGTATGCATGGCCGTTAGGTCCATTAGGTGTACAAGTCGTCCGTATCTGTATCCGTATCTGCTGGGAGGAGAGCGCCTGTTGTGACTCACAATTTTAGAATTAAAACCCCAAATGCATAAATTGCCGTAAACCGCAAGAAACTTTGGCCGTGCCACGACTTCAGGTCCCCGTCCCCGAACGGGCTGACTGGGCTCGCTGCCAGCTTGGTAGCCGCAAGCTGAGCGGAGCTTTGGCTCCTCCGGCGCACAGACAACAGATGGAGACGCTGCCGAAGATGCCGGCACAAAAACTTGCTTAATTTAATGTTATTTGCGTTTTAGCATATAAAGAATTTTGTGTCTTAATCTTTTGACTTTGCGGCGAGCGAACGCCTCCGATGCTTTGAATATGCTAGTGCTATTTATGCCCCAGACGTGAGCCGAGAATCGAGTATCGAGAATCGAGAATCGAGAGAACAGAGAACTGGGAACTGGGAACTGAGTATTGCCAGCCAGAGACTGTCGTGACTGGCTGCACTTTTCAGTGATCTGTGCTTGTGTTTGTGCATCACAAAAAGGGATGCAAATTTATTTCTTCATTTGCATATTTTAAGGAGCTCGAATCGATATATATTTGCGCCATCTTTTGCCGCTTCGCTTGCCAATATTCATGGGCCTCGTGCGAGGCTCCTTTGTGGGTAGCAGCCCAATCCACCAATCCAATCTTTCACCCGTCCAATATCCCTTCGCTCTGCCTGCTTGATGAAACTTTATGAACTTTGGCTTTGCGCTGCGAGTGAACTATAAATTTTTGGCCCGCTTGCCTGATTGCCATTCAGGTTGTTATTGTTGTTGTTGTTGCTGTTGCTGTTGTTGGCCGCGTCGCACATGTAAATTGTATCTGTATCTTTACAATTGTGCGCAATCAGCGAAATTGTAACGCAGCTCGTATTTTACCAGCTCCAACGTCGTCGCATCCATATTCCCAGCCCACAGCTTGAACAGATCCGGGCTGATCTGAAACAGCTCTGACGCACTCGAGCCGTAAATTTAACAGCAATCGACGCAAGCTCAGAAATGTTTTAATTATATTTAAGAAGAAAGCAATCTCAGAGATTTGTTCTTTGCCTTTATATGACCTCTATTGTAAATATCAATTTCATATAAGCCAAACCGCTATTAATTCCTAAAACGAGCATGTTTATGAATGGTATCATTTCAACAGTCTTTTTGAAACATGTTCTTATTTTATATGAACTTAAAGATAATAAATTTACCTTTACAAATACTAACAACTGCGGTGTGCAGTCATTTCAAAATAATTGGGTTACTTGAATATAATATATTTAAACAAATTTAGTATAAATTCAATGGCAATTAATATTAATATATTAAATAAAAATCTTCGATTGTATTACACTTTGTACTCTGTTGGCTTAACTCCGTAGGTTCCCTCTACACTGTAAATTTAAATAAATGAATTATTATATTTAATTTACGATATCACATTAATAATAAAGACAAATAAAATATTTATTATAAAATTTAATTATTTGATAAAATTGCTATTAAAAAAATAAACACATATTCGAAAATAATAATTTAAGGTAAAAATCACCGTCAAAAAAAAGTAAAAAGGTAAAGAGGTGGTCCAACTTCAACATAGGCTTAAAGAAAATTGCGTATTCAGTTGAAATAAAACTGTACATAAAATTATGCGTGCAACCCCGCCTGGGTCTGTGTTCTGTGCCCGGGGCACATGCTAGGTTTTTCGGCAACAATGAATCGCATTAAAATGCAGAGCAGATCCTTATTGATTTATAATTCGAGTTGGAATCGACTCGGCGACACTCACTAATAACTCATTTAAGGCGAACGCCGTGCGAGGAATCGAAAGCGATTATGCAAATGGTGTGGCAGCCGGTCGGGGCAAGGGGCGGAGGTGGGCAAACGCGTAGTGGAAAACACGTCACGCGTCCCATAAATATCTGCAAATGTTTCTAATAATAGCTGAGCCAAGGACCGCCAGTTGGGACTCAAATGAAGCGTCAGCAATTGAGGAACCATTCCAGTTGCCATTTTCCATTTGCCATTTGCATGGCTGCCATTAGCTGCATCGGGGGAGGAGGAGGAGTCACGGGACTGTGTTGGTTTGCGTTTTTAATTTTTAATCTGGCTAAATTTATTTCACACTCGTTGCATGCGCGAGTACACCTCGACCACACACGCCCCTCCACCTCCACCTCCACCTCCGTGGCGACACCCTTGCACTTGCAATTGTGTCAGCGGCTTCCGGATGTATTTATGAGTTGTTCAGCATTGCAGCAGGGACATTTGAGCCACGTTGATGCCGCCATGTTGGCGTGGCCAATTGAAACTCAATCCGGCTTTAATTTCAGTGCGCATTTTATTTTGCCCAGCAGCGCCGTAAATAATGCAATTACTCATCCGCGTTGCAATCTACTGATAAAAATATTTAATTGGCATTTTTACCGCCATTTTTTATGGAAATATAAATCGAATCGCATTTCTGCCAACGCGCATAAATCCTCGAATATATATTTTCCACTCGCCGATGCAACATGCCTGATAAATAATTTAATCGAAATTTTTTCGATTACACAGCAAAGCGAAAAGTGCAGCAAAAATAAAAAAATAAAATCACGCACTTCATTTAATTTTAATTTATAATGACGCCGCCGCCGCCGCCGCAGCCAACTTGCCAGCTGACCAGCCCCAGTCATGTTTTATGCCTAGGACAGCCTCGGGCCATTTCCAGCTCGGCTCTAGCTTTGGCAAGAATCGCTCGCCCGCCCATTGCCAGCGATCTCATCTTACAGAGTTGCATGTTGCAGTTATTTTTATAACTAAATTATATACGCCAGTCTCGTGGACTGCAAGAGTCTGACTCTGTCTGTTTCCCAGTCTCAGACTCCGGCGCAAACCTCTGCTTCCCGCTCGATTTATGGCGCACAAGGAGCGCGAAACCATAAACAGCTTTTATGGCGTTCTACTGGATTATGGCCAGCTAGACCAGCCTCAGTTACATCCCAAGACTCGGTACGAGCCTGGACTGGTCTGCCTGCCAGCGATCCCTTTTGATTTAATCAACTCGATAAATTTGTGTCCCACATGCAATTGTTTTCCACTACTTTTGTGCGCCTCTCGCATTGAGTTTCAATTAAATATCCACGTTTGTTGGAACTATTCTTAAAGAAATACAACTCCTTTGAGAAACGAATATTTTAGACTCAAATGCTTTAAATTAGAAAAAAGAAACTTGTACAAAAATAAATAATTATTAATGTGTTTATATATAATTATTATATACAATTATTAAAAAAAAGTCAAAGTCTTTATTTGGCTTACTTCACACTTTTCCAAAAGCTCTTTAGCTCTTGGTAGATACCAAGCTTTAATATTCATTGCCAGTTGGATTTGGCTAAGAAACCATCTAAAAATCAATGAAGAACACGCCCAACATAACCTCTTCAATTGTATGTGGTACTTTCTGCTTCTTCCTTTTGGCCAAAAACAAATAATGCCTTATGTAAACGAAGTGCATTTATTGGCATCTTTGTAATGAGAAAAATGTACTCTGTCCCGTTTACTGTATATGTATAAGCCATTTGGTGGTCTTACTTCCGAGAAAAACTTTGAGCTCCAATTTCTGTTGTTGTTGTTGTTGTTGCTCGTTGTGGCAATGGTTGTCGTTGGTTGTTGTGCTGTCCTGTTTCGGTCCCTGTAGCCCCCTTCGGGTTTATTCATGACGCATAAATCTGGACGGCAACACTTTATGCGAATACACAAACAACACGCCACCACTCGCCATGTACTCCTCGTAAATTTCGCAAGAGCAACTTTTTTACGAAATTAAATCTTGTTACAGCAACAGTAACATATACACAAATATATATATATATATATATATATATATATATATGTATACACATATATACATATATAAATATATGAATGTGTGTGCTATATTTATGTGCTGGTGTTGGTTGCGTCGCAAGTCGCCGCGCTGTCGTCTAAGGCAAAGTTTTTGGAGTCAATTCTGAAATCTGGTCAAGCTCGCGTTTTGGTGCCAGCGAGGCGGGGGCGAAGGCTGTAGGCTGTTGGTGGTTCGGTGGGTGTGGAGACTTGGGGCGTACGCGTGTTTATTGCCCCGCTGCCAGGCAGCGACAGAGGCAGAAGCAGGAGCAAAGGCAAAGATTTAACATTCGAGCTGGTCGAGCCACATAAATTGGGACTCAGAAACCCGTGCCCAGAAGAAATAGTGGGCGGACGCAGCCTGCGCCTTGTAAAATATATATGTATATATATGTATACATGCTGCTCTAGGATTTGGGATCTATAAGAGTGCGGCTGATGCAGAGAAACAACAATAATGTCCGCCAATCATTTGCACTCGGATGTTGCATGTTGCTGTTGCAAGGGCTCCAAACGAGAGCATAATGAATGCGGTCAGCTAATTGTTAATGCACTCGCCATTATGGCCACACAGCGGCAAATCGTAAATGTAAAATGCATTTTAATTAACCGTCATATATTTCACTTAAAACATTTCAATGCAAATTGGCCCGTGTATACAAAGGGGGAGGGGCTAGGCACATAGGTATGGGGGGATTACGGGGCGCCTGCTGCTCGCCTGCGGGTCCAGCTTTAGTTTGATGGGCCGTGCTGGCCATATTAAATGTAATTATTTGGCACAAATTGCGTGTTTAGGATTAATTATGTTATGGATAGGCTAATAACGCGCTTCAAATTGCAACAACAAAAGTACCCAACCACATTTCAAATTATGTGCCGCTTAAAATGCGCGTTGATTGGCAGATCTCGTATTATAGAAATTAACCACACGTCCAAATAGAGACCGATATAGACTTGTGCGTGAGTCGAATTTAATTAGCACCCTGGGTTAAGTGCACCAAAACACATACAGAGAAATAGTGTTCATTTGTCTGCTGAGAAAATGATTCAGCTTACAAGGAGTCAAACGGAATTATTAATCATATTTTCCTCATACATTAAATGTTTCCATCAATTAAATTGCTTATGACATTTGTCTGATTTTACTTAAATATTTAAATTGAGATATTTTAAGTAAAGAAGAAGAATAAAGATGTGAAAAACATTTTTAGTAACTCATTTATATCAATTAGTGTATTATCCTAAAACTAAATGGAGAAATGTAAGCACATACAATTTCCATTCAACATCCAGAGGCAACTCTACACTATTTGTAGCTCTATAATGTTGTAACTTACCCCAAACCAGCTCAAGCATATAAAATTCGTTTAATTACGCAAACATATTCATGTTCATGCACTCGTTTATTTGCATCGTACATGGAACCACTAAGCAAGCAACAAATAGAGACGCCTCAAATCGAGGCCTAAAATCGAGACGCGAAACTGAGTGAATTTAGTTTCTGTATTCCGCTTCAAATTTATTGTGGAAATAGTGTAATTTTTGTGTATTCCGGTTTATGTATGACTACATTGTAGGTTCGGCACGACGTTAAAAAAAGTCGGAGTTTTGTTTTATAAAATGTACAGGTCAAACTCTTGCAACACGGCTTGAATTTTGGCTGCAGTAATTGCAATTGATGACAGCGAAGTGTGTTGGCCAGGTCAATCGAATGCAGCTAAAACCTTGGCAGTAGCCATTATTCTATAGTGCAACTTTCACAATTTTCTAAAAAAAAAGCAGGTTGCATAATTTTCGACAAAATATGGGTGCAAAAAATAAATCATAATTATTGCGCTGAGGACACAAAAAAAAGCAACTCAAGGTTAACCATAGAATTTAGAGCAGGTTCCCAAATGCATTTGCCGCTCATTAAAAACGCACAAGTGCAGCCAACAAGAGCAGTGCGACACGATCCATTAACAGCTGAGCGAACATATAGCTATCTCGCTCTGGCAAAGGTAAGCCTTGCACCTTTTTTTAATGGCCGCCGGTGCTGATGAGTTGACCTTGGTAAGCATTTTAAGCGGAAATTTCAAGCAGACGGTTTTTTACGATCTTTTTATGACGTTTGGCAAAAAATATGAAAATAAAAAGGAAAAAACTACATGTTCCCGCCGCGTAGCAAACTGTTTTGGATTTGGTTTTTTAGCTGCAACCTCTGGAAATTTATGATTTATGATGATGTCCGTGACCCTTTAGCCAACAGGCAAAGATCAGCATCAGACACAGGATCGGTTTAGGGATCGGCGACTGCTGTTTTGCCAACACTCAGTATGAAACCCAGTATCCGGCTGCTTGGACGTGGCGGATTAACTAAAAACCAAGCGACGGCAATACACCAATGCAAAATGAGTTAAAAAACGTTCGGTTTGAAAATATGAAATATGAAAAATCTTTAAAAAAAACATATGGTAAAAGGATGTGCGTGTGTGAAAGTGAATGTGTTTTGTAAATTTTATTCAAGAAATAATTAAAATGAACGAGTAATCGAACAATGGATAACAACAACAGGACTTTATTTGTACAAGTAAGTTATTCTAAAATAAAATAGATGCCAGCAGATTTTACAGAGATTATATGCAAAGTACCAGTTATTAAATGATGATGATGATGATAATAATTTTTATATGATATAATAAATCGATAGCACTCAAAACTGATCTAATGTATCAACTATAGATTTGAAAAATATCAATATCCATTAATTTTATAAAGTTATGAATCGTAGCAAACCTCACTTGATATTCATAAATGATTCCTCACTTGATTTCTACTCATTCCTCACTTGATATTCTACGTTAAGTTAAAACAAGTTAAAATATCATTTACAATATAAATAGATACGAATCCAATTTTCTACTTTCACAAAAGTAACTAAAATATAATTTACACTGCAAATAGATATGAGAACAATTACAAATTACTTTTAACTCTATGTTTGAAACCATTTTTAAATAAATTTCAACTATAACCGGGAAAAAAACATGGCTCGAAGAGTGGGTAAGAATGTAAAGTCCTGCAATAAATCACACAAGGTAGCAGATTCATCTGGATGCTCGGCCCGCATCTCTTCGCATTCTCATGCTTCTTTCCAAAGGCGTTCGTTGTGTTTTGAGTAATTCCGCGGAATACGCATCGCGGATGCAGCCATGTATACTTTCGGACAGCTAAAGAAATCTGAAGAAAGAAATAAGGAACAGAAACTAAAGAAAAATCTTAAGAGAGCAATAAACAACATGGTTGACAATCTTAAATCTTGCAACTTGCAGGGCACCGCTTCAGATACAGATACGAATGCGAATGAATGTCGCAGCCATTATGGAACGCTGTTGTTCTTGTTGTTGTTGTTGTTATTCTTGCTTTGGACATTTCTTTTGAGTTGGCTGTGTTGTGCTGTGTTGTAGTGGAACCAACACAATCACAATACCAACAAAACCCAATGTCTGCCGCGGTCATTGCTATGCTGGAATGCAGCAGCAGCAACAATAACAACAACGGGTTCGAAACGGGCCAGTTTAAAGGCTTGGCCTGACCAGACCCGGGCCTTTAACCGAGACCCCCAGCCAGAGCCATGGCCCTCGTTGCTTAGGTAGGAAAGAATACAGCACCTACCCTCGCTCCCCTCGCTTTACCCTAGCTCCAATGTTGTACACGACTCGGTTCTGGGCCTGGGCAACGTGTTTGTTGCCTGGTTGGGTTGTTGTTTGTCTCCTTTATGGCTTCTTTTCGTACCTTTTATCTCTATCTGTGATTGTAGCCAGATTTTTCTTGGCGTCGTTGCTGGCTTCTCTTTTGGTTTTGGGGTCACATTTCTGTGCTTTGCGGGTAAAAGCCAAATGAAGGAGCTTTCCCCCTCTTCGCGGATATCGTGTGGCAGCGTCTCCATCGTAATGGCTGATAAGCGGCACGCACTCGTGAGTTATGGCTGTCGGGTCGCAGCCCATTAAACTAGCCAACCCGTTAAGCCAGATCATAATTACCAGATAGTCCTTAAGGCAGTTCCTCTTCCGTGCAACTGTTTAACGACATTTTAAACACTTATGTTTTCTTCTTCTCTCTTTTTGGGAGGTGGCTTGAGGCATAATTATAACACACACACACACAAAAGTTGTAGGTTGTAACAGACACAAAAACATTTGGCATTTGATGTTTATTTAATTTACCGCAATTCATAACAATTTCGTTTACGACATTTTTACAGCTCAAAAAGTCGTAAACAAAATGTGGTCGTCGATTTGTTTGATGCCACGAGCCGGCGTCTCCGTCTGGCTTTATGAGCCACCTTGAGCCACCCACCACCACTCGCTCTCTCTCTCTTTTTCTCTGCCTTCTCTCCTTTCTCTCGTTTGGCTACTGGGCAATGCACTACTCCGGACCACCGGCAATTAAACGCCAAGTGCAGCTCGTCTCTGCACCCTCGCCTTAGCGATTTATGTGCGTTTTATAGATCGTAAAAGCAGCACCAACAGCAACAAGGCCGTTGATTTTATGATGTGTTGAGTGGCAAGCATAGCTGCCAGAGCAGCAAGGACAGGGGCAACACTTGTCATCATCCAGTGCTGGAGCTGGAGTCCGCTTCGGTGTCCCTTTGAACTGGGCTGCTGATTGGGCTCAAGTGCAAGCGCCATCGTAAAACTTCAGCTAATGCCTGAGAGAGCCGTAAAACGGCTATAAACAAAAGTGTTGTTAGCCCAAAGAGCTGAACGAGACAAACGCCATTTGGAAAATATTTGTGTTGCTTTGTAAACATTCTGATTTACTACAGATAATCGTGTGTCTTGTCATAAAAGCAGTTGCATTAAATCTTCGAGCATATGGCCAGAAGGTGTCTGCTCAATTGAGTCATAAAGTGCTGATTGATTTACAATGTTTATAATGCTTATTATATTTACCATGTCGGATCTGTGCAATTCAATTACGGCTAAAAGGGGTTTGTCTTGCAGACAGATTTAATAAATCATAAATCCTACATTTTAAATGTAATTAAGTGATAGACATAAATAATTTTATGTTTATTTGAACAGCAACTAGACAACTTCGCATCTTGTTCTTCCATTTAGAGAGTTATTTATAACTATTACATTTGCTTACCTATTTTATTTCTAACACACCTCTATTTCTACTGCACCTCTCTGAATAGCTTATTAAAAATCTTCATAAAATCTGATTTCAACAAATTTTAAAATTTAATTAACTGACAACCTAGAAAATATGACTTTCAGGAAAATAATAGTTTAAAACAATGAGAGCCTAATAAAATGATGGTATAAAATATTTACTTTAATATATTAATTTCTTTTGACATCATTGCCTTAATGATTTATCTTAAAGCTATAAATAAGTGTTAGATATTTAGTGGGCATTTGTAATTGACTGGACAAACAAGCTCGAATGCATTTGCGGCTAATTACGGTTAGAGTCAAGCGCAAAGACAACAAAGCACACACATCCATATCCACATCCATAACCATATCTATAACGTGCATGAGCTCCATTATTAAGCTAGCTGAAGACGTGTTGAGAAGTAATGCCAGTCGCAGAGCCAATCGCAATCGCAGACCCCAACCCAGACACAGACCCCATCGCAGAGCCATAACCAGACCGAACACGGATCCACGTAACAGACCCGGCCAGACAGAGAACAATTGAACTAATGACGTGACTATGGACAGTCGGCATCGGTCTGTTGTTCATTCCGCAGACGGTCATTCAACAGACGGCCCAAGTTCCACTGTCTGGTGGCCAGTGGCTCATTGTTATCATTCGGAGCGGGAATGGCAATGGCAACGGTGGCGGCGGCGGCGACGGCGGTCGAGACTTATGCATCGAAAGTGTTGTTAAATTACGCCAAATTGCTTAATTCCAATAATGAAACGAACCGACTCAGCGCCTGTGTTTCGACCACTCAATGAAATTATAAATTTTCGGTCAACTCGCCGCGTCCAAATGATATGCAAAGCGCATGAAAATGAAGCCTCAACAGCGAATTCAATTTTTGTATCTGTTTCTGTTTCTGTGTCTGAGTCCCCATTAAAAATGGGTAAGAAGGGTATAATGGTTTTATGCAAATGTATGTAACAGGCAGAAGGAAGTATCTCCGACCCCTTAAAGTATATATATTCTTGATCAGGATCAACAGCCGAGTCGATATAGCCCTGTCCGTCTGTCTGTCTGTCTGTCTGTCTGTCTGTCCGTCCGTCCGTCTGTCCGTCTGTATGAACAGGCGGATCTCAGAGACTATAAGAGCTAGCGAATCAAATTTGGCAAATAAGTTCTCGTGTACCAGGCGCAGATCAAGTTTGCTTTATTTTATTGATAACTGCCTCAGTTTCTGAATTATAGGCAGATGCTTCTAATTTATACATAATATGATTACACGTATTATTAATAAATTGCCAAAATTGCATTAAGATCGGATATGAAACACCAAAGTTATAGTCGAAAATATATTTTCATATTCTTGCTGTCAGCAACCGCAAGCATTTTCTGTATGCATAAATGGGCGAGCGCATGTGGGAGAAAGAGATGGCATGATAATCGACGCTAGTGTCAATATATTTGTGTGTATTCTGCAGAGCCCCAATAAGTACTGTTTCGTGTACGTATGTATGTCTGTATGTATGTGTGTATATGCTTGTGAGTAAAAAGACTCTGTAAGAAATGCACTTGCAGAACTGAACATTTAAGAGCAAAATCATCTTAAAGGGAAATTTGACAATAAAACTAGAATATATTTAATAACTGGGTTAAGGGTATATCGTAGTCGAGCTAACTCGACTAAAGCTTAATTGTTTTTTTTCTTTGGCTTTGGTTTTGCCGAATCGTTCTGGCGGCGATCGCACCTCATCGCGAACGCCTCAATGATCGAGACAATTCCCGGTTTTGTTTCCAGCCCCCGATCCCGTCCAGACGGCGACGCAAAGGGAATCTTTTAATGGGCCCATCCAATTGGTCGTTAATGTTGCGTTTTATTTGGCTTTTGCCCGTTGTTATTGTTGTTGCTTTTGTTATTGTTTTTGTTGCTGCTGTAGACTTACTCAATTTTATTATTGTTTATTTATGCGATTTTAAATAATACGCCGCAATTCCAAAAGATAAGACGCAGCCTGTGAACTTTTTTGTGTGTGTTTTTTTTTTTTTTTTTTTTGCTGTGCATTGATTTACTGCCAAATTATTTATTAGATGGTCTGGAGTCTTATATTTGTATTGGATTGTTCCAACTACATACTTTGGTAATATTTTATTGAGTAGGATTTTGTTTGGTTATACGTTTGGCGCCCCAAACAAAACATTATGAGCTTTTCGTAAGTTTTTTTGTGTCAGATAAAAGAAAACAAATTTGAAGTCTTTGTGAAGTTTTCTATTTCATAATATTTATTGCCATCGTTATCGTGGGCGTATACGCAATATTTCATAATCGTCTTTTTATGTCAGACAATTTTGTGGAACTTTGTTGGTGGCTGGAGATGACTTAGTTGAACAATGGCAAGCTATATGTGACTTGTAAAACATTTACAATAAAGCTTAAGTTTGAAATGTAAAATTGAAAAACGATTCGATTGAATTCAGTTCAAAACGAGTCTTATTCAAATCAATCTTTCAAACGTTTAAGTATGTCAGATGGGTTTACAGTGAGTGGGAATGTGTAAATCGAAGAGTCAACGTACCTTAAATGATAACAAATATTAACCTTTGACATTTTAAAAGTTTTTTTTCTTGACAACACACTCTGTAGGAGTAAAATAATTTCATACAGTGTTAATTTTAATAAATGTCAAAATTCTTCAGCCTTTTAAGATCTCCAACAAATTGTTCCGTTTCGAATATATTGAAACATTTAATTTTCAGCCAACTTTTGTAGATATAATTTAAGTTAATATTCAACATTGCTTAAAGTTTAGGTTTTTAAAAACATCCCAACAAAGTAATAAGTTAAGTTATTTGATCAACCATTTTTCGTGGCCCAACTGAAAAGTGTGGCGACTCACGTTCGGTTTGCCATTGTTCGGTGCTTTCCAGCATGGCTAATGCTTTTGTTGCATTTGCCGCTGGGTCAGAGCAAGATGTTGGCCGCGGAGGCGTCCAATGTACGTCGACAACAACAACAACAACAACAACGACGTCGACAGTGTTTGTGAGTTGGCCTGGTGACTTTTGTTGCCACTTTATCATGGTCGAGTATCATAATTTAAGCGAATCGCATGCAAACAGACAAGCCGACAGACACTTATACATATACTTGGACATACACATCGTTACCTACACCCACACTCGATGTGTTGTTGCCGCGCTAACAACAACAACAACAACAACAGCAACAATGACAACTGCAATGAATAAAATTCGTTGACATTCGTTGCGCTGACTAAGCGCAAAGGGGGCAAGTTGGAATGGGGATGCATATGCTCGCCCGGACAATGGACAAAATGTCTGGCCACGCCCTCTGTCACTCCCCTACCCGCCCCTCTCCAAGCAACTGAGTGCAGTCCTCGACTTCCTGCGACAAGTTTGTGTGCTCAAAACTCGTATTATGTATATAATGGTTTTGTTTTCATTATGTAGCCCCAAAAATAAAAGCATCGATGCGGCCTGCTAAACAGTTTACTAGCCATTGATTAAATGGCCAGTCGGAGGCCATCAGCTTTTGGCCAAAAAACTGAAATTAGTTGGCATTTTAACATGAACACCTGACACTAACTTTCGTGTCTGGGGCCAACTTCCTGCAGGCTCCGGGCTGATAATAGTATCTCTCTTTAGTCAAATGGATAATATTACCAGTATGAAGTAGAGTTGGGGCATGTACGTGGCCGGCCATTACCGAAGCTGCATGCCGCAACCGCAACAAGAAACAAGAGTATCAGCAGCAGCATCAGCAGCAGCATCTGCAGCAAGAGCAACAATGGGTTATTGAACGATAATTCCATTTAAGCAAATGTTCGCGTTGAGCACCAGAATTGTCCAAATTATAGCATATGTGCGGGTCCCCCCTCTTCTCTCTCTTCCCTCGTCACTCCCCTTAACCAGTTGCCTGACCACATATGAATTAAAAAATGTAAAAGTTTCCTCAAAATCAAGTCGATTGCAACTCTTTTTGCTAAAATGCGCGTAATAACACACTCAAAGATCGAAGAACAGTACAAACGAAGAACAGCATCCGTACTCCACTCAACTACCCCTACCTTACCCCTACCCCTTCACCATTCTACTCATGACTGCGTTTGTCGCTGTGGTCCGCAGCGGCCAATCCGTCGAGAAGATGTATTTTCACTTAAACGTTTTACTCTGCGAATAATGGCTTTAATGACTTTAATGGCGTACGGATAATTTCGCCAACGGGCAGATGACCAATTCCCCCCGCCCCGCCGCTTACTCTTCCCACTCGGCGGCCTTAATTGAGGAAAGTTGCTGCTGTGGCAGCAAGATGCGCACTCAATGCAGCCCGTCTCCCTTTGCAACGAAGAGATACCTGTATACCTGTAATTTGTTGATGTTGCGTTTCGTTTAAAATGCACTTGATTGGCCAAGCTGCAAGAATAAATATTCAAGCTGATTAAACGAATAAAAAACTCAATAGCTAACATAAATGCTACTCATCAGAACTCTTGGCTTTAACCAGAAAAAATAGACCATCCCTAGACCATTTTTTAATTTTATGTACTTCATGAACTCGTTTACATGTAATATTTTCCGGTACTAATTTTAAACAGACATTTTATTTTAGTTACTTACAACATGAATAAAGCTTAGACTAAGTGACACAGCAGTCTATCTTTAGATTAAAGTTGACTCAAAGTTGACAAATTTATGCATATATTTCTCAGCTGAAATACAAAGCTCATAATCATCATCATCATCATCTAGCCAAGTAATCAACTGAGCGAGAAGAGCCTTGAAAACTCGCAACTGTTCAACGCTTAACCAAAAAAGATTGAAACAAAAAACAGGTATGACAATAACCAAATAAGAGATACAAAAACAAAAATGACACAAAAAAAATGCCGTGACAAGGTGACACAAATCAAAAGGTGCAACATAAAAAATGGCATTGAGAAAACAGATAATTAAGGCAAGTTGAGGGGAAGAGAGAAAGAAAAGTGCCAAATGGCGACCGGTGAGTGGAATGACACGAAACGACAACGGGATGCAAGTTGAGGGTGGGAGCGGAAATTTGTTGACTGACAAGTCGCACATTTTCAAAAGAAATTACAAAAAAAGAAACCATCGGAAAATGCACATAAATTGTGAGCGACGGAGCCAAGCAGACGTCGACAATTTTGAAAAACTGAAAAGGAAGCCGTCGAACAGCTGCCAGCGGCTATGGAAGTCATCTTCTCGCTGATGGACTTATGTATGTACACATGTATGTATGTATGTTCTGGAGCTGGGTGAGACCGATGCCAATGCATTTCCAAATTAGTCGAAAGCGACTCGCTGCGAAGTCAATTAAGAGGAAATTGATCGGGTAAAAAAGCGAGGGGAATACTTAAAAACCCATTTTTTAAGACATATATTTTTGATAATTGTTTACGAAAAACATTCCCAGCGTCCATTAAAATTGTCGCGCTGCCGAATTTATAAACCAAACGAAATATGCGACTTTTTCATTAAAATTCCGGAGGCGTCAAGTAACAAAAAATGCTTTTATTATTTTAATTACCCATTTCGGGCGGACTGGCAAACTCAGCTGGCACTTTGGCCAGTCAATATTAATTTCATAAAAATAACTTTGCAGCATTTTTTCTTCATTTTTTTTTTCTGTTTGTCGACTGCTTGTTTTTCTTCGTTAATGTCCCTTATAGAAAACGTGTCTTTTGTTTCTCTGACAGCTGCGCCCCGAACCGGGCTGAAAGCAGTCTTTGGTACATGTGGTAGTGTGGGGACGTGGGTAGGCAAGAGGAGCTGGCAACTGGGGACCTGGTATCGGAATGTTTTCTTTATAAAAACTCCCAATTGAGCGCGACAGACATGCCAAACATTCATAGATAGATGCGCATTTGTGGCCCGTTCGATAAACATTTATTGGGCAATCCAATCACGGAATTCACGTTCGCAGTCGTGACAGTTTCGTTAAAACGCTTTTTGTTTAATTTTCTTCCCTTTCCATTTCATTTTGTTCGTTGGAGCCAAAGAATTATGCTTGGTGTATGAAAAACAAATAAATAAAAACAGATGTGCATGGGATAACTAAAAATACAGCAAAAATAAAATCGAATTTAGAAATGATAAAGAATTTATGCTTCCAATTTTACAGGAAAGCGAAGAATATATTAAAATTATGTATAGTTTTGGCTTATATAAAATATAATTTTGTTGGTTTAAGCCCGATATTTCTTACGATGAAAATCCCATTTAAGCAGCATATTAAAAATCAACTGATAAATTACTTATACTAAGGCATAAGCAAATTTTATTGAGTATTATTGAGATGTGGCAATTGTAGTTGTATTTGGTATTTGTAAAACTGAAATTTTAGGTATTTCAGAACATTTCAAATTCCATTTTCGAAATGTGTAATATTTAATTTAATTTAATAAATAATGTTTAACTCACTAAATTTAATAGGTTACGTGCAGAATTTAAATATTTAATTACTTGTTCGACAATAAGTATTTGAATATGTTTCTAATGAATAAATTCTTCCAATCACAAAATGTGTAGCTAACGATAACGATAAGTACAATCAAATTTTATTAATTCGATTCATAGAATTAAGAAAATCAGGAAACATTTTAAAAGACATGCAACGTATACATTTTTGTTACATTTTTCATATTATTTGTTTATTTTTTGGGCTTGAGACTTAATCATGCTTATGAGAATCAAATTATGGAAACAATATTCCATAAGGAACTCAAATCTTATATTGTTATTTAAATTTAATGAAAATAATCCATAATAATTGCTCCCCAAGAACACACACAAGCTAATTTCCGTTGCCGCAGAGCCGCTTCCCACAAGCCAGGCAATATTTTAACGATTCATCAACAAAGCGAGTGACAAGCCATCAAAAGACGTAGACAAATTGTCATTTGATTCAATGAGGCCAAACACATCACACAAAAACGGAGAAAAAAGCCCACTTTGCTCCTTGATGGGGCAAGTCGGTGATTAGACGCATCATCTTGGGGCAATTTGTCACCGCACAACGAGCGACGGCAGGCAAATGGCCACTAAAAATCATTTAAAGAGGAATAAAAATATTTTTTATAGCATTTTTATAGTTGTTACAACAATCTAATAACAATCCAAATAATTATCCAAACAAACAATTTCACCGACGCCAAAGCGACGGCAACAGCAATGGAATCGCTCAGAGCCCAGTTACAGTTACTGTTGCTGCTCCTGCTGCTGTTGCTGTTGCTCCGACGGACGACGAAAATGAGCCATAAAACGGGCATAAAACCCCAGTGCGAAGCGCTACTGCTACTTTAGGCCACGCCTCCGCTGCCGACAGCGCCGTCGACATCAACGACGCGCATACGGAAGCCATAACGGCCATAACGATAACTCAAAGCAAATGGCGTGCGCAAGTGGGACAGATACATAGCGACTGAGAAAGAGAGAGAGCGAGAGCGAGAGCATCTACGCTGCGCTGCAAAGAGAGCCAAACTGCGCACCCTAATGGCTGCGCATTAAGCCGCTGCCACCACCGCTGCTGCTGCTGGTGCTGCTGCCGCGACTGTTGCTCTCTCTTTGGGAAACGAACCTGTGCCGGGGCCACGTGTCTCTCGCATTAAAGCAAGTAAATCGCCAGTTGAGCATAATCGATACACAGCTCGTTCTGATTTCATTCGTGAGAATTGCTTTTCTCACGCTCTTCGACTTCGACTTCGGCAGCGCGCCGACGTCGCCGGTGAAGTGGCTGTTGTTGCAGCCATAACTGTCGTCGTTTATGGCCGTTTTAAGTGCGACTGAGATGGCCTCATAATCGTTTGCTGAATGTTGCTCAATTGTTTGCAGTTACCAGTTACCGAAGCGCTCTTTTCGAGCTGCTCTTCCCCTGCGGGGCCCCGTGGGCATTTGCATGTTTGTTTGCCAATACTGCCTAATGATGTTTGCTCGCATTAATTAGTATTGATTTAATTAGTGTGTTGTCCAGCACTGACCAAAACTTACACTGTCTCGCTCACACTCACACTCCCGCTGGTAGTCGCACTCACACAAGCACACGCACTTGTATTAGTCTCTCGCTCTCTTTGGCGCTTTTTTACGGGGGCGCTTTTTTGCTGCTGCTCCAACAACAGCAACAGCAACAGCAACAACAACAACAACAACGGCGAAAAAAGCTCTCGCGTGCGCATCTGCCGAGTTTGCACGGCTGCCAGAATGGGACATAAAATGTGCCAGGCAGTTAAAATGTAGATTTAAGTAAGTGGAAACGAGATCGTTACGTTGGCGCATAAAAATAAAAATCATTGTTGTTGTGCACTGATTGAAATAAGCAGTAGCAATAGCAGCAGCAGCAGCAACAGCAGCAGCAAGAGCAACACCAGCACGAACAGCACGGCGGTCCAAGAAAATCGCACGAGTTTTCCCGCCCCAACCAGTGTTCATTTCGTGCGTTTTCACTCGACTTTTCTTTGAGTGGAATTGCTCGAGTTGCGAGTTGAGTTTGAGTTTCTTTTCCGGGGCCAACATGTTGCGAGTGTTGCGAGTGTCTCCCCACTTAGCCCCCATGAGCCATCGTTGCTTACTCTAGATCAATCAAGGTTTTGGGCCCACAAATGTGGCAGCGGCACCTAAATAACACCTTAAACTTGTTTATAACCAGCGTAAAGAAGTTTTTTTCTTTATCAGCTCGACGCTAGTGTTTTGTTTCGCTCCCCGCTTCCCGTTCCCTCTGCCGTTTTACTATTATTCATTAATTCTCGTTACCCTGTTTCGCTTGTTGTTCTTTTTAAGATTCTTTTCATTTTCATTTTATGTTTTTTATGCGGGCCTTTATGACTTTTATGGGGTTTAGTGCGTGCCAAAAACGAAAAAAATACAACACAACAACAACAACAACAATTTTTAATTGAATAATGCCCAAGCGGCCGCCGGCGTCGGCTTTTCAGTGTTTGTTGTTGTTGGTGTTGCCTGTTGTGTGGGGCGTTGGCTTCGACGCCGGCAACGGTAATTAGCCAGATAAACATTTAATTGCCAAATTCAAAATTGGAAACTACCACGAAAATTCCATATGTATTTCAATTGGGTCAAAGAACTAAATAAGAAGAAAAGACAGCAGCCCATCTTGGGGCAAATCGGTTTAAGATTTGTGCTTAACAGGCTATGGTGATAGTCTTTAAAGGTAATGTGTTTCTACATATTTGCCGACATTTAAAATTATATATATAAATATTTACGTCGATAAAAAAGTACAGTTTAATGCAAATTAGAAGTGGATAAAACTAAGGTGATTTTTATGACACATTTAATAACTTTGCAGCTATAATTATTGTAGAGAGCCCTATTACTAAAATAGGTCTTAATTTATGGGGCTTAAATTGCTTAAGGGTCCACCACAAGTGTTGTAACTTTAATCTACAGAATAATTGGCTGTATTTATGGGCAGGAAAAGTTAAATTGATAAATTATAAAAAATTATTAATGAAAAATATGAAAGAAGAAACTTAATAATATAAATAATCAGTGACTGCAACTTGTCGCAACAAGGAGCTGACCGGTTACTCAGCATAATTGCCAACGCCGGACGGTTTACGTTAATTGAAATTTTTTAATATGGTTGGCCTCTTTCGGGGCAGAGGACGGGTCGGCGATGGGCTGAACGGGAAGTGAGTGTAAACACGACATGAAATGTTGCCATTGCCAGCTACTTACATGCGGCTGCAACAGGAATGTGCGTGTGCAGCACATGCAACATGCCACATGACCACTTGGGCAGTCGGACTGGAATGACGACCCTAGGACCCCCCTACGGGTAACTCCTTTGGCATGCCGCGCGTGAAAGGCACCAAAGGATGCAATTTATGTGTGGCACAGGCTCGTGTAATTGCACGCAATGCCGTCGCAGTTGCAGTTGCTGTTGCAGTCACAGCCAGCGAGGAGTCGGCGACCTGAACGGGTCGAGTTTGCTGTCCGCGTCGCTCACACGAGTTTCAATTTTTAAAAATTATGAAAACAGCAGCAGAGCAAAATGAAAACAAAAAAAAAAACATCAGAAAAAGCTGAAACACAAACAGAGCAGCCGGTTGCTGTATTCATCCTTGTTGTTGCCGTTGTTGCTGTTGCTGTTGCTGTTCTCGTCCTGGCCGCATGTGGCGCTGCCTGCCTGCAGTGAGAGTCCATTTGGCACACCAAGTGCCGCACGGATCGGTTACGTGGAATGTCCTTTTAATGGACTTTACACACTCACACTGCGCCGAGAACTCAGCGCGTCGCATCCTTTTACAAACCTTTTACGTTGCACTCATGTTCCGCGCCGTTTGATTGCCGTGAATTGCTGCCGCATGATTTTTATCCTTTTCCGTCGGGTTTCCTCTCTTTTTGTTTTGTGTTTTTTTTGTCTCCTCTTTTGTTGCCCTCGTCACAGGCACGTCATAATTTCTCTCCTGTGTGTCCGGCCAGGCAATTACGGCACATTGTGAGCGCTAGGAGCAGTTGGACAGCAGCTGACCAGTTGCCAGCTGACAGACTCTTTGCGGTCATTAACTGCACATAAAATTTCAAAATAGTCTGAAGAGGTCAAATTTCAAAATAGTTCTGTGTATTTAAATTACTTTAAACATTGAAAAGGAAAAGCTTAAATAGCTGGAATATTTACTTTTTTAAATTTTGATAAGAATTAAATATTTGTTTGTAAATACACAGACAGCATTTGAATTGAATGAAATGTTTTTACAATTTGTAGTTAATGGATGAGTTAAGAGAGTAAAGTAAAATATTTCATTTAGGAGATTATTACAATATATTGTAAAATATCACTTAATGTTTGTTTTAATTTACCCAATATTTTATAATTTACATCAATTTAAATATCAATTTCAAACCAACTAAAATTTTCACAGATAAACTAGATTTATAGCTTCTTAAAAGCCGAGTACAATCATGGTAGGTAGTCGCCCATCTAGTTGACATCTCGCACAGTTAGTTGGATGTTGGATTAGTCGAGTGACCGCCGTCCAGTGCCAAGTGTCAGTTGCAGTTGTTGTCGTCTCCCCGGGGGCGGTAGATGCAATGGCGACTGAAATGGCGTTGGAGTGTCAGAAGTGACGCTGAATTTATTGCCGGGGTTTTATTTATGCGCTTATCGTTGCCAGTTGTTGGCCTTAGCACGTTGTCAAGTGTTTATCATGGTCAGAACACCGAACACCGAACACCGATCCCCGAACTGGACCCGGTCCGCAACTCCGACCGAGAACTCAAATGAAACGAATACCAAATGAAATTCCAAAAAGCTTAAAATTAAATTTATGACTGCAGCTAAATCATGCGACCAACAAATAAAGGAGAAGATGGCAGAACAACTAATGCGTGTAGTACGAGTATCTGTATTTGTATCTGTGCGAGTGTATCTGTAGCTGTATCTGTATCTGTATCTTGTAGAAGTGCTGCGAGCGGGTGTATCGCATGAATGAGCCTGTCGCATGATTTAGGTGCCACGCCAGAGTCAAATTTAAATAATAAATATTTCATAGTTACAAGAGCGGGGAGTGGGAAACGAACGGCGAGAAAATCGAAAGCTGAATGTGTAAAATATTCAAAACGAGGCACACACACCAAATTTGTGCGACTAAATCAAAATGTTGTCGAAATAAAACGTTTGAAAATTGAATTTCGGGTTTCTTTTTTGTGTGTGTGTGTGTGTCTGTGTGTGTTCATCTCCAACCAAATTGAAAACATTTGTAACGGAAATGAAAACCATTTTTTTCTCTCTCCTTCTCTTTCTCTTTCTCTCCCCCCCACCTATTCCAAGAGCATTGTTGTTGGATTCAAGGAGGGGCTGCGGCGTCAAAACCCCAAAAACTCGACTCGTTGGCAACTCAGCGTTGGGGTCTGAATTTAAATTAAGAAATTTATCTTTTGAATGCGTCTTTTTATCCATTTCGAGTTCCCTTTGTGCTTTCCTTTGTTTTGTAAATCGTCTTTGTGTTTACACCCAAAAAAAAAAGTCAACAGCAACAAAATAAAGGTATACATCTCACCTTCTGGCAAATAAAATTGAAATACGTGTGATTATACTATATTTTTTCATCTTATTTTGAAAAAAAAATACAATTTCTAAGATTTTATCAGAAATGCCATGCATAAATAAATTTTAATTTATTTCGTGTTTATTTTGCAGTCATTTGGCATGCGCGAAACGAGTCGCATCGAGTTGCTTAATTTAATTTCAAAGATTTATTTAAGCACCCAGTTTTGCACCTCCGATTCTTAAGTCTCCCAACAACAATATTTAATAGTATACTCTAAGCTGAGTAGGCGTATAGCTCTATAAATCAGAGGGACGACATATATTTGCATACGAAACTGCGCATCTTCAAGATAATTGCCTTAAATTAGTTAATATTTAGAAGACAATTAAATAAATCTGCAGTGCAAATAATGCCATATGTCAATGGGATTTTTGCTCAGAAGCTGCAATATTTTCACAGTTTTTATTGCCAGCAATTGACTTTATTCACGATTAATGCAAATCTGTTCAATAAAATGTTCAAATTACGCGCCAACCCACAAAAACACTGCCCAGTTGCCGAAACCGATTCGAAAACACGCACTTAAAACTCAATAAACGTATTCAATGAATCGAAATTGATTTCTTAAGATTGCATATTTTACAGTGTAGAATGATTTTTAACTGAATAAATAACTTGTTTTTATTGTGTGAAATAATGCGTGAGAAGTTGAAGTAGCAGAAAATATTTAGAACTACAAAACTCGAATAGCACATATTATATGTATATCAGATTTCAACCTTGTTGACCGTCTATCTAAAGAGTCTCTTAACCTTATTTATAAATTTATAAATTATATAAATGTATTTATATTAAATTGGGAGTTCATTATTGTAGGTGACTTGAGTGGGCAAATTATATTTCAATATTTAAGCATAATTGTGCGGCTTATATAAGGGTACTTAGAGCTCAATAACTGTTTCATGGGGGTGCCTTACAGTAAATTAATAAAATTTCCTAAAGCATCGAATTATTGATGGCTTCGTAAAATTAATTGTTACATTTTTTGGACTTCTAATTGAAATGCACTTCATTAATATCAAATTTAAAGCGTCAGAATTCTCTGCAGCTCCTTATAATGTAGTAAAATATTTTATAATTTCATTTTCTATAAGTGTTTAATATTCATTTCCTAATAACAACCTTAAAAATGGTGTTTTATTTTTAAAGCTTACTCTTTCATTTTTTAATTACACAGACGCACGTAAAGAACTGACAGATGTAGTTGGATTTCTACCCTGGACATTGTGGAGCAGTCAAACAAATTTACAGCATATGAACATTAAAAACCCGGAATGCGTTTAGGTGAGTGCCTGTCCACATATGAATAAATGTGAATGTTTCTCCTTATTTATGCTCTGTATACATAATACTGTGTGAGTGTGTGAGTGGGCATGTTTTTAATGAAACTGGTCTGCGTTGAGTGGTATGTTGATGTAATGTATGTGGAGTTGAGTCCATAACTGGCACGGCTTGGATGTATGTCAGTGTGCCTGTGGGGTAACTGGGACCAAGGATATTTGGGTAGAACGAACGTGCCGTCCAATTTGCGCCATGTGTGTGGCATACTCCCCTTTCGCACAGCCCAAAAACCAGAACAAGAAAAGAGCAGAACGAGATACAAATACAAATGTAGGTGAAGTGCGGACTCTCGTTGACCGCTCGACGTTGACCGGGCTCAGGGCTCTGGGCTCTGGACTCTGGGCACGGCCAAACGAATCTCGAGCCAAAGCGGGCGGCATAAAATACTCAAAGACTCATTTGCATATTGGGCTAACGGTAACTGTAACAGGGAAAGTGTTGTGGCCCACAGGAAAAGCGACTTCGTTGCCAGTCCCAATTCAATTTTTGAGGCTGTAGTCGTTTGTTGGTTTTTCTAATTAACAAAAGAATTTCGTGGGGCGTGTTTTCATTTGTTATTTATGCATCTATTTACGGCGGCCATTGCGAGACCCTTTGACCTATCGCTATCCGAGTGGTTCCGCTGGCGTATGAGTTATGCACTCGCTTCGATAGCGATCTAATTGAATGATTTACGACCACCACATAATGTTGTTGAACTATTTGGGACTCGGATAAGCGGGCAGCGATGCCGCCTAATCCCCGCCAGGCACAAGCCCGTTCCTGTCCAAATAGAAGCACAGATAAGCCACATTGCATGCGGCAGCAACAGCATGAGAGAGGGAGACAGAGACAGAGATATGTGCTGTTGCTGCAGTTTTGGCAATTTATGAGCTCGCATTTTGCATAGTTTCAAATGGCTGTTATACTCGTGCTTCAACACAAATTCAAACCCCAAACACAATTCATTTTGCCAGGCTCAACTAACCGAATCCAACGCGTCGCACAACGGCAACAAATCTGCCGTTTTGCATTTGGCGGCCATATATCATTTCCCAGCGGGTCAACACTGGCCCCCAAAACATGCCAAAGAGACTGGCCAAAGTTACAATGGGATTGGAAATTCCAGCAGTTCTTGGACATTTTTAAAAATTAAATTAAATCAATCAAAATAAATATCATGTTGAACATGTGTCAAATTAAATATGCCAAAGAAACCATTTTAACTAATTTTAAATTCTTATCGTCAATGGTCGACTTGTATACATTATTAATTTAATTTTATTTACTTTTATAAAGCCGTTTATTCATTAATGAATAATTCATTAGGGAAAAATATCAACAAATAATAATAAATTCATAAAGTACATCGTCAAAAAAAAATATACAAAATATAAATCAAACCAGTTTCAGATCGATTAAATACCCATGATCTTAAATATTAAAAAATAGAATTAATAACAAACAAAATAATAAATCGAATTGTCTAAATGTTATTTCGATGGTAAAATAAATGGATAATTCATTTAAAATAAAAATTAAAATATTTTTAGCTATCAATTTAATATTACAATATCTTAATGCAATAAAGCTGTACTTGCAGTAAATCTTTAGTTATATTTCTGTTGGCAAAATGTATTTAAATTCCTTAAATTTATTTTTAATATCTATAAAGGAGTTCTTCCATTCTGTTAAACCGTTTTGATTAAATGCATATATATATTTTTTAATATGTACAGCTATTTTTTTAAATTTTCAAGTACTTATTTTATATAAACATCATCATCAAACAACAAACAAAGAACATATTTTATTCAACCATTTAATTGTGTTTTATCCACGGTATTATATTTTTAGACCCAGAACGAGTTCAGTCCTGGCTGCCAGCCGTTAAATGAGTGGCTTTAGAGAATGTCCAACATTCTGGCCGAACTCCCACATCGGTTTCAGTTAGCCGTTGAATGCCACCAAAATTTATGCACATTTTATTGACCAACACTGAGAAAAACACAGCTGAACTGTTGTTATTAATGTTGTTGTTGCTGTTGTTCTTGTTGTTGGCACAACAGCATGTCCAAAAGTGTTTTATGGTCGTTGTGGGTGCTCAAGTGGCCATTTTGGGTTTGGCCTGCATATGCACTCGCCGGTCTTGTCCGACAAGCACTTGGCCAGCAAAATGTGTGGAGCCCTGAATACAGATGAGCTTTGGCCTGGCTTAGAGCGAGAACTAACTAAATATGGCTATTTGTGACTTAGAGGCATTTGATTTATATTCGCTGCTTGCGGAATACTTTAAGCTAATCGCAGTTAAAGACTCTTCGAGCCATGTCAATGACCTGGGCCAATCATCAGCGAACCGAGCCGTGCACAGAGAAATGCGGTTCAAAGTCAAAAACTCAATTAGCTACTGATGAGCGGCAACAGGAGCGGGACATGGGACGCGGAACGTGGAACGGAACTCTGACCGTGCCGGCGTCTAAAAATAAATGTACATTGAAAAGCGCAATGGAGTCGACGGGCGGGCTGAAGTGGAAATCTCGTTAAAAGTCAATAACAGACGCCATTAAATGCGCATGAAAATGAAATGAGAATCGCTTGATGAGGCGGGCTGAGGGCAACACACAAAAGATTGGGGGGCGCGGTCTGAGACCCAGTGGAAAGTGGAAGACACGCGACCACTTGAGCCGCTGCAGAGTAATTTTAACTGACCTCAGAGCAGCACAGACAAGTTCAATGGCATTTATGCATAATACAATTGAAGACAGATAAATGGAATTCTTTTAAAACTAGTCAGATTAGAAACGATTCCAAATTAATTGAAATTGAAATGAGAATGATTATTATTTAAATATAAGTCTGGTGTTGGCAAAACTATCAAGTAAATAAATAAATTCATTTTCTATAGAAATATTTTATTTTATATTTTTTTTAACTCAGTTAGCTTTTGAAATCATTTATCAAAGATACTCTCAGTTTGTTTCGACATTAGTCTAGCTACAGATCTCATATTGCAAACAGAACAAATTATTGAGCAATATTCAAAAGTGATTTTATTGCTATAGTAAAACACAGTCCTAATTTTAATCTAAAATCCGGTGAACAATATGAATCGCATGCTAGAGACCGTAATCCAGAAAAACGCCGCCAACACGGAGCGTATTACGACGGAGAATACCTTGGGCTACGTGGTGTCGGACAACACCACCGGCAATGTGGCTGCCACATCTTTCGACAATACCAGCGCTCAGAGCTTAGTGAAGCACATGAATGGCGTCCTGGTTGGACTTGTGCAGAGTGCCATCAGGGATGTGGATCCGACCAATAAGCTGTGCTATCTGCGTGTGCAGACACGCAAAGTAGAGTATCTAGTTGCTCCAGAAGAACTGTTTACCATAACCGTGTTGCAGTAAGAAACTTGTAAAAAGTGTGTGTTTGTGTGTGTGTGTGTGGGCAACGAGTTAATCATATTTTAAGAAATGCATAGAACATCTTTCCGCTTACGCGAATTTATTTGAGTTTATTTGTTCAGTTCGCCGGAGATACGATTGAACTCGGAGCGAGTTGGGGTAGAATGCTTAAGTCAACAATACGGATGCGATAGATGGAAGACCGAAAATCCTTTATAATACCCAAGTGACATTGGCATTATTTATGACATGGCTTCATTGGGCAGCGGCCAGGAAATTCATCCATGAGAATGCGGCATTCTAATGCGATAATTCAAAAGATTTACTTCTGTCAACATGACCATTTTGTAGACAAACTCGGGGTGGAAATGGCCTTTGACCTTTTTCTCTTTATTTTCTTTTTTTGCTATTTCCATCTTGCCTGCCGCAATGGATGCTGCCTGCTATTTTAATTTAAAATGGCAGAACTCGTAACTCAATTTAACGGCGCACCCTCCACACTCTCTGTGCATATGTGTGTGTGTGTGTGTGTCAGTGTGTGTGTGTCAGTGTGTGTGTGTGTGTGTGAACTTGTCCTATTTTTACAGGCCTAGGCCCTTTGCAGGGGTTGCTCGCTCGTTACAATAACTTATCTGCCCTTTTTTTACCCCGGGCCATAATCACCACGACGCAGGGGCAGATGAAGACGCTCCTGGGGTGCGCTTTGTACTCATCCAATCCCGTTCACATTGCTATTCATCCATGCCTTTTCTTCCATTGCTATCGCGAAGCAGTTGTTCATTGTCTTGGGCCGTTTTGTGGTACATACATACGCATACATATGATATAGAAATAAATATAAAATTTGTACAGAAACTTAATTCAAACAACGGCAAAAATTCCTTGAAAATATAACTGGGTTTTCGTCTCGGTCTCTCGCTCCATTGTGAACGCTGCCCTGGTGGCAAGGTCGGTCCAGAAGTGCGCACTTCATTTCATGCAGCGTGAAATTCAATTAATCCATGGACCATTGCTGATGACTTCATTTTCGAGAACCCGTCTTTGGCCACATACCTTCTCCACCAAAGGGCTTTTGCGGGCATTCATAATTCATGTAGAAATTAGAAACACTCGGAATTATATTCAAATAAAACGTTTTTCTCTGCTCAAGTTAACATGATAATGGCACACACATATCCTACACTCCGTGTCCACCGCTCCGGCATTCTCTGGCGTCCCCCGGGGCGTGTCTACGTGTCTACATGCATTCAGTTTTCAGTAATTTGCGAGTTGCTCTATGAATTTAATTAAGCTGTGCGACAAACCCAAAAGTGCCACTGCAACACGAATTACAACGACAAACAAACAAGATTTATATATGTGCGTACTTACAGTCATACATACATATTTTAGACTGACTCGTTAGAACCCCATATGCGTTGGTCCAAGCGGAACTTCAGCTGCTCTTAGCCAAGTATTGTATTTGCTTTTAGACTTCATCGTGGATAGAATATTATTTTTTAAAAAAGGTATATTAATAACTATTTGGAAAATAAAAAAAAATAATAAAGATAAAAAAAAATAAAAATAAATAACTTAAGTTGTATGCAAAGAAATAAAATAAAATTTGATAATATGAATAATGAGCACTCAAAACGATTGTTTCGATAACAATCTTAAAGCAACTAATTAAAAAGAGCTATCAATCGCTCTTAATAGAATTCTTGAACAAAGTACAGTTTTACTGTAAAAACCCCGAAGCACTTCCAGACTGTCTCGTACCTATATACTTAATCCAACAGTTCACTTCGAAGATTTCTAAGTAAATCCCACCCATTTTTCTGATTTACGCGTTGCTAAATAAAGTTCTATAGTGAATCAGGAAACAAATCTGAGCGAGTGCATTCACGAGCCTGTAAGAAATCAATTAAGTTAATTCAAACGTCGAAAAGCCATAGAAATGCGATTTAAGTGAGTGCCACAAAAAGCAACTGCTAAATATAGAAAACTGAAGAAAAACAAAACACTCACACGCAAAGTGAACGACAGAGATGGAGATGGAGATGGAGACTGAGACGGAGACAGAGCTAAATGAGCAGCCGGAATCCTCTCACTCGAATGCGCAGGCCAAGCCCATTGTGCCAGGCGCTGGCCCTGCCCCTTCCCTTTACACTGAGAGGAATTTCCAAAAAAATCAATAATATCCAGAGCTCAAGTGTTTTAATAAGAGTAGATCCAATTTTATTAAATGTGAAGAACTTATTTTACTGTATTTTATTACATTTATATTTTTAACTTATTTATTTTGTTCATATATGGCGTCAATGCAACCATGACGACATGACGACAATCGACCTTTGTTTCTCTCAGTGTGCCCTGCCCGAACCCGTTTTGATGAAATGTTGTTGAATTTTTCTGACTTGTTCAACCACCAAACATTTTCAGTTGAGACTCGCAGCGGCGCAGACGTCGAAAACCAGCAACGGTGGAGGCCTTTCCTACATATTGTTGTTGGACGGAGAGATGGACAGACCTACGAACTGACGGACGGACGAGTGAGGTGGAGCACAGGAAGCACTGAAAAACAATCAACATAATACAAACAGAAAATAAATTTCCAACTCCAATAAATAACAACAAGCACTTGTTATAAAATCAAACAAAAATAATTTAACAAATTATTGTTATAAATATTAAAATACAAACGGAAACTGATGGATACACATTTTTATTTTACGGACTGGCAGAGGAGCTATGGTGCAGAAAGCTAACAAGCCATTAAATAATTAAGTCTATCAAAATATAACACAAAAAACAATAATATAATGGAATAATCAAAAACATAAAATAATAACCCACAAAACACTGTTGGAAAATGTGATGTGCTTCCTCTTCAACCCTCAATATTTGCAACGCCAAGCAGTTGCAGCGGTTATGCAATAGATGGCAGCAGCATGTTGCACGCGCCATCTATTGGTCGTTATGCGCCCATATCAATGAAGGTCTGAAAGTCACTGCTTGGGTAGTTTGGCAGCCATTGTTACTCCTTTGGAGTTATTTTGTGAAATGGCAGAAGTTATCTTCCCATGTTAAGCCTTATTCCTGCAGCAAATTTGAATTCATTTTACATTGTTAGTCAACCTGTACTTGTTGCATGATTAACAGTTAATTTGTATTTATTTATGTAAAATAATTCATTTATAATCGAGCAGGTTTCATTTAAAATTTTCTTTCCAATACACTTTCTTAATTTATTTATCCAGATCGCTGACTTGATTTCAGTTTTCTAGAATTGAATTTGACAAACAAAAAACTTATCGACAATCCTATAAAACTCGAAAAGATACAATTTTAAATTATTCCTTTGAAAAATCTATCAAGCATAACATTTCAATTTACATGCAATTTTAATATATACAAAAAGGGCATTTATTTCGATAATAATAATAATAATAATAACCGAACTCACAACAGAAGTTAGTTTGCTTAATATATTAGTATATTCTTTATATATTTATGATAATTTAATTTAAATAAGCTATCTAGAACAATATTTTCAATATTTTACCATTCATCAAGGTTGACATTTTAAATTATTCAGCTGCTCAATGAGTAAAAAGCATGGATTAAAAACGCAAGGTCAGCTTCAGCACAGAAAAAGTTGGTTTTCCTTGATCCCATTTCGAGAACAATTATTCAAAACTGGTACTAGTCGGAGACCAATAAGACCAAGTGGCTACATTTAAATTGATTTCGAATGCCAATGAGCCAATAAAATGGAGCATCGTTAATCCAACAGATTGCTAAGGGGAGAAAACTGTACAGCATATTGCCAATCAAAGATTTCAATTCAATTTTGGTCGCTTGTCACAATATTCGGAATAGCGCATAAAACTGAAGAGCGGTTGATGCAACGCGAACCATTTCATTCAAAATCGGAGCAATCGAAGCAATCGAAGCAATCGAAGCATCAAGATGTCAGTAAACGCGGTTGAGACAACAAGATTGCAGTGCGGTCAATCGTTAGGATCCGTGGGTCCACAACATGAATGGCCAACGGGTCGAGGGCAGTTACTGAGGAAAAACATGAAAATCATCTTTCAACGCGTTGCGCTTGCACTCGATGGAGGGCCTGAATGCCTGAATGCCTGGGTGCTGAATACTTGATGCTGGATGCACATGTGCCTGTGCCTGTGCCTCTCTGCCTCGCTGTGTTTGTGGCACTGCCGTTGCATCAGGCAAAACGACAAGTGCAAAAAAGGCAAACTGAATACGTTATCTAAAGCTGAGACGGAGGCGCAGACTGAAGCTGAAACCAAAGCTGAGACCTCTCCAACCATTTGTGCTTCACCTGGCATATAGTTGCATTTCAGCTTTTCATTCTGCTGTCGGCGGTGTCCACAAAATGCGCTGCACGCGAGCAGCCCGACATGGCGGAGCTGGAGTGGCTGCCGTCGAACAACCAACTCCAAGTGTAACTGGTTTTCTGGACAATGTGCCGCCCTCTCGCCCGACCATCTTGGCAATGGCACCATGGCTGCAAATCATTTCGTATGTTTGTGTATATAAATAAAATGTATTTTTATAAATAATTTCTTTTAAATATTAAAAATGCATATACGAAAAAATGAAATAGTAAACTACCTGTAGTACTCGAAAACTTTCTTATAGCGTGTGCTCTTTTTGCTGCGTCTTCTTTGGTATTCAAAAGGTTGAAATAATCACGACTTGTATTATTTATTTATTAATATTAACTATAACAAATTTATATGCAAATAATAATACAAATAAGAGCTCTGGCGACCATACCTTCAACTCAATGTATTTATCTTAATTGTAGCAGACTTTTTGTTCGAGAATTTAAATGTATTTTATAATATATTAATTTAGTATTTTACCCCTAGAAATCTTATAAATCTTATAAATACTTTAGTATTTTTTAATTTATTTATAATTTGAATTTTATTTTAATTTAATTAAAATTCTTGTATTCTTTGTATTTTTGGTGTCGACTGATTTTAGTTTCATGTTAATTTAAATAAAGATATCATTTCAAAAATATTAAAGAGTACATTAAATGTGTGGGTTAAATACTCATCTATTAAGATCCTGAATGCATTTACGACTCCTTTTTTGAGCATTTCATTCTCAGTTTGTGAGCGTTGTTAGCCCTATGACTGAAGCATTTGCAGAGTGCCTTAATTTTGGCTAACACCCACAGCAGCTCGCAAGCAGCCAGTTGGCCATCAACATAACCATCAAAACTGCATCGATACAGTTCCTTGCGGTTCATCTCTACCTCCACATTTACCTCTCTCTTCTTCATTCTCTTCTCTTCTCTTCCCTTCTCTTCCCTTCTCTTCCTTGGCCGGCATATTGTTTGTGTGTCAGGTTTGTGTCTCAGTTCGTTTTGCTTTGGTTCCGTAAATTACACTTTTGATTTTTAGTGGCCGTAAAATAATCGTAAATGTCGTGGTTATTGCGACCGAAAGTGCCCATTTTGAGTGCTGCTGTTGATTCTCAGCTGGCATTAACTGATATTCTCGTTTCGCTCAGTGCAGAGATGTCCGACGGAGACTGGCACTGGGACTGACACTAGGACATGTTGCCACTGCACAAAACACTTCTCGCATCCACTGCTCCCACAGAGCAACCCACTTCCTTCCACTGCCCGCCAGCTGCCACAAGCTTAGTGCTCCCAAGCTGAGCTGCACTTGTTGTTTTTAATAAGTTTTCTGGTTGGTGTTGTTCTTGTTGTTGTTGTTGTTGTTATTTCTACTTGCTGCCTTTCTTCTGGGTTGTGCTGTGGACTCCTTTGATGTTTCGATTAAGTTCGGAGTTCGCGTTGTCGAACTGGTTGGTTGGGTCTGCCTCCTGACAGCCAGCCAGCCAGCCAGGCAGCTAGTCAGCCCTCTTATCCCTACCGCCACCCGACACCCGCTCGTCCGGCAGCCGTTTGACTCAAGTTTATGGCCATTTCGCTTGCAGTGTCTTTGCAGCAGTTGCCGCACTCGAGAATTGCGGGTCTGTTGTTGTTCTGCCATTCCTCTGGCTGCTTGTCGAGTTGATTTTCTTAAGCATTTCACCCATTTACCTTTATACCTTCTTTGTTTTTGTATTTTTTTTTTTTCTTTTCCGTTTTTGGCTTGTGCAAGACATTTTCTCACATTGCCCACTCACTTGGTTCGATTCTCCTGGTGCTGGTGCTGCTCTGACGCAACTGGTTGTCGATTGCCCACTGCCAAGTTGCCATGTTGCCCGTTCGCGGTTACCCGTTGGCGTACTCACAAATTTCGAATTTGATTTTATTGTTATGATTTCAATTGTTTTCACAATGTAAACACTAGAGATTTCCAGCGTAGCGTTTGCTATTGTCGATGGGAACATGTCGACTTGTCTCCTTCATAATTGTGCGGAAGTTTTTAGTATGCGCATCTGAGTTAACGGTTAAAATAAAGTACCTATTAGAGTTGGGAAAGCAGCCCAAACTACCTATACACAGATAACATTCGCTTAGCTGGAAAACATCCAAATGATTCTTAACAAATTAACCATTTCATAATTATTCCCTCTAATTTTTACGTTACCAGTTTTTGTCGAATCGTTGACTCATTCTATTTTCCATTTCCCTAATTTCCAACGCCTTATTTCACGAAAGCGGAAAACAATTATAAACAAAGACGGATCATAATGCCAACTTGGGCTGCTAAACGATTTTAAAGCCAGGCACTCCCAGCACTCGAAGGCCGTGTTACAAAAAATAAAAATAAATATAACGATCGGTGTTAAAATGTGCAGACTAGAAACCAAAGCAATTCATAAATCATAAAAATGTGTCATAAAAAATAAAAACAAAATGGAAACAACACTAGGTCTAGTCTGAAGCTGCCTTTCAGCATGTCCTCGAAGATAGGAGAGCATAAAAAATGCTCAAGGCGACAGTCTTTTTAGGCTGACCTTAGAGCCAGAAGCAGAGTCAGAGATTTGTTTTGACTCCCGGGTGCGGCTTGTTATCTGGCATTTGCCCAGACATATTACCGCTGTTGGCATAAAGGACACACACGCACACACACATATATGTACAGGCATTGTCCTCGGCGGACGTTCGATTATTGCCGGCTTGGTAATAAATCATAAAAATATGTTTCAGTTGCCCAAAATCCGACGGTTTCATGCCGATCGCCTCGCAATCGTCTGGTCCTCTCTCGTTACACGGTGGAATTGTAAATGCCTGTAAAATTGTCGTATTACCTTTTACCCACCAGCCCCGTAGCCGGTGGTGTTGGGATTCGGTTTGGGTCTGTCACGGGGCTGCTGTGGTGATCGCGCCCTCGAGCATCTGATAACAAAACCACTGCCAAATGCCAAACAAAGGTCCAAAAACTTTCTCTTTTGCCTCATAGCCTGATTTAGGCCGCATTCATGTTCATTTCGTTCTCTTCTCTGCCGGCTTTTGCATTGCCAAATATGCACAATTTTGATTTATTAGTTTTATTATTATTTAGAAATATAACACAAAAAAAACACATATCTGTTTGTTTGATTGTCAACAAGAGGCGTTTGAATTCGTTGGCGACTGTTTTGTTAAGTGTTAATAATTAAAAATGGATTTGAACAGTTTATGAAAACGAGTTAATAACGGATTAGCATAGATGGAAGATAACTATTCAAATTATTTTAACTAATTTTGGTGTATGGAATATATACTATATATTTAAATATAAAAAAGGAACTTTTTAGAAATGTATTCAAAATTTAAATGATATCTTTGAAGCAATTAATTATGTGCCAAATGAGTTAATTACACATATTCTTAATAAATGTATATTATAAGATATTAAGAGCTGCATTATTCAAAACTCTCAGGCGGCACATCTAAATTAAAGTATATTTTGTAGTGAAATGAGCAGCGTATTATTTGCTGCCATTGGATGACGATGACTTCATTTCCAGGCACATATGTGCAGATATATGAATGGATGTGGATGGATGCATGCGTGGTATGTGTTGCATTTGTCAGGCCTGTACTTGGGCCTGGGTCTGTGGCTCCTACTCTTTCTCCATTTCGAGAGCCGACATGATATACTACGAGCAGATGATTTAATGTGACCGCATATTGCGCAGGCACTTAGGGCACAGCCTCCTCAAGCCGGAGCCGGAGCCGGAGACGGGGCCCAAGTGCAGGCGTTCCACACATGTTTCAGTTCAAGCATTTGAGCTCAAAGAGCTGCCATCTTGAAAACTGAACCCTGACAAGCGAAAAATGAACATTGAATTTATTTCCATTTCGTGGAATACAGAAAAATCAAAAGTATTTACTGCAACTTATAATATTAACCGACTAATCGAAGAGAACTAGATTATTAACGTATTTGTTTCGGTTTTATTGCAGAGGGAAGAAGCTGTTCCCAGGCTGTAAATCAGAGTGGCAACGAGCTGCTCCGTCGCACACATAGCTCAACAAGATGCTGGCCAAATCCATAGTCAAAACAAATCGTTAAAATGCCATAAAAAGCCCATATGCAGCCCAAATGGGCAGCGGCAAAACGAGGAGAGGAGGAGAAGCAAATGCATTCGAATAAAATTTTACCACCGTTTCCTCAAACATCATCAACATCAAACTAACGGCGGCAACATCCGAGCCACCTCATAAAAGTAACGATGTCTATGAAAAAAGTATCTGATGGATACAAGAAGAAGTTGCAGTCGCTGCGCAGTCGGAATCGCAGCATCCACTAAGATGAGTGTTTTGAGGGGTATCACAATAATTATGGCATACGTCACGGAACTTGGGTTTTATGTCTTTTATATTGATTGTCATCGTGTCACACTAACAGATCGTAAAAAAGTCGTAAAACCCAAAAACAGGGGCCACCTCAACAAACACACACAACACTCACAAAACACACTCATCCGCCACGCAAAGCAGAATGAACACACCACCCATGACTACACTCAAATGCCAGGATCAGATTTAGGCGGAGGACACTCAAATTCATGCACAGGATGCTGAAGGATCGCTTGCCGCTTTGAGTGAATTTTTGGGTGAGTGGAATAATGGCGGCGAGTGGCAAACGGATTTGGGAGTGCGTCGTTTGCTCAAGTGGCGTCAAGTCGTAAAAACGGTCATAAAATTTGGGACTGCGCTGGTATTAACCACAATTTGTTTATATAGTTGTTAAAATGCCATTTTGGCTTGTTCTATTCTACTTGGCATTTAATTGTCGACCGCCGGTTTTTATTTTTACGAGCACACAAAGTGGCCAAACCTAATAAAATTCATTTTAACGACAATTTAAATGGTTTCATTTCGAATACACTCAGATTCTGGCATTCCGAACGGGTGACACCACAACAGGTTGCTCTTGAGGATTTGGCTCAAGCATCTCAGAGATTTTAAAGTTAATCTGGTACCATTAATCCATTGACTTAGTACATATTTTAAATGAGCTAGCGGCTCAAAGCAAAATTTTATTGCTGGAAGATTAAATAAATGTATTTCTTATTGATTGAAATTTGTTATTATTTATGTTGTTTTAAATTTGTAAATATTTAAATAATTTAATTCAAAAAGAGTGTGAATACTGCATATAATCATTGTAGACTGATTAATGACTAAACTAGATTTTTATATATCTGATAATATTTATAAGAATCTGTCAATTGCAGCTAACGGCAGAAGTATTAATATAATATTTTTTCCAGTCTAAATTTATTAATATTACCTTAAAATTATTATTTTTGATAATCTTTATAAAAATCTGTAAATCTGTTAATAAAAGGCTTTGAGCTAAATTATTAAAAATATTTTTTTAAACCGATTTTAGTCTAAGGAATGCTACTTGTTTTCTTGTAGTTCACATTGCCACAAGTATCCTTAATTGATAAAGCAATTCTTTTAGTTGCGAAGACAAGTCTTAATTAGAAAGTTTTCAAGTGGTTGACGGCTCAGAGGTGCAAGTGCTGTGGCACGGAATTACCCTTTTGGGCGCAGCCCTGTTTGTGCTCTAGGTGGGTGGGTGGTTGGGTGGGTGGTGCGAGGCATTCTGTGCTGCAGTCATCATCATCATCGGCGCCTTGGCGTGTTTGTGTGCAAAGCAGTCATAAAAATTACAGTAAGCAATCATCATCGCGATCCGTTTACACCCACTTTGCACGTTTTCGCAAGCGCCGGCCATGGAAAGTGAAAAAGGATTTGAGTTTGTGCCACTTCCACCGCTCTGCCCACTTACGGCAACAGTGGCTATAACAACGGTGGGCGTGCACAGCACAACCAGCTGGCTAACAAGCCGTCATAACCGTGAGCTGCCGCAGTCAACGAAAAATGCTCAATTAGCCGGCGTTGGCCAAAGGACTCACGGCCATTTCACCGGATTTGATGAGCAGGCGCTGAGCCGAGCCGAGTCGAGCTGAGCAGGCAGGCAGCCAGACGAATGCAAAATGCTGCCAATTGCCTGATGAAAAGTCAAGGGTTCATTGGCGGGCACAGGATTATATAGCACCATTGTGCTAGTAGGTAAAATTAACTGTAACGAATGTCTTCATTCAGCTCCGACTCAGTTGTGCCTCCTTCGCACCCTCTCCCTAGCCCAGTTCGTGGCGAGCGGCGGCTCTTTTGTCTGGTCGCTTGTCGATTTGCATAAGGAGGCAGTTGCCTTTGTTTCTCCTCTCGGATTGGTGTTTGGACTCAAACAGTCTGGACTGCAATTGATTCTTGACCTCGTAATGAGCCGTTTGCGGCTGCGCCGGCACAGTTGTGCCACTTTATGGTTTGTGTTTTGTGGGATTAAGTCATCATCTCGGCGGCCTGTTGAACACAACACACAATAATATTGTTTGTGGCCACGTCAAAGGTGAGATTATCCAATTGAACTTGCATTGTTAGCGGCTTTGACCTGAATTAAGCAGTCACAAACTAACTCTAACTAGACCAACTTTGCATAACTTTAAATGAAGCGCTGAGAAAACACACTACAAAATTAATTTAAAAAAAAAAAATTATTATAATTTATAAATGTAGGAATGTTCACATGTGAATAATAATAAATAAATAATAAATTTGATAAATAATATTTATATAAATGCTTGCCAAGATTTGTATTATAACAATCAAAACAGTCGAACAGAAGTAGATAATTGCAACATACAAAAAGGTTTCCACATGTTTCATGTAACAAATGTTACTAGCGAAGATGAGATAGACAATGTGTCGAAGGATGTCTGAAGATGCGCTAAGTCAGCATTTGTAATCAAATGGTGATTCTTGCAACATGTAGAAGCCGGTTTCTTTTTGTTTGGCTTATAAAATATTAATTAATTTGCCCATAGGTAAGCTCTGATAGTCATCTTTCAAAGCAACTGGCAATCATCTCGTGCTAGTGCTGTTGCGATGCTGCCACAAGACCAACGTGCAACAATTAGCCGGCTCGGATTGCCGACTGCCGGTACTGGTACTGGCTGTGGTTCTGGTTTGCTTTATGGCCATAATGGCGATGATGGAGCGAGCAGCGCACCTCAACTCAACTCAATGCAACTCAATGCGGCAGCAGTTGAGAGCATAAATTATGGTAACGTTTATGAAATGGCGCTGGGGGCGTTTATTATGCATTTTTAATTGACGTTCATTTGAAGAAACGCAAAAGAACGCTTCAATTCAATTATGCGCTGCTGACCCTCAGCCCACACTCTCTCTCTCTTTCTCTCTATCTGTCTCTCTCTGTCTGTCAGTCTTTGCTGCGACTGAAATTGCAACTGCAACTGAATATACAACAACCACAACTTTGGCTGACGGGCCATAAAAGGCGCTCGCAACGGTTTTTGGGCCAAATTGCCACTTTGTGTGCAAATTTGAATTGTGGAAATGCTGGGCATAAAAATGAAAATAGCTCTGAACAATTGTTGAGCCAGCCTCGTATCACTCGCCTGCAATCTCGCAAATATTTTAAACGATGCAGCTCGTCAAGAAATCAGCGAGGCAGGCAGTCTGGCAGCAACCACTTGGGGGCAAGCAGCGCGTGGCAGTTAGATCGAAAGCACCTCCAGGCGACTGTACTACTTACTTGCATGGCTGGGGCTGCTCCTGCATGGCCACGCCCCGTTTCGACGCACGCCCCCACACTGATTCATGCAGGTTGGCCATTACGTAGCCCAACGTTGCAACGTTGGTGGCAACCTAGCTGCTAGCTGCTAGCTGCTAGCTGCTGGCTGCTATATCAAAGACTCCTAACGAATGCACGCCCAATTGTTGCACATCCATTTGACAGTCGATCGTTGCTGCAGTCAGTGGCACGTCAACTTATTCATTAATTCATCAAAATGTCCCTACTGTGCCCCCCTCCTCCCCCTCTTGCTGTGCATTACACCAACGATTTATTTGCGATGCAGAGTCGCATTCGCCGCTGAATCGTTGATAGTCTTAATTGGCTTCGTTTCTTCGTTTCGATTGCATAAAATAATCGTTAGAAAACGTGTTTTGCTTAATTGGAAAATTTGTATGTCTCGTCCGTCCGTCTCTAGCCACGTCTCCCCATCCTGGTCTGCGTCTTCGCCTTAAGTCTCCTCCTTGGACCTGGTGTGCGTGCTGGCCCCCCAGTTTATTGATTTTCCACAGTCTAATGAAGAAAAATGCCGGTGCCCAGTTCGCAAACAGCTCACATTCAACTAACCGCACCTTCAGAATGCTAAATTTTCTAAATTGTCTAATTTGTGTTCTTGCAAAACCAACATCAACAGTTGGCAGCCAGCTGAGCCTGAGAAAGTCTTCACATATCATATTTTAATTATTAGTTTTTATAGCTGTTGTCAACCATTTGTAATTCTAGCAAAACATACCTTAATTTATTTGTGAGCACATATTTAAAATATGAGCAACTTGAATCCAACTGGCAGATCCCAATAAACTTAACTACAAAGTAACATAAGAGTAGTTATGATTTGTAGACCAAGTAAGTTAGCATTGACGGAAAATTGTATATTTTTATTGCCAAGTTTCTGTATTTAAGAGTTGTTGATGTTGTTATTTGTATAACCTATAGTAATATTATAATTAATGTGTGAGAAGTATTATTTCAAAAGAAGTTTTTTTTATATTTGATATATGAATTTATAAACTATTTATGCATTCCAAAAAATTAAATTATATCATTCCCTTAATTTAAATACATTTCGTTTGCAAGTTTAATTTTAATTTAATATTTATTTTATTAAATATGCACACAAAGAAACAAATTTACGCTTCTGAGAATAAGTAAATATTTTTTTAATTTAGGCATTGCATAAAAGGAATACTCGGCGTGAAATACTAATTAATTTAATATATCATTCTTCGATTGAGTTTAATTCGAGTGTTGACTTAATAATGCTAGCTATTATTAGCTCAACATTCACATTAAGCTTAAAGTCCGCAGAAATGTGGCATACCTCACATAATAAAAACTTTAGACACACCCAACAAGAGAGGGGCAGAATCATTCGCATTCGGATGCGGATTCGGATTCGCACACAAATCGGCGTTAAGTTTAAATCCGTGAATATTTATAAATCCGTATTAAATTCATAATGTAGAATGTTTAATGCATAAATACATAATAAAATTTTACGACTTTTACCTTATCTTGTCACACAAAAACAGCAACAACAGCAACAACAACAACAGCAATTACAACAACAACAACAATGACAATAAAACGAACAACAACAGCGAAAACAAAAACAATAATAAACTTTCATTTAAAAATGAATGAGGAAATTTTTGCGCCTACCTTTTGTGGGTCGATGCATTTTACGAGTATTTTATTGTGCTGCCCGTTACAACGCTACAGCGCCACTATGTGGCACGTTGCAAGCGCCGAACAGCAGCAGCAGCAGCAGCGGCAGTAGGCAATGCACGTGCAAAATACAGGCGCCACATGCAACTGCGGCAACTCAAATCCGGCGACATGGATGTGGCGTCCAATTCCTGCGCCAATCGAGCGCCAAACAATTTGTCATTTTTTTGCGGCCGCTGCGAGGGGTGTCCAGCGGGGCACTTGCAGCGATGATCAATGCTATGAATTATGATGAGGATTTATGCTTGACACTGTCGCAGTGTGGCAGATAGTGTCGGACAGCTGGACAAATGGACAAATGGATGAATGGACAAACATTTACAGCACTGGCTGTGGCATTGGCGCTAGTTTAATGGCCAGCACTTCCCTTCGGCCACGTCAATCGACATCTGCCGGAGACGAACTGGAGGAGGTCTTCGCCTCCGTCTCCGTCTCCGTCTCTGCCTCTGTGTCCATGCCGACTGCCCGCTGCTCTATGATTTATTAAGTGTTAATAAAGAACTTAAATCCGTTGGCTTGCATTTTGTATTCTTCATTTCAATCCTTTTCTCACTTTCCACCTCTCTCTCTCTCTCTCACTCTCTCTTTATCCCTATCCCTATCATTGGGCGCTGTAATGGTGTTCGGGGCACGGGTCGCTCTCAGGATTTCCTTATCAACGCATTCCATATTCGCAACGGCGGCGCTGATTTCATTTTTGCAACCAGCAATTTCGCAATAAAATTTCGCGCTCCTGCAAATTAAAATTGCAGTGTAATTGGTTAATCCATGCGTGCATTATGCTCCCATTTCCACAATCCACAATCCATGTCCAAAGGGTCGAGGAAGTGCGCACAGCTCACATTGTTTAACCCCCACTGATTTCATTTCAGTTTTTCTTTGCTTTTCCTCATTGTTTTTGAACTCGGTGTGGCAGTTATAAGATTGGTTAAAGTCATGTGTGGATTGGAGTGGAGCAACACTTTATTTATTCATTGCCAACTAAAATCAGTCGACACCAAACCTAAAAAATATGGAATTAAATTAAATTTAAAATAAAATTTAAATTATAAATGAATTTAAAAATACTAAAATATTTATAAGATTTAAATGGTATATATTTATATTTTTCCTAAAAAATGTTAAAAACTTCAACTTTTGTAGTTTGTCAGTAACTAAATAATAGTTTAGTTTTAAGCATGGCAATATAGACATATTTGAAGACCCATTTTCTAGATTGCAGTCCAGATGTTTGTTTTTTGCACTTGAGCGATGCTCCCGATATTGTTTCCAGCTCCGATTTGCATACAAAGCGAACTCATTACAATTCCAACCGCTTCCCTCCACGACTGTCAACGGTAGCCGAGTCTAAAATTTACGGCAGCTACCGCTCGGCTACAAAGGTATATATATATATGTATATATATATATATGGAGAAAGAGAAGGGAATAGAACATGCACCATGGGAGAATGGCATTTGGCTTGGGGCACTTTTTGAGGTGGTCGATTTGGCTGACCACCTTTCGGATGCAAGTGGAATCGCAACTGGGCGCCGCACCTGATGATGGATGGCATTTTAATGCAATACGCTTATTTCGCTTACATAGCTCGCGGGGCAATTAGCCAGCTAATTAAATTACCACTCCCACCCACAGTTTAATTGGCCCATAATCGCTCAAAACGAGCGCCGGCGCTGATTGCCAAGACGCCCATTTGGTAAAGCTCCTCGTAGACATAGACGAAGACGCACTTGTCTCGCCACAAGTATCTGTATCTAAATGTGTGTGCAATTGGGTGGGGTTATTTTCTGTGTTGTGCTATGCTGTGCCTGCCACTTACGCAGCTAATAAAGCAGCAATTTGGCAGCTGACGCCGCTGCCAACGCAAACAAACATCAAAAGCAAAACCAGCAAACAGCACCACTCCGCACCGCTCTGCACCACCCTGACCAGAGATCAAACGCCAAATGTGCGGAGGTTTATTTACAAAAAAACACACACACACACGCAACACAAAAAAGATACTCGTTGCAAGTACACCACACTCGATCGCTGGAACGCCTGGTTTTGTTTATGTGTCTCCCTCTGTCTATAAAGATTTTTGGAATTTGGGCTGCTGGCGCTTGGGTCGCCTCTGCCCACTCGGCACCTGTTGGATGTTTTGAAGGGCGCTGTTATCGGGCTGATGTCCAGATTTATTCCAATTCCAGCAATCGTTCAGTTTTTCAAAGTCAATACTTTTACCGTTGGCTTTGAAGCGGCCGCCGTCGACATTTTTATGGACCGACAATCGAGCGAATTTGATGCATTGCCACTGAAATCGGTCTCTAATCACACCTCAAGTGCCCCCACGCTGGGCTTACATTGATTGGGTTCGTTTTGGCTAAGATGAAACAACAATCGGGTGCATATTATAAATCTTGTTAAAAATAAAATTTATACTAAGTGAAAGCATTCACTTTATTTTATAATTAATAAAGAAAGTTTTGGTAGATTTGTATTTTATAATTTATACATTATTAAAACCAATATTAATTATAAGGAAAGCCCAAGCCTTACGCACTTTTTATTTGTATTACTTTAACATAATTTCCTTATTTTTTATTATTTATTATTTATTTATTTTATGCCCAAGAGTTGTTCACAATAATTTTTGAATTTAATAATTTATATATACAAGGTTATTGATATGTTTGACATATATTTTTAGAGCAAGAGTTGTTCTAACAATTTATATAAAAATGTTTTAGATTTTGTTCACACTTACTTTTAGAACGTTTTCCATTTTATTTCATTTTCAAGATGCCTAAAAATCATATTTATGAATGTTAAATGAATGCTCACAATGAGTCAGTTAATTTATTCGCAATACATCAATTGAAGTCTTTATTTTGATGGATTTATAAGACAATCATGACCCGATAAAACTCATGCACAGACAATTGTGGTACCAACTGGCGCCCGAGCAGGGAGCCACGACAACAATCATCGATTTGGGGCAGCATCCACAGAACTGGAGCTTACACAGCAGTCGCATCCCGACAACAGTTACTGCAACAACACCAACAACAAGCAGCAGCAACAACAAGTAAGCGAAGCAAACAGCAGCCACATAACGAACCAAGTTTGAATATACTCGTAAGATTCCTGAGTATATTAGGTAGCAAAATTTTTACGAGCTCATTATGGCTCATTTCGGCGATTGTTGTGATCCTTTTATGCGCCTTCGAATGGCTTCAAATGGTTATGAGGCTATTTTCTGTCTGTCCCTCGCCTCGCCACGCCTCGCCTCTCCTCACTCGGGCGTCCTGCTCGACCGCGTTTCGCACTCGTCCTGCTGCTGCTGCTCCTGCTGCTGCTGCTGCTGCTGCTCCTGCTGCTGCTGGTGGTGCTTCCAGGACGACTCACGATATTTAGTTTGCAGTTGCGACTGCGATTTCTACTTTTGGCGCTTTTCTTTACGTTTCGTTTGGTTTGGTTTTGTTTGCTTTGCTTTGCTTTTTGTACTTTTTGCTTGGCTTTCCGCTCATGTTACTTGGCAGTTTGTTGTTGGTCCTCGCATATTTGGCCAAAATGTCGCCGACTGTCTGCGCCAGTGTGTGTGTGTGTGTGTGCATATCCGTGCAAGTTTTTGTATCTTTCGCATGTTGTTGATTTTAGAGACTTGGCAACGAATGAGAAGAGGCGACAGCGGGTTGTGGGTGTGGATGTGGATGTGGGTGCCGGGCACAAAAGTAAATTTCTTCTTATAATAAGTTTATTTTGCAAACACTTGTGGCAAGCAACTTTGTTTGTTCGCTCTTTCGGTTTTGGCCTCTAATCTACGAGCCGTTTGTGCGAATGTGCAAACTTTGACAAATATTTGCAAAAGTTTCGCAACTGCTCGAACTGAGATCTCTTTGCATTATGCATATGAATTTATTATCATCAATTTGAAGACGCATTAATAACGCATTTCATATATTGATATTTAACTCAAGTGCGGTATCATAAAGAAAAAAAACAGAAGGCCATCATTTTATTGCCGTCAAGCTGCATTTAGTAAAATACATCTTTATAAAGTTCGTGATTGCTAATTTATGCAGCATTTTAACTATACATTTAAAAGCTGCTAAATAACTATAAAAATTCATATTGAAATAATATTTAAAATGCATACAATCTTTTATACAAAAATCATAAATGTTACTCGGAACTGTATAAGTATATTAAATACGAATTGAAAATGCGCCAATTTTACAAAATTTGAAATGGAAAGTAGTGAAAATTCGAATAGAAGATCAGGCAAAAAATATATTAATTATCGTAATGATTGTCATAAAAACATTAAGTTAATAAAGGAAAATAAAAACTAAGACATTTTAAGGCAAAAACTAACAACTGCACATTGTATAAATAAATATGTAATAAAAAAACGAATTTATGAATTAATTGAATATATAAAACAAAAAATATAATTAATTAAAATTATGTGTTCACAGAATTTATTATTAGCAAAAAATGGATTTTGTTATTGGAAAAGAAACAGGTACAACAAAATAATCAGATCGACAATATTTATGTATACATATGTATGTACAAATTCATATACATACGTACATAAAACATTCTTCTCCATATAAAATAAATTGTGCGCTAAGAAACTTAGTGTGGTAATTCAATAAAGACTTTAAAGCTAATGTCAGCAGATATGAATTTTAATTTACATATTAGTACAAGTTGTAATATTTACAATATAGGTGTTATCTTAGTTCTTATTTATAACTCTTGATTAGTTTTAAATTATTACTTTTTGCAACATTGTAGTATTTAAATGACCGTAGAATTTATACAGACAAATCAGTATTTATTAAGACTTAAGATTTGAAGTGGTTTCTTGGGGAAAAGAATAAGAAATGTGGTAGCTATTTATTTCAAATGGATGAGTTAATTATTTAAAAATGTATCTTTTGTAGCACATTTATAAAACTATAAATATATATTTTGGCAGACAATATAGAGGATACTTTGCAGCGTCAACATATTTATTATAGTAAACAAGTATGTCAAAAAATATTTGGCTCTTATGTGAAAAGGCACAAAATGCAGCAGCAACAAAATAATGAATACATGGCCAGCAAAACGATGTATCTGTATCTAAATGTGAATTTGTATCTGCAGCGCGTTGCGTGCAACTGGCAACCGTCGACTGCCAACTGGCGGGCATCGAGCGAATTGAGTGCAAAATAGCGAAAATCATTTGAGTGCAACGTCAACGCTGTCCTGGCCTATAAGAAAAATCAGCCCTCCTCCATGATGAATTTCCACGAACAGAGCCAGAGCACATTTTCCACACGCGCAAATGATGAATTCTTCACTCAGAGCGAGCGAGCGAGCGAGCGCTCAAACATGTTCGAATGAACGCTCTCGAACACGTCGAATGAACACCGAATGAAGCGCAGAGCGGCAAACATTCACTGCTGAGAGTGTGAGCGAGTCGTCATCGTCGTTTGGCTGGTTTGAGTAGCCCTTATCACTTGGTCACTTGGTGAGAGAGCACCGAGTGTGTTGCTGCTGGCTCATTCTGTTTCAGTTTCGCTCATTCATTTGGTGCGTTTCGCCTCTCTGTTTTGGCTGCTTCTTCTTCTTGTGGTGCTGCCGCTGCCGCTGCCGTCGCTGCTGCTGCTTTTGCTGGCTGCTGCTGCTACTGCGTATCGGGGGAGCTCTACAGGCAAAACGCTGCCGTCGCCGTCGTCGTCGTTGTCGTTCGCTGCTTGTGGCCCGTTGCCATTCAGTTGAGTTTAGTTGAGTCTCAGTCAAAACACAACCAACTGCGATTTGGTGGCACATTCGTTCGATGGCAACGGTTTGGATAACAGGCGCGCGCTTTGTTTTATTATCCCACATTATCAGCGGCATTATTGTTATTGGCATTGTACGCTCAATTTTAATGTTGAATGGCCCTCGCGCTCTGAACTCGCATTCGCATTCGCACTCGCAATCGCAATCGCATTCGTCCAGTGGCCAGTGAATATCTGAATTTCAATCTGAATCAAAATCTAAATTTGAATTTGAATTTCAATTTCAATTTGAATTTGAATTTCTTCTAATCGTATCTGAAGCGTCAGTTGAACGTGAAGCGCGCGCTCGTCGCCGTCGTCGGTTGATTCGGTCAGCTCTAATAACAATAATAATTATAATAACAATAATAACAGCAATAATAATAATAATAATAATAATAATAAAAATAAAAATAATCATTATAATAATAGTTTGTAATAACAATAATGGTAACGCTATGAATGTTAAGTGAGTGATTGAATTCAAAATGAATACTGAATAGGCGCCACTTTGAATACTTCAAATCAATATTCACTCATTAACACACAAATATTAAATATATTTATTGTGGCATCAGTGTCAAGTGAATTAAATACGAGTGCAATTGGAAAAACGAAACCAAAATCAAGTATACGAAACTTCACCACAAAATCTACACAATTAAAATAAACATAAACATAACAGCAATTTTTTAGAATTCTACAACTGATGCGAGCCGGCATAAGTGCAATAAAAATAATAATAAATTACAAATATTATACAATTTATTATGCATTAAAAATTTACAATAAAAACAAATAAATACAAATTTTACAAAATATTGTAGTTCAAGTTCAAATACACTAAACTAAAAGAAAGCATTATTAATATTTATCGACAATATTATTAAATTTAAATATATATTTATATATATATATATATTGTTGGTGCAATCGAGCACAACTGAGTATCGCAATTTGTATTCGAGTGCCGAGTGCCGCGTGCAGTTACTTTTAGTAGCTGCTGTAGCTGCCAGTTAGCCGCCAAAATTCTCACCGCCAGCAGCAGCAGCAGTCACAACATGAACTCCTACTTCGAACAGGCCTCCGGCTTCTACGGCCATCCGCACCAGGCGACAGGCATGTCCATGGGCACGGGCGGTCATCATGATCAGACGACGGCCAGCGCGGCGGCGGCAGCTTACAGAGGCTTCCCCCTGTCGCTGGGCATGTCGCCGTATGCCAACCACCATCTGCAGCGCACCACACAGGACTCGCCGTACGATGCGAGCATCACGGCTGCCTGCAACAAGATCTACGGCGATGCGGGCAGCGCCTACAAGCAAGACTGCCTCAATATAAAGGCGGACGCTGTCAATGGCTACAAGGACATCTGGAATACGGGCGGTGCCAATGGCGGAGGTGGCGGCGGTGGTGGTGCCACCGCTGGAAACACCTCTAATGGCTCCCAAGCGCCCAACGCTGCTAACGGACAGAACAATGCCGGCGGCGGCGGAGGCGGTGGTATGCCCGTTCGCCCATCCGCCTGCACGCCGGACTCCCGCGTCGGCGGCTACTTGGACACATCGGGCGGCAGCCCCGTCAGCCATCGCGGCGGAGGCAGCGCTGGCGGCGGCAACGGCAGCGCCGGCGGTGTACCCCAAAATACAGCCAGCGGCGTGGGCGGTGGTGGTGTGGGCGCGGCCACAGCCTGGAATGCCAACTGCACCATCTCGGGCGCTGCGGCGGCCCAAACGGCAGCCGCCAGCAGTTTACACCAGGCCAGCAATCACACCTTCTACCCCTGGATGGCAATCGCAGGTGAGTCCACGGCAGATCCAACCAAAAGTGAGTGTCCGACTCTCAACTCTCAACTCTCAGTTCTCCAGTTCTCTACTCCAACACTAGCTTAAGTTTCAGTTCAGTTCAGTTCAGTTTTGGTTCGACTTGTTTTCATTTCCATTCGCTTAGTTTTCTTTCATTATTTTTTATTAGCCAAGTTAAATGATATGTTGTTGATGTTGTTGTTGTTGGTTGTTGCTGGTACGTGATGTCTGTTCCTCTGGTGTTTTCATAATTGTTTCTGTCTGGTCAAGTGATGATCCATTATAAGACAACCACTTGCCTAATGAGTAACACTCAATAATAATAAAATTATTTAAACTGTCTGGTTTACAAAAAAAAAAAAAAATAAAGAAAACGACTCCACAAGCTTGAAACAGATTTACAAATAAATGAAAATAAAATAATAAAATACGTTATTTACATTATGTATTAAAAATTGTTAAACAAAAAATTAAAATATAATTTATTAAGTGTTGCAACGAAGGAAAAATGAAAAGTAACTTCTGTTTAAAATTATTTATATATTTTAAAGCTCGCCATTAAAAGTGTATTGTCTACGAATTCCCATGGAAAACATTTAAAAATTGTGTTATTTAATTTAATAACATTATCAAATGTATTAAATCATTTGTCTAGTTAAATTCACAAAATATGACAAGAAATTGTTTTCAAAAAGGTACGAAAGGTAAAAAAAAACGTGAGAAAAAATAAACAAAGTTTTTTTTTATTTTATTCTGTTCACAAATCTTTGATTAATTTTTTTCTTACAATATATTTTATAGCTTAAAAAGTTCAGTTTTTTTTTAAAGTAAAATCAAGTTTCCTAATTTAAAATATGAAAGATAAAAATAAAATTATTTTGATCTTCAGAAATACTTCTAAAAGTTGTTGTAAATTGCATTAATTACATTTTAAAAAATTATTCAAATTAATGTTTAGATAATCTAAGGGCAGTCCATCAATTTAAATTTCGCTCGAGGAGAGCTCAACAGACCCATAAACAAAACCCATCCACTCGAACTGGGCATAGCTAACCAAGCTAGCTGTAACCACTGGGTAGCTGCACCTGGTAGTTAGCTGTTCCTTGATTTTGCGCTGTTGCTGCTGCCACACGCCTTGCAGCACTCTAGCGCTTGCTGCCTCATAATTTTCAACACTTTGTTTACCAATTTTTGTCACCTTTGGTTTTAATGATGCTCAACGGCGACGATGTCGCCGTCACCTTCAGCGTTGTCGTTATCGTTGTCGTTGTAATTGTTGCAACGACAACAAAGTTGGCGGCAAAGTGGCAACCAAAGTAAGCTGCAATTTGTGCAACAAGAGCAGCCACCGCGGCAGCCAACTGGTAACGCAGTAAATTATGACCATGTGGCTAAAAGAGCTGCAAAAATAGCAAACGGCAGCAGCAACAGCGTGAAGAAATCCTTTTGCCAGGACACACACTGAGCGCAGTCGCGCTTATTACAGTTAACAGCGCCATTATGTAATTATGTGCGGCACGTCCTGAAGTAAGCAGCCCTTTCGAGTAATCGGGCCACCACCAGCCGAGCCAAGTCCACAGGTTACCCCTTGGCACAGCACTCCTAAGCACTGCACCTTATCAGCTGCTGTAGGCCTCAGAAACAGTCGCTGATAACAAAAACAACGCGAAATTCCATTTTGAAGTCAATTTCAATTGAGCGAAATTCATTTCCAAATGCCCGAAAAGGAGAACAAAATTTGACCATGCGAAATTTATGACCGCCCTCATGTAGGTGGTCAGCGGACAAACATAAATTGTGTTTCGCATGTTGAACGCGTTAACTGTGCAACATTTATCGGACACTTGGACCGCAGGGCAACGACACAGTACGGATACGAGGTTCTGGGTAGCGGGTAGAGGGTAGTGGGTAGGGAATGAAGCTCGCAAAAATCAATCAAAATTTCACTTGGGCTATCGATAATTACAAACTTGGCACCCGAGCAACCGAGATGGCCAGCTGGCTGGTTAAAAAACAATTAAAGTTGAACTAAATACTGGAGCTGAAGGTAAACGCTCTGGCGACAGGTTTTTAGCGTAACTGGTTCCAACTGGAACCCTGTGCGTTCCTTATTCGCCTGTTGGGCTCAATCTCAATCAATCGATTCTGATATAACGCAGAGATGATCGTAATGAAATTTATGCCCAATCGATTGGCTGTGGCAAACATGAAACGCTGCTGAAGCATCGCGGAGCTGAAATCCCAATACAGGGTGTCTCAGGCAAACACTCAAAGACTGACTGTTACGCAATCAAAAGCAACTCCAATTGCAGACCATAACTCAAATGAGACTTCGAAAAATCTAACAAAGCTATTTTTACCTGAGAAATTCCTGCTATTATAACAGAGCTCTTTCCAATTAGAATACGATATGCGCAGCAATCTCACCACACCCAAGAATTATTCGAGTTAATGGTTAGTTTGGCTGTGGTGAATAATCTCAATGCATATCTGTGAATACTTATCCAAGCATTTAGTTTAGCTACAGTTTAATAAAATATGAAGCTCAACTTCAATTTATAATCAGATTGAAATATTCAGTATTTTCACTAAAGCCTAGGTCTTTAATCTATAATCTGTAAATGGTGATTTGCTGTCGATATTAGCGCACAAATCTCTGTTTAAATCAATATCGATTTTGCCTGCACTTTTGATTTATTTAGCACTCGAAACAATTTGTAATGTTAACAATAATTTTGAATGGAGCGTTTTTGGCGGTGAGCCACCGATTCCATCGCACAAATATTCGCGCTGGGGAAAACCAAATCAAGCCATAAATAAATCGCCGCACACTTCCAGCGATCATCGATCATTTCAAGCGGCCTCCAAAAGCCGGGCATAAAATGAAACAACAACAAAAAAAAAACATCAAGAAAAATAATGAAAAATTCCGTTTTTATCGTATCTAAACATGGTTTAAGATTTGAGAACCTACTTCAGTTTTGTTGGCTGTTTGGCTCTTGGCCTGTTGGGTGTTTGTGTTGGCGACTTATACAGCTGTTGTGTGTGTGTGAGAGTGTGTGTGTGTGTGTGTGTTATGTGTGAACACGTTGAGCGCGGGGCCATTAAATCATTGTCCTGAAGGCTTTTAAGTCATTATCGATAAATTTCAACATAAATTCGTAAATTTGCTTTATTTGCCTGGGCCCCACACACTCACTCACACACACACACACACACACACACACAGGTACAAGCTGTGCTTGTGTGTATGCGTCTGACATGTTAAGTTTTGGGGCTAAAATTTGTTTGGCTAATTTCGATGCTTGTTGAATCAGCGCCCACGTCTAAAGGAAAAGATCGATATCAGAGGCAAAGACATGTATCGTTGCTGAGTTCTTTTTTTTTGTGGCACGAAATGACCTTGAAAATGTGCCGTCCAAGGCCCGCAATTGACACGTCCTGTGCAATCATAATTCATATTTTGGCCCAGCTTCCTCGCTGGGCAATTATCAGTGCCCATTGTTTCTGTGAGCGCAGGTAGAGAAATGAGAATCTATCGACCTTTTCTTTAATATTGTATCTCAGTTTGGGAACTCTCTTGCAATTAGTTGCAGTGCAATGCAATTGTGGTTCACACGTACAATGGGCAGAGGCACGTCGAGTTTTGAGCTGCATTTCAGTCAAGGTTAATGTTCTTGGCAACATTTTTGGTAACGATTGCATAACCATAACTCATAACACACAGAGTTCAAATGGCAATGGACTGGCCACACATTTCGCATTGCATGCAACAGGAACAGCCACAATTACAAATACAAGTGCAACATGCAATTAAAATAGGCCACAAGTGGCACGCACTCCCCCCACTCCCATTGATTATGCTGGCAGCGAGAGCGAGAAACAGGAAAACATTTTCAACGCACGCTTTTATCAGATTTGCAAAATGCAAAATCAAAAGCAAATCAAATCAATTGAAAAATTTGTTAACAACTTGCAACGGATGCTGCTGCTTATGTTGCTGTTGCTGTTGCTGTTTCTGTTGCTGTTGCTGCATCAAAGCAGCTGATGACTCCTCGGAATGGACGCGTTGCGCATTCGGGGATTGGCTTGTGTGCTGGGGCAGCTTCTTGCATTTTTTAATGTATTTTTAAATAAGGAATTTAATAAGCACCTTGGCGGCCGTCGGACAACGACTCGAACGCAGACAACAACAACGACGACAACGGCTACGACGACGACGACGACGACGACGACGACGACGACGTCGACAACGCAAAGTGGCCCAGACACATGGCCCAAAAAATTAAAAAAAAAAAAAAAGGAAAAAGACAAAAAGACTGCAGGGCGAGAGCAATTTTTGGTTATATGCCCAGTACACACAGTGGGAAATTGAAACATATATTTCAAAATGTACAAAAACATACAAAAACAGTATTTAAACAGCTATATATATATATGTATATATATATATATGTATATTTTTTTTCTTTATGTACGACAATTATCTTAAAATTAAAATATGTTTTGTTTTATGTTTTTATATGTGTTTTTTTAATAATTTGATTTAATAATAATAATAATTTTTCTTTATTTTCAAATACAATAGACTCATTTTGAGCTTTTGCAAAAAGTCGTACAGAATTCTACATATTTTTTTTGTATGAATCATTCATCGGCACAAAAATCCATTCATTTTTGTTTTGTACGGGTTTTCCAGAAATCTTAAATATCAATCAACATTTTTGTTTAATTTCAAGCCCTCATATTTTGTTTCTGTATTTTACATACGAAACCAAATACGAAGTTTAATAAATTCCTTAATCATTTTAGCAGATCAAAAGTATTTTTTCATCAGAAATCTACTTGGGGATACACAAAGTTATTATTTTGAATATTTAATATTTAATAAAATATCATTGAAGAATTTGTACAATATCTGAATTTAAAATTATAATACAATTTTAAATTAATTTAATAATTTCAAAGTTTTCGATAAAATATAAGCGTATTTTCTACAGACTCTTTCGTTTTATGCCATTGTTTGTTGGACGTTTCTTGGCGGTTGCAAAATCATGTTTTAAGGTGTTTTTGATACCTAATAAAAACAACAACACAGCTCCGGCAAGAGGCACACACGCACACTTGCACCGTACCCCTCTCTCTCTCACACACACACACACACTCACACACACACAATTACACGAACAGAAATGCAACGAAAACGCGCCATGCCAAAGGGTCAGCTGAAGATGGAGTGAAGTAAGCGGTTGCAGAGTGGCAGAGTGGCAGGGGGGGCAGCGGAGTGGAAGGGAGGAGGAGAGGAGGGGTTGCCGTGGCTATTAGGGCAGCGAGCGCCGCAGTGGCCAACACAAGAAATGCTTTTTTGGACCCAGGTCGCCAACATACGTCATAGCAGTCTCCGTCGACGTCGACGTCGACTGCGACGCCGTTCGTCGTGTTTATTATAAAACAACAAATCATTCATTATAACCACTTGTGTGTACAGAAACAGATACATGTACATATATATATAAATACATATATACATATATATAATATGTGCAGTTGTTTGTGCATATGAGAAAGTGGCGTAAGCATGAAAAGAAACACAAGTTTTTTATATATTTATTGGCCATCTACATCCAAATCTGAGTAACTGCTTGGGTGTGCGTGTGTCTGTGTGTGTGTGTGTGTGTGTGTGTGTGTTGTGTGTGTGTATAATATCGCTGTCGTATAATATGCATATTTGCGTATTATTTTGATTTTAATAATGATTTATTTATTATTAATAATTCATTGGTGGTGGCCCTCGCCAAGATCGAATTGGATTTGTGCTGGCTTCGCATGGACGCTGATTGCGATCTGATCTCGGACAGCCACTTGGTCGCAGCATCGTCATCATCATCAGCAGCAGCACCAGCAGCATTATCTCTTCCAGTGCAAAAGCTACGCACCTCAACCTGAACTCGATCTCCATCCAGATTGCCATTTGAATACAGTTCGACTTGGAGTCCATGAATGGGCATCTATATGTGTGTATAAGCCCAGCTGGGCAAGATCGTTGGCCACTTTGGTAATACAAGTTGCGTTTGTGTGTGTGTGTGTGTGTGTTGGAAACGTAGGAAACACATATTATAATGAGCTTCAATTAAGATAAAAATCTTGAAAACAAAAGAGACAATGATTTATTGGTTCACAATTATGCAGTGACTACCTTGAGGCACTAGACCAAACGGCCAAAACTCCCAGAGACTTGTTACCACTTCAGCTAGTTAGTAGCCAACTTCACATAAATACACCAAAATATAAACTATAATTGAAATATGCGAAAAAGGGTTGCAGATCACATTTAATTATATTTTATGAATAAAAAACCATCTGAATCACCTACATTTGCCTATGGCATAAATTATTTTATTTCGTTTCCAGTAGAATTGCTCTGAAACCTGTTTAATATGGAAAATATTTTTGGGTTCTCATTTTGGCTGACACAACAAAATAAGTTGGTAAACATTTTAAATTTGTAGTATCTAATAAAGGAATTCGTTATAACAATTAATAGCTTTAAGCTTCATTTGTTCAATTAGTTAACAAACAACAAAAAAATCAATTCATTTTGGTTCTAGCTTAGGTAACTTTTGTGTACCTTAATTCAACAACAACTTGGAATTTATATCTAGAAAAGTTAATACTATGGATAGGACGGATTTCATTCCCCTTCTGGTAACACTCTTGCGCCACACTTGAACAGTAGCCTAGCCATGTTTGTCGAGTCTCCAATCTTTGATTTACGAGGGCTCGTTGCAAAACTGGGTAACTGTTATACCAGTTTAAATATTTGGTAAAAGCGAATCGATGTGGTGGTTTATGCCCAGCTTGCTAGCCATGAGTTATAGACTAACTATTTTGATTTACGGCCGTACATTGAACTCAACTGAACTGGGACTCAAGAACTCAACGCTGGCGCCTCGCAGTCCAACAAGACTCCAACTTCGGGTCTGACCAGTGGGGCTCCCGAGCCCTTAGCTGCCTCCGCCTACGCCTTGCCACATTAATGTCAATTTAATGTTTCCTTAATGACTTCTTTCGTTGCAACTTGTTTGCCTCCTGTTGTTGTTGTTGTTGTAGTTCTTATCAGTTGCTGGTCAAACTTGTCGCTTGGTTGGTTGGTTGGCTGGAAAGTGTTTATGCTAAATAGCTAACGAGTTTTCCCCACGAACCGAAGTCTTTGGTTCGACTTTAAATTAGTGGAGCTACTGCTCTGCTATGATACGATATGATATTGCATGATATACTCTCTATATTCACTGGCTGACATGTGCTCCACGCTTCGTCTATTTATTTAGGTCGGCAATTAAGATTTTAATCGGCGCCTTTCGATGGGGCAATAAAAACGCAAAAGACGCTGCAGACAAAGTGCAAACAAATGCTCTCTCTTTCTTTAGCTCAGTTCCCTCTCTCTCTCTTGTCTCTGATGCAGCTAGCTTATTTATGCGGCTGGGGATTTTGTCAAGAGCGTGCGCCGGTTTAAAGAGTCATAAAAATCAGCTAAAAAAAAGGTGTGAAAACAAAAGAAAAAAAAAACAAAAAATGAGGGGGTTTCTGGGCGGGCTTTTCAAATTGCTGGCTGCACTTGACGAACTGGTTACCAGTTCAAGCCACAAACTAAATGTGTAATTTTCAGACGCTTGTAAACACTTCCCCCCATCCCCCCACAACATGCCCCTGGATGCAGACTCCCGGTGCCAGCTGACTGTCTGCCGACGCGCCAACCATTTGTTTGAATTTGTCTAAAGTGGCTGCCCCTTTTCTCTCCCCTCTCTCTCTCTCTCTCTCTCTTAAGTACAATTTTCATAATTTTCATTGCTGTTGCTGCTGCAAAAAAACCAGCGTTTGTCAAATTTTCCGTTTACTTTTAGTTGGTGCCCCTGCCACACCCCCAACCCCAACCCCAACCATGTTGCCATAGTTGTGTTGCCTTTTCTTTTTAATTTAATATTTTTCTTTGTTGTTTCTTTTTGGGCGCTGTGTCTGCTGTCTGCATCTGGCTGTCCGTCTGGGCCAGCTATTCTCCCTCCCACTCCCTCTCTCTTTCTCTATAGTGCTCTCTCTCTCTCTCGCTCTCTGTCTCTGTGTGCTCTTCAGTTGGAAATTGCGTTTACTCAGGCGCCAAGCGCATATTTAAATACACACGTGTTTTATCGCTGCCATTAAATCATATTTTTATACTTTACCTTTTTGCTGTGCCACCTTTAACGACTACCAGCCCCAACCCCACCCTTCCCCCACCAATAGGTTCAACCCCTCCCAGTCCTCCTTGAGAGCGTTGGCATTTTGATTGTTTACTTTTTGCACTTTCACAGCGTAAACAAACAAACAGCGCTAAATATTGTTAAAAATAAAAATAAAAATACAAATAAAAAACTCGAGACTGAAAAGACGTCCCGTTTGAAGTGCTTTTAGAGGGGAGGAAAGGGCCAAGTGGGGAAGTGGGTTGCCGGCTGGTGGGTTTTGTCAGAGCAAAATGTCAAATTTTCAAAGTAGTTTTAGCGAAACTGAAATCTGCTTGTGAATATTTTTAGCATTATGTATTTGATGAGAATTAAGCAGCTCAAAAAACTATCTTATTAAAGATATTTCTAAAAGTTAAAAAATAAGATATATTGGATTAGTTATAAACATACACGTTATTAAAAAATATTGCATTTGGAGTTGCATTTAAATTATGTTTTCCGTAAACGGAATAAATATTGTTGAACATTGTAATTCAGTCTAAACTATCATTTATTTCCCACAAATACAAGTAAACGAATCAATTATTGTCAATAAACAATAATATTGACACTTTAACAATCTTCAATTGAAATGTTAGCGGTTTGCTGGTTGAGCAAGTTAAGCCAAAAGTGTTGTCTTACAATGATCAGCAGCATAGGTTAAAGATCAAAAGAATCTTTAAACGGCTACTGTTCAAACAGCACTTAACTATCTCTCCCCCTCTCACTATACTCCCTCTCTCTCTCTATCTCTCTCTGTCTTTGTACTACTCTTGCAATTTGCTGCATTATGGCAACTGCATTAACCGCAACTGCAACGTCAGCAGCAACAACAACAACAGCAGATGCAACAAAGCTTAGTTTCAATTTACTCAAGTTGCCCCAGCACACGTGCGGCTGCTTAAGCATTAATGCCTCATCCAAAGCTGCAAGCAGCTATTGCCACGTATGTGGCTGTACTGGCTGCTGTGGTGCTGGTGGTGCTGCGGAGAGTTAACAATTTTTTAGCATTTTTTAAACGTTTCTCTTCTCTGGTCTTCTGCATTTTCAGGTAAGATAAGATCTGATTTAACACAATACGGCGGCATATCAACAGACATGGGTAAGAAAATTTCCACATTTTTTATTTTATTATTTTACTTTATGCAACAGCGCAACGGAACTGTTTAAGAACTAGTCTAGAGTCTACTAATATTATAAATTAGTTAGAAATTAGCAATGGTGTCGGTTACTACCTTCTAGCTAACATTTAGGTGGAAAACAAGTTGCTGATTAATGTTGCAATTGTTGTTGGCGGGGGAGGGGGTGGTGGAAAGGCGTCAAATGTTAACTCAAGTGCGCCAGCCCCAGAGGTTGTGTGTGTGAAACTGATTGATTACTCGACTTCATGCGGCCTGCCACCAGCTGATTAGGCCAACTGCACAACTTGGCTTGCACGCAACGTTAACGCAATTAATGTTGGCATTAAACAGACTCAAGTAGCCCCAGCAGCGGCAATGTTGCAGCTAAGCTCAGCCTACTATCGATGCCACCCCGGCTGCTGTTGCTGCTGTTGCTGTTGCTGCTGTTGCTGCTGCTGCTGTTGCTGCTGCTGCTGTTGCTATCTGCAAGCGGCGACTTCTGTGGCCCAAAGCCACTGGAGGCGTTCCATTTTGTTGGAACCTTTGCAAAGCAAGGTTATCAATCAGATCGTCGTCGTCGTTTCAGAGCAGCTACTTCTTAAAATCCAATTACACGCACAGATTGCCAGACTGACAGACTGACGGACTGACGGACTGACAGACTGACAGCGTGAGCAGCGGGGCGACTGATCAGCGCTTGTTGAAGCCGCTCCGCTCAAATTACATGAATCGACGGCGCAAGGCATGAATTGAGGCGCAAAATTACCGAGTCGCGCCACCCAGACTGAAAGCAATCCCTCGCACTCCCCTCGCCTCCCGCTCCTGTCCCTGGCTGGAGCTGAGCTTATTATTTACTATGCTCAATTGATTATCTTGTGCAAATCGGTAGCTAAATATTGGCACAGGCGCAACAAGTGGGCAGCTTTCAGCATAAAGCGTGAGCGTTTGTAACGATCTGGAGATCCTCCCTGGCAATCCTGGGCAGAAGGCATCCTCAATGGTGGCTGCTGTGGTGGGCAGCTCCTTTGGCAGCTCACCTTGCCGTCGATAAGATGAGAGATTTAGATTGAAGCTGGCAACTGGATGCCACCGAAGTGAGCTACCAATTCGTGAGTGGGAATAACGAGTATCGAATCTGTTGATTGGCATCTGGTTAAGTAAGATTATTATTATAATTCCATTCAATGTAGATTCTAACTTGTTACTCAAAAGTTTAACATTTAACACAATCACTTTTAAATTTCGAACCAACCACTCCTTTCCAAAGTACTCCTAAATTGCAAAGCGAGTATCCATTTAAGAAGTACTTGAAGAGTTGCTTTACAATCTCTGAATAGTTAAGAAAATCATATTTATTCATAATGTAATTTAATTAATATTTGACAATAGTAAGTCAGCAGTTTAAGTTTTTTCTGAGTCTCACATTTACCAATTTAATACTTACAGAATGATTTACATTTATTTATAGAGTCACTTGCTGATAATTATTTAATTATATTAACTACCTCTGACCCACTAAGTACTCTTTGTAATAATGATTTACATCACTTTATAGATTCGTTTTCAATCAAATTTCATTCAAAATGCTGACAATATTAACTGCCTTTTACACACTAAATACTGTTTGTAATAATAGTCATTAGATATTTCGTGGCACGCAGGTAAAATCTCATAATTTCGCTGTCATTTCTCACTCATTTCCCCGACCAAAACAATCCAAGTTGAACAGCTAAATTGCTAGGGGAGGGGGGTGTGGGGACGGGATGTATCCATTTGGGGGCGTGTACGCATACAGAATGCTGCTGACATTGAACATGACATTTTCCCCCAAAGAGATAATTAAATTGCGGGCTTAATAGAATTAAATGCTGTGTTTGCATTTCAAAATCCGAAACGTGCCAAATGCCAATGGCCGAACTCCCCTCCCCTCCCCTCCCCTACCCTCCCCTCCCCTCCCCTACCCTCGCCCAGCAATTGTAGCAGCGCTCCCTACGCCGTGCAGAGTCACGATGCGGTTCGCCTGTTTGTTGGTCAGAAGCAACAAACAACAAAAGCAACAGCAGCAGCAACAAAAAATGTCAATTTGGACAAGTTTTGATAATTGCAGGCGAGGCCGAGCTGCAGAGTCGCGTTCGCATTGTGGCTGCCAGAGCTACTGTGCTGCATGTTGCACGTACCACGAATCGCGCATAGTGTATGTGTGTGGTATGGTGTATGCGTGTGCTGCTGCTGCTGCTGGCCCATGTTGCATGTTGCAGTTAATAATTATTGAAATGTGTGGCCGCCAGGAATTGTGCTCGTGCTCCTTGTGCTTCCTGCGCGGCTTCCGTCATCGTCAGCAGCAACAGCGGCAACAGCAGCGGCAACAGCAGCGGCAACAGCAACAGCAGTCAGCAATGTTGCATGCATCGTTACCTGTAAGGCTCTGTTATAGTTGTGGCTGTTGCCACTGAGCAAAAGACTAACAATGCTTGCATTTTCCCACCTTTTTCACATAACTTTTCAGTTGTTGTTTTTTCGTTTACTGTTTTTTTTTGTGCTTTTTTTTTTGTTTTTTTGTTGCTTTAGTTTCGTCTTCGGCTGCCGTTGCCACTGGCAGGGTAAACAAGTCGGCCACTTGGCCAGCAACTCGTTACCACCCCTTGCCGCTTCCCTCGCTACTGCCACACACTCGCAGACACACACACATACACACACACACACACACACACACACACGCGCGGACACATGTCGATGTCTCGAACTTGTTACCACTTTTAAAGCGGGCCGGCCTCCGTTCGGAGTGGCCCCTGTAATAAATTCATATTCAAATTGTTAATTGAATATTATTTGTTAAATTTGCAAGCATTAAATGTAAATGTCGGCTGGCTGGGCAAATGTGGCGGGGGCGTGTCTGTGGCCCGTGCAAAATTTCCTTTTTTTTATTTCGCAATTGTTTTTCTTTTTTGCCGCTGCCTGGTTAATTAAATTTATGCGATTTTAACACATTCTTGAGTGGGTTATGGGAAAATCGTTAACTGGATTGGGTAACATTCACGCTGCCAGACACAGACACACACACACACACACACACACACACACACACACACACAAATATATGTGCCTGAAAATTTGGTCACTGTACCAACGACCTCCATAAAAATCTCCCCCAAGTGGCAACAATAGCAACAAAAAATGCATCGATGAACAACGAGTGTAGAACGAGTGCAGAACGAGTGTAGAACGAGTGCACAACGAGTACTCGCAACTGTAATTGTATCTGTGTCCTGTGCGACTGTTTGGCTCTTTGCTGTTGTCCTTGTCATGTGCTCTGCTGTTGTGCTATGCTGGCTGTTGTTGTGTAATTTCCATAATTCATATTCATAGACATTACAAGCGGCCAGACAAACAAACAAACAAACAAACAAACAAACTGAGGACCTGTCGCGACGCTGCCTGCACCTGCAATACGGCTAAATGTCCGTCCTAACGGTTGCCAAAAAAAAGAAGAGTATAAAAAAAAGAATCTGCAATGTGTAAATGTGGCCAGAGTGCTAAAATATCACATATGCTTTTAGCCCAGTTAGAGCACAAAAAACCAAAACCAAAAACTCTCAAGCCTCTGTTCAGCTTCAGCAGTGAGTAAAGAAAGAGTAAAAAGATACTTGCAACATAAATTATGCAAAGTTATTTGATTGAGCTCAAAACAGTGTTAAATTTATGGCCTGAGAGAAAGAGACGAGCTTCAGCAAAAGCAAAATGGATCATCATCATCATCATCATCAAGTATCTCATAGATGCACGCACAACCAACGTGCCACATTTGATTTTACACACAGACACTTCGAAATTATTAACTGGGGAGCATTTTGTAGTTCGGCAAGTGTAAGTGTTGTCCTGTGTTATCCTGTGTTGTCCTGTGTTGTCCTGTGTTGTCCTGGAATGGCGACCGAAACACAAACACTTCATAAATTGGTACACGGCACTTTCGCTTTTACCGTTGCCATCTGCAGCACGTGGATGGACATGGCTAGTGATAGAGACAGAGTGGAGCAAAAGGATGCCACATGTGTGAGGCAAGTGCGAAAGTACTGAACGACATCTGAAGCTGGCCACCGGGTTTCAATTAATGAATTAGTAATTTCGGTTTCATTGCTGTAATGAACACTTGGAGCAACTCAGCAGTTGGTTGTTGCTTCTGAAATTTCTGTTAATGTTGTTATGTGGCAAGTTGGTAATAAAGGCCAAAGTTATTATTAGATGGCTGGCAGCGGGAGAGAAAAGGAAAGTTTCTGGCTTGCCAAAAATGTACGTAGTGAGAAAATCGATTGTGTGTGAGTTTTGTGTCTGATGTAGAAGGAAAATACAATTTCATTTAATTTGAATATTTTATCTCCTCATTTTTATTTGTATATTTTCAGCCACAATCGAAATCAAAATTGTTTTTCAGCACTTGGAAATGATCATTATTCGAATGATTTTCCTGAGAGTTTTTATGAAATCGAATTGTCTTTTATGATTCGTTGTGGCAGCCACCCAGGGAATTCATCGTGCATTCATTAAAAGTATACCTTTAAATTATCGATAATTTTGTAATTGTAGTGGCACAGTACTGGCTTTTGACCACACAGACGACATGCCACAGACTAGGCGACGTTTATTTACTTTGCCTCATTCGTTGCATTGGCTTCATTTGTTAACGGCTGCTAATGAATGGTTGCACTTGCAGAGCTCGCATTATCCGAGTATCTTTAAGGGGGGACACACCCACTTCTGGGCTCGCATTACTGCAAAGGTTGTGGAACCCGCGGTCATTTGTTTTCCATATCACTGCAACCGGTAATTGTGACATTAGAGCAGCAATTACATTCGCTAATCCACAGAGAGGAGGGCTTCTCTAAAAAATGATTTGCTAAGTGAACACACAGTGTCGATAAGAACTCAACGTTGAAAGTGCACTTGCAGCACGAGATACTTTTTTTATTTTATTTTTTTTGTGTCTTCTGTTTTGTATCTTTTTTTTGGCTTCGTTGCCTGCTGCTGTAGCGACGCTGTAGGTATGCAATTAGTCAATTAATTTGAAAATTTATTAACCGCCAAAAAGCAATTTGCTCCACATCAAAATATTTACACACAGACACACACACACACACTGAGAGAGACGCACGCGGCTTGCGAAATGCCGGCGGTAAACTAAAACCAAAACCGAAACCGAAACCGAAACTGAACCTCTGCTTGATAGCGATGGCAATAGGCAGTGAAATATATATACATATAGCGAGCTGGTAGCCAGATCGGTTCACGTTCTCGGCTTGGCGGTCAGATGGCAAATGAAGGAATTCCGCAAAAGGTTGCGACTGTAAACTTTCGGCCAGTGTGGATTCTGCTTTGATTTGCAAGGGAAACTTGCTCGGCGCGCACCCGAAGGAGCTGAGGAGCTGAGTAGAAGCAGCAAACGCTGTGCAGATAATTTATGGGTTCAGAGGCAGCGAGTTCTGCCCCTTCGCAGCGGAAGTGCGTGAGTCTGTTTTGTGTTGTGGACTATGAGTATCTGTATCTTGCAGATACGAATCGCAGCTACTGCTAGCCAAAATTTCTAGGTCAGAATGCATATTCATATTTATGTATATAAATAAATAAATAAATGACTTTTGTGCATGTCGTGCACTGGCAACCGTCGGCTTCTGCTTTGCCCATAAATTTGCGGCTCAAAATCAAAATGTTTTCAAGTTTCTAACGTTCCACGTGCTCACTCTCCCCGTCCCTCTCCCTCTCTTACTCTCTGCTTGAGTGTTTCTCTCTCGCTTTGTCGCCCTATTGCTCTTTTAAGCGCTCCATGTGCGTGCTAATGATTAATAACGCGCCAGACCGAAACCTGCTTTCGTGCCGCGGCCATCATGGCAAACAGCTGATCACCGACCACCGACCACCGATCACAGATTGCTGTGGTGCTGTGTTGTTGTGGAGGAAGAGCGAGCAGTCGAAACAGACACGTCATGTCACCGCCATGTCCGCCAGCCAAGTGCCGAGGCCATCAGTCAAAAATGCCGACTGTCCATTTGTATCTGTTACAGTTTAGCTGTCTGTTTAGCTGCATCTCTGCGAACCCATTTTGAAATACAGGTACAGAAACTCTAGCGAAATCTACACAAAACACAAAAGTCACCTGAGCAACAACAACAACAACAACAATTGCTGCTCGCTCAGAGCACAGGTTTGCCATGTTGCTCTCTCAGTTTTCACCTCTCTTTCGCTCTCTCTCTCTCTCTCTCTCTTTCGTTCGCTCTCTCCCGCTGTGTGTGCGAGGTGATTGATCATCTTTTTGCTCAGCCGCAGCCGGTTTTCTTTTAATTTATGTGCGCTCAGCGTTGCGACTGAATGAATCTCACCTTTTTTTGTTGTATTCGAATTGGAACGTTTGCTGGCTAGTTGGATTCCCGTTGATCGTAAACGATATTCGGAACGAACTCTGTTTGGAGTTGCGTTTGATGTTAGAAGGAAACTCGATATGAGTAGTAAAAGTGTTATACAGGTCGCATCTCACCTGGATCTTCAAATATGAAGTGTTTACTAATCTGATTAGTTCATCTGGAGTTATGAAGATGATTTCATGGCATTCAGCTTTTGCATGCGACTATTTGGGACTTGTAAAAAACGGATTTAGAATTGGGGATGATTTTAAAAAATGAGAAAAACATTTCACATCAAATATAAAACTAAGCTCAACTCAGTCATAAAATAATTAAATAAATTAATATAAAATAGAAGGTTAAAAAATATTTAAACAACCAATTTAAAGCGCTATTTTAAATTCCCTCCCCGCCAAAATTATACTTTAGTTTCTAAGTTGTTCTTTATCTACAGATTTTGTAATCGTTAATTAGAGACTATTTCAGTATTGAGTGCTTTTGCCCATAAGTACCATTTTATGTTATTCAAAGACACCTTTTAAATGCCACAATCCACATTTTGAAATCTACTCACATAGCAACCACTATCGAAACCACATTCCAAAGCGTTTTCAAGAGTTAAAACAAATTCGAATGCGACCCACCGCAGCTAATCGAAATGGTTTCCTCCAATCTCAATTGATGATCTATTAACGAGCGTCCATACAAATTATGCAACTATCCACAGCAACTACAAAATGGTGCCCACATGGGCAACTATGCAACAACAAGCAGCGCTGCAACAATGAGAACAGCTGACATGGAGTACCATTTCCTTTGTCACCGAGAGGCGATAGGCAATAAATCTTGAGCATATTAACATGGACGTGCGATGAAAGTGCCAGCCAAATATGTCATTGTCAGTGTTTGGCTCTGACTTTGTGCATTGGGATTTGGATCGGGGCAGGGGCAGGGGCAGATACGGAGGGGAGAAGGCCGCCTCTGCGGCTACCAAATGCGAGTGTATTGACACCTGAGTCCAGACCAAGCCCAAACAGAACCAAACCGAAACCGAAGCCGAAGCCTCTGGCGCCAATAACTGCTGCTGCTGCTGCTGTTGCTGTTGCAGGTACTATTGTTATTGTTGTTGTTACTGCAAATGGAGTGAAAGAAAAAGAAAGTGTCAACAGCCTCTCAGAGGCTCTGGGAAACAGGTAACACAGAGTGGAGCTAGAGGCAAATGGTTAGAATGCCTTCAGCTATGACTACCGCAATACTTTCCAATGAAATCGGTTAGATATAAATCACTGAATGGATGTGTGTGTGTGTGTGTGAGTGTGTGTGTTCTGATAACTAACTGAGAATCAAGCTGCTGCTGCTGCTGCTGCTTATGGTGCATTTGAATTGGTAGACGACGCACTTTTATTTATATATAAAAATTCTCTCTACGTCACATAACATGACAACATTTTGGGCGTGAACACACGTACGCACACTCGCACACACACTGGCACACACACACACACGCATACAGACATACACTTAGGTGCCCAGCAACAACAACAAACACGGCTCAAAAGGCAGCAGCATCGTCCATGGTGACAGCGCACATAAATCTCTGTAACATGACACTTTTGGCAATGGAAATAAAATATGGCATACGGCGCACCAAAATGTCGCACCAAAACTCAGGCAACACCAACAATAACAACACCAACAACAACAGCAACAATTGAGCATCAGCTACAGCAGCAGCTACAACATTTTTGCTTTTGTTTATATTTTTATTTATTTTTTTTTTTTTGAAACTTGGCTACACTTTTTGGCCCACTGCGGCCCACTGTGCCATTTGAGAAGCAACTCATGCCGCATTCAGCTAATTACAAATGAAATTACAATGGTCAAGTTGTAGTTGCAGTCAGCTTAAAAACCACCAATGACACGAGCTGAAAATATTGTAAAACAAACAGAAATTACAAACAAACAAAATGTTGCTTTCGTGTTGCAGACAGACTGGTTTTATTAATATTTGATATTAATTTATTCATAGACAACAAAAATTAACAAACTAAAAGTGAGCAACCCTAGTAAAATATTTTAAGCACCTTGTATCTTCAAAGTGAATACAAAAATATTTTAAATATGTTTTTCATTTGTTATTTTCTAAGCACTCTAACATCTTTCGAATCCCGTCGGGATATAAATATGAAAAACATTTCAATGATACCAAATGAATATTCTACTCTATTCTGTTGAAATGATCATAAAACTACTCTATTCGAAAACGAGAAATTTTCCGCAAAGAAGAAGAAATAGTTACACACATATAATGTGAAAATATTCACTTATTTTATCTTTCTTAATTGACAAGTGTATTTGAAAACCATTTTATTTTTTTCCATTTAAAACTTTTCTTTCTACATTTTCTTTTCTTTTACTGCAACCGTTGTCAATTCCAGCTGAATTAATTATCATATCAAAGAAGCTATTTCTCATTATTAAGTTTTAAGGCAACTATTTAAGCTAGTGTCATTTGGGAACTGTGCAACTTCTGCCTCTGATGGCGATGCTGTCACTTGCCGCTGTCATTTTCATTTCGTTTTCATATGTCACTTGGCGCGCCTGCGCACGCCTTCCCGGTGCCCAATGTCCAGAGTCCAGCTCAGAGTCCGTCTCCCCACCTCGCTCCCTCCCGGTCCCTCTAGCTCCTTCTGCGTCTCCTTGTAATAAAGCAAAACGGCTGCGCATGCGCGCAAGTCACTCAGCAGCAACAACACCAACACCAACAACAACAACAGCAGCAACAACAACAACACCAACAACAACACCAACAACAGCAGCAGCAACAACAATAAGAAGCGAGCAAAGCCGCTGCCTGTGTCAGATTTTGTGAGTGTCACTTGGCTGCTTTGTTGACTCCAAGTCGGGTCTGGGGACCTGGGTGTTATCTGTCCCGTCGACCGTCGACCGTCGACCGTCTTCAGTTTCGTTTGGTCATCTCGCAGTTGGCTGCATTCCTCGCACAACACGCAAAATCTGCGCGTCTGCGTATAAAACTGTTAACTAACTCAATTTTGTAGCTGTCAGTTGGTTCCTGTTCACCACACCTCCTCTCCCCCGGCACCACATCCCTCTTCCTCCAGTGCTTTGTGAGTTTGGTTAGTTGCTTGGTTGGTTGGCTGCTTCGCTCTGGCTGCAGAGTTCAGCATGGGTTAATGAGTTGTTGTTGTCGCCATTGTTGTTGCTGTTGTTGCTGTTGTTGTTGTTGCTGTTGCTGGCGTGCCGCTTACACATGTCACAACAAATTGCTAACCGTTGTGCGTCGCGGGCCCATAAACAAATCACTTGACCTTCGCATTGAAAACATTTGCGTAAAACGCTAAGAAAACTCGGCCAGAAAAAAAGGACAGTGGAACAACAAATGGCGGCAGCAAATGAAATGAAAACCCCTTGTCTTCAATTCGTTTGAGAAAATGCCAAATTAGTTATTTTAACTCTAACAACATTAAAATATGTCATGTTTATGTCGTGACCTCCATAAAAAGAGGTCACCAAACAACAATCGTTTGAAAATTGTTTAGGGCCACTTTTTGACAGTTTTAAAATAAAACACATGAGGCTTTAAAATTAGATAAGATATTGGAAATGTTTTTTTTTTAACAACTTATTCCTTCTATCACTTTTTGCCTTAACTTAACAAATATTTAAAATTTAACTGATTTCCCCATAGTACGCATTTTGCACCTGCCCCTGCCTCTCTCCGAGAACTTGTGACAGTTGCGCGTGACACGAAAACGGACTCACGGATGCACGCGCTCATGTCTGTCACAGAAATGTCACTTAAAGTTGCAAGACTCGACGCACACATTGCAATTTCATAACTTTATTAAGCATGTGCGAGGCGTGGCTGGGGGCACGGCAGCAGTGGGGGGAGGGGAGGAGGGACTCCACCTGAGAAAAAAAAAACGCAGCTAGTGGGAAAGAATACTTAAAACCATTTCGCTTTTGGCAATGCTCGTCACGTTCTGCAATCTAAACGCCAGGCAAGCGACCATAACTGCTCCACAACTGGTGGCAGCTAGTAGGGGAGGGGGATGGAAGGGGACCCCCGCCAGCAAGTGGCCTAAAGGAAGCCAAATGACATAGAGTTGGCAATTCAATCATTTAATGCCATGGCCCACATAGGGCCATCAACATCGGAGCCGGGAAATTGCCAACTGCAACTGCAACTGCAACAAAGCGCTTTTGGGTAGTCAGTGCTAAAGACCCCCCCTCCCCCTTGCCCCATCCCCTTCTATTGTTGCCAAGGGGCTTGTGTCATTCCTTGACTTTTCTTTACATATATTTGTTGTTGTTGTACTTTCGTTTGTTTGTGTCACTTGGCAGTTGCTGGGCCCAGTGACAACAAAAAGAACAACGACAGAGACAACAATTGCAACGACAGCAACAACAACGTTTGTAGCAACATGGAGAGCGCAGCGAACCACGCGGTAATTCTACAATGAAACCGTTTCGCACACACACACACACACACACACACACAACACACACAACACACACGTAGCTGAATGTGTGTGCGTGTGTACAAACAAAACTTGTGGCAATAAATTTGAAACGGATCACATAAATCACATTCAAGTGAAGCTTAACACACGCGCCCAACTAGAAGACACACAAATACAAGCTCACTATAAATACACACACACACTCACACACACACACACACACATACTTACACACAACATAAGCTTGACATAGAAAGCATTTATTTCCAGTCTGTGGGACTCAAAAGAGTTCTTCGGGGAAGTTGAGAATTTCTTTTTTTGGGACAACTTAAATTGTCAGCCACGTGAATTTGTTGGGCTCTTATAAAAGACTAAACCGAGCTAAGGTTTAAATGACATTAACTAATTGGCAAATTAAATATTATAATTAATTATTATTTAGTTAATCTACCCAATCAAATAGCAAACAAGCAATGAAAATGCTTTAAAACTTAAGTTGACTCTTGCTTAACCAACCAGCCAAAAATTGTTGGCCAAGTAAAAGTTTGGCGGGTTCGTTCGGTCGCCAAATTAACTAAACGGTTAAAGCAACAACTGCAAATTGGCAACAAATTCACAGATCATAAAGTTGCAGCTGCAACAAGGCAACCAGCAGCAACAACAACAACAACAAGGAGGAGAATTAGAGCAGGCGAAGCATCATTTCATTTGAAGAACTTTGGCATTTGAACTTGACATTTAGCACACGGTTCGGGGACTTCTTTGAAAACAATTGCACGCCACACACACACACACACACACACACACACACACACACATACACTCATACAGTTGCATTGCACTTTTGGCATTCCTCGGCTGTCTGCCATGGAATTCCAGGACACACCAAACAGCAGCAGCAGCAGCAACAACAACAACAACTAGCAAGGGATTCCAACCAGAATGAAACAGTTGCAAGCAGCAGCAGCAGCAGGCAGCAAGTGCGAGCGAGAGCGCAAATACGTCTGCAACCCTCTGCAACAGTGCCACGGGGTGAGTGCTGACCCATAGCAACACACACACACACACACACACTCACACACACACAGGCACAGCGAGCGCAGACAGACGGCCATTGCAGCACCTGTCGGCCATGCCACACAGAGTTGCATGTGTGAGTCTGTCTGTGTCTGTGAGTCTGTCTGTGTGTGTGTGATGTGTGTTTGCCCTCCGGATTTTGCACCATTAACAATATGGTTCGCTGCGCTGCGGCACGCTCGCCTTATTGCGGAAATGAGGCACAAATGTCGTATACACTTGCAACCAAACCCGCCCCTCGATGGGAGGGGTTAGCTTAATGCAGCGCCATTGATTTGCTTATAAATTAACCCATTGACAAATGAAAATATTGTCTGTTAATTGATCAATGTGTATGCACAGAGAGTGCACAGTTGTTGTTGCCATTTTAGGGGGGCCCTACTGTATCTGTGTGCGTGTACGTTTGTGTGTGTGTGTGTGTTTGAGTGTGTGCATTGCAGCTAAAATTTAATTAGATGCGATATTTGTATTTGTATGCACCAAATGCATTTTGGTCATTGCGAGGATAATAAACATACAAACATATATAGAGGGTGTGGCCACACTCTCTATCTGCATTGCGTGTGAAGTATTTACACACACACACACACACGCAGACACACACATTCACTCACACTCGCACAACATCGTATTTCATGTCGTACGTGCAAAATTTATTGTTATTGAAATACAATTGCAAAATTAACTGTCAAAGTGTGCGACCCATCGTCAATTTAGTTGAACGCCATATGTTACACTCTCCACACACACACATGTGTGTGTGTGTGTGTTTTAGTTGCAACACATGTGTTCCTAATTGGTTGACCTGAGCTGTGCGCATTGTCTTTAAACAATATTCTACACGAAATATTTAACATTATTCGCAACTTGTGTGCCGCCAAAAGCGAGTCCGCCTCGCAGCCACATTGACCAAGAGTCGTTGCAAATAACCCCACTCTCTCTTTCTCTCAAAAAGCTAAGTGTCCACTCTCTCTCTCACTCTCTCTCATTCGAAGTTACCCTTTATTTACACCGCTAAACGAGCTTTGCATATTTACTGTACTAGCAACAGACATTTTACGATATATTGAGAATTATTTGCAATATATTTGGCGAACGTAGGTGGGGGGAGGCAGCAGCAGCAGCAACAGCAGCAGCAACAGCAACAGCAGCAGCAGCAGCAGCAACAAGGACGACAAATGTTCCAACGACAGCAGCAGTGGCAACAACAACACAAACAACAACAACAACAACAACAACAAATGCAGTTCGGTGCAAATGCAGGCAGAAAGCTTCTAATTCCGGCACTGAAACCATAAGTCTTTGCCGCATTGTACACACACACACTCACACAACACACACACACTCACACAACACACTCACACACACACACAAACATGAGCATGTGTATGTGAACTCTATCTTTGTGTTGACACGAGAACCCAGTAGGAAATATACCAACAGACATGAGCTCGACAGAGCAAGTTTTAATAATTGAAGAGTCAGTGAAATTGCAGGTGTTTGTAAGGTGAAATGGCAGGTATTAGTGAAAAAGGGTATATTCAAAAGAAACTTTAATCAAAGTGAAAAATTAAAAAATTAGCTCTGATTTTCTATGCAAGTTTTGAAGGCCAAAGGAATCTTTTTGAATTACTGGTTAGGCTTAAATAGGCCTAAAATTTATCTATATTTTGTTTCCTTATAAAATTATAGATCTCTTTGAAATTTAAATATTTAGAATATTTTATTAAATATTGCAGACTCAATCTAAGAGTTATCATCTTATTATCATGCCTTCGTCATGTATTTATTTGCAACTGGGCTATTTGCTGGCTTAGTAAAGAGTGTTTTGGGAGTGAAGCAGGCGCTTATTAAGTTAAGTTCGATACACAAGTTTTGCATACAGAATAAATACTGAAAACTTATTTTTCTGTTTTGCAAAGATTTTGTTTAATTCACGTAAATTTGCATAAGATACAATTGCGAATCCGAATTCGAGAAGGCTGCACTTTCTGCACTCTCTAAATTTGTGCGAAAATTGAGTCAAAGTTCAGCAGCAAAAAAATATATAAAATTGGAAAATACAAAAAAAAAGTTGTAGAGTTTATTGCCTTTGGCCTGTGCTGCAGCCGGGTCTAAATTTGAATTCAGCTCAAATTGAAAGTTAGTAAAAGCAACCAGCACACACACAGTAATAGCCAACTTCTGCTCTTAGCCCTCCACTCACTACTCGATATTTATGTCTTTTCGAATGCAGCTCAGCTTTAATTTAAATGGATTTCTCTGCCGGCTCCCATGGCAGACATATGGCAGCATTCGCAATTTCCATTGGAGTGCCCAGCCAAGGAGTGAGAGTGGGGCGGGAAGGATGACTCCCGACTCCCGACGGTCGACTGCCGACTGCTGACTGGCGACTGGCGAGTCCTGTAACTGCTGAGGATTGATTGTGCTTGTTGATATTTTGTCAAATAACGCAAATAAATACACAATTACACACTCAAGTGAGTCCAAGGGAGGGCTGCAGCAACGAGTTGAATTTTGTGGGGTTGCATGTGGCAGGTCTCTGTGCCGGCCCAGCTCTCACCTCTGGCTGCCTCCCATGACCCTGCCACTGCTGTTGGCTGGACGCACCGGCTGGCCGCTCTCTCCTTTATCCTTGTTTAAAGGATTTTCATTTGTTTAAATGTGCTTTATCGAAAATGGCCAAATGGCAGCGACATGAAATTTATTCTAGCCGCACAGTGGTGCAAAACATATTGATTCTTATCTGCCACAATATGAAAACTTCCTGCTAAATTTATTTTGTGTGGGACTCGGTCTTAAATTTATATATAAAGACTGAAAGATGTATAAAAAATATGTTTTGCTTTCCTTATTTCACAATTTTTTTAAGTCATTGAAAATAATTTATAAAATTTGTATTTGTTTTATTAATGATAACAAAAACAAGATATATTTCAGTCAAGTTTATTCCTAATTAAAATTGAGGCATTAAATTCGTATTCGGTATTAAGAAATAATGTATAAATAAGGTTGACAAGCTTTTCAACCACTGTGCGGCGACATTTGACTTTGTCATTGTTGCTGCTACGGCTGCTACTGTTGTTGCTGTTGTTGCTGCTTTTTTTCGCCACACGCCCGTAAATTCCAATGTAAAATGTTGCATTTATCTTGTAAAAATAATAAATCCAGCAAAGGGACTTTGCTCTCTCACGCTTGGCAGCACACAAACACACGAGCGTTGCTTGGGCGGGGGCATGTGGCAAGGGTGTATGGAAGGGGAACGGGGTATGGGGAATGACAATTGTTAGCTAATAGCCCAATGGCAAGAGATGCGTACATTTAGCTAATTTTATAAACCATCAAAGTATCCGGCATTTAACCCTTGACTGGGCAGATGCCACAGTAGCGGGTGTTGCGCCTCAAAATGGTGGTGTGAGGGGGTTGTGTAGATGGACAAAAAAATAACAACACACACTGCCATTAATTTAATTTATTTATTGGCTGTTGTTTCATTGGCGCAAATCCCGAATGCTGTGCGATAAATTTAGTCAAATGTGAAAATTGTGTGTGCAGTTTACACACACACACACACACACACACACACACACACACACACAGACGTACAGATCGTTTGTCAAGCGAGGATTTGCATTATAAAATATGGCCTGGAATGCGCACCGAATATGGAAATGCAGTTGAACAACAAACAAACTCGCCAAAGAGTTTGCAATTTATTTTAAAATAAAAGTATCTAGTGTGACAAATAGTGTGAGATATGTTTTTGCGCACTGCAGCCAAAAGCAGCCAAACCAGCCAACACAGCCAACACAGCCGGCCCAGCCTCCAGTTACGCCCACCACCCCTCCCTCGGTCCAAGCAAACGCTAAAATGCGACATGTGACGCGGCGCTGCTGATTTATTTGCAACAAAAGCGCAGACGTGCATAAAAAATAGCAACAACAGAAACAACAACAACAACACAAATAACTGCATACGGAACGCCCATTTTTGACGCCAGCCTTGATGGAGCTGAGGGGCAGAAGTTGGGGTTGGGGTTGGGGTTGTTGTTGCCCGCTGCCAAATGAGGGAGGGAATTTCGCGGGGATGCGCCATTTGAGAGTCAATAAAAAATACATTTTAAATCAAAAATCAAAATGCAGCGTGGAATTATTTTTCCACATTTTCTTTTTTTAATATGCGTACAATTTTTGATTTAAGTTTAACTTTATTTTTATGCACTTCTCCCATTAAAAAATGGGATAAAGGATATAATGAAGTTGTGCGGAATTCTGAATATATATTGTTGATCATATATACATATGTATTATTGATCAGCATCAAAAGCCGACTCGATTTAGCCAGATTCGTTTCTCTGCAGGGTATTTTCTAGTCGTGCTGAGTCCCAAATAAATTCAAATTGTAACGAATAAAATTATGAAAAATAATTCAGATAATTTTATTCTGTTAGTTAGTTTTCGGACTGAGTGGGAAAGCTGATGACAGATGATTTGTGGACTTAAATAATTTGCTTAATCCCCGACTAACTATAATTTAGTACAACTAAAATGCAGTTAAAACAATAACAATTTGTAAGCATACACTAGTGCTTAGCAATTTATCCCAGAGCAGCTCGCAAATTATGCCAAACTCAAGTATCTATGTATCTATAAGTTTGCCTAGGAGAGGCTGCTCAAGTGCCACCCATGCTTGGGTTTGCCCCCAACTCTCATGTGGCAAGCTTTATTTAGTCCTCGGCTGATGTGGCTGCTGCTGCTGCTGCCCCAACTCCGTTGGCAATTCATCATTTGGCGCCATTTTGCGTAGCGTCAAGTTGCATTTAGTTGTTATTTATGCAAATTTGGCATGTTTCAACTTTTCGCCAAGTGCGTCGAGTCGTTTTCGATTATTTAAAACTTTGGGCCTGAGTAGGGAAGGAGGGAAGGAGGCAGGGAGGGAGGGAGGGCGTTCCTTTAATGCGCGCACCTGACGCGCTTGAATGTCTTACTGCCAGCTCCTTGGCAGCACCTGGATTACGGATTACGGATTACGGCTGAAACTGTACCTTGTACTACGGCGTGCTGTGCGCATAATTTTGTGCGCTGCTGTTAAGACAAATAAATTGTAGACGGCTAAAGTTATTAGATTAGCATTAGGGACGAGGCAATGTGTAGAGTGTGTGTCTGTGTGTGTGTGTGTGTGTGTGCTAAGCTTAAAATTATGATTTAGCCGGGTTATTTACATGCATATAGAGGAACTAGAGGATGCCGCCAAGTTGGCCAAATTTATGAAAAAGTTACCGCACTTTTGGCAGTCATCTGCTTTTTATAGTGCTCCCCTCCACCAAAGGGCGGAAATTAATAGCCAGCCAGGTGGATATTTTAAATTTACATGGAGACAGTGTCGCAAAACGAATTTATCATTTTTATTTCTTCAATAACATTTGTGGAAATTTTCAATAAACAATCATGTCCATAAAAACGAAAAACCATAAAACATTTTGTATAAGACATGTATTTATTTTTTGGCTAATTTTAATTTGCTTTAAATGTAATTTAATTTATTTTGCCATTTTTGATTATTCTTTAAATTACCGATATTATTTTTTTTAAGGAAAATTAAATAAAAAATATAAATTATTTGTAATTACTATAAAATCAAATATTTAACTGTTTTTATTTCTTCTTTAATCTAAATTCAACCTAATCTAAATTATAAATTCGCATAAGAAATGTTATTTTATGTTCTGCATGTTTATTTATATTTTAATAACAATTAACACGTTTTTGTTATTATTTGAATATTTAGTTTTTTTAATACTAACACACACAACCCTTGAGGCATTTATTGAATTTTGAACACTCGCATTTAATTGGTTTCTCTGTTGTTTTTCAGGTAAGAGATACTCAGAATCTCTTGCGGGATCACTTCTACCAGACTGGCTAGGTAAGTGCAATTTCCTAAATATTATTTTGTTAAGCTTATCCTTTATGAATATATTTTCTTTTGATTTTTGTCAAAAAAATGTTTTTCTTTTTTAATTTATTTCACAATTATAAGCAATATTATTTTTATTTTTAAAATTACTTATAAGTTGCTCTCCACGGTATGACGCTCAGAAATATTTGAATTTTCTTTTCTAGAGTGTCCCAAATATCCAAATCCAAAAATCGATTCGAAACTCTCAACAGTTATCCACCAAAAGAGAGGATAATGCAAATCTGAAACTTTTGTAACCTGTGAAACCCCGATCCATATTTATTGAACCCATCAAAAATGCTTCTTCGATTTTAGTTTTTGGTTTTGAATTTTGTTGTTATTGTTGCTGTTGTTGTTGTTGTTATTGCATATTGCATCCTCTTCATTTGGTGTGTCCAGTGTGTCAGTCAAAGGAGCGCGTCCCACAGTCCCCCAAGAGGTAAACCCAAAATATACTCAAATACCAATAAATTGTAAATGTTGTGTGCATTTGCCCATTTTCAATACTTACGTATATCTATCTCAATATGTGCATATGTATTATACACTGTAAATAAAGTTTAGCATGTGCATGCCCCAAGACACACACAGCGAGTTAGAAAGGGAGAGCGAGAATTTACTCCAAAGGTGTTTGCTGCGATATGAATCCAACAATATAATATGTGAAATTATCAGCTCATAAAACTTGCCAAATAATTGGCAATTATTCAGTTTGTCAACTAGTACACACACCAACACACACACACACACACACACACAAATAACACACACATCCACATTTGCAGACGATTACTCAAAAGGTTTTCTTTGCCGAACAATTAAAGCCGCCCACAAAGCGGGCGAATTTTCTCGTACTTTGGAAAAGTATCATTTGGCACGCAAAGAAAAGCGAGTGAGAAAATTGGATAGAACCCGACCACAATTTACAAAGCGTATCATTTTGTTAGCAATTTTTCAGCATGCTGCACTTTACAGTAAACGCTCAAAGGCACGCAGCTGCCGTTGCACCACCCAAACCACCCAAACCACCCAAACCACCCAACCACCACTCGCATGTAAACCACAGCACTCATACATATGGTATATATAAGCCAGGCCAGCCAGTATCCAATTAAGCGCAATTGAGATAACAACACTCGAGTTCAAATTGTTAATTGTTGTTTTTAGTTGTGTTAACCAGGCCAAAAGTGTTTTTATGTCAGTGTCAGGCGGATGCTTTATTTATATTTTTATTCCATTTTTTTTTTAGTTTTGGGATTGGCCACCCTTGGAATATGCAACCTTTGCAGTTTTGGGATTGTCTAAATGTAGTTTGTTTATTGGCAATTTATACAAACGCATAAATTACCCACACACACATTACTGAGATGCTCGCAACAAAAACATAAACAAACTTTGCTCACTAAATGCCACTTGCCAATCGTAATCAATTCTCATGTGGTGTCTGCTGTGTGTGTGTGTGCGTGTGTGTGTGCGAGTGTGCGAGTGTGTCTATAAAAAAGGGACCCAAAATACACTCAAAGACTGTCGCCGACAGACAGACAAAACAGTCAACTCAAGTCAGCATCCGCATTCGTGTGTATCTTTGGCACTGGATATGTATCTGTATCTGTATCTGTATCTGCAACCCCGCAAACGAGACGAGGCGCATAAATATTTATCTGAATTGTTGAAATCTTCAAATGCAGAAACGTAAAATCCATTAGAAAATTAATAAAGAGCCCATAGAAATATACTTACTCACTGATATATACAGATATAAATATATATATATATATATATGTCTGTATGTAAGTGCGGTTTCAATTGAAAGATTGGCTGAACGTGAAGATTGTGGCTTGAAGGGAGGCTAATAGAATGAAAGTAAATTGATTAAAATGATTGTCTGTCTGGATAATGTTTCGATTTACATTAAGTTGAGCAGACAAAACAGATATTGTATATGAAATACGTTAATTGCATGCGCTTTTCTTCAATAACTATGTACATAAATATATGTTTTATACCAATAATAATCTATTAAAACAAAATACCTAATCGCAAAATCAATTTAAGATACATTTGTAGTAAACACTTGCATAAGTAAACAAAAATTTCAAAAAGGCATATAACTAATTTAGCCGACTCTAATCTGGTTTTCTTTTATCTTATGCATATATACATATATACATTAATAATCCTAAATATTCCAGACCAGTTATAATCTCTATATATAAACAGCAATTTAATAGAAAATATTATCCATTCTCAAGCTTATGAATAACATAGAAATTAAAGTATTTTAATTTACATGTAAATATTTTGTTGTTTTACATACAATCGGTGTATAACTGTGATTAATTAGCCATATACCAATTAAGTCAGTTAATAACGCTTTCAACTTGTTTCCACGGCTGTAAGTCTATTGAGTAATTGAAGATCAGGCAAACCATATAATCAATATTACAATCTGCCAGTGCTATTTATAATGTCCCAGATATAATCTATATATTGCTATATTATCACGTGATTGAATTATTTGTGGTCTCGTGGCCATATGTTCACACACGCACACACACACGCACACACACACACACACACACACACACTCGCTCGGCAACTGGAAGTTGTATTAATAATTATAACAATGAGGCTATTTTTAAAGCTGGTCGAGGAAGAGCTGCGTGGAGCAAATGTCTCGTATCGTCGAACCGTCGGGAGGCGAGGTTGTGGCGAGTGGGGCAGGGGCAGCAATTCACAATAAGAGGCATAATAATGTGCCATAAACTATCAAAATTTGTTGAATTGTTGATAAACTTTGGCGCCACTTTGCGGCAAAACGAAAAAAAAAACAAAACATGAAACAAAGCAATTGTTGAGGCGCTCAGTTGTACTGAGTTCCTCCGCTCCCCCTCCCCATCCCCATCCCCATCTCCGTCTCTGTTCCTGGCTATAGCTTTGAAGTGGAAAATCTAATGAACGTGTGCCAAATTGTTCAATATTTTCTTTCTGAGATTTTTTGTAGGTCATTTTTGTGGCATAAGAAGTTATTCGACAATTAACAAGTTTCGCTTGGACTTCATAGCTATAGTTCCATTAGGAAACTTATCACATTTCCGGTAAAATTTGTTTTTCCTTGTTTGTTACGACAGCAATTTACAAAATTATCAGTTCGCTTGACATTTAACGTTTGCAGGTGGAACAACAACTGGCTGCATGCCGCATTCAATTGTCGACAATCATGCTGACTGGGTGTGTGTGTGAGTGTGTGTGTGTGTGTGTGACTGTGCACTTGAGCTGTATCTGTATCTAGCACACACACATACACACACATGTTACAGTACGCCTCTATTTAATTGCCCCTTGGAGAAGCTTTTGCAAATTAGTTAATTGGCGGCCAGTTTATTGTGGACGCACTAAGTGGCAAGTACTTCCCTAAAAGACAATCTAAACGAGCTCACATTGCAACTACACACATACATGTATATCACTTAAGCGTGTATGTGTTACTCATATGTAGGTGAATTTTGTGTAGGGTATCTTAGGAAATGGTTTTTGAGTATTCAAAATTCTTCGCAGCTTCAATTCACAGATTCTGTTAGCAACTCGACACAGTCTTATTTGTGTGTACACTTGATATTCTTGAAATTTGCATAATTAATTATTATTTGCTAAAATTTGGTTAGTCACTAATCGCTTTTAAGCACATATTTTATAATTTGTTTGGTGTACATTTAAAATGAATAATATTGCAATCTGCTAGAAACAAGACCCCTACAAAGTTGAGGCACATCCATTAGTGACATAATTTTGATCTCCTCGATGCATTTGTAAACTCCTCTTAAGCATCGAGTTCTTCTCTTGTTCAAATCGAAAATAAAATATTAAAATTAATATGCTCACAATAATCATGAGTTTCAGGAGAGATTTCTAAAATCTACGACACATTTTTCCGCTCTTGTTGAGACTTCAGCTTGTATCTTAATCAAATCGAAATTAAATTTATGCCATAAACTTAAATTATTAATTTTTTTCTACAAAAAGATGTCTTCCTCAGCTAATTTTAATACTGCAGAACTGAGGCACATTCATTAACGAGCTCAAAATTAACATGATTTTTAGGAGACATTTTTCAGCTCTTTTGGAGCCTTTATCATATCGGAAATAAAATTTAGTTCAAGGACTTAAGTGATATATTTTGTGCTATAAAAAGATTCCCTCCTTACCACTAACAATAATATATAATATACGAGTATAGCACATTCAATATTCGTCTCTGCAGGTTGTTAGTAATTTTAAATTTATTTTGTTTTATGTGTTTATAATTTATGACAACTTTTGCTTGTTGTTGAAATTTATAAATTTGATAAACGGCGTTGAATTTCAATAAATAAATGAATCGCTTAGCATTAGCGAAATTATACAAAATACATCCACACTTATACTTATATATATATATACATATATATATATTTATATATATGTGAAAGTATCTCTAATGATAACAAAGAGAGCGAAAAAAAACGTTGTCTACCTGTGCGTTTGGGCGGCTTTTTGAAGAAGCCGCCGTTAACTGCGTCCTTTTATTGATTTTTGTACGCCATTAAATTTTGCACAGTTACCCATATTTTCCGCCATTTGCCGTTTGCCGCGTACTAACCCCCAAAAGTTGAGCAACCGCCACTGCCACCGCCCCCGCCCCTGGCTGCAGCAGAGGCAATGTGGCAGATATTTTTCTTTCTTGCCAGCTCAGCAGATGAATGCGTGTAATTTTCTGTTTGATTTATGCCCGCTGACCCCGCTCCCGGCAACACATTCGCAGCAACACCGGCCGACCGAACCACCCCCACCCTCCCCCCGCCCCTGAACGCCCGCAGCACACATGGCTACCCAGCTCCCGCACCCCATCCAAAGCTGCCGCTCTCTGAAGGAAATTGCGCCAAGGTTGGCAACCTCAGATTTGTTACGGGAGCTGCTGGCGCTCCTGTTCCTGTGTGTGTGTGAGTGTGAGTGTGTGTGTAAGTCCTGCTGGCTGCTGGTCGTCCTTTTATCGCCCAAAATGCTAAACGCAGGCAATACATTTTCCGACAGCCTTTGGCTTTCTCAGGGCGGGCTTTATTACATTAAGCGTTCGTAAAATAAAAATTGTGCCACTTTCTCAAAAACACGCACAACAATTCGAGTGTAGTTATACATGTGTGTGTGCGGGTGTATCTGTGTGTGTACGCATGACATCGTGGAAATCAACCTGCTGCGGCAAACTGCCGAAAAAAAGGGCAGGCCAAGCAGAAAAACACGGCCTGAAGGCAAGAAGGGGGCGTGGTGTGTGTGTATGTGTGTGTGTGGGAGAGGTGAGGATGGGGCAGGGGGTGGGGGGTGGCAAATGTTGCTGTGCTTTGTTCGTGGCTCGCATTTGCTTACATAATCAGTCATGTTATCCTTGTTTCGCATATCCTCCAGCAAACACACACACTCGCAAACACTCTCACACATACACACACACACACACACACACACACACACAATATGCACATACAATTTTTTTATTTATGACGCTGGCTTTACTCAGATATCTCTTTTTATATTTTGATTGCGTGTGGCCCTTGTGAAGGGTGTGTGTGTGTGTGGTTGTGTTTGCTTCCATGTGTGTGTGTTTGTGTGTGTGGTTGGCTTAAAAATCGGTCAACGAATTGAAGGTAAATAATGGGAAATGCAAAGGAATCTAATAATATTTATATGGTATATAAATTTATGAATATATTTATTAATGTATATCTTGAAAACATAAAAAAAAATAAATCAAAGAATTCCAAGCTTCAAGATCTCTATTTCTATTGATTTCTATTGCTTTATACATTTTACCTGCTGAGATTAGAATAGTTTATATTAATTTATTATTATTTATTTATATCATAATTTCAAGTTAAATGAAAAAAAAAAAATAATTAAAGGCAGAAATTAAATTAATAATTTAAAATCAAAGTAAAAAATAAATAAATTAATAAAGAAAAATATATAATATATTTTCGGGTATTAACGTGTAAAATGGTTCAACATTTATAACAAGAGAACACAGAATTAAACCAATTCATAAAATACAGAGAATGTGTTTCTGTTTGTTTCTACATATCTTCTGCTCAGATAAGATTATCAGCATATATATACATGTAAATAAAATGGAGCAAACATCATTTATAACTTCTGTATTAGTATTTATGAAGAATATAGTTAAGCTAATCTTACTATTAGTTCCACACACGGTTTCACCCCATTTGATGGTGTTCCATAGGGGATGTTCTCCATAAAAAAATCAACTGCATAGCTCCATCTCTTTCTAGGGGTGCTTACAACCCTATAAGTAGACAACTGTATGCTGTATGGGATAATAAACCTTTGGGGATTGCGGGCATTTCGTCAAACTATTCGTAACTCGACAACCCATTAGAAATTAAAAGACCCACTTTCCTAATACTCTTAGTCTCCCATCTCTTTCTCTCTCTCCCTCTCTGTCTCACACTGCCTTGGGAACTTCTCTTTCGATTTTTGGATCGAAAACATTTTGTAGCTTTCCGCACTGAATTCCGAATTCCTTTGCCATTGATAAATGGCATTTTGCGTACTGTTTGTTGTTATTCACCCTATTCCTTTACCACTATTTATTCTACTTCTTCTCTTCTTCTTCTTCTTCTTCTTCGTTGTGCTGTTTGCTTTGTGCTTTTCGCACAGTGCTTTAGCAGTTTGTCCTTTCGCAGTCGGCCAAATGGCAAAAGCAAAGTTTTGTTTGTTTCTGTTTCCACTTGCTTTGCTTCCCCCACCCCCCATGCCACCTTCTACTATCCACTCTCCTCCACTCTCTTCTCTCTCTCTCATTTTCTCTCGTTCTCGTTCTCACTCTCATTCTGTTTTTTTATTTTCCTTTTTTCTGCTTGCTCAACGGAATCTGGGCTATTTATTCACCCAATTTCTTTTTTTTCTGTTCGTTTTTGCTTACCACATTTATCATTGTGCCTTCAGCTGCACACACACACAGGCACACACACACAGATACTCACGCATACTAAACGACACATACACATTCGCAGTTAGATACTCACAGTCAGACAACAGTTACACCCACCAAGTTGTACACTCGCAGAAATTAATGAGTTAAATGTGAGAATGACATTTTCCAAGACCTTGCAAATAAATAATAATAATAAATTACAAATTTCAGTGTAGGTCTTGTACATGATTTCATAAATTATTGTTTATGTTTTTTTATCTAGAGTATTTTGTGTAGATTGGAACCGCTTTGCGGCCTACCGAATTCCCTACGGACCCTTGCCCATATTGCTGTTGGGGAAATAACGTTTCTGGCATAAATCAGCAGCGCTTATCGCCATTTAAATTGAAATGTGACAGCTGTCGACATTGTGGAGGTCAAGACAATGAGCTAAAATAAAAATAATACAATAATGTATTTAAATATGTATATATATAATATTAAAATAAATAAAAGAGGGAAAATAATAGATTAATATAATTATGAATATTTAAATAAGTAATAGAGAGTGATCAACCATAGATCAATGATTATTTTATCGACAACTTGCGCTGATATTTCACTCATTGTGAATGGTTCACGTTTTGCACTCGTTTGTTTCACCTTGGCGAACTCATAAACTTCTCAGCGCTCGCAAATTGTGTGTTTGCTGTTCCAAATTGAGCTCCGCTTCGAGCACGTGAAGTTCTACTCCCTGCCCCCCTCGACTTATCCATTTTGCATCCATTCAACACACGCACACACGGATGACGATTTGCGTGTGTTGTGTAGCGCCCAAAAATAACTAAAAAAGGCTTGGCGCAAGCACAACAACAACAACAACAACCGTCAGAAGAGTTAGACGAAGAGAAGAGCGATAAATGAATGAGTCAAGCTGCCATACACTGCTGCCATCTGTTGGGCATTAGCGGAAACTGCGAAGGGTCGATGTTGAAAAAGCAAAGCTTTGAAAATGAGCTCGAGCTTTGCGGGATCATTGAATCTGTCAGTTGCAAAGTGATAACTTTGGGATGCACATCAAATCGAGTCGAACATAAATTGCTGGCACCCACCCATACATAGGCACAACATCCTCTTACACACACATGCACATCATTAAAATGCGTGGCATGCTTCGAGCCTGGTGGAAAAACATTCGTTTTGATGAGGTGTTGACTGTAATTTAAATGACAACGTTAACAAAAACCAAAAAAAAGCATGAAAACTTTAAGTGAATTTTAAATTCGTTTTTAAAGCATGCGTTATTATATAATTCCGACGGCTAAACACGCCTGCGGCCCATGCAATTCCCAATGGAATTGACCCATTTAACAATCGAATGCTCTGCGCTGCTCTTCCAGCGACGACTGCTGCTGCTGCAGATGATGATGAAGCAAAGCAATAAGTGAGTGCTTTATTGACCGCCAGCAGCAGCAGCTTATGCAAAAAAAAAGAAAAGAAAAAGCGCTCAAGCTCAAGTTGCGCTCTCTTCGACGGGCAGACTGCGAGTTTGAGACAGAATCAGATTCTGAGCTCTTTCAGTTTGCGACGCGAGGCAGAACACATAAATAAATCGATGAGCGCTCGACGAGCTGTGTCGCATCGCAACGTGTCGCACGGTGACTTTGCAATAAATTTTATTGATTTTGAGCGCACTCATTAAGTGTCAAGTGAAGTAAGTTTTAGTTAGTTATTTGCTGCAAGCGGCGCAAATCTATAAATAAATTGAGTGTCGAACATTTACAAATCTCACTCCAAGCTTTTTTCTCTCTCTCTCTCTCCCTCGTTCGTTTGGAATTTATGGCGGCGCATAGGAAAGCGCGGCAAGTGCGATAAATTTTGCAGCCCTGCGGCTATAAAATATTCGACTTGCAGTTGAGTAATTTTCGATGCTGTTTATTTACGGAACATGCGCAAAAAGCAATGCCGCACAACGAACTAGATAAAGCAGAAGCAGACGAAGAAGAAGCAGCAGTTGTAGTAGCAAGCGTCGCGTGTGTTGCAAATTAAATTTATTTATTGCTTACTTCAAATTGTATTTAAAATGCGAGCAACAGTTTTTTGTGTTGTTATTTAAATTGTTTGTACGCTCAAGAAATAAATTCACACATAAATTTTGCAAGCGAAAGACGTGCTTAATTTTATTTTATGCGCATTTATCGCCACTTCAAAACAAACTCAAATTGTTTTATGTGCACAGAGAATTGAGTGATTGTCGCTCGTAAATCGCCGCAACGCGCACCGTGAGACAAATATTGTAAGTGATAAACATGGATATCGTAAACAATTCATAATTAAATAAACATAAGCGAACAACAATAATAACAAATAAAAATAAAGCAATAATAAAAAAAAGTAAGTGTGAAGAGCTCTCAACATTTTTGTCACTCAGTCGAGTCGAGTCTGAAATTATATTTCCCCTCCACACACATACACACACACACAGACACAGTCGCACACAATGTCTGCCTGATTTATTTGCCATAAGTCAAAGCAGGCGCGCGCACATGCTCGTCCGCCTATGCGCTCAGCGTGTGCGAGAGCGAGCGAGCGCATATGAAGAAAAGGCTGGGTTATTTGTCTTGCGGCATCGCTATTATTCATTTGGGCTGTTGTCTTGCGCTCGCTTGCTCGCTCGCTCTTTCACTCACACTCACTCACTCATGTTCATTTTTGGCCGTCTGGGCACTCATTCGCTCTCTCTGCAAATGCGGCCCTACGCGCCTGTGTGTGTGTGTGTATCTGTGTGCGTATCTTTGTGTTTGCGCTTGTGAGCGTTCGCTCTCTCTCTTTCTCGCTCTCTGTCTCTCTGGCTGATTTTAATGGCCGAAGTGAAGTGTTTATCGTTGGCACACAATATTCGCAAGTGGCATTTCTTATGCCGTCGGCCAAGCCCGCCCCCTTTTTCACTCAAACTCAACACACGCGCGCACACACACACACACACATAGACACAAATACACATTTACAAACAGTGTCGCATTCTTATGCTCTCTTCTTTGTTTTTGTTCGACTGTTTTCCTGTTGCTGCTGCCTTTTCTCTGTTGTTGTTGTTGTTGCTGCACTTTTCCTCTTGGCTTTTCTTGGCAGCAGTCGAAAAACCGCGCCACAATTGGCAAAGCGTTGTCGTTTCTTTCTTCTTCAGCAACATCTTCGCACAAAACTTGGCAAAAAGAGTTGTTTTAAAAATTGTTTATGACCACAAGCGCTGGCGCTGTTCATTTTCCCGCAGCCAAAGGGAAAATCCTTGCCCCGTCTTCGCCTGCAACATTCTACTGATTAATAGTTTTATTTATTTTTAGCGCTCATCTTTGTCCAAGTCGCAAGTCGCTTTTGTCGTTCTTCTTCTTCTCCGTCTTCTTCTTCGTTGTTTTGTCTCTTTTGCCGTCGTCTCTTTTGTAAATTTACGAGTCTTTATTAAAATGTTATACGAGTTTGTTATATGTTTTTTCCCCCCAAACTGCCTCGCTGCCTTCCAATTCTTTTTTTGTGCCTGCCTTTTTTATTCATTTTATCAGCTTTGCGTTTGTTTTTTTTTTTTTTTTTATCAAATTTTCTGTCACTTTTGGCTTATTTATTGCAGACAGAATCGCAGCCAGTCTACAGATAGTGGATAATTCGGATAGATCAGGCCTGATGGGGCGATATTTAAAAGGGGTTTAGCTAAGCTACTCGATAAGTACTTAATCTGTAGATTAAAAATTCTTGTGAGTCTACAAAATCTTAATCATGAGATTGGTTTTTGTTGTAGATTTTGAATTACAGTTTATTTGAATACTTAAATAACAATCAATATCAATAATAATAATAATGTCAATATCAATATAATAATCATAAATAACAATAAAGATAATAATTGCAATACATATCAATAGTAGTTTGAACATGATGATAAATAAGAAAACAAAATTGATTACATTAATATTTATAAACATCAAAAAGTGTAATTGTTGTTTAATATTTTCGACTTACACATATAAATATTTTATTAAATCAAAAACAAGACTCACCCAAAGATTAATAATATCTTTAATAAATCTTATATGAATTCCTCAATTTAGTCCGAATTATTTGTTATTCTCAATTTTAATCTGCTTTTATCTTAGGTTTGTGAAAGTTCTATAAACAATAATAGTCGAATTTTCTGTTTGCATTTAATTGGTTTGCTGCTTCGATCAGTTGGTTCAATGTGCAACAAGTTGACAATTCTCTCATCGTTGATTCCAAGTTTCTTTCAACGCTGCTATTTATTTCGATTTTTTCTTTTTTTTTTGTATTTATCTGAACCACGACTCTGGGTCTGTGAAACTGAACCTGAACTTTGTTGACCCCCAAAGTGCAACATGTGAACGTTGCTTGTTCGTCTTCTTCTTCGTCTTCCTCTTGCTGCTGCCTCAACTGCAGTTGTTGTTGTTGTTGTTGTTTTTGTTGGTCACATCGTGGTTGTGTCCTCTGCGAGGCGATCGAATCATGACAAGAATTTCGTGCCGAAAACGCCAAGGCGAATGAGAAATGTTGTTCATGCCGCGCTATTTCGGCGGGAAAACTGTCGTAAATTGCATGCGGCACGAACTGCAAACAGACACAACTGTGCAACTGCAACTTCGACTACACAGCATAATGCTATAGTTATCCTTGAGCGAGTCCCTCTCCCTGGTTTTTTATGCACTCCACGCTTTTTAGTCAGCAAGCATAAAAAACACATATGAGCAACAGCATTTTTATGATTGATAATTAACTTTTTAATGGCAAAATAGTCAAGGTTCTGCGCTCCTTGAAGGCCACACTCCTTGAACTAAACTGTCGCTGCCTTTGTTTTCGTTTTTCAGTTTTTTTTTTTAAGGATCTCAGTCATAAAAAGTGCAGTTCCAAGTGCCATAAACAAAACGCGCACCTCGCAACGGACGCAGCACGGCTAATTTGCGCTTCCGTTGAAAATTTGCTCGCAGGATGCTGTCTGACAGCACACAGGATACAAACAAATACACACACACACACACTCTCTCTCTCACACACACACACACAGATTGTTGTGTTTTGGCTTGGACATTTAGGTAGATAGGCTGCGAATATCCCTGGCATTTGACAGTTTTTTATTAAGTGTCCAGCAGGCTGCCAACTGCTGCACGCGGAATAACAACAAAAAAATGCAAACAGACGGCAAATAACAGGTAAATGCCACAAAATTGCAAAAGTATTTACGCAAATGCATGCCACAAGAATTAGAAGAAGTAGAAGGAAATTTATTAAAGTGATTGCGTAAGCTGAAAACTGACATACGAGTATATCATTTATAAGAGAAAAGATTTAAAATGTTTACGAAATTGTCAAAAATTGTCTATTGTCTATAAACTTTATTGAAACTTGGGATAGAGTTTTAAGTTGTAGACTCTAGATAGGCGTGGCTAGGTTAACTCCATTCCACAAAGCAATCTGATCTTCGATTCGCAATGAATGTTGATTTATTATTGTTTTTATTTTCAAAATTGTTTAAAATTCTACTAATCGTTAAAAAATTGATTGGCAACTGCACAAAAGGCTCATAATGAAAATCGAAAAATAAATTGATTGATTAAATTAATTTGCAATCTATAAAGTTGAGTAACAAAATCGTCTAGTTGATTTATAAACGTCATTGAATGTCATAGGGCTTTTAAATCAATTGCTATATTTACAGAAAAACTGTAATTAGGATTTCAGTTGATTAATATTAAATGGGTCTAAAGTTTAGGACAGCAAATATTATGATTGTATTAACGGTGGCAATTATATAAAATGATAACGATGACGATTCTGACCGCAAAACAAATAGCAATTAGAATTCAGTTTACTGTTTACTATCTGAATTAGTGTTAACCTTTAACTTTTCCCCCTCTCCCTCTCTCTCTCTCTCTCTCTTTGTCTGGCTCGAAGAACTTAGAAAACAGAGCTTGACAGGTTTTGCAAATTAACTGAGGCGCAATTCGAGTAAAAGCGCTTATCAGATTTCTAATTAATTTAATTTTGCGCCGTGTGCCTTTCCCGTTAACTGGCTGAGTCGACACAAATGTGACCCAGGATGGCGAGGAGGAGGGGAAGAGGGATAGGGCACGGGGGTTAGTCAGGTGGTGGATGGGCGACTTCCTGGCTCTTGTCAAAGTCTGCTGATTAAATCAGTCATAGAAATGTCGACAGAGCCAGCAAAAAACTAAAAGAAAAGCCTTTAGACCAAATCAAATATTTGCCAGTGCCTGGTCAGGACGGTTTAAGTGGTGTATGAGAGGAGGGAGGGTTTGGGGGGCACATAGCAGACCAGCATTTAACCGTTAGTTTTGTGGTCTTATTATGCAAAAAGTCGCAGTCAGAGTCGGACCACCACCAAGCGCAGTCCCAAGCAGCCAAGCAAAGAGCCACGACACAAAAACCAAACACGAAACAGTTAAAAAGGCCAGGCCAAAACCAAGTGACGGCGTCGGGGGTGTTGGTGGGGGGTTTGCCACAATGGAGAGGGGTGCACATACCGACGTACCAAGGAGAAAAAGTCATCGTCATCGGCAATTCAAACATATGCAGACCTCCACTTGGCCCCCATCCCCTGCTGACTGCTGACTGCTGCCTGCTTAGTTAGCCTCATTTAGAAAACGTTTGTTATGCAATGCCAACATTTGTATTCGAAAATGTTTTTTATTCAGTTGTTGACTGTTTTTTTATGCCTCTCTCGCTCTCGCTCGTTTTTTATTTTTGCTGCTGCCTTTTGTATTGTAAGTTTTTCGTTTGGCTGGCGCGGCCTAAATGGCTGACGAGGCTCAGAGCCTCTTAGCAAAGTTTAGAGCCCTGCCCGCGTAGAGAACGTTGTCGTTTTTTCTTTTCTGGTTTGGTTTGGTTTGGTTTGCGCCGACTTCAGCTGTTTTTCCGACAAGAGTCGAGTTTGAATTTTAAATGCAATCATTTCCTTTGCCGCAGTTGGCTGCCCTCTGTTTGGGTAAGGACACTTCGTGATTTTCGCTATGATTGTGCGGCCATGTTTTGGCCCGGTCTCAGTGCCTTAACTCGTTTCTTAACTAACGAGCCGAAATTGTTTAAATATGCGAGAGATATAAAACATTTCGTGAGCTACGAGAGCGCACTGCGCAATGTTCAATGTTCAATGTTCGCTGCTTGAATTCGAATTCAAATCGAAATCCAAAACCAAATGGCCAAAAACTCAACGGGACACCTAGCCCAAGATGGCCAAGAGACCAGACCCAGAGACACAGCTTCAAACTGATTCCGATCACTGCACGCCCGCAGAATTTCCACACACACACAACAACTTCAAAAGCCAAAAAGTTAAACAGAAACTCATTTGATTTATGCTGAGCGGCATTTTTTTTTTTGGCGCAATTTATAAAGATGTCGTCTGCAAGTTTGGAAACTTTTACACATACATCTATATATATATATAAATGAATTTGTATTTAAGGTATACATTTGGAGAGTTTCACGTTTTACCTGAGCGCCCAGCAACTCAATAAGATAAATCCAAAACAAACAAAAAACAAAAAAATCAGAAATTTCGTTGCTGTCAACCCAATTCAAATTGTGTACAAAATCGTGAGGCGCATAATTAAAATTTATATGTTTATGTTTAATTCATGGGCAGAAAGGCGGGGTCGGGGGCGGGGCGGCTCATCAAAACAACAAGCGGCAATTGAGTTGTATTCGAGATATTTTTCAAGGGATTACCGATTAAAAATGTGTGTCTCTTAACTTGTTATACATAAAGCACATAACAATTTAATAAGTCGTGATAAATAAATTGTGCTATCAAATTTAATTTACTAATAATCGAAATGTGTCGATTATTTCAATCAATGCAATTAAATAATTTAAAATAACAATTTTTCGTTCATTTCGTAAATTTATGTGGAATTATAATATTAAGAAAACAAGTTAGAATCCTTCAGATAATTATTATTTTCGTGAAATAAATTTCGAAATATATCGGAGTATATAAAGAAAAGAACAGTATATCTGGAAACAACAAAAAACAATAAATTACAGTTATTAATTCAATATGAAAATACATTTAGCTGAAACAAAATCTGCATTTCGTTTTCAATCTTAACTAAATTTTTACACATATTACATCATTACATATTTTTACAATTGTATATATTGTTTTCATCCGAAATCGACTTATATCGATATTGGCAAATGGAGGAGTTATTCATAAATTAAAATAAATTTGATATTCGTATTCGCATTCGAGAATCTTCATTCCAAATATGACAAATTTATCTGGCCAAATCTACTCATCTGTTGATGCTGATCAAGAATACATACATATATATTTAATGAGTTTGAGATGCTTACATATATATTTTATACACCCAGCTTCAACAAAAATTAACTTATGTAAAATAAGCTATTATTATTATCAGCTAAATATGTAAACTAACTATTTTCTATAGCCAATAGCCAATAGCCAACTAAATATGCAAAATAACTTTATTGAATCAAATTTGATTTATGATATCTGATTTGACACGCTAAAAGTACAGATAACATAACGATTGATTGTGCCACAACGTTATATACCCCAATTTGAGATGGTATATGCCCTCATTATAGATATACAGATGGCGCCGCTTGGCTAGCGAGGACTGTGGGCCAGGCCAAGTCAGGGGAAGTGGTCAGGGCCAGTCGGGTTGGCCAAGGCGCTGAAGGCGCTGCCATTTTTGGTGCGATGCGAAAAACTTTACAATGGCAATTAAAAGTAATTACCACAGCCATTAACGCAGCAGCACAAAAAACCAGAAAAAAACAACTAAAATAAAGCGAAAAAAAAACAAGCGGCCTCGAAAGGCAATACCAAAAACGGGCAAAAGCGGCTAAAAGGAAAAACCGGCAAACTAAAATGCAAGAAAAGCAAACAGCAACACAAACAAAAAATGTGCACGTAATTTATTTGTCATCAATTGGCTGGCAATAAATCAGACAATCACAAAAATGCTGTCAACATTAAGACATGTGAATACGAATACATTTGCAACAGCAACGGGTCGCAGCAGCAGTCTCAGCAGCAGTCTCAGCAGCAGCAGCAGCAGCAGCAGCAACAGTTGCTGCTGTTGGCCGCTTTTTGTTGTTGCAGTCGCTGAGACAACAACGACGAAGTCGCCAGCATTTCAAGATTTATGGGCGTGTAACCTGTTTCTTTAATTGCACATTTGCAGCCCCCAAACGACAACGACAACATCAGCAACAGCAGCAACAGCAGCAACAACTACAACAGCAGCAACCACTTCAACAGCAGCAAAAAACGTGAAAAATGAATTAAATAAAAATGCACACAAAGCAAACGAAACGATTTGAAAATGAACTGAAAACAGTAGCAAAAACACTCGCAAAAAGTTGTCTCGATTCTTTGTTGTTGTTGTTGTTGCTGCTGCTGCTTTTCTGGTTGCTGTTGTTGTCGCCGCTTCGCTGCACTGCATCAAATTTGGCAGCATGCGGCTGCATTGCAGAAAGGTTTCCATTTTTATTTCATTTTTCGTTGCTTGCCACATATGTGTGTGTACATACATCAGTCGCTCAATTATCGCCATTTTGGGTTTCGGTTGCAGCCTCAGCAGTTGCATGCAACATCGTTAATTAGTCGCCGCCATATATGAGCGACGGCACTCAATCATTAAATCCAATTGCAAAGTTTTCCTTGACTATTTATAGCACTGACATTTTAAGCTGTTTTAAGCTGCTGCAACTATTCAAAAGTTAGTCAATTAACATAATATTTAATGCGGCTAATTGTGACTTAAAAATCAAGATGCTTTGCTAAATTTTAAACATTAAACAGATTTGTATTATTGAATTTCTGGCTTTAGCGACAGCTCCTTGAATAATTTTCTATTTAAATAAAAAATGAGAAAAACTAGAAAAGCAAAGAATTCAAATTATAAGCTAAATATATGCCATGAAAAATATATAAAAGTGAACAAACCAAAACAAATCGTAATGTAAAACTTCACATTTGGGCCAACTTGCAAGTGGCAGCAGCAGCAGCAGCAGCAGCAGTTACCAAATAACCAATAACAATTTCAGTTGCATGTTTTTGTCGAATTAAAATTTGCAGCGTGGCACGTTCGCAGTTAGCCGCCAAAGTTTGGCGTTGATCCTGCCGCAAACACAGGGCGCAGTCAAACAGAATCGTCCCTTCCCCCCTCCCCCCTTCAGAATCGCTGTCAAGGCTGCAGCATACGTAACCAAGCCGACTCGACTACTTGCCCCGCTTAGTTATTCATGTACATTTGTATCCTGCGCATAAAATGCGGCTGCGGCTGCTGTGCGGAAAGGCAGCAGACAAATAGTAATGAAACTCTTCTCGCCAGCCAGGATACTAGTTCTTCTGACTGGCTCCATTGTGTGGCTGCCTCGTCCTTGTCGTTGTCGTCTCATTGCTGAAGCAGCAGCAGCAGCTTTGGAGGGTGCTGGTGGGGCAAGGAACGCAGCAACGAGGCAGCAACATTTCGACATAATGTAAACTAATTAAAATTCAAAAGCCATAAACAGATTTTGCCAATAAAACTTTGCTAGCTAAATATTTTTTGCACAAACACACACACACAGAGAGAGAGAGAGAGAGAGAGAGAGAGAGAGAGAGAGGGGAAAACAAAGAAAACTTTAGACAAATACAAACTAGTGTTGGGGATTTCTGGTTATCCAAGTTTCGTTTTTTTCGGCTCGGGAATCTCAAAGTTAAAGGCTCTCTTAAAGCCTTCTGCTGTTGTTATTGTTATTGTGCATTGTTGGCTGAGGCCATAGAAAGAGATAGATGTACATACGAGTAGACCAACTACGACTCCGACTCCGACTCCAACTCTGACTACACATCAGATATGCATGTGTGCTTAAGATGTGCTCTCGACTCGACTTGAGTCGACTCGAGTCGAGTGCAGGAAGTGAAACGTAGGAAGTGTGGCCAACAACATTTTATACTCGAGCGCATAATATTCATATGCAGGCCATAAAAAACTTTGGCAGCTCAACGAGAGATGCTCTTCTTCTTCTTCTGCGTCTTGCGCTTCTTCTTGCTGCACTCGCACCACCCCAAAAGCGAGCCACCCGCCAAGCGCCCCAAAGCTTCTGCCAAGCGTTGCTACAATGGGTATTGTAATAATAACAATGAAAATAATAATATGCAATGAAAATATATATTTAATAATAATTATACTAATTAAATTGGAATTAGAATAATAATTAATTTATTATAATAATAACTCTAATGGAAATATTGAAATATAATTTGAAAATATATTTTTTTAATGATTGTTATTATTTATGGAAAAATTAGCAGCAGTCTTCAAATTTATTTGTTGAGCTTGTTAAAAAATAAATAAATATATATTATTATTTTTAGAGACAATAGCAAAATATTTGGGTACATAAAAATGGTTAAGAAAAAGAAAAAATTGATATAAACTTTTTGTTTTGTTTTGTTAAATAAGGAATAAGTATAAATATTATAAATATACTAAATCTTTTTTTGCATAACTTTTGTACAATTTTGAACTCTAGTTAATTTGAATATAATATATAAAGCTAATATTTAGTAATCACTTTGTTGATCAATCAATTATCAATTCATATATTTATTTTAAATTTGAAGCTCTTAAGAATTTTGAGTCTTACACTCTCAGCACATTTCCATTGTGCGTCTTGCAACACTCAATTGTTGCAATATACAAGCTGATTCTTAAACTGAGAGTCTGAGTTGGAGTCGTGTTGAGTTTGCGTTTGAGTTTCAGTTTCGGTTTGTGTGTTTGCCGCTGCAACAATTGAAGTTCGCCGGGGCAAATATAAGAAATGTGCAGCAGAATGAGAAACGCTGTTGTTGCTTTTATTGTTGATGCTGGTGCAACGCCTCCATTTGCTGGCAAAGTTGCAGTTGGCGGCTGGGGGTGCTGCTGGAGGGCAGCTTAACTTAACTTTGCTTTTACTGCGATAAAATGAAAATTGCACACGCGCCATAAATAAGGATTCTCACAAGGATAATTTATAAAACTTTGCTCACAACGTTTTACTTATGAGCAGCAGCAGGCGACGCCAGACAAACACACACACACACACACCAACAGACTGGGCAACCCCCTATCCGCTGCACCTACCCTCTTTCTACTCCCCTGCTGCTTGTATTACCTGTGGGGCAGTTACCTCTGCCGTTTGGGGGCAACTGATGCCCTGCAGCGCCTCTCTCTCTCGGTCTCTCTCTCTTTCCCTTGCTCTCACTGGACGGGTTAAGTTTGTAAATTCCGCAAGTGTTGAGACTATGACGTATACCCACCCCATCCGCATACATATCTAACGAGACGTGCCACACTGGCTGACCCGGGCTGCACCCCGGACCCAATCGGACAACAAAATGGCCCCAAAACGAATGAGCCCCACAACACTCGGAATTGTAATCTATGTGCGAAATAAACAAAAGCGGACATAATTATCGAGTTATCGCGCGGCGCCTTGCTGCGGGTGTGCCTTTGCCACCATGCAACCAACCCCCCTCCCCCACAAAATGTATGACCCTGTCGGGTCTCGGCCTCTGATGCTGTTCTCTCTGCTGTGTGCGCTAAGCCCGCACCGAAAATGCTCGCAATGGCAACGCATCGATATTTATGATGTCATGGATTTTATTGTTGCCTGCTGCAAAATATTCATATGCGTTGCAGAGAACCAAACCGGCAACGGCAACGGGAACGGGTCTGGGTCCGGGTCCCGGTCGGAGTCCGGCACGGAAACAGTAAAACGACCATCAGCCGAACAGGATGTAAATTTTGCCAGCAAAACGAGACGCACAAGGATGTGAGCAGCTCCACATAGAGGCAGAGAGAGAGAGGTGAGAAAGAGAGAGAGAGAGTAAGTGGGTAGGAGGTGGGAGGGGGAGCGGCAGGGAAATGAATGTCGTCGGGTGGCTTGTTATTGACGTTGGCGATAAGGAGGTGGCGGCTGGACTGCAAAACTGAACTGGACCGAGAGCGAGATGACGCTGCCGCGATAGTCCCGTTGTCCACCCGGACGGACGTATTCAAATTTGAGCAGATTCAGGAGCAGGAGCAGCAGCACCGACAATGCCTGCCACAGATGCTCTAGGTCACAGTGCAATAAAATGTTGCCAATATTATTTCGCTGTTCTATTGCCTGTATTTTTTTGGTTTTTTTTTTTTGCCTATTGCCAACTTTGATGCGAACTGGGCCCGCAGAACGAAGCGAGGCCCAAAAACTGAGGCACAGCACAAAACACAGCATCAGTTAAGAGCTGTGCACGGAAGTTGCACATATGCCACGGCCAAAGCGGAGGGGTCGAGCACGGGGTCGCCGACTGTTATGCGGGCTTTGGGGTGTCGGGGCATGGTATTGTTGTTGTTGTTGTTGCTGCTGTTGCTGCGCCGCCGACACTTGAGTTATGCGCATAGATTGAAAATTGTCGATAACCGAAAAAAGAATCGCACGAACTGCAGCAACAAACAGATACAACAACAACAACAACAACAGCGACAACAACTTGCAGCATTTTGCAATTGTTGTTTGGTTTGTTAGACAGAGCGAGGGAGTGTGAGAGGGAGGGGGAAGAAATATGTTGCAGCAGGGATCGCTGCTTTTTGGGGGCGTGTCCACACAGTGCTCGAGCGCGTGATACAACACGCCATTATAAAGTTATTAAAAGACAAAATACAAAAAACAACTACAACAACAACAACAATGGCAAAGGCAAAAGCAAAAAGCAAAAAAGCACAGAGCGATAACAGAGCAGCCGGAACAGGTTGCAGAGGTGTATGCTAAAGAGGGGGTGGGGTGAGTGGAGTGGCAGGAAGCGTGACTCTGAAAATTTTTACCTGAGGAGACGAGACTGGTTACGAGACATCTTTTTGCAGGCGTTTTAAATGCATTTAAGGAAGCTCTTTAGTTAATGAAAATATATGGAAAAACTCTAGTTAGGAATTGTATTCAAGACAAAGAATTAAGAGAAGTACAAGAATATTTAAAGAAATAAATATTAACTCGAATTATTTAATTATTAGTTCATATTGAAAGGTTTTTTTTTAAATAAGTCCAGCTTTGTTAGGTTTTTATTTTCTTTTACTTTCCTGAATGTTTTTCGTAATAAAAGTATACATATTTCACAGAGTCACATTATTTCAACTCAAGTTGAAAATAAATAAAAATAAATAAAATAAAAAATAAAAAAAATGTTGAACTTATTAAAATTCAGTGTTATTTGTGTATATTTTTCAGAGTAAATTATTAATTATTATAAACTTACTCTGTATTTATATACCAATGCGCTCAATTCATTAATTTAAAATAATATTCATATGTATACAGACATTTTAAGGTTTTTGAGCTTGTTAAATTTGGCATAGATAAAGCCAAAAATCAGTCAGTTATAAGCTGAATTCCACTCTGTCTGCAAAATGTTGTGCTCTATTTAACAAAATAAAAATATTTAAACCGTCTGCTGACAGTCAAAAGTTGCGACAAACAAAAAGAGTTTGCAACAATGCTGAAATTGTTTATGAGATTAAGCTCATAAACTGTGAAAATGTATTTTAATTGAAGTGCAGCTTTGGGACTTCATAATGTTTATGTATCTTGTCGTTGTTGTTGTTGTTGTTGATTTTGGTTGCAGAATGGAAAAGTGCAGCCTCTGCCTTTCAGCCGGCTTTTGCTGATAGTAAATTGCGAATATATCGGTATATGAAAACTGTGAAATGTAGACAAAATGAACAGCAAATTGACCCGTTGCACCGACAACCTCGTCCCCATGCCACAATGCCCTGCTGCACTGCTGCACTGTTGCACTGATGCCCGTAACCCGTTGTCCGGACAATGGCGTTGATTGTTTGAACTTTGCTGGCGCTCGGCTGACATTTTTCTCGATTATTTTGTATTTTTTGCGTTGTTGTGCAACTGCCAATAAATTGGCAATAAGCATAAATCGTTAAGATTTACGACACGCATGCATATAAAATAAATTAGTTTTCATTTTATTTTTTGTATTTATAAAAAAAAAATTAAACTGCAAAAATAATAGCTATAATTAAGAGCGTTGATAGGCGCTGCTGTCGATCAAATGACGCGGATTCAGCTGTGGAGCTGATAAGAACTAATAGATTGCGCTATTCCAGTCTATAATGAGAACTCGAAACTCATGGGAATTATGACATAAATTTCATGTAATAGAAAAGTCGACCCATTTGTCAGCGTTTGATTTATGATTATTATAGCTAAGCCTCTGCTGCTGCCGTGCGCGTTGCATGTGTCATCTGAGTTGCCAGCTCTATCGGATGTGGCACTCAAGATGCAGCAGCGGAAGTGTCGCCCCGACAGCTCACTAATTGCCAGTCAACCCCCCAAAAGGAGGGGTGCGGGCTGTGTGACGGGGGAGGGACTGCCGCCTCGACCTCATAAATACGCCATGTTTGCATGCATTTTAAATGAGAAATTGTCTGTGTCGAAATACGGCAAAGTACGCCATTTAATTTGTATGAATCCATCAGCGCCTTTGTCTTGGCCAACACCACACAAAAAAAAAAACCAAAAAAAAGAATAACTAAAAAAAAGTGGAACCAGACAACGACGCGACAAGTGAAAGCAGAGTCTCGAATCGTTTCCCTTTCTCAGCTCCTCATCCTTTTTGGAAGTTTTTATATGCTTTGTTCAGAATTACCATCAAGTTGACAGTTCTATGGCGCGTTGACAGTTCACACACACACACAGTGACACACACACACAGATACTTAGACATACATATGCATATGCAAATGGCGGCATGAGTCGCTGGACTCGTTCTTGTGGAAAATGTGTCGTGTGAAGAGCCCGCAGAACGGAAGGAAGGAACTGGGCAAACCAAACAGAACCAAAACCAAAACCAAAACAAAACGAAACGAAACGACTCGAACTAAACTGAAATGAGGAATGTCCTTTCTAAAAAAGAGCGCAAAACGTAACGAAATTCAAATGTCTGTAGCAAAATATAAAAAACCGACCACTTCGCACACTGTCCACAAACTTGAAAATGCAAATAAATGTAACTTGGCTATTTTCATTTTTATTTCCTTTTGGGTTTTGGTTTTTTTATGTGTATATATATATATATATATATATATATATATAGAGCTGTTTTGTCACGTCACGAATTCGTCACGTGAAACAGCCCCGCCCCCTTCGGCTGCTTGCTGCAGTTGTCTGCCATTCAAAACTATTTTAGTCGTTGGCATTTAAAGTGTCACATTTATATGGCATTTTTATGCGGTCCTAAGAGAACGACAGCCCCCACTCCCCCCCTCCCCTACTCCCCTCCACCCGACAGTCAGAGGAGCACACCACAAAATACTCCCATAACCCCATTGGTTCCCCCTTTCCCGTTTCGCTTATGTGTGAATTTTGCTGTGCCTGGACTGGAATTTTAAAACGACCCATCCCCATACACAATGGCCACGTATAAAAGTCACTCACGTGTTAAAATACAACGACACTTGAATGGCTTCACTCGCTACTCATTGTCGCATCGGATGAGTGTCGCTGACAGTTGTGGTGATTAGACAGCGGCCACTGGGAATTGGACCAACTGAAAGCAATGCTAGCAACACACTTGGATGCCTGCACAGGAAACATTTAGAACTGCATTCGCATAGACAATGTTGAGATCGGAAAAGGATCTTCAGGCTACGTTCTAGAACCCATTCTACAATCTTTATAATAATAATTGCAAGATTACAATTCAAGCAGCTCGTTCAATCTTTGTACTTCTTTAATCTTTAGCCACTTAAGTGTATAACTTAACTTCGGGAAACTAGTGATGCATTAGCACTCAATCGAAAATCTCAAGATCTCAGCTGTGATGTGCATTTCCATTTGAATTGCTGGAATCTGCAGTTAACCTCTAGAGATGGTGCACATCCTGTTAATGCCCCGGAATGGGATAATGGGATAATTGCCTGGCCATTCTAAGGATTGCAGCTCCAGTTACAAGCATTGACTTGTTACACATGCGAACACCAAAAATACAAAAAAAGACACCAAATGGGAAGGTGAAAGGGACATATCTTTGTACATTTTCAGTCCAACATGGCGCAGGTTTCCATTTTCTTCTCGAGTGGCGCACAAATGTCGCTATTTTGGTCGACAACCACTTCAAATTTGAACTCCTAAACTCTGTCGAGCTGCAGCAAATGTTCCGTTAACTAGCGCATATGCGCACATTTTACAGTTGCACACACACAGATACAGATACATACGACTCCACGTAGATATTCTAAGTACCCTTGCGCCAGCTACAACATGTTCCAATCATAAATCATAATTCAATATGGAGTACAACTCCCCCCCACCAAAAGCAACAGGAGAAGGAGAGAGACCGATAGAGAGAGAGAGAGACAGAGAGAGAGTGCTTGGCAGGGGTGGGTGAGTTTAACAAGCATAGTGAATGGGACATTGGTAGTTATTCAGGGCCAAGTTTGTTGTACAATGAAATATGCATTAAAATTGCCTACCAATTGGCAGGCCATAAAGTAGAACCCGATCGGGCAATGCTGCCACGTCGAATTACCCGGCACATTATGTGGCATGTTTCGTGGAAATTCGACCTATCTCTCTCTCTTTCGCTCTCTCTTTCTGTACAGCTATAATTTGATTTTTGAGGGAGCCCGTCTGAGCGTCCATTGGCGCCATGGTTCGTCGCCCGGGCTACGTTTGCCAGATCGCTGCCTGCCAGCGGCGTGTCGTTCATTAAGCAGACTTAGTTGAGTGCTAATTGCATAAATCACATGAGGATTTCAGTCGTCTGGTCACCCCTCCTCCTCCTTCAGCTAACAATGCTCAAAAATTGGATATGCATATGTGTGTTTTGCTAAGCTCACTTGTACTTGTTGTACTTGTGGCTGGGATAGTTTTCGCTTGAGTTTGGCAAGCATTTTGGCTGTCTAAACAAATGCAGACTGGCTAAGACCCTAAGCCCACTAGTTAGCCACAACAGCAGAAGATACTTCAGACATGTGGCACTAAAGTATCTAGCGGATAAACGACGTGTATCTTTTTGGCAGTGTTCGAGTAACCGCAAAGACAACACCTGAACTCAAGTCACAGTTATTTGGGATTAAGGATTAGGGCAGGCAAGTTACGTGGCTAAATTATTTTGTCTATTTTGTGGCGGCGGCGGCACAAATAAAGAACTTGCCAATAGTTCGATGACAATGCCACAAAACAACATGAGACAAGTACAGCAACAAGAACTATCGACATCATCAGCAACAATAATAATAACAACAACAACAACAACAACGAACAACATCATCAAGCTGCGTCTGTGTCTTTCAGTTTGGGGGCCTGAGAAACTTGCCACCGCCAGCGCTAAAGTGCCACAAAAGACCCGCATCCGCAGCACAGGGAAAACGACAAAAATCCATGCAGTTGGAGTCATGGGGGGAGTGCGGGGCAAAGAAATGCTTGTTTAAGATTTAAAAGTAAAAATAGCTCCTTATTCATCTTCGATACACGAAGGCAGCTGAGGATGCGGATGCATCCCGACTGCCTTGGCAAGGGCAGGCAGCTGTCCAACTGTCTGGCTGTCTGCCCGGCTGCCTCGCTGCACTGGAAGCAAAGTCGACGAGCGAAACGTGCAACGTGGCAGCAGCTTCAAGTCGCATGTTGCGCCGCATGTTGCATTATTTGCATATGTGTGCGGGAGACGCTGTGGAGGGGGCGCAGCAACAGCGCCTCTTTGCCGCCAGCATAAAACGCAATCCACACAAACACGGGCAATGCCGCAGCCACAGGAAGAGGCAGTCTGCTGCTGGTCGATAGGCAAATGCAGCAAAATGTGCCCAAAAAAAAAAAAAAATGTTGCCAAAAGCAAAAGCAAATTTTCGAGCGTTTTCTGTGCGTCTTGAGAGCGTTTTATGCGCGATTTGTTAGCGACTTTTAATATTTATTAGCGAATCCTCAATTTTACACATACGAGTATATTTGTTATTCATGATAAAGGGAAACTTGCTTTTAATTTTGTTGATCAAATTCAAAATAAATATTTTTTGTTGATGTTTTATTTGTTTGCTGAAAATTATATTTTATGTGTCAATTATTTCTTTCCCTTTTTCATAGGGTATCTCAAAGTTGCGCTAATTGGTTGTATTTCTATTAATTTTGTGGTAGACTTTTCTCCATTATTTAGCCAGGTATTTGTGGTGGTTTTGTTTGTGTCTGTTTTCTTTATGTGTTGCTTCGATCGATTCCTTGCCTCTGCATCTGCATCTTCCTCTTCTTCGGCTGCCCCCTTTTTATCTGTTTCGCGTCGCAGTTCGACTCGCCAAACTCTGGCGAAAGATTCGCTTTTGAGATATGCCCACAATAAAACACACAAATAAAAGCTGGCAAACCTGCAGCAACTGCGACTCACCTTTGCGGCAACTGCGCTACCCCCTGCCCCTGCCCCTGCCCCCTGGCCCCTTACAATGGGGGTCGTCTTAGCTACTCGGCTGCGTTTTCTTCAGGTTTAGCAACTGGCCAAAGCTGGCGGCAAACCTTTTGTTTATTTTATTATCGTTGGCTATTTGGCCGCTGCCTGCTCCTGCTCCTGCTCCTGCGGCTCCTGCACCTCCTTTTGTATATGGAGTGTGGCGAAAACGCTTAAAACGAAATTTATTTAGTTGGCCCAGAGACAGAGCCGGAGTCACAGACAGAGGCAGAGAGCGAGAGAGAGAGGGAGAGAGATGGCTACAAAACGCAGTGGCAAAGAGCTCAACACAGATTCGCAATGCGACAAAAATGCGACTGAAAATAAAGCCAAAAATCCGAGCACAAAAATGTGATGCAGCAAATTCCAAAACAAGAAATACTAAAAATAAAAATATAAATAGATGCAATGGTCGAAACGGTGGCTAAAATTAATTTTAATTTCTATATTGCATGGCCAAATTTTAATTCAAAACTTGTGTGCGCAAAAAATACGGCTTAAAATAGCCGCCGAATCAGTTGCCAAATCCAATTTTATGATGGTGCGCCCGACATTTGCATAAGTACGTGTGTGTGTGAGTGTGTGTGTGTGTGCGTGCAACAGAGACAACAAGAGCGCAGCATGTGGCAGGCTTGTTGTTGATGTTGCTGCCGTTTGATGGTAGGGCTTTATGGGTAAGTGGCAAGGGGGGAGCAGGGCAGGGCGGGGCAGGCAGTTGCCATTGCGTTGCATGTTCCTCGTGTTTTGCAATTCGGTCTCATGCAAGCGAACAACACGCGAAGACAGATTAGAAATCCGCCAGCAGTTGCGCGTTTCCGAGTCGGAGGAGGCCCACTGTGATTTCTAGAACCGAGGATAGCCAACTGCGACTCCAACAGCTCTAGCTGGTTGTGGCTCTGGCTGTGGACCTGGCAATGGCTGTTATCATTGGGAACACAGCGGGAAACAGTTCAGCGGCAGCCGATTCGAAATCAAAACTACAATTGATTGCGGGGGGGGGTGATGTGACCACAGATAGATGTAGTTGTTGTCTGAAAGGAAACCCAGCAAAGCTGCAGATCGGTTCAGTTTCAAATGAAATCCACTTCAAAATATTCGATTATTCCGGCACAACACTATATAGTGAGAGGGAATTCAGTTTGTAGAACTTGCTGTTTCATGAGATGTATATACGAATGTATATATATATATATATATATATACATAAATGGAGTGCATAGAAAATCAGACATGTTTTCCTATTTACTTGCACAGCTTTCAAGTTCAACAAAAAGTCTTATTTTATTCTTAATCACGCTCTGATGAGTTTACAAATTTAATTTTATTTTAGTATTTACAAAAAATTAATTTTAATCCCATATTTTTATTCATAATAAATGCTATAAAAAGAGGAGTTGAACGTTGTCTGAGAACTAAGCGAATGATTTGAGACATTTGTAAAAAAAATATAAATTGCATAAGGAAACTTCTACCTTGAGTGGTAATTTATAGGCGCGGTGCACAATGAGAGGCAACTCCAGCGTTTTCCTCGAGGAGTGCCCAACAATTGTCGCTGTTTCTTCCACATTCACATTCACATTCACATTTCTCTCAATCCCTTTCTTTAACTTTAGCATAACTTTAGCTGAGCAGGAAAATTTGCATATGCTGCCTGTCGTCGGGGCGTTTGTACAGAAATAGCAAAAAGTTCTTGCATATTTTTTGTTTTTTATTTTTTTCTTTCATTTTTGTTTTGCTCTACTTGTCTAGTTGCTGGTTGCATTGTTGTTTGGCTTGCAACTGTTGGCGTTGCCATTTTCCCAACTAAAAAGTAAATAGAAAATACGAGCCGAGAGTTGAGCCATGGCCAGAAGCAACCAGCCAGAGCATTTCCAGCTCCAGCTCCAGCTCCAGCTCCAGCTCCAGCTCCAACTACAGACTACATTTCTTTAATTTTCTAAACGATTTTCAATTTATGTGCCGCTGCTTTGTTGCTCGGCGCACTCAAGATCTTCAATTATACGCGTCTATCGCAGTTGGGGACTCAGGCAGGTGAGGCAAGAGGCAAGAGGCAAGAGCGTCCCTGGGGCATTGCTTGTTAGTCAGTCGCGTACACCCGTTCCGAGGTTGCAAAATTGCAATAATGTTAATTTTTTGCAACTATGTATTTGCCATGCCCTCCTCCTCCTCCTCCTCCTCAACCTGCTCCTCCGTCTCCTCCTTCTCCTGCCGCTGCTCCAAGCTGCTGCTCTGCTTCGTTGCTCTTCAGAGCCGGCAGTCGCACCAAAAAGGGTTTAATTTCATTTCATTCCATTGCCTCAAGTACGTGTAAGTGTGTGTTTATGCTTAGCAGCTGCCGAGTGGGGGGGGGGGGGGTTGCAAGGGGGACTAGTAAGTAGAAGCTGCCATCGTTGTTGTTGTTGTTGGTGTTGTTGTTGCCTGTTATCTGCAAAACTCCATTAGAAAGGCAACGCGGCGGCACGCAGCAACCAAATGGCAATGGCGCGCTCCGGCTTCGAGCTCCCAACTCTGACTCTGAGTCTGACTCTGACTCCGACTGCGACTGCGACTCCATTGCTGGAAGCTAACGAACAGAGGCAAGACACAAAAGGCCGCAGCCGGGGCAGGCGCAAAAAACGACGACGCTTAACGACTTTAAAGAAAAATTAAAAACATCCCAAAAGGAATACATCTTCGCCCTGCCGCATACATCGACATGGAGCCAAACTGGAACCTGAGACTTGGGCTCTTTCAGCGACTGCGGCAGCCGTTGCATGTTCCCCATCCGTCCGTCTCTCCGTCTGGCTGCCTGTCTGTCTGTCTGTCTGTCTGTCCGAGCAACATTGTTAGTGGCTCTCGAATTTATTTTAACGAACTAGTTTGGTCACTTCATACAACACTTTTTGTTTTATTTTGTTGTCTTTTTTCCATCCACAACAGATTTTGCTTCTCTTTTCTTTTCGCTGAGCTCTGCTCGGCTGCATTTGCTGCGGGTTATAAAATATATTCGCCTTATATAAATAAATAAATTGGTAAATGGCGTTTCATTTGGATCTGGCATCTCATGTGTTGTTCTTGTATCTTTAGTCCTCTCCTCGTCCTGCCTGTTGCGGTTGTCGTCGTTGTTGTCTCTGCCGTCTCTGATGTTGATGCGATGATAAATGCGGCAAAAACCTGTCGCAGTTTGCCGACTAGCAGCAAATTGAATTTATTTGCTCGCAAACGTCGCCAGCCAATGTCCGTAAGATGGAGACCTGTGGAGAACTGTGGAAAAATGGAAAAGCAAAAGAAATACAAAAAATATACAAATTCAGAACCAGTTGAGTTTTAATGGCTTACACCGCGGCTTGTCTCTGATTGCCAGCTATGCGGAGTATTTTGGGCAAGCTGCAGAAATGCAGACAAGTCGATTTCAAATGGAAGATTGAGGAATCACATGTTGAGACCCAAAGCTCAAAATATGTGAGAACAAGATTTTGGAGCGCAAAGGAATCAGATGTTGATCAGATGGATATAAAATCAAATACAACATAATATCCATCAACATTTAGAGCATTACTAAGGAAACCGTTTTATAGTCAATATTTATTGGAATAAACTCAAATTTAATATGCTCAACTTATCAATGAGAGGATTTGTGCTTTAAGATCCCTTTTCCTTTGGCACTTACTCATAGCACTCTTGCATGTTTGTATATGTTTGTGTATCATTAATCCTTCATTAGCTATCTCTATCCCCACTGACGTCATTATTCCAGGCCAAGAGTCGCCTGCTTAACTCAATTCTGCTCAACGCGTTATGCTAAATGTGTTTGGATAAAAGGGAATATTGCAGAACGCACCCAAACATGAGATAAACGAAACGGAACCACTTTTCGCAGCTGGCGCGCCCTTTTTTTTCGTTTATATATGTGTATATATGTATAAATATATATAAACATTTTTTTGGTGGCGCATTATGAGCAACAACAGCAGCAACAGCAACAGCAACAGCAGCAACATCAAGCAGCAGCAACAAAAGAAAAGAAATCGCACACCAAAATGCTTAACGAGCACGAAGCACTTGCAAAAAAATGTTGCAAGCAAAACGAACAGCAAAGAATTATTTACTTCAAATTCCGAGTGCAACATAGAATTCGTGCAGCGGCTACATGTTAACCGAAAGCGCAACAACAGCAGCCGGGACTCTGATGCATATAGGAAAAAGAGCTAAAACGCCGATAAAAGCAACGATGGCAGTTCAGCTTCGTTTGGCTGCCCAGGCGGCCATGTTGCTGATTGCCATTGCAACCAGCAACCAGCAAGCAGCAACAGCGACAACAGCAACGGCAACTCATTGCAAATGCAACAACTGCGCGCCTTTCTCAAGACTTGGACAACGTTTGGGGCAGCATCATTACTTCCATTCAAGCTGTTTGGCTTGGCGTGTACATAAAAAAAAAACAAAATAAAAAAATGCTGCACGCTGTAGCTGTTGTTGTTGCCACAACCATTTTGGACAACGCAAGCAACTGGGCAACGGTTGCATGCGGCTGCTGTTGCTGCTGCAGCTACCAACGAGCCACTGCCAAATAAAGCAAACGCATTGCAAATTCCTCGTCGACAAAGCGCGTTTTTCCATGGTTGCTGATGTTGTTGACTTTTTTGCAGCGTTTCTTTAATGATTTAAAATTCCATTTTAAGAATTTTATACTTAATGATGTGTTTTGCGTTGTATAGCATCGTTTGTGCTGCTGTCTCCCTGCCCATGTCCCACGTCCCACGTCCCATGTCCGATGTCCGATGTCCTGTGTGCTCCTCCATGGGCTCTCTGTCCTGCCAATGGCGACTGTCGACTGGCGACGTCGTCTTTGCTTTTGATCTAAACGCTGCGTGCTTTTCGTAAATTGCTTTTCGTTGTCGTCCCTGGGTCCCGGGACCGGGGTTTGGGTCGACTGCGACTGTTACCTTTTGTGGAAGCCGCATGAAATGTGTGCGACTTGTTTTCTTCTTCTCTGTTTTTTTTTCTTTCTTGTCGGTGTTTTTTTTTTTATTCTTGTGCACAAATTAAAAGGGCCCAAGTGCAATGCAATTGCCGGCTGCGGGGCATGAAATCGTTGCAACCAAAATATTTGCCACACATACAAGTAGCACACACACACGCCACAGATTTATGATCGTCCCCTGCAACTGGCCGTAAATCAACCCAAAATGCCCAGCAAACTGCAAAATCTGAAAATTGCAACAGTTTCTAAATTTTCATATTCCATTGACGCATGCAAATTTCACGCCCGCCACCCGCGGTGACGCCCAAAAAAAATGAGCAAAAAAAAAAAAAACAATTGCAAATACCTGCGCCGTGCCAAATTCCCGAATTTGCCACCAAGTGCGTGCGGCAATATGAATTTTCATAATTTTTGCACCGTTTGCGGTTTCCGGCTGAAATCGACGCAGGTTTTTGTCCCGACGACCTCTCATAAAACAGCTGCAGTGCGAATATTTTCCTTCTATTTTCTTTTTTTGTTGATACATTTTCATAACAATTGTCGAGCAGGTCGACAAAACTGTTTGCAGTTGTTTTTTGTCGCTTTTGTGTTGCCTGTTTTTTCTATCTGTTGACCTCTCGTGCTGTTTAGAAAGTGCGTTTCATGCCCGAAATTGAATATTGTGTGATTTATGGGCCAGTGGCAATTTTGGGCATTTAGAAAGTTGGCAGCACAATTTAGTGGCAAACTGAACTCAAATGAAGAACTGATCACAGTAGCAGCAATGCTGCAAGTGCAACTGGCTGTGCGAATGTAAAATATGAAATTGTGCAAAAAAGTAAAAGAATCGAGAAAATATTAAAGCAAGTGTTTTTTCTTTTCTTTAACCAAGTGCGTCACACGTTAACTTAATTGACTTTCCGTTTTCTGTGTCAGCTTAACTCTTTTGGGTAATTGCAAATGGCTCTGAAGTTCATTTCGTGTCGCCTGTTGGCGCTGGCATAAAAATTCAATTATCACTTAATAACAGCAGCAAATGAAAATGGTTGCAACTACGCATACGCATTGCTGTTGTTGGCCAAAGGACAATGGCAACAACGTGCAACGTGCCACAATCATCGAGGGCGAGAACATTCGCACTTTGCGTTATTAACAAAAAGGTCGTTAAAACATTTTAAGTTACTTTATGCGACGCATTTTAATTATTTGATTTTACTCAATTATTATGGGGCACAGCCAAAATTAAAAATCAAGCCATTAAAAATGTTGCAACTCGATCATTATACATTTTTAATTAATGGACGTATAAAATTGCATGTGGTATCTGATTAAAACAAGGCATAGTTGATAATTATACTATTATACCAAAATGGTATAATAGTATATTGGTTTTGTGCAATGTCCGTCATGCTGTCTGTCCGTCTGTCCGTCTGTCCGTCTGTCCGTCTGTCCGTCTGTCTGTCTGTCCGTCTGTCCGTCTGTCCGTCTGTCCGTCTGTATGAACGCGCGTTCCTCCGACACCCTTTGAGATAGAGACTTGAAACTTGGAACGTATACTGGAAAGTACCCTCAAAAGTTAAAGTGTCTTGGGTTTGGACCTACGTCCACCAGGGAGCTAGAAAACCGCGAAAATCGATTTTAGGAAATCGATAAATCCACATATCTCTCACAATTTAATGAATATAGTCACCAATTTTGGTTGGTAGGTTGCTGGCGAGGTCCTTGAAAGTTTGACATGTGCCACGCCCACCTCCGACGCCCCCATCACCCCCGACCCTAAAATTTTCAAATGGCTATATCTTCCGCAGTTTTTGAGTAGGGAACGTCAAATTTGGTAGGTATATTACTGGTAGTCGCCTTTAAGAACCGATAACAAATTTGTGGTGCCACGCCCACACCTGCGCCTATAATCGACAATTCCGATATTAAATCGATAACTCCGTATATCTCCGAACATTTTAAAGATAGAGTAACTAAACTTGGAAGGTAATTTGCTGGTAACCTCCTCCAAAGATTGGCATACCAATTTTTTGACCACGCCCACATCCGCCGCCCCCAGGAACTTCGTCCCTAGAAATTTAAAATGCGCATATCTGCCGTAATTTGCAAGCTAGAGTCGCAAAATTTTGCAGGTATGTTACTGGTAACTCCCCCAAAGATCGATAAAAAAAATTGGATGGCTACGCCCACTCCACCTACCTAAACCGATACACCTGTTGGTGTAAATCGATAAACCCATATATCTCACGCAATTTGAAAACTTAAGTCACCAAATTTTAAAGGTATATTGCTAGTAACACCCTTCATAAATGTGGAAAAAAAATTTTGGACCACGCACACTCCCGCCCACAAAAAACGATAAATGCCTGTATCTCACGCAATTTAAGAGCTATAGTTACCAAACTTAGAAGGTATATTACTAAGATCAAACTCCAAAATTTTTTGGGCCACGCCCACTCCCGCCCCCAAAACCGATAAACGCCCATATCCCCCGCAATTCAAGATAGTTAGTTAGTAAACAGCGTAGGAAGATTATTAGGAAACTTCTCTATAATTTTTTTGGGCAACGCCTACTCCCGCCCCTTAAGTCTCGAAAAGCCCACATCTCCAAAATTTAAGAGGGAAAGTAGCTTATACAATTATTTGTGTCTGCTCTCCCCGTGTAATTCTGCTCACAGTCTTTAAAAGCCACGCTCACTTATATGCAAATCATATACATATTTATTAGTAGAGAATTAACAGTATTTCTTGACTGCACACAAATTATGGTATAATAGTATTTCGCTGTCGGTTACGTCCGACTGCAACGTTCTATCTTGTTTTATTTGTATATGTTGCATAAGCAATATCTGAAACATTTCATACAAATTTTATTACCATTTAAATATATATGCTTATTTATATATATACATTAAATTTAATTTGATCTCTCTTTGCTTTCAGGTAAGTGTCGTGTTTTATTAACCACTTGTCCCCAACCAAATCATTGACAAAGTAAGAAAATGCAGCTTAAAGTGAGTAAATAAATATTAAACTTTTAAAAGCAACCACCGCAGTAAAACAGCCGAAAAAACATAAACTTCAAAGAGAAGAAAACCATTTTCCAGATTAGCTGCAAATGCGAAACAAAAATTGGAAAATTACTCATGCGTGTTTTACAGGCTCAAAACCCAACCCAACCCAATCCAGTCACACTGCCTGCTGCCAATATGGGCACACATGTGGGATTATTTTTCGTAAAAAAAGAAAGAATAAAAAACAAGAAGACAGTTTTTTTGTGCCTGGCCCACAAGTGGGTGGGGCTCAAAGACTGCTAACTCAACGCCCTCATTTAAATTTATTTGCGCAAATTTACTTTCCCATAGCATAAAATCAAATCCAATCAATAAGCATCTTAAATAAATTCATGGCGCCCGCACACACACACAACCACACACACACAACCACACACACACAACCACACACACACAACCACACACACACAACCACACACACACACACACACACACACACACACACACACCCTTACACAGCCATCCCCCTTTCGAGTAGAGCCACTCAGCTACCTCATTTTTTGTGATGCTAAATAAATTTATTTGCTAATGTAGTTTTCTCTTCTCTCTCTTTGCCACATGTCGAGTAAGTGCAGCAGCAAAGTGTTGCGCTGGGAGGGGGCAAAAAAGCCAGAAAGAGGGAGAGGGAAAAAAATCCGAAACAGCTCCGAAACGGAAAGAGAAATAACGAAACTTGGTACTTGTTAGTTTTATCTGCATATCATTGAGATAAATTTGGTGCCGATCAAATGCCGTGTCTGCTATCTGTAGAACTCACTGTCTGCCAATGTTGCCACTTGGGCGTGGAAAGAAAAAAACACGACGTTGTTAGGGGCGGGCGGACGCCGCTCGGGAGCAGCAGCAGCAGCAACAGCAACATCGGAAGAAAAAAGGCTGTGGAAAAGCCGCTGATTTGCATACGAAAGTAATTTGATGTCTTGCGAGCCACACACTCGCAGAGTTACTTACACACATACAGTTACTCACAAAAGTAAGCCGCCAGAACGACACATCACGAGCCGCTGATAAGCGACTCGCGACAAACGGCGGAAGGGCGAAAAATCATTTGCAATGGTTTTCCAATTAATAAGTCTCAGTTTTGGTAACTGAGATGCCTTTAAATACTGTGATTAAGCATAGACTTATCAATATATATATATATATATATATATATATATATATATAGATATATAGTTGTACCTATCTGATATGTCCTCTGTTCCATGTTAGTGGAGTGTTGTAATCATTAATCAATATGATTCAAAGAATTTTCAATTAAACGCCTGTTAGCTTAGCCACCCTTTTAGGCACATTTCGGGGGCTGTTTTTGAGGCCATAACAGTCGCGGCCAAATGCAAAATGGCCGTTCGCCTGGCAAATTGAAAATTTACCAAAATTTCCACAACTACCGTATATCTATCTCAGTGCACCCACACATAGTTTAATAGTTGTTTGGTCAGTGCATATGTAGATTTTCAGCTGACCTGACAATTTTCCCCCAAACGTCGGCCAGGGGGCAGGCAGTGGAGGTGAGGGGAGCTGGGGAGCGCATCAATTTATGGTGCTACGAAATTCCTGGTACTTAATTGTCTGCGTATAATGAATGAATAAATGCGTTTTCCCGACTCGGAACCACACACTAAAGAGCACACATAGGCACACATAGCATATTTATCGAAGGGGATGCGCTGTTGCAGAAACTGAACGCCAGGCGGCGCTTGTGTGGCAACATTAACTCGCAATTATTATTAGTTTTTATGCGCTGTTCATTGTTGATTTTCCGATTTTAATTGAATTTTAATGGAATTCATGGGGCGTGTATTTTGAATGCACTTTTTTTCCACGTTTATTATTATTTTTATTTTTTGCGTAATATTTTGATTTAAGTGCGCGCTCACTTGGAGTTAATCAAAGGTAGCTCTGATTATTTTCGCTAAATGAAATTTTAATCATAATGATTTTAATGGCACAGCGTTTATTGCCATTTGGCGGCAACACATACGAAATTATTTATGTACATACATATATTTATTTAACAACATGCAACACTTTAATTAGTTTACACTGCGCTACCATCCATTTTAGGCATGTCTTTTTTCTGGTATTGCGTTTTTTTTTACTCGCCACCCCTCGACTACCGCCTGCCTTGCCCCATGCCGACAAACGTTTTATTTCGTTATCTTTTTGCCGCAGGCAGCTGCAAATGCCACGCAAATTAAACATGCTACCTTTTTTTTTTTTTTGTTGTTGTACCAGCCCCGCTGTGCCCCCTTGGGCCTGCCAGCCCCTTTGCCTTCCCATTTTTTACCTTTGTCGGTTGACAAACTGCGCGCTGCTCTCGCATTTCTCTTACATTTTGGGAACGCTGGTTGGGTTGCTTTTGGCCGTTTGGTTGTTGTTGGCCATCCGGTTATTAAACACCCACTTATTAGCTGCTTTTATTTACATATTCATGCGGCACACTCCCAGCTTAATTGGCAGCCTTGCCACCGACTGCCAGCCAGACCGAGTGCCATTTTAGTTATGTGGCCAACGTAAATTCCGACTCCTTGCAACCTGCTCAACAACAACAACAACAACAACAACAACAACAATAAGAGCAAAAGTCTGCTAATCGCATCATAAATATTCAGCGTGGTTTTGCTTTGGTTTTGATTCAAGTTTTCACACCCTCCGGCAATTCGGGCGTTTAACATATTTTATGACAGCGTCGAGGAGCAGTTGTAGGCCCAAGCATTGAAAAAAAAACCGTGTGGCATACTTCGCGGGGCACGCATGAGGCAAAAGGATTGGGCTGAGCAATTGGATGTGCATGTGGTATGGGAACCAGTGAGCTGCTGGGGCATAAATAAGTTCACAGCAGTCGCAGCAGCCTTTAAATTATTTTCGAGCAAAAGTTTGTTGAACTTGTTCTCATTTCATATTGGGTATAAACGGGTGTGTAAATGTGTGTGTGTGTGTGTATGTGTGTGTGTGTGTATCTCGACCGCCTTTCGCTGCGACCGCTGCTCTAAAATTAATTGCTTAATTAGTTACGGGCAAACACTTTGAAATATGGCCGCGACGCTCTACTTTGCTTCAATTCTGTTTTAATTTATATATATGTATATATATATATATATAAATACATATATATTTTTTTTTTACTGCTAAGTTGAATTCTCGACTTTCAACTGGTCATAATTGCTCTATTAAATGGGCTTACTTTCGAAATTGCTCTTTTTTATTGTGGATGCGTCAACGAATGGGGCTGCAACCGCTTGTGCTAATGGCCAGTTAGCTGTCTAGCGTTAGCGTTAGCGTCAAGGTTTAGGGTATAGGGTTAGGGGTGGGGGTAGGGGTAGGGTTACGGTTTGGTAGCGCTTGCATTGAGTTATACGAGTTTCGGCTTTGCCATTAGGCATGCAATATTTTTATATGTAGCTGCCCGCACACAACTGCAGATACACAGCTACAGATACACATACTTATTGCCATTGCAACAAAAACATGTTTTATGTCGTCCTTAATGACCCCCGAGTCGAGTCGAGTCGAGTCGACTCGAATTGAGGCGAGTCGCCTTCTCATCGTCGTCGTCGGCGGCGGCGTCGTCGCACTTAATCGCTTTGAATTGCAAAAGCAAATAATGTGCAAAAAAGCATAAGGATAAAGGATAAAAGGATAAACCATAGCGTCGCCAGCAGCAGCGTCATATGTGTGTGTGTGTGTGTGTGTGTGTGTGTGTGTATGTTTTCGTCCTGGCGGTTCCTTGGTGCCTTATGGTAGCTTTGTCGGCTCGCCACGACCGCCACACCCACCCGATCACCCACCCCTCAGCCCCCAGCCCCACTTCCCTTTAGTATCTCTCTGGCGGCCACTGCAGAATGACGCCATTATTTTGACAAATTTTTTGGCAATGTTTTTTGTTGTTGTTGTTGTTTTTGCTGCTTGGCTTTTAGCTCGACTGCTGTCAGCTTTTGTTGGTTTTTAAATTGCATGCAATAATTCAATTTTATATTTCCGCAAAAAAAGCGCAAATCTTTATCATTTTTATTGGCGCAAGATTTTTCTTTAACAACTTTTTATTTGACGGCCAAGGGTGCAGCGGCAACTTCTACACATACATATATACATATATATATATATATATATATATATATTTTATATTTTTTGGCACAGATCAACATTACTGCCTTTTTAAATAAAGTGCAATATGTCATAAATTGAACAACGTTCGAGAAGTCAGTAAAATCAGTGGAAGGTTAAATAAAAATATAAAATACTAGTATTGAAATGGGAATTAGTTTGTGGCATGAAAATTAATGATCCACTTTCTAGGCTCTAAACTGACTTTACATTAATAGCTATTAACAAATATTTTAACGGATTTTAATATCAGCTACAGATTCAATAAAATTTGGTTACAGCTTACCCTTAAAAGGCATGTAAACTGCAGATTTTTCCGAAATAAATTTCAAATTGTGTAAAATTAGCTATCCCCACGGACTTACACTTAAAAGGATGATCAAAATCCTTTATTACAGCTATAATCAGCCTTTTAATTGCCACACCTTGCCACCCTTTTGTTTTATTTTTTGGACAGCATATGCTGTTTGTAAATTTATGCAAATTACTTAATAAAATGTTGACAACAACAAACTAAATACAATTTCAATAGACCAATATACAAATTTCCCTTAACACTTGAACCCCGGTTTGACCAGTTTGGTCAGCATTTGCCAAGGGGCGTTTTTTTGTTGGCCATTTATGGTATTTTAAGGCCATCCCCTGTGCCGGCACCACCCCTTCGACGCATGTTGCAGCCCCCGTTGCGTTGGTGGTTAAATCACTTGCATGACACAGTTTTGAGCACGGAAAACGAAGCGATGATGAACCTGTCCTAAGGGGGTTGAGGGGGGAGGGTGGGTGGGTGGTTGCTGTGCTACGCTCGCATTACATTTTGGGTTATTTTTTATTTTTTGTTGGGTGACGGTGGCACATAAATTTCGCATTAACCTGACACGTGAGAAGTCCAGGGCATAAATAAGAAGGCTGGCTACTCCTGTTGCAACCCTCGCATTTGAGACGCTCACGTGCCGCACGAGGCATCAAGTGCTCCAGCTCTCGTTCCCTTCTGTGCGTTCGCCTGCTGCTCTGGTTTCTGTTTGGCTTCTGTGCCGATTTCAGTCGAAAGATAAATAATAAAGCGCTTCGCAGACGCAGTCATATTTGCGGTTGCCTCCCCCAACTCCCACCCCACCACCTTGTGGTGCCCCCTTGTGGCTGACTGGTTGGCTGCCTGACTTCTTCGCATTTTCGCAATAAAATCGTAATAAAACACATTGGTCACGTAATTTCGTTTGTCTGTGGGATTTTATTGCCATTTTTTCGTGCAATTTTAAATTGTTATAAATGTGACGGGGCGCACACAGAAGCCCAACCGAGCCGAGCCGAGCCGAGCCGTGTGCTTATGCTCAGCTCCATTTCACTCCTACTCCACTCCTCCTCCTCCTTTGCCACAAAACCATTCGCTATTCTGGTTTTTGGTTTTACGTACTTAAGTATTTATGATGTGGAAAATATGTAGAAAACTGCAGTCGGGCAAAATCGATGATGGCTCTTGATAGGAGTGGGGAGAGTGGATCTGAAAAATGTCCTTCAGCATTTATCATTAGATTTTACTCCACCTCTCTCTCCCTCTCTCTCTGTCTCGCTTGTGGCAAATGAACAGGCGCACACGCCCCACAATTTGCCTACACTCGGAGACCCGCAGGACACCCGAACGGGCAAAGGCAAAACTTTCACTGCCAACACCGCATGGACGACAATTAAGCAACAAAACTTTGATAAATTGCTTCCTTGCTGGCATTTTATGAGTTCTGGGGTCTTCGCACCACCCACAACCAACTGCTCCACCACCACTCTTAGCTCTTAGCCACGGGGCAATTCGAGAGCTGAGAGCTTCTTTACACTAATTAAGGGGCTCATGGTTTCCTGCAAATATTTGTTATCTGCTTTGTGGCGCTTCCAGCAGCCAGCAGCAAGCAACCAGCAGGCCAAAATCCAATAGCAAACAAAGAACAACAGCAGAACAGGGGAGAGGAGAAGTATCAACAACAATGAGGCAGCCATGTGGCGCCACAGAACGATGTTTGCCTCATTGGGCAAGTTCGTTATAAAGTGCAAATTGTTGGAATAGTTTTCATTTGTTGGCCTCAACTTATTAAACTGGATGACCCTTGTTTAGCTCAATACATTTTTCAAATACACAAATATTTTTTGAGTTCTCTTAAAAAATAAATATTTTTCCTTTGTTCTGAAAATAAGAATGTTGAAATTTACTCAACAATTCAAAGTAAGTTATGAAGAATACACATTAAGTATAACAAAAAAAAAATAGATTAGATTTGAAACTGTGCCACAGGGTATCTTTCAGTTTTGTTATAAAGAAAATGTGATTTTTCAGTTTTTCAAGCTGCCCTTCACTATTCCCCAAAAAGCGTTTCAGAGCAATCCATCATTTATAATAAATAGCTGGTATAGTTGGCCATATTGTCTATATTGATTAAATGCACTTCTGGGAAAATAAATTGCTGGCTCTATGAAGGAGGTGGGGTGGGCAGGAGTCCATTGTTATGGTTATGGATAAAACGCAATCTTCAGCAAATTATAGCAATTTTTATGCTTATAGAAAAGCGCATTGCATTCAAGTCGCAATTTGCTCCACTCGCTAACCCTAAAGGGTAAAGACGCAATTACTTTTATTATTCAACCGGACCTGAGCGTCCAGCGTCTCCGGCAAAGCTTCAGCTTCAGCTCCGGCATCAGCTTCACCTTCACATTCACCCCGAAGCCGGCAGCAGCCAGAGCATCAGCAACAGGGGCAGGTTGGGGGGAGAGTGCAGTCGCAGGTCAATTCCTTTGAGCCCCGACTGATTGATGACTGTCTAGGCAATTTTATATACGAGTATATATCGTGGCGTTTTTCGTAAAGTATAGTCTGATATTATTATTATAATTCAAAATGTATTATTACAAGTAAATGGCTGACTGGAATTTTTCAGCAACTTTTCCGTGGGCGTTGCGATTGTAGACTGAATATACTTTATGCATTTAATACTTTGCTTGGCCTCATCTACTGCTGCTGACGTCTCCTGCCCCCCTTTGACTTGGCCATAAATCGCAATGAGTCAACGACTGCAGAAAACTGTCCACAGTTCTTAACTCATTTTGGCTGAACGAGCGATGAACGCACAACGCGCGACGTTTATTGGTTCCGTCTGGCCATTTATTTCACTCCTATGATCCGCTGGCGGAAGCCATTAAAGCCACCACCAACATACGACAACAACAACAACGACGACGACAACTCGGTTGTAGCACAGTAGGCGACCAGCACTCGGAACCGGCTACAGTTGCTTTTTACCTGAGCTCAGTCGGGTTTTTAAGATAACCAAAAACCGGTTTGCTGCCGCTGCTGCTGCTGCTGCCATGGCAACCATAAACATGGCAAAGAGTAGGAGCAGAGCAACAACAAAAGATGCAACACAGCAATGGGCACCGACTGGGCAATACATCAGCGCCAGCTCATCCAGTTTTGTGCCACAAGATGCAGAAGCCGAGACCGGAGTCGAAGTCGAAGTCGAGGCAGAAGCAGAAGCAGAAGCAGAAGGAGCCGCTGCCCATTTGGCGACCCATTAGACAATCGCGCACATTTCATCGGAGGCAACCACTTTGCACTGCACGTGGCTGCATTTGGCTCAGCTCACGTATTAAGCACCACCTTCCCCGCCCCCCTCCCCCATCATCTGGTTCAGGTTAATCATATGCGCAAGTGCCAAAAGCCGACTGATGAACGAGCCGTAGAGGAATGGAACCGGTGTCTTCGCCAGCTACTTCGTGTGTGGTCCGGCATTTCTATGCGTCGACTTGAGTGGAGTGGAGTGGAGTGGAGTTGAGTGGTGCAGTGGATCTCCTCGCTGTGGCCAAGCACAGTCATTAGTTTAATTGCGCTGTTTATGAAGCGTTTTCATTGACTAGTGGCTGTTGGCTGCTCAACAACAAGTGTCTGCAGCTGGCTGCTCTGTTGCTTGGTTGGTTGGTTGGTTGGTTGGTTGCTCCTCCACTTGCTGATTATCATTTAGCAATTTTGCTCTTGTTGTTTTTATTTTTATTTTCATTTAGTTTTTATGTTGTTTGCGTTTTGCATGCGTCGCGCTCATTTGACCATGTTGTTGTGTGTTGTTAGTTTTAAATTAAATTAAATTTAACGTCAGAGCTAATAGAAAACTTCGTTTATACCGCATGATGCATGTAATCTGTTGCAAGTTGTGTAATGTTCAGGGGCGTTGAATAGTGTAAAAAACTACACTTATTTTTAACATGAGATAAGAAACAACAGCTATATTTAAGCGAGTTGCATTTTCTGCACTGAGAACATTTCAAAAATGTATCATTAAATGCCAGAAGATTTCTAAATAGCCTGAAGTAAAATTTGCACTTTCCCAATAAACACATGTTTTTCAAATATTTTTCAATTTATGGAATGGTCTTCTTTTTTTTGAAGTGAATTCTTGGTTTTATGTCACATGCACCTAATCGTTGGCCAGGCTTTTAACATATTAAACGCGACGCAATCTTAATGGAAATCAGCAGCAAATTGCTGGCAATGTTAACAATCAATTTTTATACTCGAGCTGGCAATTAAGTTCCTATGTGTAGTTGCACAGTTCCGGTTCCTATCGCGACACAAGCAACAACAAGTTGCATTAAAATATTCGCAGAAGCGCAAAAGGCAAACAAAACATTTAGAAGCAAATAATTTCGAAACGTACTTAAAATCAATTTACTTAATAACTCGGCAATTTGAGAGCGCGCTGAGGCCGTTCATTTAATGCGGCTACTTTTGAATATGCCGGCGCAATCACACCCCAAATAACAACAACACTAATGTGTGTGTGTGTGCGTGTGTGTGTGTGTTGGGTTTATGAATAAACTAAACATGTTGCATGCCAAGAGTCGAGCCTCTTTCCAACGTCTCGGCCAGCTCAATTCATTTTGGCATGCGAATAATAATTTGCAGCCAAAGCAGAACAATGGCCGCAACAGCAACAACAACAACAACGTTTGTACAACAAAAAAAGAAGAAGAAAAAAAAACATTGAAAGCGCTTAATAATAGTTGTTCCAACACATACGAGAGCACTAACCAAAGCAGGCCTAGCCGGCGGGTAATCGTTTTACTCACCCGGCGAACGTTCAACGAGCAATTTGAGCAACAACAACATTAACAACAACAACAACAACAACAACAGCAGCAGCAGCAGCAGCAGATATAACAGCTACAACGGCAACAGCAACTGGCCAAAACAAAACAAATCAACGGCAACAACCGCATTCACAGAGCAACCTGCTGACCAGTCCGAGTCGCTTCCCAACTCTTGACTCTGGAACGTGTCCCTGGCCGTGGGGCTGATTTGCCGCCCAGTTCCCTCCTCCTGCTCAGACTGCACTTTGTTGCCAGCAGTTGCAAGCAGCGAGGGGGCACCCAGGCTAAATTGTTTGACTGCAATCAAGTCGAGGCTGGCTTTCGTCGCTCCGCATAATTCGCTGCTGAAATTTGCAACAACCAAACTTATAATAAATAGCATTTAATCAAGCGAGATCGCAATTGGCAAGATCTCCGCTCGGAGTTTATAAATTGAATTAAATATGCACTTCAATTACTTGCAATTGCATTCTGCAACTCTTAATGTCCTTTTGGCCAACGTTCCTCTTATTTATGCGCCTAATCCGCAAATTTATTTGCACGCTCCCCTTGCGTGCTCATCTTAGCACATACTCTACGGCTATGAGTTATATCTGTAATTTTGCAGGGCGCTGCCTTTGCCTTTGCACTTGCCCCAGCTGCCCCCTCTTGCAGCACATCTGCATCGGCATCGCATCTTGGCCTGCCCGCTGTGCAGGATGCGAGATCTCCCAAAGCCCCTTTTGGCCTTTAGCAGCAATTGAAGCGCACAACCGCTGAGCCAAGAAGCTGGCAGAGTGAAAAACTGCTGGCTTTAATATATACCACAACTTTAGATCTATTCCAATAGTTTAGATTTAAGTTTCATAGTTATAACTTAAGATAAGCGAGATAATAAAACATTAACCTGTTATTCTTACTTAATGCTTCATTATTCAGTTATAACAAATCGAGTGTCTCAAATATTTGCATAAAGTTTAACGTGTTATTCTTACTTAAAAGAAATCACAATATTTTAAAAAATATTTGTTAACTTCAAACTGCGACTTTTTAGCCACAAATCAAAGCAACTAACTTAACCAATTGTCTAATTGCAAAAGGAACTTAAATATAAACTAAACTGGAGCTGTTCGGCTCTGTGCCTGGCCTGCAAATTATATTACCAACTTATTTGTCATTCCATTTTGCTGCCAGCCAGAATTTGTGGTGTGTCTGTGTGTGTATGTGTGTGTGTGTGTGTGTGTGTGTGTGTGAAAGATAGCGGATGGGTTGCCAGTTAGTTTTTGCTGGCCAAGCAGAGCCAAGCAGCTTTTGGGGCAGAGTTTGTTTTGTGGCTATTTTATTGTACATATATTGTATAATACACAAACACCAGCATAAATATCAAATACACATACATACATATATATTTTAGTCTTGTTGTTGTTGGCTGGCTGCAAAATTTGTGTGTCGAGAGATAAAAGTGCCAGAGCAACTTGTCATAATAAATTGCGAAGCGGGCTGCGTCGCCTTTTTGCCATTTTATTTATGCGCTTTTCATAAAACACAATAGCTTTTGTTTAATAACAGTGAAATTTATTTTACAACAACAGTTATTTTTCGCCTTAATGAAGCGCCAGCAGACAAATTTGCATGCACTTCGATTTTTTGTTTATTTTTTTATTATGTTTTTTTTTTGTATTATTCATCATTAAAAATTTGCATAAATTTATTTTCATTTTAATAATCTGTTAACAATGCAATCCAGATTGGATTTTGCATGGCTGGTGGATTGCATGTGGGGCATGATCAAAGCAAAATCGAAATCTATGGAATACCAAGTCCAATAATGTTTATCAGTGCCGGCACATTCAGCACACACACACACACACACACACACACACACACACACACGCACGCACGCACACACATGCAGAGCAAATAAAGTGCAACAGTGTTTAGAGCCTACATTGGCAGTCAATGGACTCAGCTTGTTGCAAGAGCAGGGAGGCTTGAAAACAATGTGCAGCATTCAAATGATTAAAACAGCTCCAAAATGCTGCAGCCACAGGCCAAGCACACAGCTTAACTCATACACACACACACTAACACACTCGTATGTAAGTAACAACAGCAACAACAACAACAACAACAACAACTGACCAACAACTGTGTGCACCACGTTAATCTTTGAAAATCCGAGTGCTGTATGCGGTATTATGCGAAAATTTATCTGATTTAACACCTAATATACAATAACTTAATATGCAGTGTGTTCCAAACGCTTGCACGAGCCTGCAGTCATCCAACAGTCGCCCAGTCCAGTACCAGTCCTCCTCTAGCCCCCCAACACCCCCTCATAACACTTGATCAGGGGCAGCAGGCAGGCCAGGGCTAGGACGCACAGTGGTGCGCAAACAAAATCCACAGATTAACAACCAAGAAAAGCAGTTTATTTCTTAAATATTTATCCTACTTTTTATTGTTTCAGTTTTAATGTACTTTCAAGTTAGGTAAATTAAATTAAAACTGTGCTATTCTGTTTTTAAATAATTGTTTGCATATTTTGAAAGTTAACAGACTTTATTCATACATCTTAATTTATATTGTAAATATTTTTTTTATATATTATCAAAATTATTGCAAACCAATTAAATATTATTTTTTAAGATACATATTTTCGTGTCCGCCTTTTTATGTCCATCAACTTTCATTTCCAATGCACCCAATCAAATTCATCGCCTTTGCTTATTTTGTTGGCATAAACTCAACATGTGCCCCACAGTAATGTGGCGTTGTTTTTGGTGGCTAGCAACAGCAGCAGCAACAACAGCAGCAGCAGCAGCAGAGGCAGCATCGAACTGCAATGCTTAGCTTACATTGTGCGCCCAAAAACTCCCAACATTCGCATTTATTGCTCTCTCTTTCTCTCGCACACACACTCACACACACTCGCACACACTCACACACATTTAGGCACTTTTACAATGTCCGTGCTCGAGTCCGGGTGAGGCAGGAGGAGTCGCTCCTCGACTGCGTTCGAATGCTGCGCCTGGTATGCGGCGTTTGGAAAATGTGAATATGAACTGCATAAATCTTCCAGAGGCAACGGCGGCAGTCTTTGCCAGTGCGCCAGCCCCGGCTCCTCGTCCCCCCGTTGGCTTTACGGCTTTTCGGCTTCGGACTCGCACTGGGCTACAGAGAGAAAAATAAAAAAGAGAAAAGAAGAAAAAGCAGTCCTAGTCCGTCCAGTGTAGATATATGGCCATAGGTACTCGTAGTTGGAGCGCAAATGCGAATAGAATGTGGCGGCATCAAAGTTCAGTTCACTTATTCACCCAGCGTTGATGGCCATACCCTGGTCTGAGCAGGGGTGGTGGTGGGGGGAGTACGGCATCCCAGGGCAGAGGGGCAGGTGCACTTTGCGCCCGCCGCTTACTTCACTGCAGGTTTATGCGGTGCAATGAGCTGAGGTCGGGGTTTCATTTGGATTGGCCTCCTCCTCTGGAGGAGTGTTATGATGTTTTTTTTCTCTACTCGTAACTCTGATATTATTATGCATTCATATCGCCATTTTAATCACACAGTTGCCACTGTTTATATGTCCTGCGATTTGGGGATTATGGGAATTGCCATCGAACTGTGAACAAAGAAATCGGATCCGCAGTCAAGAACTGATAGGTGCAACAGTTGCTCGTTAAACGTTATCCTTAAGTTGAGGATGTCCTTTGAATGGGGTATCATTGATAGGATATAATGAGCTGAAGCTATAAATATTTAAAGTAATAATTTATTACTTATTTATATATCTATTTATCAGAAGTAATTCTCTATCTGAATACGAATACTGCTCTGCACAACTAAAGGTAGGAATTTCGACTGTGAGTAACTCTTTAAGCCAGGTTTAAAAGGATATTCTATTTAGTACTCACAATGTATCCAATTTGGAGCCAATTCGTTGAATCAGATTGTGTTTTTGTTACTTTGCAGCTGGGACTCGAAATTCTTTGACTTGTATCTCTCGCTCCAAGGCAAATTCGAGGAAAATGTCGCTAAATCTATATAATTTGTAGCACAACAAATTCCAACTGAGTTCTGCCGCAGTGTGTATGTGTGTGTGTGTGTGTGTGTGTGTGTGTGTGTGTGTGTGCATGTTTTTGTATATGTAGAAGGCAACACTTTGAGGCCCCCCAATGATTTATTACCCAATTTTACTGCCATGTTTTCTTAATTTCGCATTCGACATTTCCCCTGCACTGGCGCAGCAGAGGCGCCTCCTTTGCCGTGGCAGCCATGCGTACCAAGATACAACTAGTACACACACACACACAACCCCCCGACCAACCCCTAGACAAAGGGAAAGCGTGTACCGTTAGCTGGCGGGTAGTAACTCAACGAAATAAAATAAAACACGCACCAAAGCACATTCATCCCTCGAGAAATATCGCTTATTTGGTCGGTAATAATTCTTGTGCTCTGCCAGGCTATGCTAACACCCCCTCCCAACACCCACCCACCCTCACTCTCTCTCTCTCTCACTCTCTCTCGTTCTGTCTCTGTCTCTCCGGCGTGGCACGTCTTGACAACAAAACAAGAAGCAGGCGGGCGCTAAAACAAAAGCAACAACAATGAAGGCAACTGCCGGCAGCATCTTCTGCCGCACATCTTTCGTGTGGCATGCCACGTGCGTGAGCGGGCGAAGGCGTGGTGCTCGTGGAGCTCATGAATGCCGCAAGGAGAAAGTTTTGTGCCCGGCCAAAAAACGCAACTCAAGGTCCAAAAAACCAAGACGTCGGCCAAAAGGTGATGCTGGTTGAGAATAGGAGCGGGCGAGGCTCGCTCTCATTTTTCGCTCGTAGACACTTTTTACGAAATATTTCATCGAAATGTGTCCCTGGAGTAACATTTAATATTAAAGGTGGGCGGCCACCGAGGGGGCGTTTGGGGGGTGGTTGGGCAGCGACTACTTATAAATTAGCTTTACTTTTAAGACATTTTGTTGCGAATAAAGCAGCGCCCGGAGAAAGTTTACAAAATGAACCAGAAAAGCGAAGCGCGCGACAAGTGCAAAAGAAGAAGAAAAGAAAAGAAAAGAAAAGTAAAGAATGGAAAGCAAACACTGGGAAAATAAAAGAAAAGACCGCCCAATGAAGCGTCGCCGTAGCGCTAAAAACTTGAACCAATAAATCACAAGTTAATTACAGGCGCGTATTAACTCAGTGAAACCCAGCACCCTGCACCCTGCACCCTGCACCCAGCACAACCCCCCTCGTCCCGCCCACAACCCTGGGCCACATGGCCCGCCCCAGCAAACACAAACAAGCTACAAATTTCATAATTATATTTTATGCGATTTATTATTTGTGGCTCGCTGTCATGTCTGTTTGGCCAGAGATAATGCCCAGGCTGTCTCTTCTGAGCCACTTATCTTACATGAGTACAAGTACCGAGTTCCCCCTCCCCCTCCCCCTCCCCCTCCCCGTCCGACTTCTCTTCTCCTTTCCACTCTCCCCATTGGCATCTTTGCTTGCTTGCACTTTACCCCATTGTCGTCATGTGTTGGACCCATTTAATTGCCGAACTTTTCCGATGGTGTCGGAGAGGGGATCGGAGGGCAGTCAGTAAGGGGGTCTTGGCAAGAAATGCGGGCATTTTTAATATGGCTGCACAACCGTCGTTGCCTCGATTTATGTCTGGCAAATTTAATTGCGTGCCTCGATAAGAAGAAATCATATTAATTATGATTATTAATTTTATTGGTTTCATCTGCTACTGTTATTCTTGTTATTGTTGTGGCTGCCGCCAGCTGAAGATGGCACCATTTTAATAATCACAGAGAAAGCAACATAAGGCAGTAAGGAAATAATATAATAATAATAATAATCAACTTTAATATTCATTACTTTATGAACAGCCTAGAATTTTAGATATATAAGTTTATCTATATCAATACAGATTAAATATACATTTATTTTTACTTTATTCACATCATTCGAAATCCCCGTAAATAAATTTAAATTCCTCTCCTCTTCATAATCCCCGCAATTATGAGAATATTTCTCTGGGGGCATTTGAAACTTATTAAAAATTGTCATTGTTATGTTTATGTTAATAATCTCTCGATTCACTCGGAATTTAGGTCCGCTAAAGTTTAGCATTTTTAACGAGTATCCTCGTATCCAAATACTTTAAGGCACTCGCAGCTGCTCGAGACTGGAACCCTTAGTAATTTGCACTTTATAAATGGTATGCGAGGAATAGAAAAGTTTACATTGCCCTCTAAAGATTGCGTGTGGCATTCATTTCTTGCATGTTTGTTTGCCGCTGATGTTGTTGTTTTTTATTTTTCTAGAAGTTTTTGTTTTTTGCCAAGTAATTTACATATTTCCGAGCATGGCCTGGTCTGGCCATTCGTCTAAGCGCCCCCGCCATTTATTCATTAATTCCAAGTCGTCCGACATAAATTAGTTAACTTGGACTCGGAATCGGACTGAGACTCAGACTCCTCAGACTCGGTTTTGGTCTCAGTCTTGACTGGGAAGAATTTTAATGTAGCGGCGCGCAAGGGGGCCCCCGCTCAGTATTCCCCCAAGAGGGGAGCAACAGAGACAGATAGAGAGAGTGAGAGAGAGACAGGACGCACAGTTGTACAGTTTTGGGTGCCCAACGGTACCAAAACAAAAAACTTAGGTAAGGGGCAGAGGCAGAGGCAGGGGCACAGACAACTAACATAAGCTGCGGTTTCTTTTGCCAGCAAGTGAAGTGCATGCAACAACAACAACAACAACAGCAACAACAACGAGAGCAACAATCGAAACCGCTGCCTGGGCAGGCGGTGTTGCCAACTCAAGTAGAAAAATACTCGTACAATGCAATAATACAACAAAAACAAAACCAAAAATAAAGGAAAAGAAAAAGAAAAAGAAAAACATTGTAAAATGGAAAGACGGGCGTGAGCATGAAAAGCTAGCGAGTGCCGATCCGTTGGTTGGTTGCCTGTTTGGTTTGGTTGGGTTGTCTGGGTCGCTTGGGTTGGTTGGGCCACCTTTTTTTGTTGGTGTTGTTGTTGTTGCAAAGTTTTCCTCGACTTTTTGTTTTGTTCGCAACAATCTTGAACATTTTTTGGCGCTGTCTTTTTGTGCTGCAGAAGAGAGAATGTGGGCCGCAGGCGGAAACACCCAATACAAGTCACATCTGGATTTATGTCATGCCTTTAATTGGCTGCTGTGCCGATGCCGAAGCCGACTCCTGCACCAACCTCAACTACAGCGCTGACTCCCACTTGCAAGCCCCAGACCCAGACCCAAAGCCAAACCCTGCCCGGTGCAGGCCAACAGTTTGCCACGTCATCCATTAGCAGCGAAATCGGGTTTGGGGGCGGCCAAAAAAAGAGTAAGAGATACAAAAAAAAAAAACACAAGTGGCAGCCTGGGTCTCCATCCGCTGTGCGAGGCATCTGGCCGCCTTTTGCCAGCAATTAAAAGCGAATTTTTCTGGCCGCCATCTTCGGGACTTTCGGGCGCAATTAAAAACGAATTTTGCGCGGCTTCATTAGGCGATGTGCGGCCAAATCCCAGTTTAAATATTCATGTGGCTAGTGCAGGATTACAAGCGTATCTGTGTATAGTCAATGAATTGACTGAATCTAATGCCCGATTCCAATGATATACCACATAAGTAACGGGTTATCGTAGTGCCAGCTGTCGCCGGCTGTTGTGCGATTTCAAATTAAATTCAATAAATTTTTTTGCAAATGCAACAAAAAAACGGAAAAAGAAAATAAATAAACTCAGCGAAATATCAACACTTGCAAGGGTTGTCTCGGGTGGAATGGGGAGGGGAATAGTGGGGGGAATGGGTTGCGGGCGGCAGTTCTGAGTTCCACTTGAGAGTTACGCTGAAGCCGTCGCCCAGTCTGTGGCCCCTTGGAATTTATGCGCTCCAGCGACAACATATGGTCACGTAAATTCATGCGACAATATACGATATGATGTCACACGAACACACACACACACACACACACACACACCCAAAGAGACACACACATGTGTGTGTGTGTGTGTGCTTTATTTTTTATGCAAAACGTTGTAGGGATTTTTTTTAATATGTGTGAAAAGAGTCTTGACGGAACAGAACACTGTGCTCTGGAAACTGTCGCAACTCTCGAGCCGCCTCAGACTGCGACACTGACTTTGATTTATGAGTGGCAGCCGCCATTCGCTTTAGTTAATAAGCGTGGCAGGCGTTGAACAATAATTTCTCGAAACTTTCAATGGCTTAGGTGCAGAAGACAGGCATGGGTTGGGCCAGCATCGAAAAGGAAAGAAAAGAAAATGGGGCAGATGCCTACAGGGAAAGGGAAACAAATTATATGAAAACATTTATATTAGCTTCAAGCTATATGATCTTAAATAGTTTATTTTGCATACCAAGTTGTCTGGCTGTTGTGGTCTTTAAGGTCTTATTGATCAATATACGGTTTGTTATGTTTTTTTTTTTTTTTTTTGCCAATAGTTTGTCTACTGGGGTTGTTTCATAGTTTGCCAGCTTTTGTTTTTTTTTTATGCAGTTGCCAGACTTTTGGCTTCCCCTGGCTGACCCCTTTCCGGGACAGATATTGGCTGTAACTTATGGCTGGCCCAGCAGCGTTTGGCAGAGTGTGAAATTGGCAAGCAGCAAAATAAAGAAACTTTTGCCTTGTGGCCAACTAACCAGCTAGACAAGCTGAGAGATATTCAGAGCGGAAGATACATCTATGAGGAGAGAGAGGGAGAGAGAGCAAGGGGTAGGCGGGCAGTCAGTTCATAATTCGGAGCAAGATTTCATAAAATATTAGTTAAACAAAACATAAACCAAAACGTTGCAGACGTTTTTGCATACGAGCTTCAGCTAAATCACCTAAAAGCATGCAACATAATTCAGCTGGCAACACTGGCAGCTTCTTGCCACACACACAGAGGAGCACACACAGGAGCAGAGGCAAAGACGCAGACTGCTGGCGACAGAGCAGCCCAAGAAGCGACGAAGCTTAACGTTTCCGTTTCCTGTATGCTCAAGCAGCATACGACCCCGCCCACACCCACCACAGCCGCCCAATTTTAATGGCACTGCTCGGTTGCCACAGGAGGTGGACAGAGATGGGAGCCGGGGACTCTGCCTTTTTGGAGTACGTTTTGTTTTGCATGTGCATGAGCTAAGTGAATCTCGAGACTGTGACTGAGAGACTGAGACTGGGACTGAGACTGAGACTGGTACTGCCTCTGGGATAGGGACAAGGAGCAAGACAACAAGGTTGACATTAGCGCGCTCGGCGCACAACGAAACCCAATTAGAAACGAGAAATACGACACCAAAGTGAGGCGACGAAACAACATGAAAATGGAGCCAACCCCCCAAACACTCCACTCCACTCCTCTCCACTCCTCTCCACTCCTCTCCACTCCTCTGCATGCCTCAAGGATGCTGCCAGGAGTCGGTGTGCAGAGGCCAACAATGAAGCGTGTAATTACAAGCGTAAACGGCGGCCCAAAGACGCAAGGTGGGTGGCTGGGTGAGTTGGCTCCTTGCCACTTGCCACTTGCTACTTACATCGTATCAGGCCAAAAATATCACATATTCGTGCGCGCGCGAAAAAGACGACAACCATTTTTTGAAAAGGGTTGCGACTGAGTTATGGCGCCGGGTGGCAAGTGGCAAGTGGCAAGTGGCGAGGGGTGTTGGGGACTGAAGGTGGTGCACACGAGTGAACGCGTCGCGGCGCATAATTACTTTACAAGTTCATTATAAAGCATCATAAATCTATAAAGGAGAGAACGAGAGGAGAGTGGGAGGGTGAGAGAGAGAGGGAGGGAGCAGGACGCTTCGAGTTCGCTTTCGAATACAATTTTGAACTTTGGCACTTTCTTTTGGGCCATTGTCGCAACTGTAAATTGCGAGCACTTCTGAGGGATGGCCAAAAGGAGCAACAATAGCAAGTAATTCACTTGCGAAAATGTTATTGATTACGAAACACACGAAATTCGATGACAAAAGTGCGAAGCCAGCAACAACTGCGTCACTGCAAGTGCTGCACAGTGGGTTAAATTCTACAATTTGTCAACTAAAAATATTCAGTTTGGATAATAAAAAATGCTACATTTAATTGAAGAGAAATACTTGATTTCTGCGTAAGGATTAAGAATGATATGAAGTAAATCTTAAACTGAGAAGTTTTTATATATGTTGCAAACTAAAATAAATGATTGCATTAAGTTTTTATTTGATATTTTTCAAATTTGTGCCACTGCATTGTTTGTTTGCCCTGTGGATGGCGCTGTTTTTGTTGATTTTGCGCAAAAGCAATTTGAGCATAAATCTTCCAAACGACAAACTCGCCTGCACACAGGAGTCAATGTGGACTGCAGCCATCGGCAATGAACGAGGCAGGAATAGGAATAGGAATTGCAATTGGTGGAGGAATGGGTATGGGTAAGGGTAAGGGTATGGGAACAGCAATAGGAATATGAACGAAGCAGGAGGCTGCCCTGGAAATTAACTGCTAGTTTCACACGTTCGAGCAGCCAGAAAATGCCAGAGCATTGGGAAAAAAGTCGCGCAAGCCAGAAACAAAAAGAAATAGAGAAAACTGTAAGAGAAATGTTGCACTAAACTTTCACTTTTGCCCCGAGCAACAGCAGAAACAATGGAAATAAAAGCAACAAAAAATATAAAAAAAAAGGGAAGATATGTTTGGCTATTGCCAGGGAGCAGCTGCTTTCAACCCGAAACCAAAACCCAAGCACCACTCTCTGCCCTCTCTCTCTCTATCGTTCTCTCTCTCTCTAGTTTCGTTCTCTCTTGTTCTCTCCCACACAGAGTTGGACCATAAGTTTGTCGTTTAGTTTTTGGGGGCAAATAAAAATAAAACTTCAAGTGCCAATTATGTGTGAAATTCCGACACTTTCAGCTTGTTTACTTTTATGCGCTCTTAATGAAGTTGCAGTTGCCATTTTTATACACACCCACACACACACACACACACACACACACACACACTATGTAATGTGAGTTGAGGTGTTTGTAGTTGCCATAGATTCTTAGGCTAATTAATTGAGTGCTTATGGAAAACTTGACGCGAACCCACAAAAGAACTCTTTGGGCCAATCTGACATCTGATAAGCTCGAATGTGGCCATATCGAAAGGCGCCGCTGTGCAAATGGCTGCCACAGCTGGCAACACCATTGAAAAAGCAATTAAAAACGCATTCGATGCGATTCCCCTCGAAACGATAAGAAACAAGGCAACAACAAAAAAAAAACTCCGCCAACAGCAGCAGCCAGTTAAACGAGTGGGCGTGTCAAATCAGTGGGGCGCTCTCAAATGCAATTAAAAGATACAGGGACTGCCGGGTGTATCTCAAAGATTGCCTGCCCCCCTCCCCCTCCCCATCCCCCTGAGTGCGTGCTCAGTCCATAAATAATCGCATCTGCCGCTTATCAGTGCGAGCCGCCATTTTGTTGGACAGTGTAATTTATGTTTGACACTTGCGTTGATTTTTATTGGGCAACACGATTTGAAGAGCCTGCGGAAATGTTGCACATTTCCGTTTCTAGTTGCTGCTCCATAACTCCTGGCGATAGTCATCATCAGCAGAAACGAAAAGCGAAAAAAGAAAATCAGCTGATGACGTCAGCGGAATATTTGTTATGTTTTTAGTTGTTGTCTAATGAACTCTGAAATTGAAAATATATCGCTGACAAAACTGTCCACTGTCCACTGTCCACTGTCCACAGTCCACATCAACATCAACATCATCATCTTCTATCCCAGGCTTCTTCCGCTTGCCGCCTCGCAGCTGCTGCTGCTGCTGCTGCTGCTGTTGCTGTTGTAGCTGATGCTGCCCCACGATATGAAACAGCTTGACATCGTGCCACTTATTTATTTATTTATAATGTCCGACATCGACTTTGGTCTTGGATTTGGCGCTTGCTTCTGCCTGCCTGGTTGACTGGTTGTTGGCTGAATAACTTCATTTGATAGTCGCGTCTTCTCTCAAAATGCTTTTGGTTGTGCTTCGCATTTGAACTGTTAAAACAGCTTCTCGCATCCGTCGATGTATCTGCTCTCCTCATCCTCTCCGCCAGCTGTCGCGCTTGTCCATGGAATCGAGCCAAAATAGAGTCGTTGATTATTTAAATGAAGGCACGACAGAAGAAGGCGTTCCACGCACTCACACATGCCCCCAGTATCATCGTCTATTTCTATATATGTCTGTGTGTCTTCTTTCAGTATCTGTATCTGTAGCTGTATCGGTGTATCTTTGTATCTATGGGAATATGGAAATGGCGTGTTGCGTGCTCAAATTGTGTTTTGTGTTTTGTTTCTATTTTGTATGTCGATTTCATGTATTTTGTTGGGGCGTTTACAGAGCTCATTAATTGAGCCATTAAGATAAACCCGCAGCGCTTTTTGTTTGGCTTCGACGCTTCGAAGCGTTTCAGCAGCTTCGGCCACTAGGTCAGTCGTCATCTGGAGCGTCAGTCAACCAATGATGGAATTATTATACAACCCAGCATAATAAAATCTATCTATTAAAAACAAAAAAAAAAGACATACAATTTGTGATATGTTCATTGTCTCACCAAATGTTGTTTTAATTGCCGAAACATGGCTGTCAATTCATTTTTGGGTTCGTTTTCAATTCCGCATCCAACATGGAAGCGAAACCACCTTCAACTTGATTGAAAATTTAAAACTCAGTCGAGCGTGAATCGGTTTGAAAACTACGATCTGCACTGTGAGAATGAGTACCGTTATGAATATATTGATTACAGGTAAACATAAAAGATTGATTCAATGTAGTGAGAATATTGTTGCATTAAAAATGTACATACAACAAATGTATCTTTTGAAGATTCGTTAACTCATACATTTTATATGCATTGAAAATATAGAATTGAACTATGTTTTTAATTGGCTTTTCATGTCAAGTGTTCTTTAAAAATTATATATTATTTCGAATCCCGTCGGGATTCGTCTTCAGGAAGCTATTCACAGCTGTTGAGTTGAAAAACTCACTTTTTAGCAGAAAAAATTTAATAATGTTTTTGTTATTATTTTTTTGCCAAGCAAAACATAGAAAGAAATTTTAAATTTAATAAATAAAATATTTTATATTAAATTGCATAAGAAAACTCGAATATTTAGTTGCTTCTCTTCCTCTCCATATGCACTTAATGAATTCCATTAAATTGCAGTACCGCAAGAGCTTTAGCCCATAACTCATAACTAAATGCAGGGCTGCGCAGCTCCCTCTCCTCCCTGGCAGTGATCAGTGATCTGTGCCCAGTGATCACTCGTTGCGGTGGCCGGGTACTGGGGGCAAGTCTACCTGTTGCAACGGCAGCTCGGGCAATGAATTATTTTAATGACGAGCAAAATGTCCGTCTGGGGTGTCCTGCGCATGCGTGAGCAGCAGTTGCCGCCATGCAACAGGAACCAGTTTAAGTAACAGTTGACCCCCTCCCCAACGCCGCTGCCTGCGGCTGGCGGCCATTGAGTGTTGCGCTTGCACCTTAAAATCAACCTAAAACTGCGTGCGAGTCACTTGAGCTGCAGTTGCCAAAAAAAAAAAAACTGAGTCTTCGTTAAGCTGATTTTATCGTTTTGGCAATTTCACCAGCGGAATGAAGCATCGGAACAGCTCACAGTAGGCTCCATCGACAAAGTGAATGTTGCAGCACAATTATGTTGAATTTTCGGAATAATTTGGAAGGTTGTGCTTGCCACGAATCGCGCCGCTCTGGAATACGCGTAGATATTCGCTTAATCATCTTTGGCACATCATTTTGTGGCCCTTGCGAATGGGAACACGCACGTGTTTCAGATGTGGTATGGGAAACGGGGACGGGAACATGGACGAAAGATTGGCAATCGGTGGCTTTCAAGTGCAGTTTTGCAGCTGTGGCATAAATCGCAAAACTCAAACAAAGTCAATTACCAAAGTGTCACCAGAATCTCACCAACTCCCACCAGATACAGATTCCAGAGTGTATCTTTTGTGTGTGTTTTGTTCAATTAAAAGCTGATTGCCTGTTCTAACTAGGCTGTGAGTTTGAGAAAAATTGAAATTCAAACTGTTTCCCTGCATAGCCGCAAGATGCAAGTGTGTATGTGTGTGTGTGTGTGTGTGTTTATGTGCAGCTGTGCACACCCAAAACGTGTAGCTCAAAATTTGAAGCACACACATATGCAAAGTGCAGCAGACACTGTTACATATACCCCAACGGATACACATACAGATACAGATACGTATGTATCTCAAAGATTGCGTTCGTGTTCGCAATTGCAACTCAATTGCGCATTTGCCACCGCAAGCATCAATATTCAGCATAGACAGCAACGACATAGGCATAGACCATAATCACGTCTGAGGAAACAGCGGCTGTGTGCCCCTGCGCCCCCTGTTCCCTGCCCCCGCACCACACTCTGACTATCTGTATACGCATTGGGAATCGCACTCCCTGCGGCCAATTTAATTGACAGATTTAGTGCACCTCGATTGGCAGTGCGGAAAATTAGTTTTCCGTCTCGCAATCAGCCTTCAGTTTGTCTTTCTGTGGCTTTGTGCGTCTGCCAGGCGCACTTAATTGTTTTATCGACACTCTCGACTAGCTGATATAAATATATATATATACATACATACATACTACTATATATATATATTTGTCCGCGTGGGTGCCCCTGCCCCGACGACACAAGGTGAAACACGCCCACAAGCGGCACGCACGAAAATAGATTTAATTAAATTGCGAACAAAATGCGTGCGTTGTTCGACTAAGACAAATGCGGCAAGAGCTGGGGAAGGGAATGGCGGGGGGCGGGGCCGTGTGCTGCCATCATACACTCAATTAATCGATTTCCTATTGATTTTGTATATGTGTGCCTTTTGGCCAAAAGGGTTTCTGTCAAACCACTTCCGGTTGAGCGACTTCCGCACAGCTTTTGCGCCTCGCCTTGATTCAAGGCTCAGCAAAAAGGACACACATCTGGATTGAGTCTGTTCATGTGAAACAAGCAGCTTTCAATTTTACGAGTATTGTATTGGAATTGTGCTTAAATTAATATTTATATGCAGTCTGGCATCGTATGTATTAGATGGAACTTTAATATTTTACTGGACTCGATTATTGATGACAGTTGAACTTTGCTTCTCAATATTAATCTGTAAATTTCCTAGTTAAATCTTTATTTGTGTTTCCATTGAAAAGGACAAACTGAGAGCTGGTTGGGACAGTTTTTAAGACTAATTCGATCGCTGGCCAAGATGCTCGACTTGCTCGTACTTTCTCTGGCCCTTTCACCCCTTTTTCCAGCTAACCCCTCGTATTTCCAGCGAATTACAAACTAAATTGTTGCCTGATTATCAAAGTGCTTTCGGGGCTTGAAGACGTGTTTTGCGATGGATTTTTCTCATTTTTTGGGCGCGTGCGTGACATTTTTATGTGCCTGCAACAGCGACGACAAACAAAACATAAATTAGAGCAGGGGGCGGGGGGCAGATATAGCTGAGGTAGCCTTGTTTTGCTGGAGCTGAGGAGGGAATGGGAAATGCGTAGTGGCAAGTTGCGATGAAATCGAATTAAATATAAGTAGTTGCCTGCCAGCCATTGTGTCTAACTGCAGAGTCGCCTCGCCAGACACACACATGCGCAGCACAGTATCTGTGAGTGCTTCTCCGAATGTATCTGTATCTGTATCTGTGTGTGGCTGTGTATATAAATAGTTATAATAGAAGCATAGATCACACGATGCGCCGCATGCAACATGGAGTCACCGTCACCTGGAGATTTATTGGCAACGCCCTGCCTTGGGGTGAGTCAATAGGAGAAAGAGATAGAGAGAGAGGGTGAGATAGAGAGAGAGAGAGAGAGTGAGCAAGATAAGGCTACTGCGGTGTGGCAGTTGGCCAAAGACGTGGTTTTTTTTTGTTTTGCCCTTGTTTCTGGTTTCTTTTTTTTTATTTTATTTTATTTTTTTTTGGGGGCTCCGGCTTGGTTCAAAGTTCGCTGCAAAGGCAAACACGTAAACTGTCAAAACTTTAAATCCCACAGGAATTTAAGTTAAAAAATACAACACGTACTGTGCTCCCGGGCCCCAGCTGCTGCTGCTGCTGCTGCTATCCAGGAAGAAGCGCCGAACTCCCCGCTTAAATAAAAATGAAAATCAGCCGTCAGCAACGTAGACAGAACCTTGAAAATGTATCTCAAAGGGAGGCGGCTCGCAAAGATAGATATATGAGTGTTCCGCAATAGATTCTAGTATATCCCTCACTCCATCTCCCACTTCTCATTTCCACAACCGGCGCTCGTCTAAATAATCTAAAAAAAATTTCGCGCCTTGCCATAGAAAGTTTTATTGTCTAGTTGAAGCCCCTCCGCGTTTCCCCCCTCGTCCGCACATACCAGCATTTAAATTATGTACTTAGAAATACACAAAAATGTTCCAGAAGTCTACAAAAGAAAATGGCGTGGCGCAGCAGGAGACGTGGCAGAAGCAGAAGCAGCAGCAGAAGAAGACCGAGGCAGCAAAATGAATTTCGCACTTTTTCGCATAATAAATTTTAAACTTGGCCAGTGCTAAAAAAAAATGCGAGCCCCGAAAAAAAATAACCCAAAGCTGGGGGGGAAAAATAGAAGTAAACTTTGGTAAAAAGTTTATTTTTGCATACATAGCTATATATGTATATATAGCTGTGTACATCAGAAAGGAGGGAAAGAGACAGAAAGCTGCGGCAGGCGCGTGACAAATTCCATTTAAAATTGTTGAGCTCAACTCACGTACCACGGCTGGGAGGCAAGTCGGGAGCCGCCTTCTTGCCAGTTGTGCCTCCTAAATAAAATGAAACTTTAGGCAACCTCAGTGTGATGTATTCAACTGGCACAGGACATGCGCCAGGACACGGTCTCAATGCGTGCGAGCGACCTGGCGACAGCGAGTGTGAAAGAGGTAGAGGACATGTGGGGCAGGCTGTGGGCACAAGTTGAGGCGCTGAGATTTAAGTTAATCAGCAAACAGGTTTAGTGCTAAATAAATGTATTTATGCGTTGACGGGCTGCCATTTTATTTGTATTATTTACACGCAAAACCAATCCAGGAGGAGCTTCTTGAGGGGGGACAACCACTAAATTGAAATTGTAGAGATTCTGTATCTGTGAGTGGAAAACAAAACTATATTTTTGATTTGATATTCGCCTTTATGATAATTTGTCTATGACAACAACAAACAACCAACAAATATTTATCTACTTCATTTATACTCAAAGATTAGCTCGTTTTTTGAACTGGCAAGTTCCTCGTTCAAAATTAAATATTTTATATATTTATAACTAAAGATGCAAAAATGATTTATAGTATTTATAAACATATGTCACAGCTATTCATCAATCTAACTTCTTATCGTCAATAATGCATCTGATGAATATAGAGTCATTAATTTCACAAATTATCTCTCATATGCCAAATAATTTGAATACATTTTTGTAATAAACGAATCCATTGCTATAAACAAAATAAAAAGATACATTTTGCTTACATTTCATACAGTAAATAATTTCTTTGTTGCACGGCGAACAATTTTATTTTCATATCGCTTTTATGGTCTATAAAATGTACTCGCCATTTATTTAACGTGTGTCTGCTGGGCAAGTGTACATACATAATTGTTTGTATGTATGTTTGTGCAGACATATTAAGACATGCACACATACATACATACGTACATACATACATACATACATAGTGGCATGCTGAAATGCTCATATGCGAGTAAATGTGAAAGATAAATGCGTTTTCACTTTATGACTTTCGTGTCGGCATAAATTTGTTAATACCTTTAGGCCAAATTTATAACATAATAAATGCTCATAATATTTAACTTAACATTTTGCCAGGCCAGGCCAGGACAGGCCAGGGCGGCCCAGACTCAAACTGCGCCCCAATAAAATGCGAAAGTTACTTAACATTGTCCATTGGCAACAGAGGCAACGAGGCTACGAAGTGATAAAATCTCTCCAGCTCTCTTCGCAGCTCCTCTGATTGTGCATAATGCAGTCGAGAGTGTGAGCACGTGTGTGTGCGTCTGTGTGTGTGTGTGTGCATGTGTGTATGTGTGTGTGTGTGTTCACATAAAATTGAGTTATTGCACTTGAGGCAAATTAAACTTCATAAATATTTAAAATCAGAGATTAACACGGCAGAAAAGCAGAGCCTACAGAGAGAGAGAGAGAGAGAGAGAGAGAGAGAGAGAGAGAGAGAGAGAGAGAGAGAGATAAATAGAGAGAGAGGAAAGGATACAGCCCGGCTTCTCAAATGTTGAAGTGCAGTCAGATTCAATGTGGTTGTTTTTGTTGTTGTCCACTTTTGTGACTGGCCAATTAAAGTTGCATTACAATGGCATAACTGCAATTTAAGTGGCACACGGACACAACCACACTGAAAGCCTGCGAGTCAGCGAATGCAACATGCGGCGTGCAACGTGCAACTCGACTGACAGCAACTTTGAACAACTTTGGTTGGCGGCGGCGGCACGGCAGCAAACGTTCAATTTAAAGTAACGATCTCCTCGCCAAAGATACAGATACAAACAAACTGTAACTTCAAGCAACAAGCCAACAAGCCAACAAGCCAACGGGCCAACGGGCCAACAGCCAACTGCCAATGGCAATAAAAATGAAATGTATTTTTTTTACTCTCCTGTTTGGTTTCTTGGTTTTTGTGACTTGTAGTCGGCCTACGTCAAAATGTTGCTGATCCGTTGCTGAAAAATTTATATTTATGTTTTGACAACAACAAAAAGCAAAACAAAAAAATATTAATAAAAAAAACCAAACGATGTCTGTTGCAAATTTTGCGAAATGATTTTTCAATTTAATATGCTTGTTGAAATGTTTATAAACGATCCAAATGAGGCAATTGAACCCACACTCGCAGACTTGCTTTGTCAAATGAATTCCCCTCCCGCTGCCCACTAAACAATGACATCAGCTGAAAATGGCATATTGGAGAAATAATGAAGCTAGCAGAGCTTAATTGCGATGTCAACTGATGTGATACTTTAATTATTAATTGCTCTTTAGACTTGTCTAACTGATAACTTGTATTCTTTTGGAACAGGCACAAATGGGCTGAGGAGACGCGGCCGACAGACTTACACCCGCTACCAGACGCTCGAGCTGGAGAAGGAGTTCCACACGAATCATTATCTGACCCGCAGACGGAGAATTGAGATGGCGCACGCGCTGTGTTTGACAGAGCGACAGATCAAGATCTGGTTCCAGAACCGGCGGATGAAATTGAAAAAGGAGATCCAGGCGATCAAGGAGCTCAACGAGCAGGAGAAACAGGCGCAGGCGCAAAAGGCGGCGGCGGCAGCAGCTGCGGCGGCGGCGGTGCAGGGCGGGCATTTAGACCAGAATTAGTTTGAATTATTTAACTGAGCTGCGTGCAGAGCAGGAAAATTGTAACAAATAAACCATTTACTTAACTTAAATGAATATTTGAATAATTGATTAATACTAACATTGACAATTATAATATCGATATCGATATCGATATCGATATCGATATTGATATTGTATGGTACCATAAATGAACTATTTCAAATTGTTTGAAAAGGAACCGAAAATACGTAAAAAGCAAACAGCAACAAAATTACAAATAAATTTCCTAGACTCTAAGTGAATGCAAAAACGAAATGGAAAATAAAATAAAAAGAGTTGTGGATGGAACACAAGTCTACTTACCCTAGATACATACGTACATACAGATGTATATGCATATATGTATTACAAAATACAAAATACAAAATACAAGATACGAATACGAATACAAATGCAAATATAATTTAAATTCCACAATGAGAGGTAGAAGTAAACTATTTGAAAATTGTTTGCCCGCGTAAGATTTATGTTTAAAACGAGCAAAATTTTGTTTTTCAAAAATTCTGTTCAAATGTTGTTTACGACCAATTTCCCCACGCACCCCTGCCCGGCCCGCCCATCCCCCCATGACCACACCCATATAAAAATCCCTTTGTTGCTTACTGCTATGTTTAAATTATTTTTTTCGAGAAAAAAAAAATCAAAGAAAAATTAAAAATACTCATACAAAATGTTAAAAGGAATAAATTTAAATTCTGTTGATATGAATTTTTGTAAGACGCGTTTTTAAACCAATTGAAAAAACAAAAATCACGTAAAAACAAAATTATTGAAAATTTAACTTAAATATAAATAGAATTTGTTAGCAAAGTAAAAGTATATATATATATATATAATAAAAAAAAAACAAATATAGAAAACTAACATGAGCAAGAAAGAAGAAGAAGATGGAGATAATTACAATAATATAATACAAAAATGTGTATAGTTCGTGCTTAAAATTAATGCAATTTTAGTTAACTCTGTTTAATTTAAAATTAATTTGTTTAGTTTTCGTCCTAGGCTTTTTAAGCGTGCAACAACACACCACAAACAACAACAACAAACAAACAAAAACAACAACACAAGTGAAGCTGTTTTCTTTAAGTAATTTTTAAAGTTTTTTAAACTAAATTAAATCCTAATTTTATTATGTTTAGTTTAATGAAAAGCGTTTATGAGATTATCTGACAACAACAAGCAGAAAAACAAAAACTTTGCCACGGCAAAACGAATAAATTATTGGTTTTGAAAAAATCTACAAAAAAAAAACGAAAAAAAAAACAAAAATCAAAGAAAAACGAATGAAATAGTTGTGTTATTATTTTAGTTGCAATTTTTGTTGTTTCGTTTTGTCTCCATATTTAGAATTAGAGCTTAGAGTTCTTGAAATCGACGGGTCGTGTTTATCGGCTCCGTGTTTATTATTGTTTGTGCATGCGAAATTGCTTTTGATCTCGTTTCGTTAATTGTTCGTAAGTAGAGATGAGATACCCTTACCCGATATTATTATCGATACCGATAGCACATTCGATATCTCGGCCCAGCAACGAGCTGTGCTCGATGCGAGCCCTGAGATGGATGATTTGCTACTATTTTCAGTTCGATTCACTTAAGGGCTAACCCAAGCAACCTTCACAAGATGTATACGTAATTAGCGCGTAAGGTTCAACAGATAAACAAAACTATATATATACATAAATCTCTATATATACATCTCTATATATATATTTATATTTATGTATTTTACATGCAAATCGAGTATAAATGAACAACAATAAGAGAATATTTGCAGCAGGCGAAAGTGCGTAAGAGATAAGTTAAATGTTATAGATTTTAGTGGCAAGCAAATGAAATGATACGAAATGAAACATATACATACGTAACTATACAAAGATGCGTGGAAAACGTGGCTAAAAGCGGTCCAGCACCACACACCTCCACCCCCCATACTCCCGTACCCTTCCCCAATTATCCCTTAAAAAAGAAAAAAGAAGCTAAAAATACAATACTTAATGATTTAAATGTGAATTGTCGTAGCAACGGATATACGTAAAATGAAACGGAGCGCGTCGGCGTTAGAATTTATTGCATTCTACAAACTTACCTAGTACTACTTACTTATGTAATAATATACCAATGTACATACCTATGTACGTGAATACGTAACAAATACAAACAAATACAAATATGTACGTATTAATAAATGGCTGCGTTGCGAGTATTGTACATTCATGTGGCTTGTTTACTTTACCCCTCACAGCCCCATACACCACAACAACCTAATTGACATTAATAATGTTTTTTCTAATCCTAACACTCATGTATAAACGATGCAATGATAACGATAACGATAACGATAAATATTTCCCCTCCAACCCTTGAAATGAACATGAAAGAATTGATCATTTTTTGTAGGGTAGACAAATCGTTTACACTCGTATACTATGTAATTCTAATTTAACGCCATTCTATGTTAGCACCGTAAGTTGTAAATTATCAATATAATCTATACGTACTATGAATAAATGGAAACAAAAAACAACCAGTGAGAATGTGGTAAACAAAATAAAACGAATAAAAATTTGAACTAAAACTCGAAAAAAATCATAGTCTTTCATATCTGAAACATGGAGGGCGCCATTTGCCAGCGCCATCTGCAGTTTGTTGAGCACAACATTTAGTAGAGCGACAAAAAGCTCATTGTCACAAGCTAAAGTTGTTGATGCTATTGTCCGAAAGAGGACGCCACATGAGAGAAGACATATGCCTTGGTCACCCTGTATGTGCTATATTGAAACGATAAGTGTCGCTTAACACTGACCCGGCTTTAATCGGATATATCGATTACAAATATACTGTTCGATAGACATTCTTGACACTCTTGTCTGCATGCAAATTTTTAGCTTAACTTAGGTATGAAATCAAGCTGAGCTGTCCAATTAATATAATAAAATTGAAAACATTTATTTTATAGCAGCGATTTATGGAATCCAATGTTCCTATTAATTTTAATAAAATAATAATTTTCGTTTGCTCAGCGGAAGTATGTGCCTGAAAGTATGCTACATTTTGTTATTGAGCTGGATTCTTTGGGTTCTCAGAATATGCGGTGTTTGAGTTCTTTTATGGAATGCAGGTTGCACCATGTCTTTTGCGCATTTGGGCGTGTTAGAGCCAATTGTGGACAACAGTAAGTATCCTAGTCTTCAAATACATTAAAAGTATGCTTTAAAAATGTGTCGCACATGTTTTTTACAACAATTATATTTACTGCCTCAAAGTATGCATTATTTTTGCCCTTTTTAGCTACACATATTTAATTTACGACAGATGCTGGCAGCGTTTTCATTTATAAAACAATTTGTCTTTGTTTTAAATAATATTTACTTTTTCCTTGTGAGAAATATTTATGACTTAACTATTATTCTTATTAAGCATTTACAAAAAAATAAAATTTTATTTTCTTTATTTTCTTTTTATTTAAATATCTTATTCTTACGTTTTCTGAAATTATTGACTATTGACTGTTAAAATATTAAAAATATATATATGTCGATATAATAATAAGAACTTAAGGTGGGTCACATAAAATGCTTAATTAAATTAATTTATAAATTGTCAAATTTTGTCATTGGCTTAGCTTGTCCTACCGCGATAAACTTTAAATTATAATTATTAATAAATAATTATTATTTTGTAAGTACATACTTTGTAAACTAGTTTTATCAATATTTTAGGAAAAATCGTATATAAATCATTAATCTTCTCTTCTTTAATTTTCTGATTGCTCTTCAGCGCGGATGTTCATTGAGTTCGTGCTCTTAAAACTCGTTTGGCGTTTAACAATCTCAGCGCTGATACCCTCTTTGGGGTAAGTTGTATTATTTTTAGACTGACTAAAAACACATATACAAATCGAAGGAAAACTAACGTATCTTCTATAAATGTAATACATGTAGAAATTCTTATCTGTAGACTGCTATTATTTGACTTCATTTAAATTAGTACAGGACAGCGTTATAAAACAGCGTTTATCATAGCTGGTATGGGTAGAATGTATTTCGTAGGTGCTGTAGGGTATTTCATATTCGTCATATTGGCAATATTTTCATCAGTATCAATGACTGCTTCAACACGATTCTAGTCAGTTCAGATTGTGCTGTCGATCGGATTGATTGTAAGTGTTTCTAGAAGCGCAATTGTCTAAAGTCGGATCAACATATACATTAATACAGTTACTGATGCATGTGCATATATATATCAACTATTTCTGAAAGTACTTTAATAGTAGAACAGAAAGCATGATATTAAAATATACTGCATCTCATTTGCTATGCATCTGCCTGATTTCTTTGAGCTTCAGTGCAAGTAAGTACATCCCGGAATGATAATACAAATTGGTCTAAAAATAAATGCCTAATAAACATACAATGCCCACACACACTCTCACACGGTAGCTGCAATTCAAGCAAGCTAAGATGTGCGTGTGTGTGTGTGTGAGTGTGTGTGTGAGATCGTGAGAGCCATTTCTGTAAACTTGCTTTGAGCCAGCATTGAAATGTCTCGGCTCTGAACAACGAGCAGATAAGAAAACTAAACTTAAGTGAGAGAGGAAAAGAGAAGAGAAAAGAGAGAGCGAGAGAGATACATACATATAGATTAAGAGAGTGCGGAGCAGCCTAGCAACTTAAGCTCTCTGTTATTGTTTCTGTTTTCGTTGATCTCTCTGAGATGCTGCACTAAACTACAGATAACAAGAAAAGTATCTTCGATAAATTTGTAGTAAGCAGAAGCGATCAGACTTACTAATATTTTAGCTTAAGAATAGTACTTAATTGCGAGCAGGTTTTCAACGTGAATATTATAATCTTAATGTATATAGTAATTGAACTACAATATCTATACTCAGAATTTTGCCCATTAAATATTCATTTTTGTCTGTTCTGATTTATTTATTTATTGTTTTTTTTTAAATACGTAAATATTTCAGTATACATTTGATCATGCTTTTTCTTATCTGTGAAAACACATCTATTTTTGTACAGTTAAAATACTTTTGAGAGCAACAAACCCAAACAGATAATGTTCAATTTTTTATTATTTAGTGAATAAATATTTATTGTTAATGTTATTCGTATATTTTAATTCAAATACTTGATAATAATACAGGATCTGTTTATGATACTTGATAATAATTTTGTATATGGCAAACAGAATCAGTTTATGGGGCTTGTAGCTCCTCGAAGTTCGAGTGCGACAATGGCAGCTGCATTTCACAGTTCGAGGTGTGCGACGGCATCAAGAACTGTCCAGATGGCTCCGACGAGACGGGCAGGACTTGTGTGTCCCAGAGGCAGCACTGCTCCAAGCCCTTCTTCCAGTGCAGCTATGGGGCATGTGTGATCGGCACGGCAGGGTGCAATGGAGTCAAGGATTGTGCCGATGGCTCCGATGAGACATTGCTGCGATGCGGCACCGATGATGACATACGCGACTTCGATCGCCGCCTGCAAGGCAACTGTCAGTGAGTAGCATTTGCCAAGTGGTTATCCTATGCTCTAGATTAAAGCGTCGATTTATTGCAGGAACAACGAGATAAAATGCCCCTCCGGCATATGCATCGACAAGACCAAGTATCTGTGCGATGGCCATGATGACTGTGGTGATGGCAGCGGCTTTGATGAGTCCGTCATGCTGTGTGGACACCTTGATTGTCCGGGCTATTCCTTTAAGTGCGCCAGTGGCGGTTGCATTTCCAACATGCTTACGTGCAACGGCAAGAATGACTGCGTTGATGGATCCGATGAGGCACCACTGCTGTGCAACACTACCTCAAGTCCGGCGAAAGATATATCTATCCTCGTGCCCACGGATCAGTTGGGTTGCCCATTGCCGTATGGTGATGAGCTTCCAATATTAAAGGATAATCGTGGCACCATCCTGACACCGCCCATTATCAGGAGCACCGTCTACTTCTCCTGCAATCCCGGCTACGTCCTCGAAGGACCCGAGAGCAGCCCCTGCGCTAATCGCAAATGGAGCCTGCCCATTGTGCCCAAGTGCGTGAGTGAGTAGCTTTGAAGTATAAAATATTATTTATTGGGAGTCAAGAACATGAGATTTTTTGGAAAGTGGGCTTCTCAAAAATAGTTTTAAGATTTTGAAAACAATAATTCGGTTTTTGAAATGAGTTATTTGAATTCCAATTGGTGCCAAAAACTTTTGACTAAATATGTATCTTAAAGAAATGAAAGTGTTTTGGAACTGACAAAAAATGTTAGCGTTTTTGAAAGTGATTTCTTACAATTAAAGCATTCTTAATTTAGATATCAACTGATCGTAATAGTAAATGGATTCATATCTTTTTTGCTTACAGAATACTGTGACGCCATGCGGGACTCGAGTGGCAAGTCCAAGGATTTGCTTCACGGCTATTCGACTAGACCCACTTGTGTTTTCAATGGACAGCAGGTGAATTGTGCACAACGATATCATCCACCCGGCACCGAGGTCACGTTCGTGTGCGCTACCGGCTTCCAGACGCTGAAGACCACCCTGCCGAGAATCAAGTGCCTGCCCAGCGGACATTGGAGCCGGGAACGCGAGCGCTGCGATCAGGAATGTGGCCAGATAGCAACGCCCATCAAGCAGTTCTCGGCCTTTGGTTACTCCGTCAACAACACTGTGGTGCCCTGGCACATCGGCATCTACGTGTGGCACAACGAGCGCGACTACACCTTCGTCTGCGGGGGATCTCTGCTCACACCGGATGTGGTCATCTCGGCGGCCCATTGTGTCTACAGCGAGGTGTCCTCGCAAGTTTACAGCGTTGATACGTTTCGAGTGGTTGCCGCCAAGTTGTACAGGGGTTACAAAGATGTCACCAACGAGGATCGCCCACAAGAAGTTCAGGACATCATAGTGCCACCGTGAGTATAGGAAAAGAAAATTAAATAACTAATGGCTATGTTAATTGTGTCCGTTACAGTCTGTACAAGGGACGCGAGGATAACTTCTTCCACGATTTAGCGCTGATCATACTGCAGAAGCCCTACGAGCTGAGCAACGTGATCCGGCCGGTCTGTGTGGTCTTCTCCCACTTTGCCGAGAAGGAGACCATCAACAATGAGGTGGAGGGGCAGTTCGCCGGCTGGAACTTTGAGAACAAGCGCGAATTGCAGTTTGTGCCAGCCGTATCGAAGATGAACTCGGTGTGCGTGGCCAGTCTGAGGGACATCAGCATCGATAAGTTCTGCATGTACTCGCGGGGAAAGTCCTTGGCCTGTCAAGGGGACAGTGGTGGCGGATTCACGGCCAAGCGCGAGGCTCTATCCTTCTCTAGGGACTCGGTTCGGCACTTTCTATATGGGGTGATCAGCAGTGCCCCCAATGCGGGACAGTGTGCCCAAAGCTTGACAACACTTACCAATATACAACATTTTGAAGAAATAATCACGAATGCTATTAAGGAAAGTGTTGACCATAGATCTTAACTTACTTTAAATATTCGAATATAAGATATTTGTTTGTGGGTGGGATAAATGAATATATACATATATATAGTTAACTCCAAATACTTATATATCTGAAATATATATATAAATATATATATGTGTGTAGGAATGGTTTATTATATTCCACGTTTATTATTATAATTATAGTTTATTATTATTATTGTTGGGTTTTACTACATAGTACACATTCACTTTAACTTATAAGATTAAACAATTTTGATGAATTGTTTGCTTAATTTATGCGCGTGCGTTTCCAGCGAGATCTCGGCACCGAATGATCGCAAAACTCACTCGTTTCTCTCTCTGTTCTCTCACTGTTCTCTCTAGGTGTCCCGTTTCTCAATAACGGTGACCACTTAGAGTTCCCTTTTGTTCTTGACGTTCCGTGTCTTTTCCCATTCCTACATTCGGCCCTCCTGACCTAGGATTCGCCCCGAACTCCTTTATATACTCCGCCACAGTTGATATTCGGCTCAGCCCTTCTCTATTTTTAACTCTTTCAACTTCCAACCTACCATGGGATAACGATCCGTATGGAATGCCCTTAACAACTTTTCCTTTCTTTCTTTTCCGGTCAGAGGCTCTTTTCGCAACTTTAATTAAGAACTGATTCACAAAGTCCCCATTTCCTTTATTCTCTACCATATTTTCTATCTCTTCTGTCACTTGCCCTTCTTTCTTTAGCAAAACACTTTCTGACAACACGGATTCACAATTTTGCACGTATCTAACCCATCTAGTTACTCGCGGGTACTCTTTCTTCTTCACGGTATTTTCTGTCAGCCGGTCCTTCACTTGTCCATCTACAGTATTCTGCTCGCAATTTGCTAAACACTTCTTTGCATTGCCTGCCTGACTGTGATTCAAATCATTCAGAGTAACATCACACATGTCTTCACTCTGCTCTGAAGTAAGCATACACAACTTTTCACTCTCATTCTGCAGTTCCGAGCACGAACCATGCTCTTTCTGACTATTGTGTATATTTCTGTTGACCGCAGGCACTTCCACAACTTTGCTTACAAACTCTATTCCATTCATGGACACTCTCAGGTCGACATCCTTTAAAATTGTCCTACCCAAAATTGCGTCAAACCTCATATCTTCATCGGCAACAACATGAAACTCAACTTCCATACCAATGCCATCAATGTGCACAAAAGTTATAAAACTGCCATATGTCAATATTTGCGCCTTTCCTATTCCCGTCACGCATTTTGAACTACCTGTCAAGACACTGTTTTCAAATTTGAAGAACACCTTTCTACGCATCAAGCTTAGATCTGCTCCTGAATCCACCCGTGCTTTAAAACTAACTTCCGAGTGCACAACCATTTTCAATTCCCATCCGGATGATGTAAACATGCTTGATGGCGTTGTTACACATTCATCCTTCACAATATTGGTTGATCTTTCTTGCTCCAACTGCACTTCGACTCTACACTGAGATGCTATATGTCCTGGTTGACCACATTTGAAACACTTAACTTCTCGCTCCTTGCAATCTCTTTGCAAATGTGATTCGTCGCCACACTTAAAACATTTTCTAACCGTGTTTACCGTAGTTTCCTTTTCATTCTCACCTTTGCTGGCCTGTGAGCTACATTCGACTTTCAGTCCTCGCATCTTCTGATATGCCGCAATCTGTATCTTCAGCTGTCTCATACTCCTGGCTTGGTACAACAATGCCTTATTAGTTCCAGAGTCGGGAATACCGCCAATGAAATACTCTATCAAGCTGTCATCTTCCAAATTAATGGGCTTTGCTATTTCCATCAGACTATACAGGTATTCATGTAACGTTTCATTTCTCATCTGCTGCCTTTTGCCAAGTCTACGGTGAATTTCAGCTGACGACACTCTTACGGCAAATTCGTCGATCAACACTCTCTTTAATGTGTTCCAATCACGAATATCACGTTGGCTACGTACAAACAACTTTGCTGCACCACTAAGCAATTGTTTGGCATAAACGAACAACTGAAGCTGGCTCCACTCTACAGTAATCGCACACTCTTCGAGTTCTCCTATCCACTGATTAATGTCTGGGGAATTTGAACCAGAAAACTGTGAAACACTGTCTTCAACATCCTTTAGAGTAAACCATGACCTTGCCATAGGTATGACTTCTCTCTGTCGGCTCTGACTTGTTTCATTATCCATTACTGTTGTATCTAGTACTTCATTATCAGAAATTTCACTATCTTGCTCCTTGGCTTCAACACTCTGCAACCCAAAATGGTTCATTAGTCTGTTTTGCAACTCTAATTTCTTCCCATTTGCACTAAGTCTGAACTCTGATAACTTCACCCGCAAGTCTGCTACACGCAATGCCAAGATTTCGCTTCTGTTAATTTTGTTACGTTACGTTACAATTAATTATTTTTCAAACTCTGCCGACTCGGCCAAATGCCGACGGCATCACGCAAGATCAATGTTAAACTTAACTTATGTTAACTCATCTTTAACCTTAACAGTGCATACACATTTGCGACTGTTAACGATTACACTTAACACTATGTTAGTTCTTTTGTTAATTTTTCTGCTTCCCTCGTAGCGTTCGTCTCGCCCCTGGCGTCGAAGAATTTTCGGCAACTCACACCACGAATTCAACACTGCATTTGTCGCCGCTATACCAGATTATACTCACAAACCACAACTGTTTGCCTCTATTCTCTGCATACGCACGTCCCCTGCCGCTGCTCTCTTGTCGTCTGCGCCTTCTTCTTTCCACACGCCTCTCGTCTCGATCCGCTTACACAGCAACAACACTCTCGCCACTGCTTATGTTGTCTTGTCCTCTGATCATCTCGCTGCTGGCGCCTCTGCTTCCAACGAATTGCGCCTCTGCTCTAACGGCTTCTCTCGTCGACTCTAATACAGACAGCCTTTGTCGTCGCTGTACCAGACTTTGCTACAAGCCTCAGCTGCTTGCCTTTACTCGTCTGTACACGCACGCCTTTTCTTCTGCACTCTTCAGCGTCGCCTTCCTTCGCCGTTTCCTTGATTCGATGTCTCGACGCTTGTAATGCAAAAACGAATTTCACAACTTTTTGAAATTCCGTTTCACTGCATACAGCCTTCTCTTTCACTCGCCTTCAAGTCTTAGTGGACTACCGCACATCACAAATTACGCAATTTTTAAATCGCACAATGTTTAAGCGAATTATGTATTGTTTCTATTTAGTTTCCCGGACGAGCCCCCATTTGTAGGAATTTAGCATCCCGGTTGAGCTCCCATTTGTAGGAATTGGTTTATTATATTCCACGTTTATTATTATAATTATAGTCTATTATTATTATTGTTGGGTTTTACTACATAGTACATATTCACTTTAACTTATGAGATTAAACAATTTTGATGAATTGTTTGCTTAATTTATGCGCGTGCGTTTCCAGCGAGATCTCGACACCGAATGATCGCAAAACTCACTCGTTTCTCTCTCTGTTCTCTCACTGTTCTCTCTAGGTGTCCCGTTTCTCAATAACGGTGACCACTTAGAGTTCCCTTTTGTTCTTGACGTTCCGTGTCTTTTCCCATTCCTACATGTGTATAAAATGATAAAGAACAGTTATAAGATTGCATATGCCATTTTAAAACCTTAGTGTTTTCTTTCTTTTTCGCTTCTTTTTTGCAGGGACATAGCCTGTGTCCTGTTCTCAATATGTCATTGTGGACATTTTACAGAACATCAAAGTTGTTAGGTTCATAAATTAGGAAACCCCAGTTGAGTCCTCCTGCTTTCTTTCGCTTCGTTTCCTTTCCTTTCCTTTCGTTTCGTTTCGTTTCGATTCGCCAACTATCTTTTGTGCGCTTGGAGCCATTTGTAATTTTTTGCTGGAACAACAACTGCAAACAAATTTTAGTCCACTTCTGTTTTATGGCAAATTAATGGAGCGACATGCTGTCCATGTTCGAACCAAACTCTCCGCCTGTCCTCCTCCGCGCCCTCCACCCGAGCCTAGCAGGTGGCCTGGCCTGGAGTGGCCTGCATTAAGGGCGCCAGCAGCGTTACTTCCACTCAACCCCCGAGTCCAGGACGAACCCATCACTGAACCATGGACCACCACCCCTGACCAAAAGGGCCGCGCGCTTTGGAGCTGCTGTTTGTTTCACACATGCCAAATGAATGAGTTTTTTTTTCTGTTTTTCTGTTTTTTTTGTTTATTTGCAGCTGTCGATTTGGTGCCGAGTGGGTGTTGGTTTCTTTTGCCGAGTTTGCCATGTTGCCAGCCGAGCTAACATATTGGACATTTATTATTTTCGTGAGTGTTTTTGCTCGTCGGGTAAATTATGGCGCTACCCCCAGCTGCTGGGTGCGGGGGAGAAGCAGAGAACCAGAGAGCCACTATTGCCCCATAGCCAGCAGTTCATTTGTTGCATTGTCGCCCCAAAATTGGTTCGTACGACGAAAACGCTTAGCTGGGTCAGATTAGATCTGCTTTTGTGGCCTGTTTTTAGCTGATAATAAGCCTTTGTGTGTGAGAGAGAGAGAAAGAGAGAGGATGGGGAGAGGTGTGTGGCACGCATTGTTGCGGGGGAGTGTTAAATTAATAATTGCATAAATTTTACATGTGCTGTTGCATGAATTATGGGCGGCGCAGCATAAATCGCGAATAATGTGCGCACTGGCCGTGCGAATATTTATGGCTGTGACTGTAAATCATCAAACCATAAACGCACTTGCAACGCCTAGCGGTCACACGGTGGCAAATGCACTCATCCCAAAACTGTCCCCCTTCGCGCAACACACTGCGAGTTTTTATTGAATTTACCAACCGAAGCGAACAGATTTCATCAAAAGCATTTGGGATCCATTGTTAGATATGAACTTGCAAATTAAGTAATTTGATTTTTAGCCTCGATAAAATGCACAAATATTAATTTCTCTCATTTTCCCATTAAATTTTACAATTTTGTATTGCAACTAATTTTTATAAATGCCATTCAATGCATTTGGATTGAGGTCCCCCTGGCAGACCACAACTTTGCATTGTTTGCACATTTTTATTGAATTCGCGAAAATGCACTCATGATAAATGAATGCGTGAATTTAATGAAGTTGCACAATTGTTGAAATATATATCTGCAGAATATTTAATTATTAAAATATAGTCGCTTCTACGCAGAAAAAAAATTATGATCATTACATTTATTGGAAAATGGAATGTTCATATCTCTATTTATTTCGACTCTTCACAGTCCACTGCATGAATTCCATATTTATTTTCTAATTCTATATCCTATTTACCTAATTATGGTATTTCTTAGTCATCATTAAACACTTTGAATTTGGCAGCGCAGAACTCTATTCACAAGCAGTAATATATATATAAATATATATATATATAAATATATATATATATAAATATATATGAATGTAGGTATGCAGAATTGGGCAAAATGGAAACCAATTCACCCTTTTAAAATGAAGCACTTCCGACACATGCGGCCATTATTCTTAATACACGCATGGAAATGAACAGAAATTCGCCCAATAAAAGTTCAATGCCAATAAATTAAGAGCATCCTTGCCAGGCTGGCGGCTGGCCGGGCCAGCTGGAAGGGGCAGGCTGGCTGGCTGGCTGGCTGACAGGCTGGCCAGTGGAGCTGGGGCAAGCAAACAGCTGCGAGGCTGCGTCAAACGATGGCCAGACGGGCGGGCAGCCAAAGCTGCAGTGGCGCCTGCTGCAACTGGCAATAACGGAGCTGGTGCCGGTGCCGGTGCCGGTGTTGTTACTGTGTGTCCTCAGTAAAGGTGATGCTGACCGTTGGCCAGAGATATGCGATCAGTAAATACGTTTCCGCTTAGCCAGCTAATACACTTCCTATTTAGTTTCCGGTTAGCAGTGAGCGTAAATCTGAGCTGCTTGTGGATGACTTTAAATGTCCAGCAGCTGTCGGGATGTGGAGCGCTAATCCTGATGCAAGTTGCGCAGCGAAGCAACAATATGGAAAACAGCGAGAACATTACTCTCAGCTGGCGCGCTGTGAACTCCAACACTTTGATGCCTTGAAAATCATTTAATTTTCTATACATACCGACATACATACATACATAAATTTAAAAGAGGAGGACTAGGAGGAGAAGGACGAGGAGGAGGAGTGTATTCCACAGGACGCGCGCTTAGATTTATGGCTGGGTGGCCGGCAAAGTGTCTGCGGTTCGGTCAGCTTCAAGAACAACTGCGTGGGAGTAACCCAATCAAGACAGGGAGACACAGAAGACAGAGAGAGGGAGAGAGAGAGGGAGAGAGGGAGAGAGAGAGGGAGAGAGGGAGAAAGGGGGACTTTTTAATAGCTGCTGCTCGCCAATTGTGTTAAGCTAAAACTTTGGCGCTAAGCGCAAAACGAGAATAAGGCAAAAAGTTGTCAGCACAGGGATGAAAAACTTGGCCAAGTCAAAGTCAAACCAAGAAGTGGGTCTGCTGCTAGTGGGTGTGGTTGTGTGGTGTGGTGTGGTGGTTATGTTTTGCGCAAAGATTGTCAAGTTTTTGCGGTGCATTGCAGTTTTCCAGACGAAAAGTGCAGCGCTCGCATTTGAACCCTCAACCGGAAATCGGAAGCACTCCATTCAATCTGTGAACAAGCAGCCACCATCAGTCACTGGCTCCTGCTGCTGCACCAAAATGAGAAATTCTCTTTTTATTTAAATTGAAGAGAAAAACAGCGTTGTCTGTGGCCAGAGTACTGTACCCTGGAGCTACTGCTGAGTTTTCCAAAGGCGCTTCCGGCGCGAGCAAGATGAATGTTGTGCCACCAACAACACGATGACGCCAATAGTTTTTCAGCTCCTTGGCTCGCCATGTTTGTTGACTCAGCAAAGTGCCAACCAAAGTAAGCAAGGGTAAAGCTACAGCACCCTCATCCAGTTCGCTCTACCTATCATAAATATGCTCCTTATGCAGTGCTCCGATAGATAAATAAATATGCACTCCATCAATCACGTAATATTATCTGCGATTCCGGGCTTAATTAAGAGAAATCTGGTTCGATTTGGTGTATTAAATAACGAGTTGCTGGACATAAGAGTCAAAGCATTTAAATTGTGCTAAGCACTAATTGTCCATTTCAGTAGAGATATAATCCAATATTTATCAGTTATCTTTAATCAGGCTCAAGATTTATGTATAACAAGGAATTTCGAAACTAATTTCGAGAAAGATTGACTAGCAAACATCATGAGTGCAGCTCTTAGTTTGAGCTAACAAAATCTGTGTGTCTTATCACAAATTATTTTTACAATTGATCAATAATTTGTCTGGGTAGATTGAATATAAAATGGAATGCAATATCTTACATTTGTATGTTTTATTGATATTTTATTTGTGCGATAGGAGGATGTGCGGAGCTTAACCTGGTGCGTAACTATCGGAATACGGATATATCCATCGTATCCGATAGCCAAGCAGCGATAAACGCAATTAGTGGGACGAAAATAACTTCAAAAGTAGTCCATGAAGCACGATTCAAACTTGACCAACTCGGGACAACCAATAGGCTTACCCTAATATGGGTCCCGTGCCACACGGACAGAGTAGGGAACGAATTGGCCGACAGGCAAGCAAGATTGGGGCAGAGAGACCCCTAATAGGACCTGAACCGTATTGTGGCGTTTGAAGACACACAATATGGCAGGAACTTAGAAACGAAGAAAGACAGAGGAGACAGCGGAGCTGGGCGGAGACACCAGGACCCCGACAAGCCAGATGTCTTTTTGGTGGCTATAATAAGAAGCAGCTTATAATTATGAGTAAAAAAAATCTTAGAATACTCACCGGTCTACTGACGGGACACTGTAGACTAAGAAGTCACCTAGCCAAGCTAGGCATAATTAGTAGCGGACTCTGCAGGTTCTGTGAATATAAGGAGGAATCCTTAATTCACATCCTAGCAGAGTGTGTCGCCATATCGAGGAAAAGATGTAGCATCTTAGGGACGCATGTCATAAAAACAAATGACAGAGTAGCCCTCAACCCAATAAAGATTCTAGCATTTCTGCAGTAGCTTGGGTTGATGGAGGAGCTTTAAGCCTAGAAGGGGGCACAATAGATCTATAAGGTCGCAAAAATTAGTACAGAAATGTAAATAAGCTTACAAGAAATTAAATATGATCTGATATTTACGATGAATCAACCTTTCAGAATTAGGCAAATAAATAAGAATTTTTGGATTCCGTGTTGTTGCAGTGGGGAATAAGAGCTCCGATTTGAACATATTTGCAAATATTGGAGAGCTTAGTTCCAACAAGAGAATCATTGTCCTCATCGTAATTATTTTGCAGATTTGAGTTTTTTTTTATGCCCCTCGGAATCCGGGATAAATTACTTTAGAAGGTAGCAGATATTTTCACGGAGAATGGAATCAAACTTGGCGATCAGTAAGAATTATTGTGTACATTAGAGTTTCCATACTATGCTTAAAAAACACATTCCAATCGAAATATTTTCTAGTTTTCATAAGAGATTTGTAAGAAAATGTAGAATAATTTGATAATAATATTCCATTCTGGAAAGAATCCAGAATAATTTGCAAGTTTTCTTACGAATTAATTCTTTTAATAATTGGTAAAAGAAAATAGTAGTGATCGTTGCATATAATTTTCTTTTGATGTGTTTAATTAATTTCCATAAAAAATTGAAGTGATTCCAAGAAGTAAAGTAATTTGATAACTAACAGTTCCAAGCAGTTTCTATTGCATACTTTACAGCGCTTAGAAAATTAATTAATGCTGGTGTTGCGAATGATTTTCTCTCTTCGATTCACCCAAAAGTATGCAATGAAAAATATTAATGTTGAAGAATTTACTCCAATATTATACTGAACAAATGGTTAAATATAACATTGAACTTAGCAAATATAGGCATTATATTTGAATATATCTGACCACATATGGCAGATCGGTTTTAGCTGATACCTTTTCGCTCACGCCTCATTTGCAATTCCGAAAATAAAGAATCTTTGTGGTATTAAGAAATTAACTCCATCACTGTAGTGTGTGTGCGTATGTGTGTGTGTGTGTGTGTATGTGTGTGTATGAAAAAATACAAGCTGCTTAAAACTTATCAGCGCCCGAGGCAATTTCCATGTGATAAGGCCAAATGGCAGCGGAAAGCGTGAGTGGTTTTTGGCCCTTAACCGGATTAGAAGGCATTTTATGTGCCATTGGTTTGGGGCGGTATCACACGCACATACACACAAACACACACACACACGCAGTCACAAACTCGCACACACACATATAACGCATTATTGTCCTGCATAGGTGTTGGTGATATTTTGAAAAGGGATAAAGAGACAACTTGCCCGACAAATGTCGTTGTCTGGCATTGCCCAAAAATATATGTGTGTGTGTGTGAGTGTGTGTGTGTGTGTGTGTGAGTGTCTGCAGGAACATCCATAAGTGTCATGTTCGGTATCCTCATTCATCCTTGGCGTGCACGCACGTTTTTTGCGTCCTTTTTGTTTTATTATGTGCACGAATTTCTATATACATATATGCTTTATATGTATATAGATGTGTACATACAAAAGTGTGCGTGTGTGTGTGTGTGTGTGTGTGTGTGCGTGAGTGCGAGCCAAATAAATTCCGTAGCGCTAGAACCAAAGATTTATTATCAAATTAAATTTCTGACAGAATTTATTGCTTTATCTCTCGCCAAACATAGTTCTTTTGCCTCTCGGCAGCATCAGTAACACTCCACCAGCCGCCAACATTCATCCAACAAACCAACCAACCAACCAACCATCCAACCAACCAACCAAGCAACCATCCAACCAACCATCCAACGAAACCCTATTCTGAAAACCGAGCCACTTTCAAGTCCGTGCATATCCTGAATCGTTCCTGTTCCGCGTTACTTCTCCGGTAAACAAGCTGCGCAAATTTCATTTGCACTTGCGATTTTTTACTTTCTTTATTTTGTTGTTTTTGCTGTTGTTGTTTTTTGTGTTTTGCTTATAAAATTTATAGAGAACAAATTTGGACAATATGCGCGCATTATTCTCGCGTGTTTCGTACATTTATTTGCTGTTGATAGCAACACGCACACACACACACACACACACACACACACACACACACACACACATATGGAATTGTGTGTTCAGTTCATGAAGCGCGGAGTCGCCTCGCGTTTTCTGTGTTGTTTTGTTGGCGCTGCAAAACGGGGCGTCACATTAGCAGCACCACCAACAGCAGCTACCCCTTCCCACATCCACAGATGATGCATCGCTGTTGCCGCTTTTCCATAATTAAGCAGCAGCAGCAGCAGCAGTTCCTTGCAAACGGGGCAGTGCCCCTCAACCATCCACACTTAATTTTCAATTAGACATTAGTTTAGTGTAAACTTTTTCGAGTTGATACATAAATCATTATATGCAATGTGAAAAATAAATTTATAATGTTTCCATTGCTGCTGCGAGGCATAAATTTCTCTGGCTAGTTTGCATTATTTAAATCGCAATTTATTTATATAAATATATAGTTTTTGTTAAATAATATCTTTCACTCAATATTAAAATCAAAGGCGTATCTGAAATTTAATATGAGCAGAAAATGTTAAATTATCAGTTTCAGGCATATTTAAAACTATAATGCGACTTAAGGACCCAGTCTTACACTGGAAATAAAACAAAGAACTTGTGGCTCAAGTGAACTAGTGCGAATTGGGCTCGTTAATTCAGGCGTTGAGGATATAAATTACACAATATGCCCGAGGCGGGACACCCACTAAATTAAAAATGATATAACGATGCCGCGGGTGGCAAATAAAAGTGCCGCCGCTCAGAAGGCAGTTGAAGTTGCCTAATTAATTTCCATTACAACGTGCCACGAGTTGCAAATTTGCAATGCACAAAAAAAAAGAAGCGCGACAAAAATACATGAAACCAAGCTACCTCGCTCACACATATGTGTGTGTGTGTGTGTGTGTGTGGGTGTGGGTGTGTAGACTGGGGGTGTGGCAGTCTGGAGGCGATTAAATTAAGTGGCGCATTAACAATTGCACTGACAGAGGGACAAACTAAATCATTTTGACGCCGTTCGCCTGCGCGTCACAATTCACGCGAAAATTCGTGTTGTGCAGAAAGTGGAAAGCTGAAAGCTGAAGAGTGAAAACTGAAAACTGAAAAGCTGGCTGAGCAGATCGCTGGCTTTTGGGTAATTTGTCAAGTCGAGAATTGGCCGCACTTTGATGGGCTGATGGGCTTGTTGGCGGGGTGGGAATGTGGGGATGTGGCAGCAGCAGACTAAGCAGCTTCTTTAGACGAAAACGTGGCACTCAGTGAAATTGGCTCATTTGCATTCGAAATTTAAATTAATGCAAAACCGCTGAAAATGGCAAAGTTGGGCCAAAAACTTTTGCTACCGTCCGCTGACTGTCCGTCCGCCTGGCCGCCTGTTTCGACTGTTTGGCTACTGCCTCCTGAATGCAGATGGAGTACGCCGTGGTGAGGGCGGAGGGCGGAGGGCGGAGGGCGGAGCGGGCGATCATAAATATTCGCTGGCGCTCGTTAGAGGCTGCCACCGAATGGACGCGGACGCGGACGCGACTTCCTTACTAACTACGCACGGAAAATCAAGTGGCAAAATGCTGCGGCAGCAGCTGCTGCAGTAGCAGCAGCAGCAGCAACTCCAGCGCAAAATATGTGGCCAGAGCTTGGGCCAGGCGGCAACTTTCTTGCCGCAGTTCCTTATTTCTTATTCCCAGGAGCCGCAGCAGCAACAGCAGCAGCAGCAGCAGCGTCCATGCCACCACCAATAACAACACCAACAAACAGAGCAACATTAGAAGCAGCAGTGGTGCTGGGTGTGTGTGTGTTTGTGTGTTTGTGTGTGTGTGTGTGTGTGTGTGTGTGTGTGTGGAGAGCGCGCGTAGAACATCTTACTCGCTTTTTAAAATGTCCAATAAAAATTGCCGACACATTTCGCCCATATTTCTTCGGAATCCCATATAAATCACGCGCTGTAATCCCTCATGCTATCGCCGCGTCGTCTTGGCTGCCGCTGTCGACTTTGCCACCGCCACCACAGGACCAGGAAGGGGTGGAGAGGGGAGTGGGGGAACTGGGGGAGAGTTTGGGGATTGGGTCCGGGTTCGGTTTCGGTTTGGGGTCTTTGAGTTTGGCAGTTTTGGCAATAAGAAAGTTTTTCTTTTCTTTGGTATGCCTGGGTCTCCGTTGGCTCCTCTGTGGGGACTGAGACTGGGCCAGAAACAGGGACTGGGACTGGGACTAGGACTGGGACTGCAACTCGGTCCGGGACCAGGGTGGTTTTTTGTGTGCGTGTGCTCGAAGGCCTCATTATGGAGCTTGCGATTATTTGAAATTGCGAAAGTTTATTCATTGTGGGCGGAGCAGGAATGTGTGGCATACGTAAAATTGTAAGATGTATGTTCTCCATACAGATAAATCAATATCAATACATGAGCTGAATTCCGATTTTAATGTGTCTCTGTCTGCCAACAGTGTCCAGCTCAAATCTCTCGAACTGCTAAAAAGTACCATTTAAATTGCATTCGCTTGACTATAAAACTTCTTCAAAATACTGATAAGTTAATTAAAAGCATCCAAATTAGCTCAACTATAATTTTTGAGAAAAGAGAAAATAATTTAAATAGCTTACTTCGATAATTATTTTAAAAACGATCGTCAAGATTTTTTTGTTGACAAATTGATCATTACTTAGTTAAATGTTTTTTGAATAATACATATTTTGTAATTCACTTCATTTATTTTCTAAAATTTCTGAAATTCTTTGAGACCTTCAATTTCAAGGCAGCAATTCCAAGGAACAATGAGACAAATATTAATGTTGCAAGAAGTGAACAGGTGACACATTTCCAAAATCGATGAGAACAATCAGTGACCTTGACCCAAATGGCAAATAACGATAAACATTGGCAAACTCCTGTCTCCCTCCATTGTTCATTAGAAATTATAGACATTACGCGTTATTAGGTCAGAGTCAACGCACTTTTACTTTCGGCCAGCCTGTACAGGTAGTCAACATTAATTTGGCCATAAAACAATGAACGAGGCCGGAAAGTGTCGCACAACATTTTAAATGCTTGTCTCATTGAGAGGCAATAAAACAGATTTTCCTCAGTGCTGGGCCGACCGTGGCACGGTGAGGTCATGCCACAGATATGCATTGCAAGAGGAACGAACGGGGGGAAACGGGACCCTGGTTGCGCTTTATAGCGAGAGAATGCGATGCCAACAATTCGATAAGATAAGTGGACGTTGCCAACTAAAATGTCATAAATCTCGGCGCTAAGGATGCCTGTTAAAGCCAAGGAAATCAGAAGAAAGCAGAAGACGCCAAGTGAAAGAGTTGTCGCTAGCTCGCGACGTTTAGGTGCGACTGCGATGGGGAGAGATGGATGGGGGCAGGGCAGAGCGGGGTGCGCCGCGGGGTCAGCCAAAGAGGTCCAAAAATACACTTGACATACGAGTAACGAGTACGAGTTGTGTCCGCGTGTATGTGCCCCAAACCTCCCCCCCCACAATATACTCGTCGCAGTGCGCTGATTTATTTTCCCGTTTTGCAGCAGATTTCTTGATGCAGTACTCGTATAAGCAGACGGCAGGCGGCAAACAAGATGAATGGCACGAATGGCGACCAGGCGGCTCTTGGCCGTCTTTGGCTTCGCTTACTTGTACAAAAAAAAAAATAAATAAATAAAATAAATAAAACTAAGAAATAGTAAAAACAAGCTAGCCAAGTTTGCTGCTTCAATTTCAAATAGTCCTGAATAAGCTTATGTGCAGTGATTTGACAGAGGGTGTGTAACTGTGAAGTATCCCCTATGCAAGTTCGAACAATCAACACATATGTGGAAACATATCGAAATATATACATTTTTATAAAACAATATAAATAAATTTTCGTCTGCAGTGCTTTCTTAATCGTACATCGTAGTTATACCCTAAACCAATTATAAATCAGTTAAAAGGGTATAATGGCTTAGTGCAAAAGTATGTAAAAGGTTGATCATCATTGCCACCTGAGTTGACATAGCGATATCCGTATGCCTGAAAGATTACAAGGGAGAGAGACTCAAATTTTGGAATATTCATTATTTTATACCGCAAGCATATTAAGTTTATTTTATTCTACCGATAACCAAATATCGATACAAATCGATTTTGATAGCAATAAATAAATTTTAAAATAATTTTAAAAGTAAAGTTTTCTAATTCATACAAAATACTAAATCACAAATTATTGATCAAGTACAATAATTTCACCAAGAACGTATAGGAAACATCCAAGTTATAGCCAGAAACAGAATTATTATTTTCTCTGTTTTCAATCTGCACTTTAAATAGTTGAGACAAGTATATAGAAACCTGTTTCCTCAGCGAGAAAAGTACAGGGTATGCGAACAGCTTCCACATTAGCCACAGCCGTAGAAAGGTGTCTGCTTATTACGTGTTGTGTGTGTGTGTGTGTTTGTGTGTGTGTGTGTGTGTGTGCATTTCCACCCCCATTGAAGTAGAGCTGAGTGGCGGCAAGAACAAGGAGCGGAGGAGCGACGCCATGGAAACCCTTAATACCCATCATAGATCAACCATTTTGGTCGTAAATTACATTTGAAATCTCTAATTTGTTTTGCTCCAAAGGTGAAATCCTTTCTCAAAATCCCTTTACTGACTTTTTACTTGTCGCTTTTGTTGTTGATTTTCCAGCGTAGCGAATGAAAGATTAAAGAGAAATGGGATTTGTTTTGATCCAAAATAGATTCGATTTATCGTAAAGAATTTTTTTCTTTCCTTTTTTTTTCGAGCACTTTAAAATTGCAATTCAGTGTCAAATGATGAAAAATATCTTCATTGAATGTGGCAACGCATTTAATTGGCATGCGAGGCACGAGGCATGCAACGAATTAAAAGACAATATCATCAATTAGGTTATTAGCATGAAAAAGGCAACATTGGCCAGCGAATGTTGCCGATGACGCGGATTCTTTTGCATGCAGAATTCCAGAATGCCAACGAGCCCAGCTCAGAGCCCAAAACCGAAAGCAAAATCCGCCGAGTTGGCATAATTCACGCTGCTACTGCAACGATTCGTGTCTCGCATATTGCATACTTGCCGCAAACCGCACGCCGCAGCGCAACTCTGCTACAGGGGCCGACTATGCATAACTAAAGAAGCGGACATGGCCCAGGGATCGGTGGACACATATATATATATATATATATGTGTGTGTGTGTGTGTGTGTGTGTGTGTGTGTGCGTAACATGAATACATATGTATGCACATTGGAACAATGCTGGTGAGTTATGGGTTGTCACCTGTCTGTCGCTGCTGTCAAATTGAAAGTGGATGGAACTGCGGCGAACCACAGGCGGGGTGAGTAATCGCAATCGTAATCTTATCGATTGCCGATAAGCATATCAATTAGCGTCAATCGATGCGACTTTTGGCCAATGCGCACTCGTGAGTAAGCCATGTTCCATACCAGCCATATCGCGATCACTTGTTGTTGTCGTCGTTGTTGGTGTTGTAATTTCTCAAGTTCTGGCTTTTAATGAAAATTAATTACGCCACCAAAGTCGTGTGTTTTGGTCGCATTTAATTGCATTTTACAGACGCTGGCCAACGACTTTAGACCCGGCTAAGACGTTGCCGGACAGCAACTCGCACCTTCCAACGACAGCTCAACGCAGCGGCCAATTTATCAAAATGCTAAGAATGTTGAATCTCAGCCACATGCCCAAACACACACACACACACACATATATATATATGTATATAGTGCATACATATCTCTGTAGGAACAAGCCATGATTAATTTCTGACAAATGTGCGACACAAAAGAGATGTGACACACCTCGGGCCATCTACTCGGCTCCATACACAAGATGGCCGCACTGGAAGACAACCTTCCACTTGCTGCTTGCTGCCTGCTGCTTGCTGCTTGCTGCTTGTTGCTCTGCCCGGCATTTTGATCGCTTCCACGAAGCTCCACGCTCTGTGTGTGACAAACTGGTACCGGTTGCGTCTCCATCGAGCGACCGCTTGGACCTTGCCGTGTGGCATCAGGTTCCAGAGACTGCACACGCGCTCAAAATGATCGATTGCAGTTGGCCGACAGAGACCGTGCGGCTTTTTGGCCCCGTCGCGAAGGTTCAAGCTCCACACACTCACACACACACACACTCGCACACACACACACACACACACTCAGTCACATTGTACATCATTGCTTTATCACCAAGACAACTTTTGCACTAATTCGTACGCATTTTTTATTTCGTGCACAGAAACTGAGAGTTGCAAGCTCAAATAAGAATAAGGCAAAGAACGATTTTTCAGTCAGCTTGGAAAGTTCTTCCAGCTTAAAACCCAAAATGTAATCATTTTATTTTTGTGAATATTTCTGTTTTCTTGAGCTTATTTTGATTGTTTAAAATTAAGCAAATGCATCGTACAAAAATATAGAATAATTCACATCAACACCAACCAAATCATCTCATTCGTATTAAGTCAGTTTCTGTCAGCAGCAAGAAGATTTCCACGTTACAAGAAAGAACTGCATTCTAGTAATTTAAACTTGAATAAATTCTTTAAAAATTGTCAAGAATAATTTGCTAATTCGGAGCCAAAAATAAATGTAAAGCAAAGTCGGCAAATGCACCATCATTCATTTGTTGTCCACTAAACGAGACAATAAAGATAAGCCGAAAATGGAGCATATTAAAAAACGTTTGCGAGGTGAGAGCGCAACAAGCGTTCACAAGTGCCTCAGCAATTGTCCTGCTTAAAAAGGACACATATGCTGCAGAAAAAAAGCCAACAGGAAAACAACAATTTGCACAGCTGAAAAAATGTAGCTCATCTAGGTGTGAGTGTGTGTGGGTGTGTGTAGGAGTGTGTTGGGATAAGGGCCCCTGGATGTGGGTGTGCGGTCAAGCCCCGGTGGACGTTGGCCCTAACCTCTTACCGCTTAATTGTGCAACATTTGCTGGCCGGCAATTATTTGATAAGCGCTCACATTTGAACACGAGCAAATAAATTGTCTTGCCGCAAAATAAATCCAAAGAAAAGTGGCAAATGTTAACTTTGGAGTTGTCCTGCTGCAGAAACTTGCGTTCGCTCCCTGCTTCTTTCACTGCACTTTGGGGTCTCCCACAAGACTAGACTTGAGAAAACTCAGAGGCTTGAGTACATAAATTTAACTGTGTTCGCATTAAACTACAAAACAATTCAAAAAATGTTTTCTACTCCAAATTAATGAATGGCGTCGGCAACTCGGTTTTGACTTGTCTCAGGGAATGCTCGAACTCATTATACCGCCTTTGCTATCTGTATTGTGTTAAAACTGCTCTTCTTTTGTTCGACATAGTTTTGTGTTCTTTAACTCGTAATTCAAGCTGCCATTTTTTATTTAAAATCTAAGAAAATAGCTTAAGGAAGAATTCACAGGCTTAACCCAAGTAAACTTAGTTAAAATTCAATTTAAAACTGCTATAAATTGTTATAAATTAAATAAATTGTCTTAAATTTGTTCCTTAAGCAAAGCAAATGCATTTTAATGTAACTAAAATTTAGTTAGAAACTGGACAGAGTCTGATTAAAGTATGAAAAAGAGATTGATTAAAAAAACAACCGAAAAAACCCAAAGAAATAAATTGGTTCCTTAAGCAATACTTAGGTATACTTTAAGGAAACATTTTAGTATATCAACAGAAATAAGTTTATGTTATCTAGTCACAGATATGTCTTCTTAAAACCCGATTTCAAAAGCATACATATTCACTTTCCCAAATAATTGTCAGCTATGATGGTGGAGGCTGTTAATCATCAAAAAATGTATATTTATTTAAGTGATATTTCATTTTAATTTCACAACAAAATCAGTATTCGATTCGGTTGCAACGCCATTTTGTGCAACCTGCCAAGTCGGGCGTCTTTGCTTTGTGGGGGCCATCAATTAAATTCAGGCAGCATCCAACACCTTGACTTGGCTCAGTTTACGGATCGGACGCTGTCCGCTGCTTGCTGCTGGCTGCTGGCTGGTCGCCTTCCTGTGGAGTCCGCGTGCGCTGTTGGCCAATTAATCAAAATCGTCGACGTGTGCAGTCGGAGTCAGTCAAACGAGCGGGCAAAGAAATGTCGTTAACTTAAGTGTCCAATTAATTAAATTCGCATTTAAGAGCCGCCAAGCTGCGAAAAGCCATTAAGATAGTTTGTCACACACTGAGAGAGCAACACACGAACTCCCGCCTCCCTCCTCCCGTCTGCTACTCCCCCTCCTCCTCCCCACCAACCCACCGCCAGCCCTCCGACCGACCGTGCACAACATTTGCCTGGCCCAAAAATGAAAACTTTTCTTCTTGTGGTTTCTTTGGCTTTTGCTTGCCTCAGCTTCAGCTTGGAAACTTCATCTAGTGTGTGTTTTCTTATTTTTTCTTATTTTTTTTCTTACTGTGGTTTTTCATCATATACTCCTGCTCAGTCCTTCGGCTGTTGCTTATGCTGCTTTTGTGCTTGTGGTTTCAACTGCCTTTTTGCTTCTTGGCCATGTTCAAGTTTTATGGGCAAGTTTATAAATTTGAGCTTCTTGCTCATGCAACTGTCCGCTTGTCCCTCTGTTTTCGTAATCCATCTGCCGGCCGGGCCCGGCCGATTTCACACTCAACTTATTCGGAATAAGATTCATTTCATGTGTACATATGCGAGTTGCAAGTAGCGGTAACCATTAAATTGACCGCATGCGCCTTCAGTTAGCAAAAGACTAACCTTTATTTAAGCTGAGAAATATAATTGTTTAAAATATTATACAAAATTCACTGAAAACAGGGAAAACATATACAAATATGCAGCAGGTGAGATGGGACGGATTCAGAGAATTTTCAAAGTATTAAAACTTTAACGCAATATAAATTGAAATATATTTAAAAAATATAAAAATAGAAAGTAGAAAGGGATTAAGAATATTTTAAGAGCAAGTTAAGGTTAAACGAGAAATTAATTAAAATATATACATAAATATATACTAAAACAAAATATTCCTAATCAATCAATAATTACATTCGATAATAAATACGTAAATAGTATTTAAATACACGAATTCTAAATGTAATTCAAACAACACATTTTAAATATTTAAAAATTCTATTTAACAGTTCACAAATGTCGTCGAGTAATCAAGTTATTATCATTAGATGCAAACACCACTCACCCGCCCCGCTGCACGAATGATAAATGACATCTAATAGACGCGCTTATTCCTTAATGATTAATAAAGCAATTTTCAAGTTCAAATCCAGCATAAACAGCTTGGGGCAAGAGGTGTGCGGCGAATATGCAAACACTCAAGCAAACCACTCAAAAAGCAGCGACGCAGCGAGCGCTTAAAAATGCGCTCGAGTGAAAACTCAAGAGCTCGTAAATTTCGTCAGTGCTGCAAAAGTAAACGCCCATAAACAAAGCAATTTGCCCAGTGCCGCAGAATCTGTTTCTCAATGAAGGCCACGTGTAGCCATAAATTTTGGCCATGCTCTGAACCAGTTCTCGGCGCGCTCCTCTAACAGGTTTCTCATTAGGCCAGTGCTGGAAAACGTCAACTGTGACTAGGCTGCAAAATGTGGCGACATCTGCATGTAACGATTGCAAAACTTTGCAGGAAAAATACAAAATATTTGCTTGTATTTTGGCAGTTTTTGAACTGCCAGCGGTTTTGTGACGCTTCCCAACACGAAAAATGGGCGGAGACTGATTGGCCGCCTCGCTCACACCAGCGCAATGGGCCAGTTTAATTGCTTCCCTTTCTGTCTGCCATCAACAAAAATACAAGCATATGCTTGACACAGAAACAGCTGCTCTCTCTCTCTCGCTTTCTCTCGCGCGCTCGAGCTCTCTGCCGCTCAGAGAGAGTGCGCAGTGGCAGTGCCAGCAGCAGAAGATGAAGATGCCAGCAATAAACCATTCCCGGCAGCTATAAAGCATTGCGAGGGAGAGAGCCCTATGGCTGCCAAGCGCGAGCAAGCGAGACGCAGCACGCGAACTGAGAGAGGCAGCGACATCGTAAATTTGTGCGCGTGTGCGTGATTTATATCGCACTGCTGCAGCTCTGCCGCTCTGCCGCTGCGGCGCAGCGTCGCAGCCATCATGGCCGGGCAGAGCGCAGACTGCGACTGCGCTCGTAATTCTCCCGCTTAATGGTTTGTTTACATCATAAATAAATATGGCTGAGCTGCGAGAGCCGAGTCTGCGTGCTCGAGCAGCACTGAGTTTTGGCGCGAGTTCTCCGTTCGCACACATTGCTACCGAGAGCTCACAGCAGTGACGTCAGAGGCCAGAAATGAGACAATACACACGATCGCAAATAACGATCACAATTAGCCACAATTACAAATGATATTGGTAACGATCGCAAATAACGATAACAATTAGCCACAAATACAAATGATATTGGTAACAAGTATTTCCATAAAAGTTCGGACTAATGGTACATTTTATGTAGGTTCTCAAAAATTCATCATAAAAATTATAAGTTAATAAATAAGTGGATCAATATTAGAAACGTTTTAAAGTGTAGCTTGTGTATCGAATCAAAAAATTATATTTTCAGTATTATAAGAGATCTTTAAATTATTTTTCCAGTTCCTAAACACTAATTTGCAAGGTCTTTTTAATGTAAGTTTCGAATAATTAGGCGAAATTTTCAATTCATTTGTTGCCTTAAAATTAGAATTGTTATATAAGAAAAAGTACAAATTAATCAACATTTAAACCGTTTTAATATGTTGATGCTATAACTAATTAGCCATCATTCAAAATAAATAATATTTTATTATCGAATAGATTAGTGCAGTTCTCTGCTAAGAATTTGTAAGCTAAGTAAAACACCTTTAAGACTTGAATTTCCAAGTATTTTTACTCGTACTTTGTTTTAATATTCCAACTCTTTCAAACATGCTTAGTAAGTTTAAAAAGTGATTTACAGATTACAAATATTTTCTTAGCGTGTAGAAGAAAATTCCAGAAACAATCATTTTTTGGCTATGTTTTTCGATGGACGATAACTTTTGATATTGGAAAGGACACATTAAAAATTAGAAACTTTAAATAGAAATCATTTCCCTTGAGAGATATATTTTTTCGTTCTCTCAAAGAAATAAAAATCGTATTCAATTGTATTAATTTTATTATAGCATGTCTTATTCAAATTTAAATAAGCTTATACTCTTGACTAGAAAATTTAGATAGCCACATTTATTTATATATCTCAAGACCTCCTTTTGCGTCCAAATGAAGTTTCTATGAAATCACAACAATTTATTTAGCGAGTTATTCAAAACATTGTAAAACAAATCCCGCTTCATTTCATAATTATAATTCATCCAACTCTATCACGACTTGGTTGTCAATTGCCGTCGGGCTTGCAACTGGCAGCGTCTGACAACATTGCGTGGCACAACATTAACCAATTGAAGGAGTGAGTAGGAATGTACATAGAGATGCGTCGGATGGGGGAAGAGGGAAGGGGGTCACAACCACTTGTGGCGCCTTACTAATTTCACTGCCCGAAAAATGGCACGCTTGATGGTCACACAATTACGGATGTAATAAAGTAATTTGTCGTAATTGCAATTGAGCCGAGTGGCGGCAGCTGCGACGCCCGTCCGCCAAGAAGCACTCATTGCAAAAAGTTTGTCTTTCAGCCAGAGACTTCGACCCGAGTCCTTCTTCCACCCCTTTCAGGAGCTGTGCCCCCGTCTGCCATTGCCTTTTGGCTTTGCCTTTGCTCTTTGTTTCTAAGAAGTTCGCTTCTGGTTGAATTGGAAGCAGTTGCCACCCGCAAACCACTCTGAATGGCCGTCGGATAATGTGTGACAATGTCTTGGGCACTTGCCGTGCACAGAGGGTGATTTTAATTTAGCCAGGTTTTACCTGTGAAGCCCAAAGTGAGAAACCAGAATGGGAACGATGATGAGGATGGGAACTCTGTGCTTGCCAACTTTGTTCTAATTTTGCATAGAAAACTACTTAATTATTGCGCCCAGAGCCGAGACAGCATGACTGCGTGTAAGTGTGTGTGTGTGTGTGTGTGTGTGTGTGTGTCCGTTTTATCCTTTCAGCAGGCTGTGAGTTATGATGTCTTTATGACGCTTTTGTCTGCCCAGCACCAGTTAGAGGCACAGTCTCTGGGACAGCAACAGTCTCAGCCATATAATCCTTTTGTGTGGTGCTGTCGGGTAATGAGCAAGTTAATTCTTATTATTATGGTTATTATGTGTGTGTGTGTGTGTGTGTGTGTGTGTGAGTGTCTCTTTGTGTGCTGGTAATCCCGGCAATTGTACTTGCTTACACTTACTACTCGCATACGTAGGCGTTGTCGAAGTACTCATAAACATGGCCCATCCTCAACAAGTGTTGAGCAATCGAAGCAAATAAACAAACGCCACTTCGTGGAGCACATAAAATGAGTCTATAAAAACAAATAGCGGGGCATGTGGCTGGCAAGTGTCGACCCCCTTTGGATAAACAAACGCCGCCTTCGAGCGCCCCTCAACACATATCGTGTGGCACCTCCTATGCCTTATTCTGCTGGGGAGCCACTGGGTCTCTGGTGGCCTGTGCATGCTGCGAATATTTCCACATTTGTTTTTGTTTTTCCAAGATTTTCAAACGCTAAACAAATAAACATAACACGTCGATGAACAAAATTTGATGGTTTTCACTTTCACAACGCACTAAAATCGTGTTTAGTTATTTATTTTGAAAATAGCTGCTACATTTTTTAATACATGCATTCTAAATGGCCATTTAGTGCGATATCCAATCTAAACAGTATTGATCCTATTTAAATACAATTCTTGGAATTATTTTCCAATAACAATTAAGATTTAAGACCACAAAAAGCTTATCGATTTTTTCTAACTTTCACCTAAAATCCACCAATCACTTAACAGCATATACTAAAATTATTGTATTGCCTCGAATTTATTTATCTCCAACACAATTTGTGTTGCTGTTCGTTCTTCCCAGTGCCCTTTAAACAATCCCATAATTATAAATCAATATGAATTCAATAATGGGCTCTTACAATTATTATCCGTAAATTTAAACTAAACACACTTCAGGCAGCAACAACAATAGCAACAACAACAGCTGAATTGAAAGCACACTCAAATAAAAGAAAGATTTAAACAATTTTCAAGTGATGCCAACTTAATTAAGTCACAAAATTTATGAGCTCCTTCTGGCTGGCAATGCCACGATGATTATGGGCGCACACTCACACACTCAAACACACACATACACACAATCACACCACACTTGGATACTCTCAATATGAAATAGAAATATACGCGGGAGCGGGAGCAACTCAATTGACACGCGTCGACCCTCGCCACTTACGTTGAATGTACGACTAAATATCGATGGCACTCGGTGGTCTCCCAAAAACTCCTCCAAGCTCTGCTCCCAATGAAGCCGTTCACATTCTTCAGCTGCACAAAAAATACACACACACACACACACACACATTCATTGTATGTGAATGTGTGCATTGGGGAAGCGGCGGCAAATGACGATCGATTTGAACGATTTGTTTTGATATTTTTACGATTATGTGGCATCGTTTGCACAACATAAATAGAACATAAAACTCCCATCACCCGTGGCGGGTCACAGTTTCAGTTGCCGCCAGGAATGGCGCTGCTACGTACGAGTGTCTGTCTGTCTGTCTGTCTGTCTGTTGGCCAACAGGACAGGGTCGTTTTGGGCTCTGTGTTCAATTCAATTAATAATAAATTAGCTGCAAGTGGCGTTGTGTAGAAATCTCAATGAGTGTTTCCCCTTTAACGATGTATGAATTGCACTTTGTTTTGGGTTTATCGCAGCGACTTTTAATTGCCCACCGCGGCGCCGGATGCATGATGAAGCACTCCAAGTTGCAGGCGCAGCTCTGCCAGCTGATAGCTGCACTTCGTCCTGCTGTTTCCAGTTGTTTGCCGAGTTCCGCTTGCATCATCATAAATCACAAGCGCCGCATGCATGTGAGTCTAAGAAAAAAATGATAAAGCGACAAAAATTGCATTTATGCGTTATTTTCTTCTTTTTTTTTTGTTTTTTTTTTTGTAAATATTTTTGGTGCGTTGTCCTTGTTGTTTTATGATGCGTTCGCTGTGCGTCCTCCTCCCGCATATGCAACCAGCACACTCTGTGCGCATTTTGCATGTCCCGGCTGTTCCTGTGCCTCGGAATTTGCCTGCCTGCCAAGGAACGGGTCCTCGCTCAGCGACATATCTGGAGCAAAACATAATTTCGGGCATTTTTGTTGTCATATTGTTCTGTATTTTGTTTTTTGTTGTCTTGCCTTTTGCCTGGCGAATATTTTGTCTGCTTTTATGATTTATGGCATTGGGCGCAGGATGCTTAGACAGCGGCAAGTGTGGCATGCAACACAGCACAAACTCAGCACATGAGACACACTCTCAATGTGGCAAAGATATGAATATTCAGATCGATACATCAGTGCATATGTTACCATTTCCCATTTCCCATTGCCTTTCTGTGTCTGTCGTCTTTGTTTGAACTAACTGAAATACGTTTTTAATTGACATGCTCAGAGCAGAATACATTTTAAGAAAATCATCAAACTTATTTTCCATATATAATTCAAATTTGCATTTATCCATTCACAAAATTCAAGATTTGTTCAAGAAGGGATCTGTGAATAAAAACATTTAAAAATTGTGCTCCGATTAATTTTTAAAATTCTTTGTTGCTGTCTGTGACTCATAAAATTTAATTGCCCCAAAATCCCAACAAATTTTTAGCAGTTTTCATTTCAAAAATCTATTTTCTTGTGGGGCATTACAAATTTGTCAAAAGTCACGTGCAGCGTGCGGGGTTTTATGCATTTGTCATATTAAAATAGAATATGTTTGCTGCAGCTTCGCTCGACAGCATTTCCCTGGCCGTCTCCCGTCCCCCGTCTCCCCGTGAGAAGATCCATGAGGCTGCCACCATCTGTTTGCATTTGAATCGAAATGGTGTCCGTCAGCTATTTGGCATTCACATGTGGGTGCAGCCGCCACTCGTCCAAATACGTATACGGATTGGATTCGAGTTGCGAGTGGCTGCTATTGATAGATGTGTACGCAGACACAACAACCCGGTTTTCTCGCACGCTGCTGTGCCGTGTCCTGTGGCAGGAAGTATTTGCCTAAGTCTCAGATGCTCTTGCTACCATTTCGAGCTGCTTACGGCATTTGGGCTGACTTGCTGGCTGGATGGCTGGCTGGCGTAACGGCAATCAATTGTGCATGCTGAGACACCCCTCATAGTCATAGTCCTGCCTCCCCTCCCCTACCTTCCCCTCCCCACAAGCGCCAGCAGTTGCTGATAAGGCTGAATCGAGCACAAATCGATTGCCCAAGCGCTGCGTGTGCAACATGATAAATGTGCGTGTTATCCTCCTTTACAGCAGTTGTCAGTTGCAAATGAATACCAACAACAGTTTTCGATACACATGCGCCACGTCTCGTTAGTGCCGTTAGTCCCAATACCCAATATCCAAAATCCAATATTCCAAATCCCACTCAAATGGAACAGGCGCTCAGTCGAGCGGGCGATTCATGATAAAACTCCATGTCAAACTAATTCAATATCTTAAATTGGATCATTTTCTTCTTCAACTATTGTATTAAATTTAAAGCCAATGAATCATTTAAAATAATAAATAACAAAATATAATATAATAATATGTATTAGACAGCACGATAGAGAATGAACCTGTCATTTTGGATATTCTTTATTCTTTTAATACTATAATTAATAAAGGATTTCTTTCATGGAAGACAAAGTTAAGATGTATCCAGATAACAGTTAGAGAATTCATAAGCGTTTTGCAGGCAAGATCTGTATTTCGAAATGTGTTTTTAGTAACTTTTCAAACAAATTTAGCGATTTTTACCATGACATATAGAATTAAATGAGTGCTCAATAAATTAGCAAATTAAATATTTTCTAATCACGCTGATTCACAACTACGTTCAGTATCTTGCTGCTAATTCTAATGTAAGTCAAGTCAAAATAGAGTTTGCCTAGTTCAGTGCAGAAGTACTTCAGTGGCTCCATTGGGCACATGGGCATCCGTCGGATGCAGCAGTAGTGACCAGTGCTGAAGCGACCAGTTCGCTGAAGCAATAACTGTAACAAATTCCCTCTATTGATTAGTGCCACTTTGTTGATACAGGAAAATATGAAATTTGGTACCTTGGCGAGTACCGTTTAGTCCGTTTAGGTGTTGATCTACAAAAAAACTCCTATAAATATACGATGTTAAAAGTTGTTGTTGAACCAAGATATATGTATATCTCTATAGTCTTGGCTATAGTCTATAGCCCCGATGGCGCTGACTTTGAATAGCGATGCAAGGATTGGGTACTCACTAGACTTGTCACTAAAATAGCATCAGCACATTTTTGCACATTCTGATGCGATTAAGTGATATGAAAACTTATTTTGACAAAATGATAAAAGTTTTCCAACTTTTACCCATTATTAACTTGAAAACTACTGCCAGCCGTCATCAACAATCTTCACTCTTGTTCAACTGTAAAACAAGAGAGAACGTTGCAGTCGGACGTAACCGACAGCGAAATACTATGATACCATAATTTGTGTGCAGCCAAGAAATACTGTCCAAGTTTGCCTTTCAGATTGCGGTAGATATAAGATAGTAACTCTTCTTTGAAGTTTGGCTGTAGCTTTTTAATAACGGAAAATATGAAATTTACGAGATTTTGGGCGCGGGAGTGTGCGGGGCACTACAAATTTTTGGAGTTTGGAGTAATATACCTTTCAAGTTGGGTAACTGAAGCTCTTAAATTGCGGGAGATATGGGCATTTATAGGTTTTTGGGGGCGGGAGTGGGCGAGGTCCAAAATTTTTTTTGCAGATTTTTGAAGGGTGTTACTAGTAATATAATTTTAAAATTTGGTGACCTAAGGAGGAGGGAACGTGGCAACACAAATTTGTTATCGGTTCTTAAAGGCGACTACCAGTAATATACCTTCCAAATTTGACGTGCACTACTCAAAAACTGCGGAAGATATAGCCATTTAAAAATATTTGGGGCGGGGGGGCTGGGGCGTCGGAGGTGTGCATGGCACATGCCGATCTTTGAAGGATATCGCCAACAACCTACCAACCAAAATTGGTGAATGTATCCAAAAAATTGTGAGAGATATGTGGATTTATCGATTTGTGAAAATTGAATTTAGCAGCATAAATCAATTGTTTAATAATAATAAATAAATTGTTTAATAATAATGAATAGTTAACTTGAAAAAATGCAAATGTTCTTAAAATTGATGAGTGGTTTTCACAAATGATTCCTTGTCTTCTGTTCAAATAAATAAATTTTAATATTTATATTTTTTATACCTTTATATTTAGCTGATAATTTAAAGATTTTAGCACAGTATTTTCACAGCGAAAAAAATGTATATAATATGTGGCTTAAGAGGAAGAATCAGCTCACAATAAAAAAAAGAAATTTTTGTACGTTCTTAAATAAATATTAAAATGTATAAAATATGATTTGGTCTCCAGAGATTTTCTGTTCTGTTCTGTTTGGTCGGTTCTATAGAGAAACTGCAGTGTTGACTCCTACGAAACCCTTTTTTCCCCCATAGTCACAAACACACACACGGAAACGAAATAAATCGAGAGCGAAATGAATGGCCACAAAAGGATGAATGGTCAGTTTGAAGGCAAGGCATAAAAAACAATGACAACAACAACAAAAAAAGCAACAACAACAGCAACAGCAAAAGCAAACCGACAACAACAGCAACTTCAACTGGTAACTTACGAAAAGCAAAAATATTGAAACGAAAAATACAACTGACAAAATTTTATTTCGTTTTATTTGCAAAGCGGAGCACTCCATAAATTTTCGGGCGCTCAATATTGTTTCAGATCATAAATCATGGCTGCATTTGCGTACGGACGTACATTTCAAACACACACACACACACACACACACTCGCACACTCGCACACACACACACACACATGCAGTCGGGGAGTCCGCTTTGCATCTGCAATGGCAACGACACCGACACCGACAGAAACGTACCTTGTATCTGACATTGGGCTGCAGTTGCAGATGCAGCGCAACGAACAACCAACAACCAACAAACAACAACCAACAACAACAATAGCAACATGCACTCTTAGTGCATTTGTATAAACTCAATGCCGCTGCACTTGTGCCCCGGCACACTCGCATTCGCATTCGCATTCGCATTCACATTCCCACTCACATTCACATTCGCATTCACATTCACATTCGCATTCACATCAGCATCACAAACCGGCTGCATCCCCTTTGGTCCGACAAAAAACCAAATACAAAAAGAAAAATAAGGAAAGAGGAAAGCGGAAAGCGGATGGAGGAAAGCGGAAAGCCCATCCACACGGCATTGCGTTGGCGGCATGCAAATGCAAAATGAAGGCAGCTCGCCAGTTGAAGGGTGAAGGGCGAGGGGGGGCTGGTGGGCTGGTAGGCTGGTCAGTGGTGGCCAAGTGAAGTGGTCTGCAAATGCACATTAACGCAAATTCCGTAAGTGAAGTATGTTGCATTTGCCGCACGTAAATTTAAAAAGCGCGGCACAATAACAAAACATTTGCTCGCAGCTCTGCTCGCTTATTCGCAAATACACAGATACAGATCCAGATGCAAATACAAATACAGTTACAGCTGCGGCTGGATTTGGCGGAGTCGCCGTCGACACTGGAGCTGGAGTAATTGAAGCAGTCACGGGCAGAGCAGAGCGGCTCTCCGGACCGGGCCTGGCTACAGCTGGCAACTGCATAGGCATTCGCATTTCCACTCGCACTCACATATTTGAGATACATAAATCTTACGGATGAGCGTGCGGCCCGAAGTGGGGTTGCCACGGCACTCGGCCGGCCATTGGGGGTCAGCAACAGCAGCAACAGCAGCAGCTGTGGTTCGTTCTTGGCGTGGGCGAAATATTGGAAATTGTTTGGCTATTGGTGCGAGCAGGCGAGCAATCCAAAAGTACTGGGTGTTCCTTTGGAAGAGAGACTAAATTACTAAATTTCACTTAATAATTTCTTGATCCTTAACTTAACAACTACAGCGTTCTTTAGCCAGCAGTCATCAACAATCTTCAATCTTGTAAAACTGTAAAATTAGATATATTATTAGCATAAATATATAAATTAATTAATAATAATAAATAATTAACTTGAAACATGCAAATATTTTTCAAATTGTAGGTTTGTTTTCATAAATGTTTACTTGTCTTCTATTAAAATAAATAAATTTTAATATTTATCTATTTAATGTAGCAAAATTATTGGGTGTTATTTTTGAAGAGAGACTAAAGGCTACAAATAAATTTCAGTCAATAATTGCATAATTGCGAGTCAAAATATGCTAAATAATTTGATTTATTTTTTAGACTGTTCCATATTAACACGTGACAATCCTTATCAATCTTAATTTTTCTATTGAAAATCTTTTAATGTAGCTTAAATGTAAACAACAGATTTGTAGTCAGACATACATATGTTAAATATTTTGCAGCTGCGCCAGATAAGAAAGTATATTTTATGAACAGTTCTAGTATTTTATGTACTGTTATTAAATCCTTAATCTATATTGAATATTGAAACTAATTAAAAGGTTCTACAGATCTGTATATAGCGTATCCATTCATTCACTTCGATTTCCATATGGCTCTCAGTGCGAATTCGTTGGTCAAATCTTTTTGGCCATTGAAATGGGTGATTGCCGGAAGCGATGCTTTACCTTTAACTGACTACAGATGGCGCTTTAACACGATGGCAATCCATCTGCGGCACTAATAAAAGATTTCGCTAAATTGATACTGTCGATGGAGTAATTAAACTGCAATTTTTATGAGACATGTCGGACAGAGGCCGCTGCTATCACAGATCGAATAAATTATATTCGTCGGCTATTCGAACCGTTCTCGCACTGCACGCATACACACACACACACACACACACACACACACACACACACACACACACACACACACACACAGTATGTCTGCACTGTGTGTGTGTGTTGGAGTGTACGTATGCATTGTTGGCCGTATCGTATCAACGGTAAATTTTCCGACGCAGTTTTGCCAAACTGAATCCGACTGCGAGTCCGGCACTGCCAGCTAGCCACCTTGCGTTTACGGTTGGTTTTTGGCACGCAGAATAAATATTGGCCAAGAGCAGTGAGCAGAAAGTTTTGGACCCATTTGATGGCATTTTAATTTCCATTGGATTCGCCCGCACATTTGGCACCCCCTTGATTGCCAGCTAATGATTGTCGCCTCCGATTTGATGTCGCTACCAGTTACCAGTTACCAGCTACCCCGATCCCTGATGCCCCGCCCGAAGTGTGGCTGGCACACATTCAAATGATTTCAATGCAAATGGCAAACAGCACAAAATAGTAATAAAAGAAGAGCAAAAAAAAGAAGATATACTCTAGCCATGAAGTTGTTAATTTTTATGACGTCATTACTCGCCTCGTAAAATCCGCTCAACAGTTGGTCGTCTGCCGCAGAGAGCAGCAACAGGCGCTGAAAACGGAGCTTCACTTTTATGAACACGTTGAGGCAGGAACTGAAACTGGAACCGAGACTGCGACTTTGGTTTGGGTTTCGAAATCTCGGCAAGTCAACTCGAAAGTTGTGAGCTTTATTTGCAACCGGAATTTTTATTGTTATTGCGCCATTTATGTCTTTTACGAGGTTCGTCTGGTTTTCAGTTTACTTCTAATTTGGGTCCATTGTTTTTTATATATATTTATTTTTTTTTAGCTGTTTGCTCATTTGTCACGATGAGTATGTGAATCAAATTCATCCTTGCATTTGGTTAACATTTGAACACCCGACATGAAAGGTTACAACCAAATAAAGGTTACGGAACTTGACTTGAATTCAGCAAAAGGTGTGAAAATACTCAAAACCGACCTTGTTTTGTTGCCTAATTTAGATTTATTGGGTGTTATAACAAAAGAACTGTTGCTCACCAGTTAGTTAACATCATGTACATGGTTTTGGGTGTTCAATATCAAAGATATAGAAATCAAGAATTTGTAATATATTTTTCAGTGTCAGATATTTAAAAAAAAAAACAAAGTTTCCAAGCAATTTATATTCTTCTCATTAAGTTAAGAAGTATATTTAAATATATTTTGTTAAACAATAGTAAAAAGCTTCAGTTATGAATACAAGAAAGTAAGTGGTAAGCTTAAAATTAATATACTGGTTCTGGTTTGTTTTATATCTCGGGGTTGTCTTTGTTGAAAGATTGAATTTCTAGTAATTTAAAGCGCTCAAATTAGATGATTGTGGAAGAGGTAAGGTTGAGGTGGTGCTGTCATTCAATCTTCAAATTCGCCACCCACCCGTTGGATAAAACATGTATGCGCCATGTTCTACTTATATTTTTATGGCCGCTCCTTGCAACTCAAAACCACAACCACTCAAGCAGACACACACACACACACACATGCAGGCACACACGTGAGTGGGGTCCGTAGACTCAGATGCTCACCTCGGCACCCTCCAAAACTGAACGAGGAGCATATTTAAAACATGGATTCTTAATTAGTAGCAAATGTATCCCATTTGTTTTTTTGTTTCTGCTCTCTTCTACACGTTGGCAACGCGATTCACGTACACATGTATACACAGAGGAATAACCAAACTACGGGCTACGAGCTAGTTAACACCCCCTCTGGATATCGAGCAGCACCCACTCCACTCCACTCCCCACGCCCCACGTCCAGGCACCAAATTAGTCGAGAGACAAGCTGAGCTGCGTCCTCCTTTCCAGCTTTCGAGCGTGTCCCCATTCGCTGTCGCTGTTCGTCGTCAGTGCGTCTCATAATGCGCGCTAATTAATCCTGCAAGGATCGGATTTTCCCGACGTAATTATATTTACAGCCGCCATGCGAGCTAAGCAGCAACAACAACAGCGGCAGCAAAAGCTGGCACGCAGCAAACCCATCCTCGGCAGGGCTCAACAATCGTGTTGCGGTGTTTGGGGGCAGGAGGCTGGGGGATTTTTATGATGTACAGCAGCGTTTTGTACTTGGGGCAGGATGCCACACCCAATGGCAACAGCCTGGCAGCACCGGTTGCTGTCGTGCCACAGCCACATGCGAGCTGGCCGCGCTTTCGTGAAAGGATATACAAGAATATTAAATTAATTTTTAAGTGCGTGCAGAAGACGCAGGCGACGAAGGCAACGCAGGAAAAACGAAGACGAACAAAGAATAAAAAAATATTAATGCGCTTTTCTTGCTTGCGTCTATTGTCTGGTGGCAGGAAAACTTTAAGCATATTTCAGTACACGATTACAGGGTGATCCAAGTCAGGCAGCCGCAAAAATCACATATACCAATCTATGTTTACATTATCTATATGCATATCATAATATTAATATTAATATATATTTTTGTATTCACAATAAGTCAAAGTATATTTTATAGATACAAAGAACACGAGAGGATTGATTCTACACCAGGCAGTCAAATAATATACTACAATTACATGTGTTACAATTATTTACAATTAATGAATAACTTCAAAAATATGATACCTTACATACTATTATCTAATAAATGAATTGCCAACAGGAATTAAGTACCTTTGTTAAATTAGAAGCTTCAAGCTTGGAGCTTGTTTCTAAAACTGTTTACTTATTGATTTATTTATTTGAATTCAGAACATTTCAGAATAAGTAATAAAATGTAATTTCTTATTAGCCTATCTAAGCCAATATATAACTAGCCTCAATCATTGTAATTTAATGATTCGATTATCCTTGTAACTGACGTCATAACCCTGTATTATTATGAAGTTTTTTGTCTCACAGATTTTTGCGATGATTCTTAGTCGCGTATATAAATAATGAGTACATTTTGTTTATTTAAGTTTGTTATTTCTGTTGTTGCTGCTGCTTTATTGCTTTCCACGCGGGTGGCTAACTGGCAACTGCCAACTGGCAACTGCCAACTGACAAACTGGAGTTGGGAGCTACTTGTGATGTTGTTCCTTGGCATATCCGCCGATACGTTGGCAAATTAGTTTCAGCAGTTGGCCAAATCCATGAATCTACTGATTTAGTTGCTTTCTTTTTTTTGGCTTTGTGGGCAGCAGCATAATGAATTCACTCTTCTCTTGTTTAGATATCAGCGAGCGATGATTAAGTCAGCGACTTTCGGACTAACCCTCTGAGTATCCCAGTACACAATGCAAAGTTAAGTGATTACTTTTTGCTGGGCAGATTCAAAGTCCTGGCGAAAAGTTCCGCTCGTAAATTTATTAAGCAAAAACTTGGTAAACTTTCGACGGACAGCAGTGCATACGCAAGTTTTGTAATTGTATTCATTCAATGAAGTCGACTCGACTCCGTTGGCCACTATTTTATGCATTATTCATGAGTCCATTCAGCTGAGCTTGACTAAATTTGTAACGCTCTGAATAGTCGATTCTATGGGATGTAAACTTGTTATATTTAATACGAATTCTTCGATCATCCAAATATGTAGTTTTGTAAATTAGATCAGATAACTTTCAACAAAACTAATTTATCCACATCTTGATAATAAAGGCAGAGTAGTTTCCTAGGTTTATTTTTAGCTGCATAATCTAGATATGAAATCATTGAATAGAAGAAAAATCAGTAAGCTTTCGAGGAAAACCTCATCATGTTGGATATAATTGCAGTCATTTTATATATATTTCTTCGTTTTGATGAACCTCCTTAGAATTTCCAGACTTCCCCTTGTCTCTCTGCTCCCTGACCTGCTTGTGAGACCTTCTGGCCTTTAGGCCACGGTTATGGCCACGTAAGCTGATCTCGGACTTGGCACCGATGTGTTGAATAAGTTGTTTAGCATTTAACGAGCTATAAATGGTGCGATATTCGCAGTTGTTCGTTTGCAACAGCCACTGCATGCAACTGGCAGAATTACGTGGAACGTGGTGCAACTTAGAGGTTGGCTGGCAGATGGCAAAAGTATCCATGAGATACGCACACGTTCAAGTCGGAGTCAATGTCGAAGATGGGCAATGGCATAAAACACACCTTCGCCACAAAGCCGCATTGAATGGATTTATAACTGAGTGCGAACAGGGAGCAAAGCCTTAGGGGCGGTGGTGATGGTGGTGCTGGTGGTTGTAGTGGTGGTGCCACTGATAATGATAATGTGCTCGTCGTCAGTGTCAGCGTCATCGGCGATGCACTGAATGCATCGATAGGATAAGCTGCCTGTGTCGGTGGTTTTCCAGTGAGCTCAAAGTGCCGCCATTATTACAGTGGGAAACGACTCTGCCGCAGTTAGAGTCCACTCCAAGAGGAACAAATGCAGCAACAGCAACAGCAACAACAACAGCAACCTCAACAACAGCAACAACAACAGCTGCACTGGCAATGGCAAAGACTTTTTGGCTGCGATTCAAGCATTTGGATGCATAAATCAAACATTTATATGCGGCACAGCATCGGCGTCGCCTCGACTCACATGTGGAGCGCACGAAGGGGCAGGCACTCGAATGTGATTACGCAGCGAGAGATTGCAGGCACGCTGCTTAGCTCGGCAAATGTAGATGCAGATGGAGATGGAGATGGAGATGGAGATGGAGATGGAGACGAGACTCGCACAGTCGTCACACACACATAAGCAGACAGCGCACTTAGAGCCCCTCCCGTCATCCCTCGTCCTGCCATCGATCTCTGAGTCATGGGCTAGAGAGTCTGGGCACTGGAGCTTCAAAGGCGTCTCCGACTCGGCATGAACGCTGGAAATGAAGACGATTACTGCGACTGCAATGATGGATATTATTCCTAAGGCGAAAAGTCTTTGCCCAGCGGTGCTTTGCGACACCAAAGCGATTTGCGCAGTGATTGATTGCTTCATTGCGGCACAACACGTTGTCCAGGATTTGGCAAGGATTTCTCTCCAGTTGTGAGTTTCAAGAGCGCGACATAAATACTACTTATTGCGAGCGAACGAAAAAGTTGATATGAATAATTCAAAACTGTGTACATCAAATACTAAAGCTTCATATTTAAAGAGAAGTCTTGACTATACTGAGAGATGATCCGAGTAGTACCTTTATCTGTCTAGTATGTTTCATAAGTGGTTTTATAATTACTTTACACGAGATACTGTATCCAGAGCCCAGTTTTCAAATGCATACTAAGTTTTTTGATATTAACCAAATTGATATTCGCAAAATGTGGGGCTCTTATTGTTTAAATGAAATGAGCTAAATCTGCTTATGGAATACGAGAATTTTTATTTACATTTTTAAGCCACTATCTCTTATAGTCTCTGAGATCGTCGTATTCGACTTTTTATTCTGATCGAGAATATATTTACTTCATGGGGTCAGCATTCCATTTTTCCCAATTTAATGCCTCTGTATTAATAATGCACCTAAAATTTGAAATGCGGTTCTGGCTCGAGCTTCATGTTAATATTACACCTCTAAAGACCGTTCAAAACTTGGTCAAAACTGATTTACAAAAACAAAGCTTTTAAATGGCTGTCAGTAGTCTTTTTTTAACAAATCGTAAATTTGCCGAGCGAGCCAATTGTTTGTTTCTGGAGGTGTTTATAATCCGAATTCACCTCCTGCATTGGTCAGGATTGGTGGACCATGTTGAGTCATTGCATATGCCAATATTGATGATTGACGAGAAAATGGTCACCGCGGAGACCAATGTGCAAGAGGCAGCTTCTACTGCCGTCAATTATGACAATACCACGGGCTTCTACACCATGATGGAAGCTGTTAATTCAAGAAAATTGTTCAGATGCCCGATTACATAATAGCAACGCCTTAAGAAACTATATACCGATATGGATATATACCAATGAGACTTAAAGCACTGATAGTCAACCGGAGGATAATGTGCCCATGCTGACCTTGGGTTGGTTTGTCATTTACAATATTTTCGACGAATGGCAACGAGGCTTATGTTCCGCCCAAAATACATCCATCGGTTGTAAAGGCAATCGATCCAAATTCACCATCTGCATTTATTTTAGTCATCGCAAAGGGGCCAAAAAGCAGCCCATACGTATGGAGCTGCCACCCGACTGGGAGACAATGCATCCAGCCAAACTGCTTTGCGTTATGCGCCCAGGACTCATGGCAGCGTCGGTGAACTGGGGAGAAGTTCATCGCTAACGTTAAAAAAAAAAAAATAAAAAATAACTTGCCGCAATGTGGCTGTAAATGTTTGCAACACTTCGTTCAGATTAATATCAATGCAAGTTTTAGCAACTGAATCCTTGATTAGGAAACTTAAAGCTTGTCATAAACTTCGTTACACACACAAGCTTCAGTTGGTTTGTCCTTATATATATATATATATATATATATATATATATATATATATATATATATATATATATATATATATATATATATATATAAAAACTTATCAATATTATAATATACAACATTTACAGTTGCAAACGTGATTCTTGGTATATTTTCATGTTGAAATTAATCCCCAAAAATGGGCAAAAGTATAAGTAATTACAATATTTATTTATAATTAAAAAAATAAATAAAATATTAATGATATTAGTACGTAATTAAGCAAATATTCAAATAAAATATTAATTTTGTTAGACAAATAAAAGCAGAGAGAACAGCATCTCAATGTTTTAGATACAACTTGGCAAACTTATTTACCATAAAATAAACTCTGAGCAGAAATTTACATCCTTAAAAAACAATATTCATAAACAAAGTTTCATTAACTGTGAATCCAGAAAGAGGGCGATCCAAATGCGGACGCAAAACGAGGCAATGGCAACGTTTTTGTTATGTGACCTGAAATATTGTTTCCATTAAAATAGTTGGCCTTTTATTGGCGGCCACTGAGGCAGGAGCTGGAGCTGAAGAGCAACCCAATGGAGTGCAAATGCCACGTTGAAAGTTGAGGCACCCTAGAACGCTACTCTGGCCATCTACATCTTGTTGCCAGCCATGGTGTCTGTGCAGCAGTATTGAAATGAGGGCAAAACTTATAATTTGGATGCGTTCCAATGGATTCTCGAAAAGTTTCAGTTCTGCCGCGACGCTCAGCTTCATCTGAAGTACAAAATAATCTGGGCATGACTGTGTCTATTGAAGCACTAAGCGGACAATATATTTGACATATTGGCTGTAAGCAACATCAAAGCAACATTATAAACATTAACTGCTCTTGAGACGTAGATGCGATCTTAACTTTGAGTTGTTCATCCAGCAATAGGCAGACAATGAATGAAGGCGTCAAATCGACTAAAAATCTGCTGCTTGTTTTTCAGTGTATTCTCTGCTTTGTGATCTAAGGACTCGTCTGGGAGTCTGTGTGTCTGTCTGACTGCATGCTACACCCTTCTGGCCCAACTTCCAGGCCACAAAAGTTGAAGACGAGCGCGGGGATTTGGGGGAATCAAGGCGCAAACTATATGCGCAAAATTATATGGCAAATACAGATTTTTTTTCATTTTTTTCGTATGTATTTTTTACTTGTTTGTGCTAGTTTTTTTTTTGGCTAGCTGAAATTTATTTTTTACTTAAAACTTTCTGTAGTGAGCAATGAAAAATGGCAAAACAAACTTTCCAGCTTTCAGCAGCACAAATGCCAACAGAACTAAGCAGCAAACTGAATTTGTTTTTGTTGAAAAGTATCGAATTGATTTCAGTTGAGGAAGTTTCGAATTTTCAAATGCAAACGGCTAATTTATGCGAAAGTTCCGCCCTTTTGCTTATTTTCCCCAGTTCGAGGTTTAATTTATTTACTTTCCTTTAATGGAGGCACAAAAAAGAATAACAAACAAGAACACAAAACTAGATATATTTTATACTCGTTTTTTTAAAGGACTGCAGAAAAAAAAACACAAATTGACAAAAAAAATAAAAAAAAGGAATAAGTACTTTAGTTGGGGACTTCGGCATGAAAAAGTATTCAAAGCATAATTTTTAATCAAAATGGAAAAAATGAGTAACAATATTGTTTGCATTGCCTAAAATTTAAACAATGATATATCGAACAAAATTTAGATTTTTATAACGAATATATTAACAATGTTAAAATTCCACAAAAAAAAAAATAAATTTAACATTTTTAATAATTTTCTGAGAATTTTTTTTTGTTATATTTTGGCATATTTAGATTTATGTTTATAAATGCTGTTTGCCTATTTAAGTAAATAAAAAAAATGCAACTAAGTCCAGTGCTTGTCTTTTTGCATAATCCTTTAAAAATGTTGTATTAAGCTGATATAAGCATAATTTATATATTTGCAAAATTTATTGGTTTGGAAATCAAATTATTTGCCAAACTTGAGTCAACAGCAGAACGACGCCACAAATATTATTCATTTGGCCGAACAGAAGCCAGAAAAAAGCCAGACCGTAGAGATCAAGTGAGCTGAACTGCAAAAAACATACGACAATATTTTAATAGTTTAACGCAAAACAATAAATAAAATAAAATCAATTGCCGGGAGGGGCAGAAGAAATGGGGAGTTGGCCATAAACGCACTACTGGCCCTCTGCTCGGGTTGCTGAAAACAAAAGCCAAATAACCAAAATCGCAAATAATTCGACATGTTATATGACAACAAAAACAATAGCTTGCATGCAACAGCAACAGCAACAGCAACAACAACAGCAACAGCAGTACAAATCGCAATAGCAACAACAATTACAACAACAATTGCTGTAGTACTGTAGTACTACTACCAATAAAACCGTTTGTTTCCGGCTGCTGGCTATCAAAGCTACTGGAATTTATTTGCGCTCGAACAACAAACACAGAAACAGAAACAGCAACTGCAACTGCAAATCGCAAAACCAAAGTGCAAACATAGTTGTTGTTTGTACTACTGCTCTTGCTGTTGTTGTTGTTGTTGTTGTTGTTGTTGTTTTTGTTGATGTTGTCTCTCGATGCTGCTTGACTATTTGCTAAAGTCATTGCGGTGTTTTGCCCCCCCTCCGTTCATGCCCCACACAAACTGCCCCTCGAGTCATCACGGGTCCCCATGGGCATGCGGCAGACTTTGCACAATGCCAACAACAGCAACACCAATAATAACAATAACAACAACAACAACAACAACAACAATAACAACAGCAGCAACAACAGCAACAGCAACCACAGCTACAAGCAACAACAACGATTTTAGTAATAATATTCACATTTATGGATTTGTAAGTGGTTCCGCATGACTGACCCCACATCCTCCTTAGCTTTCTCTCTCTCTCTCCCAATCTCTCGCTCTCATTTCTCCTTTGTGCCTCCTTAGAACTGGCAAATGCACCAGCAGCTTTGCTTTGTTTGTTTAGGGCATTAAAGTTTCAATAAGGTTGGCTCTAATTTGGCTCTGCATTTTTGAGTTATCGTTGTTGTTGTTTTTCTAGGCATGCTTCCGCAAAGTCCATTGGGTCAGTTTGGGTTTACAATTCATAAGTTACCTATGGCTCAATGCACTACTCCCATTGGAGACTTCTTACTGGTGATAATAATAATGGCGAATAATATACAATAAACGGTAATATACTAGCGTTGCAGTTGTACCAAAGCGCTGAAATGTTAGCTTGAAGTTAATTAAGTGGTAAGCAAGAGACTTATGTATTTATTTACAAAAATAAGGTTAACAAATTGTTAACTTTAAAGTCAATTCAAAATATACATTACAATAAATATACATGAAATGAAAATGATTGTTAAAACTCAAAAACAAGTCAAATAGTAGAAAACTCTTCAGGACTTTTCTTTAAAGTGGCGAAAGTGGGAGATGATAATAAATGTTTGAAAATATCTATAAAACAATCATGTGCGACAATAAATACATTCGAATATATTCCTCATAATTAAATAATTAAAAATGAGCATTGTTTAATTGCATGGAGTCCGTTGCCAACAAACAGAGTTGTCACCACAGACAGAAAGTCAGTCGGCCAGAATTTATGTGGCAAAATAATGAATTCTGTCAGCGGCATTCGGCATTCGCAGCAATGGAAATTGACGGGTTATAAATAAATGCGAGAAGAGTGAAAAATTCAGTGGGGAACGGAATCGCTTTTCGATTATGTTAATTTAATTTCCATTGCTTAAGCGACATGAGTGGAACACATGCCGGCAATATGTCCAATGGAGCGTCGGGAATAAATCCAAATCATGCGATCCAATGATCACATTGTGCCGCAACTTGAGTTATGGCGTCGAGCAAACACACACACACACACACACACATACACACACAGGCACACACACACACACACACACACACACACACACACACACACACATACACAAACAGGCACACACATACTGATTCACGCAGCTTGACAAAGCGTATGTAGAAACAACCACATCGATGGCTGACGGCAAATAAACTACAGATGTGACTGCAGAACAAATGAAAGCAATCAAACAAACCAAAGCAAACAAACATCCTTTTGATTAAAGATTAAGAAATGCTGCACGTATAAATTTCTGTATAAAATATTAATTTCTAATATTTGCAAAGCATGTCTATATTATATATATAATAAATATTAATATATATAATATATGTATCAAACATTTAGCTTCTTTAGTTCTATTTCGTCTAGAAATCGTCTCTGTCTGTGGAAATAAATATCGAGCATTTTTGGGATCTCGACTGGCTGCCAGACACAACATATTCTTTATTTTTGTCTCCGATTTGAATTACGTACAAAATGTGTGCGATTTCCTTCGTGCGTCTTACAATTTTGAATGCTATTTGTTTTATGCGCCGTGGATTTTTTCTTCCAAGTGAAATACGTTTTAATTTATGTGCCTTCTGCGTACATTATAAACTTGTATATTTTACAAGTACTTGGCAGGCAACACGAGGATATGTTGCATGACATTATGTGAATTAAGAATGTTCAAAAAATAGAGAGAGAGAGAGGGAGAATATCAGAGACAGAGAGACTGCATTTATATTCTATAACAGCTGGACTCTGAGATACCCTGTGCATTTGATTTGATAATATTTTTACTAAATATTAATATAATAAATATTTATTCTTATGTGCTTTGTTAATAGAAACAATTTCTGATGATCGTAGCGACGATAAAAATGACAAGAATAAAAATAAAGTTAAGAACAATAATACTAAATATTATTATATATCTATTACATATTTATTATATATCTTCAGTTCCATTCGATGATGTACTTTAGTTGGATTTTATTGTGGTTAATGAACATATCATATGGGGGGTACTATAAAGGCAATAGATGCTTTCTGAAGTTCAATTTAGTCAATCGGATTCTTCATTTATATCAAGCTTCGGCATTTTGATCATTTGCGATCATTTTTTTATGGAATCGTATAATCCCAATATAACGAAGATTATGAATATGACTGAGAAAGCACAGCTTCGCTGAAAATTAAAAAGTTAAGTTTTAGTCTCCTAATACCACTTGATAAGTTCAATAAAATGTAATAAAATATACATTCTATGAATCAATCTCAGCAGCGACAAGTGTTAATTAATGCCGTTCACGGCAGATGGAAATGTGAGTCTTTGACCAAAATAATGGCACTTGAGCTGGAGACCAATGCGGAACCGGAGCTAATGTTACCCTGCCGTAAATGTTGCCGTCCACCATAAATTGCCAAAGAAATCGAAAGGAAACCGTGAACATCGTAAACAACATTTGCAGTTTTACTTGTTGTTGTTTTTGTTTCTTCTTTGCTGTTGTTATTGTTGTTGTTGCTTTGCTGAGGCAATTTGTAATTTTCCGTATTTCATTCGCATACACTTCATTAACATCCCCATGCTGGCTTTCTACTAGCTGACTTTGGAAGAAGGAGTTTGGTTTCGGTGCGCTTCAATGGCTACTAACCAGGCGGGTGAGATGTGGGCGATGGGTTTTGGGTGGTGGGCGGAGAACGGTGAGCGGTGAGCAGTGGGTGGGATGCATCATTAGAGTCGTTGAGCATAGTCGTGCCTTGAAATTTACGTCCTTTTTGGCGAAGACCTTCTCTAATTTCTTCAAGGATCCTGCCAGCCGCATATATGCTCGCTTCCCGGTGCCAAGGGGAGAAAGACGACAACGACGACGAAGACGACGAAGGCTTTCGCATCAGCGACAACGACACAAAAAGTCCTTGGCCAATGACAGGCAAAGCCGCAGCAGCAGCAGCAGCAGGAGCAGGAGCAACCAGGAGACAGGACCCGGGAGCTGGGCCGGGCTCAGGCGCAGGCTGAGACAGGAAAATGTTTTTTCACGATAAAAATGATGGATGACATCATAAATAACGTTGGAGTGCGCCCAAACAGAGGGTTTCCAGTGCTTGTTTATTTCGATATAAATGAAATTCTTCTTTTTCCGCATTTTCTGCTGCTTATTTTCGCCGGCTAGCGAACAAATAAAAACTTTCTGACCCCCCCAACTGACGCCCAACAATTTGGCAAGAAATACTCACACACACACGCACACACACACACTCTCAAAGCTTATAGCCACAACTAGCCAATGCAAATGCCGAACACTCAATGCTCTAACGGAACGCTGCTTATCCAAACATTCTGCACACAATCAATGGCCATTAATTCTGGAGGCGGGGGGCATTTTGTAATCACAGTTCCAGTTCACATTGTACATGGTAGATGTTTCCCGTCATAAATATCGAAAATTATTATTAATGTGCCGAGATGTTTCTTGGGCTGCCAGTCACCAACCCGAGACGTCGTTGACTGAGTTTTTGTAAATTTTCCGCACAATGGAATGCGAGTATCAAATGTGAATCAAACATTATTTTTTATGCAAATTTAACTTTGAATTTTTTTTTATTTATTTTGTAAAAGTGTTAAATGTGAATTTTTTCCTTTATTATTGAAATTTTTTTCTGCAATATATTTTATTATTTTCAAATGACTTTTCAAATCTTTTCAAACTGATTACACACAAATACTTGATCATTTATATTAATTGCTGATTCTTCTATATTTATTATGGATTATCTCTGATTGAATTAACTTAGATTAAGCTTAAGAAAATTTAGCAAAATAAAATATTTCTGCTTATTTCTTTATTTCTTAGCATCTAATTGAATTTTCCCCATTGTGCGGCACATTTTGAAGGACAAACTTGAGCCGCACACACTCCCGTAGATTGTATGAAAGTGAAAGCTGTGTCAAGATGTTGTGTGTGTGTGTTTGTTGTGTGGGTGTGTGTGTGTGTGCTGGTGCGCTTTAATGATATCCTTATAGCCTGCCAAATTTATGGCAAAGCCGCATAAATTTAGACGCTTTTTTTCACGCTTTCACTACAAGGCGAACCTTATCGTATTTTTATTTTAATGGATTTTTTATCTGCCGCTGCTGCTGATGACGTTGCCAGCGAGCACATCAAGCAAAGGACACTCGGTCCAAAGAGGGGTGGGGCGGGGGGAAACCGCACTGGCCAAATAGCTGGGCACATTTCTCATTTTGTTTAACTGTAACTTGATGCAGGGAAATGGGATTTAATAAGCCAACATTTATTTTAGACATTATTGATGGCGGCTTATTTATCACGCCGCTGCCCCCCTCCCTCCTCACTCCTTCCTGCCCTTTGTTCATCTAGTGGCTCCATTAATGCGACACACTGTGTTTGCATACTCCCCCCCATCTACTTTGCTGCCCTGCAGCACTCCTTATGCGGCAAAACTCAAAAGGATTAAGTCGCACACTCGCACTCACTCACACACACACACACACACACACACTGGCTCATACAGCGAGACAAAGGCGCACCCAAAAAGATTCACAGCCACCGCACAATGCAAAAGCTTCTCGACATGCTTCGTCCCTCTGCCCATGCTGCCACGTCTCCTCTAACTCTTGCCTCTGCCTGCCCCTTCTCTTGCTGCTCTCGCCTTTCCTCATGTTGTCCGACTATAATTCAAAATGCAAGTCACAACCGTGCGTGTGTGTGTGTGTATGTGTGTGTGTGTGTGTTGGCAAATCCTTGCAGCCATGTTGGCGTCAGAGTGCTCCTCTCGTGCTGCCAGCTCCTCGGCTGCTGCACACTCCATTCGTGGACGCTGGCTGCGGGTCCTCGCCTGCCTTAGCTTTAGGATTTGCTGCCGCCGCGGCTGTTGCAATTGCCGCATGTAAATTCTTAAAGTAGTACTTAGCGCTATTATTTATTATATTCCAACAGTTTCAACACCTCTCAACAAGTAACCAGCCACAGTCGATGCGGGGGTGCCGGGGATGGCGGTGTTAGTTTTTGCTCCTCCTGCTCCTGCTCCTGCTGCACTCTGCTATTGTTGCGCTCTGTTCGCATTGTTGTTAGATTCTCCAGCAGCAGTATTTGTTGCTATTGTTGTTGTAGTTGCAGTTGTTGCTGCTGCTGTTGCTGCTGCAGTCCTCGGCGATGTTGTGCAGAAATTTATGAATATTGCATGGTAATAAAGCGAAGGATTTCATTACGACTGCGTATGCAACTGGCTGCAGTCTGTATGTGTGTGTGTGTGTGTGTGTGTGTGTGTGTGTGTGTGTGTGTATGGGTGTGTATGGGTGTGCTTACGTGTTGTTCGTTTTTGCTATTGGCTAAATGATTTGGGTGCCTTTAATCTTTGTCGTCTTGGTGCAACCTCTAAAGAGGTCAAATTGTTGCACAAATATAGTTGCATATATTATTTATTCATGATTGTGTTCCTAATCTCTCCTGGGACTGAGCTATTATTATTCAATAAAATTATCCATGATTCTTGATACAAATAATATTTCCTTGATATAATTATTTATGGTTTTGTGACCTCTTTTGTTTAAATTAAATATGTTTTTTGTTTGACTCTCAGATTGAGAATACTTCGAAAGAAGTTTATTATTGGATAAAATTATTTGAGTTTCTCAATATAAATCACAAATTCTGATTTCTGTATATTTTTTCTATGGTCAGCTGAGTATTTGTCACATTTGACTATAATCAATTCATTCTTTTAGTACATCATTAGATACAATATTTATACTAATAAAGAACAACATTTAATTTTTATTTAAGCTTTATCAATTTAGTACCCCTTATCATGTGATTCGCTCTTTTCTTTACAAAGGTATAAAAAAAGAGATCCATTTTAATCCAATAAAATACTAACTTTAATTGTTTATTCATAACATCCATTTACAAACATGTAAATTCAATTCATGTGTTTTGTTATAACTTAGACAGCATCTGTAGATAACTCAAGACTTTCACTCGCTAGATTTTAAAGAACAAATTTGATTGATGGAAAATAGGAAAGAATTTCAGGTTTCACAGGCTGCATCATAACAGTTTGGCTTAGGTCTTTTAATAGAACCAACGTGAATGCCATAAAGCATCTATTTTAAAACAACCGAGAACATGAAATTCCGCTGGCATCGTCCAATGAAAGCAAATCCCAAAGACAAGGGACCGCTCAGTAGCCAAATCGACGATACGTCGACTGTGAAAACCACCAAATGATTTATGCGACGCATAATTCAGGAATGGATCGTGGTCAGAGGGAGAGATAGAGAAAGAGAGAATCTGAGAGAATACGAGAAGGGGCAGGACGGGCGCGACACTTACAACCGCCATAATCATTTCAACAAGAATAATTTAAATAATTATTAAAACGATTCCACACAGCGTTGACGGCAGCAGCCGCGACAATTACATCTGAGGAGTGGGTGAGGGGGACTACAACTGGGTCTGGGACTGGGACTATGATACGGAATTGGGACTCGAGCTCGACATTTGTCTGGCAACAGGCCGCCAATTGTTTGCGGCTGCTCTCTCCGTCTCCCTCTCTCCATCTCTCTCTCTCTCTCTCTCTCTCTGTAGTGCCACATCCTGTCAGCTGCGTCTGGCTGAGTTTTGATTGCATGGCAAGGACTGCAGTCAGAGGTTTTTGTATTTGTGTGGTCGTGTGGTTAAAAATTAATACGCGGAAGGATATGGCAGGCAATTCGTTTTGTGCGCATTTGCCAGCAAACGCCTCAAAATAAAAAATCAAAACTCTAGACGAGATTCGGAGCACATTTCATTGCCGATGCGAAACGTTCATGAAAAATTTACATTTGAATAGAGAACCGAATGCTTGGACTGGGTTAAGTTACTGGGCATGTCTGTGGGATTGGGTGGTTTTGGGTGGTTTGCCGCTGGTGCAGCGATCCTGCGGTTCGCGGCCGGCAGGAAACTGCGCCAACAATGGCCGCTGGAAGTGCGGCTCCGTGAGCATTTATGTGGCGTATTGTTTTAATTTGCAACATTACTGGCAGCACATAAAATGTATTTGTGAATCCATTCACATTATGCGAGTGCCACAACTCGTGTTCGGCGCTTAACTTTAAGATTCCAAAAACCCAAAAATCGAAATGCATTTCGCAGTTTTCGTGTCACATTGCGATTCGCCGTCACAGCTTGTGGCTGGCTTGTGTTTTGGGGCATGTCACTTCTATTCCTCCCCCTTCACCCCCTCCGGCAAACACTGGCAACTGGCAACCGCTAATGGCGCTCAAACGCATTTTGGGCTACTTGCATGCGAGCATTTTGTCTTCCAAATTAATTTGGTGCACGGCGCGTTGCGCGCGTTGCTCTTGTGTTTTTACTGCCACAGACAACGAACGGGGGCCAGGACCAACGGCAGGAGGAACAGCGGCAGCAGGACATGATTATGTTGGACATTGGAGCCAGCAGGCGAGCCTCGGGCTGAATGTTCAGTTAAGTTAAGTTGATTTGAGTTCGGTTCTGGTTTGTTGTTCAGTCCGCACTGCGCTGCCTCGTTTCAATTAAACAGAGAGCGGGGCATGAACAGAGTGTGAGTGAGTGAGTGAGTGAGTGAGTGAGGGACAGAGTAAGAGTGAGAGAGCATGATGTCGTCGCTGCACTTAATGCATAAATTCTCTGCTGGACATCGGTCATGATAAATTTGATTATATAAAGCGATGTATGCGATTTCCATGTCCCTGCTGCTAATCGTTGTAAAAATGTGTGTACTTTGGAAAAGCAATCAGTTAATTACAAGCGGGCTCATTACTAACATGTTTATAAGTTGAGTGTTCGAGTTTTCATATAATTAAAAAAAAGCATTTATTCATATAAATTTTTTTGTGATTCTGAGCTACAATCAACACAAAAAATCAATATCCGGCAGCAATGAAAGCCACAACTTTGTAGAAATTTGAAATAAAAATATTTTTATTTGCCTGTTATTATTTTGTTTGTTAGCATGGCAATAAATTAGCTCAAGATTATAAAGCTTTGAAAAATACAGATAACAATATCAAAACTGAAAATCGTTTTAAAAAACTAAGCAGCGCAAAATCAAAGCAAAATGCTTGATTCTTTTGTGGTTGCTTTTGCGAATTTAGAAAATCGTGAATTGACGAATTTGTTCAACTAAAATAAAGAAAATCTTGCTTTGTATTATTGTTGCACAGACTGAACTTTAAGACTTATTCTACATCATTTGGTAATTCGCCGACAACTATTTTGAATGAAAAATTGGCATTTAAATATCTTATTTCTATGCAAAATAAATTTAATTCAGACGCTTGAGAAATGATTCGAATAATGAGTTGGGGTAAAGTGTGGAGCACAATTGGCAGCTGCTACTGTCAGAATAAAAGCCAAATGCTGTCGGCTTTAAATTGTTTAAACATTACGATGCATTGGGGAATTCAATGCAAGTGGCTGGAAAAAAACTTTTTCACTTCAAAAACAAAAATAGAAAAGGAAAGCCAAAGAAAGGCAGAACGTTGCCAGCGACGGCAGTGGCAACATCCAATTATTTTTCGATTAGTTTCGCTATCATTCTTCAACAACAACAACAAAAGCAGCCATAACAAAAATAAAAGCAACGAACAAAGCAACAGCAACAACAACAACAACAATGTGTATTTGGCGCATCTGAAACCGAAACTGAAAACGAACCCAAAACACAAAACTCACCCCTCCGACAGAAAGAGTAGGTAAGGGTAGCAAACATTTCAATGTATGTGTGTGTGTGTGTGTGTGTGTGTGTGTGTGTGTGTGTGTGTGTGGAGTAGTGGGAGTATCAAGAGAGCGGCAAAGTCGAAATATAAATAAATAAAACATACAAAATGGAAATAAATCTAACTGAAAAGCCATAAAGCATTTTCAGCATTCGCAATTTAATATGTTCGAGGGTATTTTTCTCGCACGTAGCGAAGACGAACAACACCCACCACCACCACCACCACCAACGGTACTGCCTGTAGCAGTGGCAGTGGCAACGGCAGCACCACCACCACCAACAACAGCAGCGCAAGATGGTGCCTGCTCGAACAGGACGAGGGACGCAGGGCGCAGGAAGCAGGACGAGCCGACAGCTGGACGAGTAGACAATGGCCAAGAGCGAAAGCAAGACGGAAAAAAGAAAAAGAAAAGAAAAACAAAAAGAAAAACAAAAACGCAGCGCATTTGGATTCGGATTCTTAGCCTCGCTCCACACTCTGAATGTAGATGAAGATGGAGAGATGCCTGTGCCAGGGCCTGTGAATTGAGCGAGTGAGTGGAGGAGTGGGTGAAGGAGCCGGGGATCGGTGGAGCGGGGGGAGGTCGCGAGCGCGCTAAGTGTGATATATTTCCTAAGATTATATAAAATGCTTTATTTGTTCTTCTTGTTGCTACTTTTCACGCTGCTGCTGCTATTTTTTATGTTTCTCGTCTTTGCCAAGCAAATTGCGTGCGCATCAGTCGAGCGAGGGGTGGGAGGTGGGAGGAGGGAGGAGGGAGCGAACCCATGCGAAAGTGCGAAAAAAGGATATTAGGTGTATATAATATATACATGCATATATAGTAAGGGAAACTCCAACGCACCCCCTCCCAGCACTTGTGCAATGGTTTTGAGCAACATCGCAACGAGCGAATGAATTATTTCTTACCCTCATCTAAATTCCAAGTCGGTGGTTCTGCGTCTGCCTCATCCTTTTAGTGAGTGTTGTCGAGTGGAAGCTGCCTCAACTCAAAGTTTGCGGCATTTGACAAAACAACAAAAGCAACTGTGACAAACGCATTGCTTAAGCTGCTGAATATTTGATGGAAATTTTATATAAAAATGTAGTTCAAGAATTAAATCGATGACTGTTAATTTGGTGTGCAATTCAATTATTGCAAATATATATTATTTTTATTAAGTTTGCATTATTTTAAATTAAAGATTATTTAGAAAATCCTTTTAGTTTGTCAAATTATATTAGATTTATTTCAAGCATATATTTATTATTTGTTTTTTTTATTAGTTTAAACAAATCCTGCTTCAATTTTAAAAATGACAAATGAAATAAATAAGATTTAATTATTGTATTATTTAATTATTTATTATTTAAGGATTGCATTATTTATTTAGTAATGAAACAAACTAGATTTATTTATTGTATATATTTATTATTTATTTATCGAGTAAGAATTGCATTATTTATTTGGTAATAAAACAAATTAGATTTATTTGTGGTAAATATTTATTATTTATTTATCGAGTTAAGAAAATCATGCATATATTTTTAGATTGTCAACTGAAATTTCTCCCACTGTACTTTAACTGACAAATGCCCCAAGCATCAGCCTGGGCATAGAACTTCATATGGCCAAAACTTAGGCTGAAGATGACACCAGATGTGACCAAGCTGAATTTTTAAGTAGCCAGCACATTTACTACACCCGCTTTAACAGAAGCGTTTAGAAATTAGTGACCATTCTGTATTTTCTTCTTCTTTGTTGTTGTGCTTTCAAGTATTTGCTTTGACGCTGGTCGAGATGAGGAAACGATGCTGATGATGCTGCCAATGGCTGAGAATAACAACCATTTTTCCTGCTTTATGCCAAGTTAAGTGGGTGAAGCGCCTCCGCTTGCGCACGCTCACACAATGGGGAAGTGCGGGAAGGTGGGGGAGGGTTTGGCAGTGGGTGGAGAACGGCCTGAAGATGAATGTGCCGCAGCTCTATAAATATGTATGGGATGCTATATATTAAAACCGACTCGACTCGAGTCAACTCAACTCGCACCGAGCAAAAACTAATTTCGAAAAATGCCAAAAGAAAACGCAGCAGCAAAATGAAAATAAAAGAAAACAGAAAACACACGCACACACACATACACAACGAGGCGAGCCGAGCTGAGCTGAGCTGAGCTGAGTTGTTGGCGGCTGAGGGGTGGGGTTTGGGCTGGTACGGGTTCCGGTTCGGGTTCGTGTGGAACAAGAAAAGGACATTTGTGCTGCCTTTGCTGCTTTGGCCAGAGTCTGGGGCTGAGTTTTGGTTCGGTTTTGGTATTGGCATTGGGGGATGGCTGGCAGGACCACAGCCAGGACCTGGAGCCGACACAGACTGACAGCCAGGCTATGGCAGCTGCTGCTGCTGCTGCTCCTTCTTCTGGTGGGTACACGAGGGTAATATAACACAACAAAATGCAATAAAGCATTTTGTGGCAACTTGAAGATGTGAGCAGCAGATGCTGATTAAAGGTGTGCGGTTGGGTGTGGGCAAAAGAACGTTGTCTGCACACACACACACACACACACAGCTCAAGCACACACCCCTCTACACCTACTCGCATATAGATGAGCATTGCAAAAAGAAAAAAAAAGAAATGGGCAAACTCATTTGCCGCTTGGAGTTTGAGTGGCAACTGCGGATGGGCGTTTTTGCTCATTTAAATTGCGTGTACATTTGCCGGGCACTTCACACTTGAATACGAAAGCAGATAAAGTAATGTAGGAAACGACTGGAAGTAATTGGCTGCTGCCCGTAATGAACGCACTCCCAAAACTCTGTCCAACTCTGCCAGCAATACAATTTCATAATTGCCCATCAAAGAAATGAGCTGAAGTTGGCTCATGCAATTGTTCTATGAATTGTGATATGTCTTAAATAGATTTTAAAAAATTTTGACGCAGCCAATTGTAACCAATTATTATTGTCTTAAGCGATTTCAGTTTGAATGTCAGAAAAATAATTTTTATAAACTCATTTAAAATGGTAAAAGCTGGCAAAATTATGTTGTATGTTAATAAATGTTAAATAATAATAAAAGGCCAGACGAAGCATCCTCGATGCCATAAAGTATAACTAAATATATTCAGCAGAGTCGATTTAGCCTGGTCCGAATGTTGGTCTGTATTAAGAAGCCGATCTGAAATCTAGTTTCTTCCAATTCATCGCTAACCTATTACTATGTGCAATATAACACAGAATACACATAACCACACATAACTGCATTTAGCTGGCATCCCAATCTCCGTTTACCATCATCCACCAGCAGGCTACATAACGTAATAATAAATGGTGAAATAGATTCCAATATTCCGACTAGGAGTATGTCACTTAGTATTGCCTTAAATCATTTCTAAATCTTGATATGCCTTATTTCCGATTTTCTCGATAGAACTCTTTCTTCCTTTAATTACATTTTCAATACTAACATAACTCAGGGAAACCTTTAAGCGGGATTAAGCGTAGTAAACTTATTTAATCCACTGCCTGAGATACTTTCCTATTTTTTAATTATTTGCTGTCTCACTTTTTCTTTCTCTCTCTCTCTTTTCGACGTTTTTTACTCTTCTTATTACTAAGCCACTGACGCTTATCAATTTTTGTTTTGATTGCGTTACTATCCTTGCATTAAATATTGAACCATTCGACATTTTTAACATATGCAGAAGACATGAGCTTTTCGAGTTGAAAAAAAAATTAAAAAGAATATTCCTAATAATCTGCCTTCCAACTTTGGTAACTGTAGCTCTTAAATTCCGGGGAATGGGCGTGTCCCAAAATTTTTTCCATAGCTTGCGCATTGTAAATTTTTAGGGACAAAGTTCCTGGGACGGCGGTTGTGGGCGTGGTCCAAAAAGTGATATGCCTTGGAGGAGGCTACCAACAAATTACCTTTCAAGTTTGGTTACTCTATCTTTAAAATTGTGGGAGATATACGGAGTTATCGATTCACACTCTCCGAAATATCGGCATTGTGCGATTATGGGTTGTTATCGGTTCTTAAAGGCGACTACCAGTAATATACCTACCAAATTTGACGTTCCCTACTCAAAAACTGTTGAAGATATAGCCATTTAAAAAGGGGTGGGGGCGGGGGACTGCAGGCGTCGGAGGTGGGCGTGGCATAGGCCGATCTTTGAATGACATCGCCAACAACCTACCAACCACAATTGGTGACTCAAACCATAAAATTGTGGGAGATATGTGGATTTATCGATTTTCGAAAATAGAGTTTATCAATTTTCTAGCTCCCTAGTGGACGTAGGACTAAAACATTGACTCTTTAACTTTTGAGGGTACTTTGCAGTATGTGTTCCAAGTTTCAAGTCTCTATCTCCATGGGTGTCGGAGAAACGCGCGTTCATACAGACGGACGGACGATTTACTACACTCAATATACTATATACTATAAAACTACTACCAGTAAAGCTGAGTTCTCTCATTGAGATGATTTAAATATAAATATATCATACTGTGAAATTCAGTGTCTTCTTGTTGAAGGTCAGTTATATCAATTTATTAATTTCATAATATTTTTAATAGTTTTTGCTATTGTTATTTTTTGCAAAATGATTTAAGACGCTGAACTTTTGTAAAGAAAATAGGACTTGATATCGGTGAATCAAAAAGTGGCTTAATGATAGTCTCTCTATATTTTAATATATCTTTTTTAAGCAAATAAAAGAGAGCATCTTGTCAGCATCAACCATACATTTATATTGACAGCTTACATTTATTAACATTAAAGATGGAATTTTCTTGAGACAATAGGATTTATATTGATTTGAGGCAAACTGATATAACTGCGAGAAGGGGGAGAATTGGATGAGACGTGCTCCTGGAGGCAGCCTGCCTGGGTATTTTTTTTACTGTGTACTGTAAGATTCCGTTATCCATGGCTAGCTCATCCAGATTGAAGGGTTCATTGAGGCAGCTGTTCAGCAGCTCGTTAAAGTAGCGTATAGAGTAATTAAAGCAGTGCATGTCCGAATGACGGAAACGCACCCTGGAAAAGTTTTTGCCATTATTATTATTTTTGCCAAGAATCCGAAATCGGGGTGGATCAACAGTAATCACATTAGAATTTAGAATGTTCGATTCGTAGAATGAGACTAGAATCACTTGTTGGCTCGACTCACTGGAACGCCAAACCGAATAGGGAACACCCCTTTTCACACGGTTATCACCCCAACGTAGTACCAGGTCCAGGTTGATCACACTGTTGCAGATCAGATTCAGCTCAATGCTCTTGGCAAAATCGCAACTTCCGCTGTTTTTTGCATAGTTTGTATCATAATTAGGGGCAGACATGACGACTCCAAGCCATGAGCTTAAGTTCAACAAATTCAACAGGAGCTGCTTCATAACACGATTTGCTACTTGAAATCTAATTTATTGACAAAAAAGTCGAGGAATTCAATACAACAAATGTAAACAACTAGAGTTGTATTTAATTTGCTTCAATAACTCGTGGAATCTTCATGTTCATAGAGCTCAAACTTAATTGTCTGTTTATTTAAGTTTAAAGCAAATTTGGTTGCCCTAACTTAAGAAAGTAAGTTTGTCCACATTTACATTTGTTTTCTGCAAATATGTATATTTACGCAGATGGGTATCATGTGCCAAAAGTTGAAGGGAATTATAAATACAAAATATTTCAAAATTTTTCCACTATTGATATTATCTGTAAACTCTAAGTGAAGTTAAGTTGATCGAAATTAAATCTACTACAAATACAAATACTGATGGAAAAATATGTCATGTTTTAAATATCACATTCCTAATTATACTTAATAAAAAAAAAGGGCTGTATACTTTTTTAAAACGATGGTATTCAATTTTAGTTCGAGATTAATCGATATTGAACACAAAAATTTGCCACTTTTCTTTGATTTTGTATCTTCTACTTTAAAAGCCGAAAATCACGTTCGCGACCATGGAAATTGCTAAATACGTTTTTAACAATCTGAGTTTTTATTAATTTAATAGAAAAGAAAAGCCAAAGCCAAAAGGTTGTTACAAAACTGGTTTTCAATTATCAAATACAATGACTCAATCACTGAATGGATAATAAATTCCAGACATTCAAAAAATTAATGTAATTTTTACCATTTCACCGGCAATACTTTTTACATAAGGTTTGTGAATTTCAAAGACGTGATGCAATCAAAATCAGTTTTATAAAATAAAATAGTTACTTGAATACAAATTTAAAATAGACTGAAATTTAAATGTACATTGGTTTGGTAACAGCGACTAAGAATACGGTCAACATAGTCAGGATCAGACTACTAGAGAGCATATTGGCGGCTTCAGTGGTGCCCTCGGGGGATGCGTAATGGAGAATTGTGTGGCGCGGTTCACGCACCACATGACCCTGGCCGAGGCAAGTGTGCAGAAGTGCGCTGACAAAGGGTAACTCCGTGTTGAAGCAGAAGACCTGCGAGTTCGCAATTGCTATGGTGTGATAATTTCCATTGCCGTGTTTGACATCGACTCTAGCTCCTGCAGGATCCATCATGATGGTGTCATGTTGAAATAAAACTGTGTCGTAGAACGCCGCCATAGCCACTATATCGTGACTGGTCTGCCATATCGAATATGGAGTACCCATTGGAGGGGATACCTTCACCCAATCATCCGCAAACTTTTCTGTAATCTCGCCGTGGCACATCAAATTTAGATCCTCGCGATCAGCAAAGCCACAATCGTTTTCAACATATGATTTAAAAGAACTGGAGGAAACTGTTCTCAGCAATAGGACTGATGTTACCACAAGCACCCAGAGTCGATCCATAGCACAAATATACAAATAAAAATAACCTAAAAACGAGCTGAGTAAAATTTCGAGGCTTCAATTTGAATACAAAATATATTCATTTATGATTTTTTTTTATTTTATTTGAATGTGCTATGTGCATAGCTTAAAGGGTATTAAAAAATGACGAGTTTAAAGCTCCAAGAAATTGAAATTTAATTGAGATTGATTTTGTACTCTGGAAGAAACCAAAATGAACCATTCAAGTGTATAATTCATAATAAAATTGGATTTGAGATGATGTTAGTAAGTTGACTCTTCCTGTTTGTTTTTTTTTTACCTGGCAAAAAGGATATAATAAAGTTGTGCATAAGGATGTAAGAGGCAAGGTAGCATCTACGGCTCTACTATGCATCAAAAGTTGAGTAGATATTGTCATGTCCGTCTTTCCGAGATCAGAGACTGTAGGAGCTTAAGCCATAAAAATCAAGTTCAATCAGTCAAATTGATAGCAACTACCACATTTTATGAAAATGTGTACAAACTTAGAAAATACACAAATGAAAAGAATAAGACTTTCAATTGAGTTATTATATTGTTTTGTTCCGGTTTTAATCAATTGACTGTGGGATACTTTTCAGCTTAATTGGTATATTACCCCTTCTGAACCTATAGCTCTCTCCTCAATCCTAATTCCTGAATGAATGCAAGAATCTTAGGCGGATCGGGGGTTTCTATCAACTCCGAGCTTAAGTATATTTATATGTTTAAAAAAATAAAAAAAATTGCAATTGTTATTGTTAGAATGTTTTATTAGTAGGTAGTAAGTTGAGTTGAGTCAAATTGAATTAAAGGTTAAAAATGGGAAAGACTGAGAGCTTCGATGACTTGGCCCACTCTGTATGTAAGCCCCATAGCCCCCGAAGGTGCAATAAAATGAATCAAATGGGTTGCTTTTGTCGCTGTTCGCTTCGAGTCTCTTAAATGCAGCGAAAGCGACGCAGATCGTGATGGGAATTGGTAAGAGAAAAAGCATTTTGCATTTGCTTCAACAGCTTGCTGTGCTCATGTTGCCCATGTTGTTGTTCGTTGCTGTTGCACTAATAACTGCAGTTCTTGGCAGGCCGAATGCCCTTCTGCTTACACCGCCCATTCAAGCCCATTGACCATTTTTGGCCCGAGCCGAGCAATTTCGACAGTTTTGGCTGTGATTGCGTTGTCACATCGAACAAAATGGAGTCCCGTTTCACTCTGCCACCACGCCCCCTGCCCCCTACGCTCAACATACGCATGGTAATGTGGTTGTTGACACTAATTATAACTGGAATTGCATGCGGCTGGGTAAGACTCGCCTGACGGCCCATGTCTGTGTTGCGTGCCCCGCTTGCCCCACCTCCCTGCCTGCCTGCCTTCCTTCCTTGGGCGTGCGTTTCCACCTGCAGCAACTCGGTCAGTTTTTCATTATTTTCATGGTGCATTTAGCTCACGTTTTAATTAAGTCGTCGTCGTCGTCGGAGTCGCTGGCGTTGCCATCAACATCGTTGCAATTCGTCGTTGTTTGGGGCAAAGGGATACGGGGTGGGTGGTTGGGGGTGTCGGGTAGTCCGTTTGTAGCTGTTGCCGTCCGGCACTGCTGCACTTGCATGTAAATCTGCTCATCATTGTTGATGGCATATTACAATTCAACGCTCCTGGCACCGAACCGCTCCTCTCCCCCCATCGCCCCCCTCCGTCGACAGAGCAAGTGCAGCAAATTGAATGCGATTTGCAGTCGTCGCGTCTCCGAGTTGCAGTTGCACTTTTAGCTGCAGCCTTTGGCAATGTTTTTTTGTTTTTCTTTTTCGTTTTATGGATTTTCACTGGATTTGCCGCTTGTTCGTTGACACGTAACGTTCAGTTTTTGGAAAACGTTAACACGCCTTTGTTGTTGTTGTTGTTGTTGCTGTTGCTGTTGTTGCTTTCTAGCCAAATTGCAAAAATGCTTTGGAATTTTTATAGTTTGTTTTTTGCGTCGCACTATATAGTGCATATATATAAGGCTTGCCGATCCACCTATTTGCCTTGTACTCGAGCTAGACCTACCGCACAGCGAGTTCTGCGAGCTTTGATCTTCTGCCTGAAATATAAATAAAGATTTCATCATCGTCGTCATGTGCCCCACTAGACAGCAGCGTTCCGCGTTCTGCTGCCAATTACTGTGCATATGGTATATATATATGTACATATATGTATAATTGGTATATAGTGTGTCTAGAAAGGCATTTTAAATTCGCTTTGTAATTTGGAATACCTGACACGTTCCCTGATTCAAATGCAAATGTGCACTTGATTATGACAGCCTCTATGATTTTTCAAAATGCAACCGTTTACCTTAGATATTTTTTGCTGTTGTATTGTTTCTTTTTGTCATTGCTTACTTTGGAGACACAGCAAATGATCATCATGACAAGTTTATGTCAACTTGTGTTTGGAATATCAAAGGTGTTCCCATAAGGAAATGAAATAAGGAACTAATTTGAAGCATGGAAAAATAAGCAGAAGCTACATAAATGAAGTGAATACTCATGTGATCCAGAAAATAAATTATAATATTTATTAATAATTTAATTATATTAATTATATTAATGATCAGTTGGTAATTTTCAAACACATTGACAGTAAAATCTTTTGTTTGCAATGAGATAGAGACAATCAAATTAATTTCAATATTTTTTAAAAATAATTCTTAATTTCTTTTTTTTTTTAATAAAAAACATAATTCAATTTTAAAATCTACATCTAATCTGTACATGAAACAAAATATGTTAAGCAACACTTGAAATTCCGAGATTTAAGTAAGCGTTAAGTAATCTAACCTGCAATCTTTTTTTTTTAATTTATGTTAATTATTTTTATCGAAAACCATAAGTTAATTTAATAGCAAAGAGCAAAGAGCCGACACTACTTTAATATGTTTTATTAAAATTTAATGAATTTTGCTTAGAATTCGTGTCGAACCGTAATCTATGACAAATGGTTGCCCTCAATCGACTGTGCATCAAATATTTGGTTCACGGCTTGTTTTTGGGGACTTGTGCGTCGTTTTGCCGGCATGTTATTGCCTGCAATTGCCAATCAATGACCAACTGCAATACATGTCTAACAATGACAGCCCCCGCACACAGCTCCCCGCCCAGTTGCTATCAAAGAATCTGCAATTGAACGATTGCATCAGCTGCAATTGCAAAATTCACTTGACATACCAAAAAGCCGGACTAATTGAGGGTGCCACGTACCGCATGCCAAGTAGGGGGAATGAAAATGCAAATGAAAGCAAGCCATTCGAATTGGCCTTTATTTGTTGGCCCACAGACAGAGTGGGTTTCACAGGAGAGAGGGTTTCGAGCAGATCTCACCCGGGCACAAATCAAAGTGGCAATCAGACAAACTGCAGATTGACATCTGTCTGATTTGCATCTAACGTGGAATACCACGTTCGGGTAGCTACTCGACTTGGCCCAATCAATGAGGGAACCAGCGACTCCCCGATGAGTCTTCACCAGGCGACCATAAGCGATTAGGTTTGTTGGTCTCCAGGGAAAATAAATGGAAAAGCACGCAACCTTCGCTTCAACTAGCTGCTAAGTTTTGTGGGGGGTGTTTTGTTTGTTGTTTGTTGTTTGTTGCTTGTTGTTTGCTGTTTGCGCGAATGTGTTGATATTTTTGAAACGGCGAAACATTTCCGAAATTGAGTGAAACCGATTTCCCACAGGATTCATATGCCAGTCGGTTGTCTGTGTGTGTGTGTGTGTGTGTTTTGTATCTTTTGGCAAAAGTTTTGCTGTCAGTCAGAGCGTAAGAAGTGGACTCATCGAATAGAAAGAACTTCAAACCAGGACCAGCCCACAAACGTCGAAATGAAGAAAATGTGGTTTCGGTTACGGTTTTTCACTGTTTTTCCACAGACCACCCACTCAAACCAAGCCCGAGAGCTTGTTGTGTATTTCTGGTTTATTTTTTGTTTTTCTTTTTATGGAAATTCACGAAAACTTTTCGTAGGCATTTTGTTTATTTGAGTTGCTGCTGTTGCTGCTGCTGTTGCTGCTGCTGCTGCTGCTGTGTGTGGGCAGAAGGATACAGGAACAAGGATAAAAGTTGGTCTTAACTTCCATTTGGGCTGCCTCTTTCATTGCGGTTCCTGCTGTCTGCCATTCGTTTGCTGATGTTGCTCTTCTTGTTGTTGCTGTTGTTGTTGCTGTTGTTGTTGCTGTTGTTGTTGTTGCTGTTGTTGTTGTTTATTTTATCATTATCATTGGCAATTTCTTTTAAGTGGTGCCAATCTTTTTTCACTTGTTATGCCCAAGTTCGAGGGGATTACCAAGCACTCAGTGTGCGTGCAAATTTATTATAGTCATTTCATTCAATCGACAAATCGGAAGTGATTTTGAATTCATTATAGTGGGTGTACTCATTCGTGCCCCATGGCTTCACAACATATAGTTGTGCTTTTTATTGGTATGCTCTTCCCTCCAAGTACTGCTTTTGAACCTAACTTACACTGGATAATATTTAAGGGATATTTTCAAATATTGCAAAATTATATATATGATGATAATTATTGTAAAAATAGAAAATTAAATAAAAATGAAAAATAAATTAAAATAAATATTGACATATATTTTTTTTTATTTCTAAAAGGTGGACGATTTGTTGCCTAGAAAATGTTATTTGATTTAATAAGCAAAGCTTAAATGCTATTTAGCATTGACATTAAGCATAATCTTGACAATTGTGTTTATAATTTGTTTATTTATTTTCTAAAGTACATCTGCTGTCCGAGTTTGAATCATATAAATTCGTTTTAATGGCGATTAATTTCCGCTTTTATTTGTCGCGTCTAATTTCATGATTAGCTCGAAAGTGATGATAATATTTGCCTAGGCTTTTCAGCTCATATTTGAAGTGTAGCTGGCCAGCTGCGCAGACTTTGACTCAAAGGCAATTGACCTCATAAATTACACACACACTCGCACACCCTGTTCCGTGCAATTGGGTTAAGATGCATTACAGCCCAGTCGCTGGCCATGGCTCTGAGTCGGACTCCGGGAATGGGCTTGGATACGGCTTTGGCAATGGCCGTGGCGGGCACTTCATGGCACTTTGGTGGTGGCATTTCCAGACACTTGCACTTTCTCCGCTCGCTTAATGGACAATTAACCTTGATTCCTCACGACTGCGGTCCGTTCCTGACCTTGCACCACAAATTCGAGGCCGCACGCCTGCTGCCTACCGGCGCGATTGCAACACAATTATTGCATTTTATAGCTGCCGACTGCAATTTGGTTCTTATGCATTATTACACTCGCACACACCCGTACTCACACACACACACAGGCGGCAGCAACGCTAGGTAATTAGTGTGCCACCACCACCTGATTATGCGATTGTTGAAATTCCTAATGCTGCACATGCAGCGATTCAACAGAGCACCTTTCCACCTTCCCAACTTGCCACTTGCCGCCCTTGTGACCTCATGACTTGCCGCGACGAGTTGCAATTATTCCACGGTCATTTGCCCACCTTTGTGGACCGTCTGCTCTTTTTTCCAGCTGTGGTCAAAACAAATCGGTTACTTTCGCTTTCACGCTTGCTGCAACTCAACAAATAAGAACTGCTGAAAGTCAAAAGGAAATAAACCGAAGAGATGCTTTAAAGATTTGGAACAATGGCCTACTGACGCATAGATTATGAACACACAAAGGAACCTTAAGACAGAGAAATTTTAGATATACCCTAGATAAAGATAAGCTCGCATTTCTTTTTCAAATTTCAAATACAACGTAATAAATAGATAAATAATAATCAAATAATTAAACTATTTATTTTTTTAAATAAGGTAACTAAAACAGAATTGATTACTTTAATTTAATATATATATTTATTTATCATAATCATAGTAATGACAGTTAATTCAAATATAATTTTATAAATATATTATTATTTTTTAATTTATTTATAATTTTAATTTTATTTTAAATTAAATTTAATTCAAATTTTTTAATTTCTGTATTTTTCGTGTCGACTGATTTTAGTTGTTTAATTTTCATTACAATTTACAGAATGTTATGACCTTAGTGATTCTTAGGAAATTAGCAATAATGTCCATGCCACAATGAGAGGCACTAAGTAATGTCCGAATTAGTGTTTGGCCACAATGCAAAGATATATGGGGCTCATAATGAAAAATGTAATGAGGCGCATTTATCAAAAATCGTTTGTTCGCACATTCGTGTGCCGGAGCGGGCATGTATCTTGTAGACTCGTATCTGTGTATCATTGTATCTTTGTATCTGCAGCAGCGGCACACATAAAAAATAAATATGTATGTGCGAGTATTTGATAATTTTGTGGTGTATCTTGGCCATGAACATGAATCTTTTTTGCCCGCTCGCCGAAAAACAGTCAAGAAACCAGCCAAAACAAAAGCGACAAGAACACAACAAACAACAACAACAAAAAAAATAAGAGAAGCAGCGAGCTAAAGTCTCTTGTGGTCTTTGTATGCGGCTGGAACCGGGGGGATCATCTTCAATCTTCAAGTTTTTTTTTGACCGACCGTCCGCTGGCCATAAATCTTTGTGTATATTGGACTTTTAGACGATATCAATGAAATTGTATCTCTTTATCCGCATTATTATAATATACGGATGCGAATGGTTCGCGCCCGCCTTCGACTGTTTTGATGTTCCCCAGTGCTCAGTGTTTCAGCTGGGGCAGCCGGGTGGAGGGGGCTATCCTGACCTACCTGCCCCCCGCTCTGCTCTGTGAACATTTGCAGATACTTCACGACATTATGAGATATTATTTATATATACACATTTTTTTTTTTTGGCCCTTCTCCTCTAAATACTTACTTATGTATATTTCATTATGGAATGCCTGGCTGACCAGGACGAGGACGATGAGAGGGAGGAGGAGCACTGGCTGAAAAATGCTCATTTTGATTGCCGGCCGTGCGGCATGGACAAAAGGCAGGAATTTCACGTGCGGGTGCCACAAGATAGATTGCCCCAGCCTGCATATTTATGTGCGAAATATCGTTGATACAAGCAGCAGCTCCTTATGGCAGTCGCCACATGGCAGGCGACTGCTTCGTCGCATCCTTGAGTCAGCCAAACCAAGAAAGAAAAAATTCCATTAAATGGGCCAAGTTGGCTTGCTTCGCTGCGGTTACAGGGGCCAACTGGGTAGGTTGCTGATGCAGCCACCACTCAGCCACCCAACCAGCCAACCAAGCATCCACCCAAGCCACCCACTTGGCAAATCTGCCCACTCATTGTCAGTGGCGGCAGCAGCAGCAGCAGCAACAACAATTGACGACACCCAGAAACACAAATCATATAGATAAGAGCACACAAAGGAATTTATTTCTATTTTGGCATTTTTCGGTCTCTCATTTTGCTTGTAATTTTTTTTCTTCTCCTGCTGCTTGCTGCTGCTGCTGCTGTTGTTGTTGTTGTTGTTGCTGTTTTTGTCGTTGTTGCTGCTGCTGTTTGTCCTCCTCCATCGATATTTTCGGCTATTTTCACCCCAAAGTTATTGCGTTTTAGATTTTTTCTTTCTTCATTCTACTGAGCTTCCGCCTACCGCCTTGGGCTGCCGCGCCTGCTACAACTTTTCCAGCAACCTCGAAACATTGTTGGGGGCGGAGGGGGCGGAGGGGGCTCGGGCACGCACCGGAAGCGCCGATAGCGCCATGTGTCGAGTGCGTGCGTGCGTGCGTTGCTTGCGTGCGTGTCCAGGGAGAGGTATATTCGCAGAGGGAGAGTGTGTCTGTGTGTGTGCGTGTGTGTGTGTGTGGGTGTGCTGTTTGTGGCGCCGTAGGGTGTTGCCACATCGTATTTCACCACCCAGAAGAGCGCCCCAATCCCCAACTCCAACCCCCTCCCGTCAAACAGAACCATCCGAGTTGTAGGCGTTCCGCTTCTTTCATTTTAATGGCGCACACGCATTTGCTTTCGATACAATAGATATGAACACACAACACACACACACACACTTACATACATATATGTATGTAGTATAGAATCTTACACACGCACACTCACCCACTGGGCCAACTATGTTTGTGTCGGGGCGCAGTCGTATTTTATTTTCACTCACTTAGTGGCTTTAATATTTTTCATAATCATATCATTAGTTGTACACCCAATGGGCTTAGTTGCTGTATCCCCTGGGGAATTTACTAGCTGATAAGATAATAAACAAATAAATATTACGAGCAGCACTCATAACACTCTGAGTGTAGCATTTATGTTCAATTTTAATATATTACTATTCATTTTTTAACAGAGTAATTTCTGTTTTTCTTTCCCATCACTTTCAATTTGAGTCGCATTCCAGGTTTCGTATGCAAATCCATGTGATACCTGATGTGAGCCACTCAAATTGTTATGAATGGATTTGTGAATGTGGGATTCGTGTGATTCGTGTTATTGCCACACATCAGTTGGCATTACTCGAATGTTGTTGACGGCAATTTGTGCTCTTGTCATATAATGTTAGGTTGCCAAACGAACTTAATCAAATTTGTTGACGTTCGCAATACGACAACGGCAACGCCCCTGCCACGCCCACTTGCCTCTGAAAGTAAGCAATTGATGTTAGCATTAGCCCGGCTCGAAGACAAATTATGATAAACGACCATTAAAATGTTGTCATATGTACACATATGTCTCTCTTCTACTCCTCATGTTGTTTGTTCTTGTTGCAGTTGTTGTTCTTGTTGCTGTTGTTGTTGCTGTTGGTGTTGTTGTTGTTGCTGGTCTCGGCTACCGTGCGCCGTCAGTTGGCGCTTTATTTATTGACTCACCTGATCAACTTGACTGATTATTCGTTTGCATGCACGCTTTGCCCCAAAAGCAACACAAACAACTACATCAGCAAAACAATGACAATAACAATGACAACTTCAACTTCATTCTGAACAATTGCAAAAAAGATACAAAAAAGATCGGTCATGTTGAGCACGTCGAAGATTATACACTCTTTTAGATCAGAGTCGAATTGCCTCCATTAAAAATTAAAATATTTTATATATAAAATATAAGATATTGTAATAATTCGAAAATTGGAATAGTTTGATTGGGGTATCCTATTAATCAAAAAGTTCATCCTACTGGAAGTCAACTTTCCGATCTTAATGATTTTTGGTTAAAATGTAGCTACTCACACTAGTGTTGGTTAAGATTGGTTGTAATTCCGAAGTAAGCAAAATAGTTGCTTATTCAAGAGCACGTCTTTTGGCCGATTGTTCCTATGGAAGCTATAGTATGGTTTTTAGTCAAAATCGAATTATGGAAGTAAGCTCAACTGGTGAGCTTAGCTAGGATAACAAGAAAGCGTCTTTTGAACGATCATTCCTTGGATATAGTGATCCGATTTGACCAGATCATACATACTTCCTACTGCATAAAAACTGATATATGTCAAGTTTTAGCAAGATTACTTATAAACTGATTAAGAATATAAAAGAATATCAAAGTTTGATTGGATCGTGAGTATATTAGTACATGTCACGAAAAAATGAATATACCCACTACAAGATTATAAAAACGGGCGACAAAATTTAAAATTTAAAATAAAAATCTGAATACCGGTAATTTGTACAAATAATATTAAAATGCAAATGATTGTTTTTCATGTAATAGAATTGATCGATAAATGTGATTACTCGAATATAAATAATATTTATACCATAAAATATATTATATATATTATATTATTAAATTATTATTGAATTATTTTGCTTTAGAATAAAATATGTAGCTAAGATAATTTACAAAAAATGTTGTAGGCCCTCGGTTGAAATAAATATCATTTTACATTCAATGCAACCGTGCATCGGTACATCCGAGGGTGGTTTGATGAGTACCTGACCTTGACGCCAGATGGTGCCACTATTGCAATATGACGTGACTATCGTATAGTACATAAACCTAAACAGCCACAGTGAAAATTTCAGTCAAATCGGACTACATGTCCTACATGAAATATTGGGTATGAGAAAGCTATCGGCGCGATGGGTGCCGCGTTTGCTCACACCAGACAATAAGCGCAACCGCGTGACCACTTCGGAGCATGGTTTGGCGCTGTTAAAGCGTAATCCGAAGGAATTTTTGCGTCGATTCGTGACTGTTGACGAAACATGGATTCACTGGTACACACCAGAGACCAAAGAACAGTCGAAACAGTGGACTTCACCTGGCCAGGTCAGGTACTCATCAAACCACCCTCGTATGTTAAGTCTCTCATTAATTACCAATACTGTAAACAAAGTAATCTTGAATAAACTTTGATTGAGTACAAATCGCTGGTGGGACTCAGTTTAATTTTCTTACCCAGGCATTCCCCGACGGGGGATTGAAAAACACCCACACAAATATAAAACAACTATATCGAAAATAAACTCGAATTCTTCGAAGCTAAGCAGATAAAAACAATGCACTCCACTTAAACTCAAATTAATTATATTTGGAGATAAAACTTTTGTTCTACATTCTAGATTTTACTCATTTAATTTTCAGTCAGGCAAATTTGATAAATGTCGCTTAGAGGAGAAGTCGACAAAATATAAATGAAACTTTATTTTTCAAGCTTGCACTTAAAATTCTACTGATATAACTGAAACCCTAAATGCAAATTCAAATGAAAGACAGAGAGAGAGTGAGAGAGAGAGAGAGAGAGAGAGAAGGGAGGGATGAAGATGCAAAGGCAACTCAGCTCGAGGGCAAAATCGAAGCGACATGCGAAACAATTCAAAGTTTCACGTCGTAAATTTGGCGCTCGACTTCATCGATCACTTTTGGGCTGTTGCTGTTGCTGTTGCCGTTGCCGTTGCAGCTGGAGCAGGTTGACTTATTTGCCCGATTGCCGGGCTGGAGCCTGAACCTAAAGCCGAGTTGAGGACGAGACAACCTGGGTCCCAGGCCTGTGTTCCTGGTTCCAGGGCTCGACTTCACTGGCTGAACGGCACGCGCGTCTTGTTTTTCTGGCTGTCGCTGTGGTTGTTGCTGTTGTTGTTGTTGTTGAAGTTGTAGTTGTTGTTGCAGCTCGTTGGAGCGGAAATGGATACCGAGGGCGCCCGCTAGCGGCATGTGAAAATATTTTCCAAGGTGAATGCCACAAAAGGGACAAACACAACACACACAACGATTCACATACACCAGCAACACGATTCCAGCTGAGCCCCCGCCCCCCACCACACAGTACCTTTACGTAACCCTCCCCCTCTCCAACCCCCCTCCTCCAGCCCGTATTGGTTGTTTGGGCCCCAATTGAATGATTTAGGGGCGCACAGTTGTCAAAGAGCAGCGATGCGTACGGGTCCACAGACGTGGACCTGCGAGCATGGCTTTCGTCCTGCCATTTGTGTGTGGTAAAGATCCCCCTCCATACACCTTCCCCCCACCTTTACATCAACATTTACGCAGTTACAACGATGGTGGGAGCGCCAAGTACGCTTTTAAAAGCGATTCATCCGCTCATCTGATATTTATTGCAGCACATAATTGAGTGTAAAATTGTCGGAAAAAACCCAACAACAACTGAAAAACAGCTGTTAAACTAAGGATTTCACATTTAACTGTAAGATGTTGCTTAAATATCATCATATATAAATTAAATTTGTCATTCGGGTCACTTAGAAACAGTCTTCCAATGTTGCAAACCGGTTCGTAAACCAATCAGCTTAGACCCGCAGCTTCAACTATTTTAAATCGATTAGAAGAAAGTCGTCGACTATCAAATTGTGGTCTATATAATATTCGATTAGTGATAGAGCGAGTTCAAACATTAAACATATAACGGCGATTAGCTCCATACATACATAAAATTATATAGAGAAAATCAGAGAATCACAGAATAGAGAGTCATTCAATAAGATAAAATGTCGAGGCTATAGATAAACCTAGTTATAAAATTAATTGCATAATTTTAACCATTGATTTTCCCCTAGAGAATTGAATAGATTTGATCTCAGTTTTTCTAAACTTGTAATTTGTTTAAGCCAATAAAATTTCAATCTATTCAATTCAATTTTAGATTGAAAATTTTGTTCCATTGATTTCTCTTAAAGCAAGATTTCAACTAAAATTCTATAAGTTTTCAATTCGATAAAGCTGATCAGAGACCCATTTGTACTCAACTATTAAATTTCAGATTGACAATTTGTGATTGATTAATTTTCCATTAAGGCAAGATTTGACCTCAAATTCTTTAAGTTTGTAATGTGGTAAAGCTGGCAATTTATATTCATCTCAATATAATACCAACATTTAGAATGATAAATACAATACAATCAAAAGGTTAGATTATTAAGAATAAATTATAAAGAGAAAATAGTTGTTCGACGTTAATAAAATAATTTTAAAACATTCCAAAATCAGTCAAAATCATGTTGTTATAAGTAAAAATAAAACAAAGTTGTGAGCGTTTTAGCCGCTATAGTTGTGGCCATGCATAGCAGACGGCAAATGGCCAAATGATTCTCCACTCAGAGAGAAGCCGTCGGGCCGGGCTCACATTTCCCGATTTGCCACTGTCGCTGCCAACGCTAATGCTAACGTCGACGTCGACGTCGACGTCAACGTCGACAGCGACGCGTTCGACTCGGTTGAGTCGGTTTGTAGGTCCGTGCGCGACTGCTGCGTAAATTTATGTGAGAAATCCCATTGAAAAGAGCAACGCGGCCGCTCACGACACAATAAAGCAAAATAATGGCACATTCGTCACACTTAACGCGGCCCGCATGCTGCCGTCCCTGTTGCACGTGCTGGCGTTGGCGCTGGTGCGCACTCGCTCGCACACACAGCCAACGTCAGCGGCGTCATCCATCTTGGCGAGGCGAGGCGAGGCGAGCGCTTGCTTTGCTCTCCGGCAGGCGGTCGAGCAAGCGACAGGCGAGAATGCTTTATGAGCGCACGCTGCAGCGGCTCCTCCCTGTTTGCGACGCGTTGCCAATTGCTGGCGGCGACGCTGGCCGAGGCAGCGACAGCGACAGTGACTGTGGCTGTGGCAGTGGCAGTGGCAGTGGCAGCGACAGCGCAAAGTTGGCCAAGTTTCGCTTGGAGCTGTTTGGAGTACCCTTTTTGCCTATTCCTATTTTTTTTTCTTTTTTTGTAGCAGCAGCATGTTGCACGTGGTGCGTGGTGGTGTTGTAGCCAACAAAGCAGCTGCTTCTCTTTTGCTTCCTCTTCATCGCCTGCCGCTGCTGATCTCAACAGCTGTGGCAACGCAAGAGAGCAGCACCAGCAAAGATGCGACCAGAGAGCGAGCGAGCAAGAGAGAAAGATGCTGAGCCATTTCGCTCATTTGGGGTGGTTCTGCGTTTCGTGTTTGTTGGTGTGCGTGTGTGCGAGTGTGCGAGTGTGTGTGCGTGCGTGTGTGTGTGTATTGTTGAGATTGTACGCCATGATTGTTATGCCGTCGGCAAATAAAGATTCCAAGTGTCCGGCAGCCATAACTCCTCACTGCAAAACTACTCAAATCATGAAACCATTTTGAAACAAGCGGTTTTCAAACTATTTTATTTTGGAATTTTAATTTTATGTTTATTGAATTCGCTATTTGCGTTAGTTTTTAGTGTGTTATTAATAAAAAGTAATTTTATTTTTTTTTTTTTTTTGAGCATCTAAATACATATTTTATAAGCATAGTTGTATTGTATTTTCATTAAATTGATGCAACTTAGTTAATTATAATTTAAATAGGAATTTGACTTGCTGCAAGTTCTTATTAATTATTTATTATTCTTCTATTATTTTTTTTATGATGTAATTCAAAATACCTTACTGTCTTATTTTAATATTTATTTAATGGCCTTCCAAGTCAAAAGAAATATCTTATCTGGCTATTTTTATATCCGAGTAAGAGTTCAAATACTGAAGCATATAAATGCAAGAGCTGATTAGTGAAAATAATGTACTATTGAGCTTTTCCTACGGAAACCCAATAATCCATTATCACCAGTACTATATATAGTAAAAGTTGTAAGAACTGAAAACATCTAAAGTTGGTATAAAATATTAATTTTGTTCAGCTTGTTATCAATTTGCATTTCTCTTCTAGTATTTCTGCATCTGTAAATCATTTCCGACTAAATATTAAATAAATAACAAATATAAATAAATACCAAAATAATTATTAAATAGCTAAAGTTTATCAAACATTGAGTGATTATTAAATAATAGATGAGTATAAAAAAAAACATACCAAACTGAAAACACAAAATCTAATCAGCATTAAGCATTCCCAGTGTGCACAGGGTCCATTTTAGCCGTCGCAACTCGATAAAGCAAAAGCCGCAAGTGGCCGCTGTGCGAATGTGAGTTACAAACACAACTGGAAACGGGCAACTGGCTGTGCCACAAGCGGTGGCAGTTCTCGCAAACGTAAATTTCGCACTCATTCACTCACTTGCAGAGAGCTCTAGAGCGCAAAATACGAGCAGAAGATACATTTTTTGTTGTGTGTGTGCGTGTGCGTGTGTGTGTGTGTGTGTGTGTGTGCTTGTGTGTTGTTTTTCGTTTCGTACTGACTGCAGATACTTTATGGCAGACGCCTGCGCTGGCGCTGACGTCGACGCTGAACGTTGGCGTTGACGTTGACGTTGCCGTTGACTTCGACGTCGGCAGCAGTAGCATAAATAACGTTAGCAGCGCCTCGGCTGCGGTTCTCTCTCGCGCTGTCGGCGCGTGAGTTTCTTATAAGATTATTTATATACTGTATTTTTTTTTGTTTGGGTGGGGGGGGGGGAGGTGGAGGGAGGGAGGGCAGTACGACGCAGTCGGCGCTGGCAGCGCTGCGACAGCGGCTGGCGCGTCGCTTCTGGATTAATAAGGAGTTCTCGCTTGGATTTTCACATGTATATGCTTTGAATTGAATGCTTTATGGGTTTAGTTTGATAGAAGTCGTAAAGAAATCAACATCACACAAAACAAAACGCACCCGTGTGCAGTGTAACCCGTGTATTTCACACGTTGCCCGTCGTCGTCGTTGTCGTTGTCGTCGTAGTTGTCGTCGCCGTTGCCGTTGCTGTAGTTGTCGTAGTTGTTATTGTTGTTGCACAGTCGGCGTTTGGGGGGCATCATCAGAGTATCTGCAGCAGCCAGCAGCCAGCAGCAGCTGAAAGCAGCGGCATCTTTTGGGTCTGTTTGCCCAAAACTATTCGGTCGCTTACGGTCGTCGTGGTCAGCAGCACGTCGCAGACAGTCCCGTTAAACGCCCGCCCGCCCGCCTGACTGACTGCCTGCCTGCCCGCCCGCTACGCTGGGGCCAATTGACAGCTCGTAAAAATCGTATAAAAATCATAATAATAACCATAACAATAATCGTAAAAAATTAGAACCGCAGGCAGCAGTCGCATTTTGGCCACAGCCAGACGCAGACATTGAAAATCGCGCGCGTTTTCTCTTTCCTCCTCTCGCGTTTTTATGATGTTGACCCATGTAGATACTTAAGCGTCAATAAACACCGTCTGGCAGGTGTCTGAATACGGCAAAACGCAGAATTGTGCAATAAGTGAATCAGTGTCAAGTTACACTCGTCACACTCAACCACAATTGAAAGTGATTGGCGAGTGAACGAGTTGAAATCTTAACATTTCTAGTCCCAAATCAAGCAATATTTACACAAACGCAGCAGACAGCCAAAAATCAAGGAAGCAAAGTATAAATGAAAGTGTGGCCCAAACACAAACAAACAACAACACAATCAAATAAAGTTTCGGTGAATAAAAGTGGGGGAACACGTGCAGAACTGCAAGTTGAATTCGTAATCTGAGGTGGATCAAGGATTTGCGCAGTCAAATTGGATACAGAAGGTGAGTTGCAACACGAAATGAAAATTTAGTTGCTTTGATTTTGTTTTGTTCGTGGTTGTGGCTACAATTCAACACTTCATAACTCAAAAGTTTTGGCTAGTTGCGAGCACATCAGTCAGCGGCTAACTGTTGACAGGCTTATTAGACATTTGCATAAATTCCAGCTACTAGAAACGGAGTCCAGGGTTCGAGCCAGATTCGGGCATCTGAACCACAGCTGGAACTGGTGCTGGCCACGAGTAATGGCCGCTTTGAACTTGGAATCGTTTTGAATTATTGCACATATCCTGGGCAACATAGTTTCACTTCCGCATGCGGCAGCCATTGCAGAGTGTGAGTGCACACTCACATACTCACACACTCACACACAAACACACACACACATACATTCACATAGACAAGCAGCCTGTGCATAGAAAATTTATGCGGCCATTGTTGCGGCACATTGTCCTTGTTGTTGTTGTTGTTGTTGCTGCAATTGTCCTAGTTGTCTGCCTCCTGCATATTTGTCGCACTCTCCGTGTCTGCTCTATTCCGCTCTCTTTCACTTTTGCATACTCGCTCTCTTTATCTCACTCCCTCTCACTTGCTCATTGCACTTGCGCTCAAATTTATTTCATTTCATATTTAAACTGCAGTTTTTGTTGTGTTTTTGTTCATTTTTTTTTCTTAACAAATACATAATAAATATTTATTTGACTCGTTGTTGATTTGCTCAATGGGCTTTAATGAACACGGCCGCATGCAGCAATGTGAACTTTCTTTATTTGTTGTTAACGCATTTGTACTAAATAAACAGCCAGTCCATTTTATTCAACCAATTTTAATCATCAACTGAGATTATTTGCACATAATTTATCGATTTAATCAGCTGGAAATGTTTCACAGCTGACAAAATCATAAACTCGGTTTTCTCTGCCTCTTTCCATTTATGTTTGCATTGCAAAAAGTTCATGATTTATGACCGACACACAACACTGGACAAATGGACTTGCATACTAAACTGATGCAGTTGGGAAACTGTCACTAGTTTCAGTCGGATCCACGTCAAGTCCAATATTGGGTCAACTATTTACGTTTAAGTAAATTGAGATGAAATATATATATTTATACGCTGATCCTACTAACAATCCCAACAGCAACATTAAGGATATATATTCTCGATCAGCACACAGATTCGAAAAGATTCAGCTATTTTCTGTCTGTCTGTCTGTGTGAACAAGGCGATGTCAGAAACGAAAAAAAAAACAAGATAATCATAGAGAAATCAGGTTTATTTCATTTAATCGATAAATATCAATATAAATCGATTTCTGATAGCAAACTACAAAATACTATCAGCAGTCTTACTATGTATTTAAAACTAAGTTCAGAGTATCTGCTAGTCGAGGTGTCTCGACTAGTGCATTTGAACTTCCTTTAGTAAGTTTTTTATCTGCATATCAAAAGCCTTTCTTAAATAATGACTATTTCAGAGATAACAAAAATTTATATTCATTCTAAACTACATATTTCTTCATTCTTTTTTATCTCTGTCGTTTCGTACCTAATCAATTTCCCATTAGATTTACAACTTGTCCGTCAGACAAGTTAAATTCAAGGTTCCGTCCGTTTACAAAACTTTCTGCATCTTTGATTTGAATCAGTTGAGCTTTTTTTGTTCGCCTGATCAAATTCTGACTATATTAACACGTTAGGGATTTTATGTGCTCGAATACAATTAATATTTTGACCTTTGGTAATAACATTTTTTAAAAATTTTTATTGAGTTTATTCAAAACACTTTCGGTTACGACCCTCTGTAGTTTTCTAACAATCTATAATTTATACTATAATATTTAAATTGAGATCAGTATCATTTCAGTTCTATATCAGCGATATATTTATTTACATTTTTTTTTTCTAAATTTGAATAACTATATTTCACAATATAGGTGTTTGGAATGAGCAATAAAGTAATAATTTTCTCTGGCTATGTCGTGACCAATATACCCACAATAATGTGTCCATAACTCGAATCAAACTCACACATTCAGACATGATATAAATCTAAATAATCCGGCATAAAAATGGCGACAACTGTTTTGTAAAAGCATTCATCACCGCCGACGGCAGAAGAAGACTTCACTAAGCAACAAAAACAATCGAAAACCTTAAAAATATATTCAGAAATGCCAACGAAACAAAGAGCGCTGAGAAAACAATACGCCAAAACTTGTTTAATTAAAACAGATACCATGAATTTGAATACTCAAAAACGTTAATAAATGACAACATGTATCTGCTAATTAATCAAATGCAAAATCCTAAATGAAAAAGAAAACAAACAAAATTGAACAAAGTTATATTTTAAATGGAATTTCACCGTTAAAATTGTCAAATTTTGTGCGTGTTTGTTAAATGCACAAATCGTTGGAATGAATTGACGACAATAGTTTTCTTGATAAGTGTATGCATTAAATACTTACATAAAGTACAATTTATATTAATTTATTTTTATCTTTAAAAGATAATCATACCTTGATGATGTTGACTAATAATAGACTGCTGACTAATTTAGTAAATGTGGTAGGATATATAATCCTTAACATCTAGAATTGCTAATCATATATTTCAATATTAAAATGGAACATTTTATTAACTCTCATCCAATTTATTAATTTAATTATTAATTCTATTTTATTTTACCAAAACTAAATCCCACTGTGCGAAATTTAAACAACATTAGCAAGCTACTTTTTTGGGGTATAAAGCAAATATTTATGGCAACTGATTGTTTCAGTTGCGGCTGTTCTTTGGCAAAGTTTCTCAAGCCAGTCAGGCACAAACGATTTAAGCCAGTGAATTTCAAGCGGATTTTCGGTCTTGGATTCCCTTTTATTTTGTTATGTTTTTATTTTATTTTTTATTTTTTTTGGCATGCCACTTGTTGTGGTCTTTTTGCTGTGCTATTTAATTTTTGTGCGGATATTGATGTAGTGGTGTGTAGCTGCAGTAAAAAAGGACTAACCAGCGCCCAGTTGCCAGTTGCCAGTTGCCCAGCATTGGGTGGCAATTTGCTGTGGCTGCAGTTTGTTTGCCTTCTAAGTGTGTGTGTGTGTGTGTGTGTGTGTGTGCTTGAGTGTGTTTGTTTGAGTGTGTTGTGGATTTTGCGATTTTGGAGCTAGCAGTCAGCGCATTTTGCGAGTGCACTCGAGCTGTTTTTGTGGTCCCAGCACGGCGTGGATACGAGTGAGTCTGAGTGCTGGAGTGTTGGAGCTGAAGTCAGAATCGGAATCGGAGTCAGAGTCAGAGTCAAAATCAGAGACGGGGTCTGTGCTTGGGCCGCCCAGCGGGGCGCTCTCGCAGTGACATTGCGCCGAGCGGGTGACAATGATTTATGGCAAAGAGATACGCGACAACGAACTCAAAAGGATGGCAAGTAAAAAAGTGCAGACAAAAAACCAGAGAGACACACTGAGAAAGAGAGAGAGAGAGAGAGAAAGAAAGTGGGCTAGAGAAATGCATTGGCTAGGCTAGAGTTTTGGCAAAACTAACTGAAAAATGCAGCTACCTGAAAGCAGCAGTTAGTTCGGGCACACCTTTAAGATTGCGAAAAATTCTCTTTTTTTATGCGGAAAATGTCCTTGAAACTGCAAAAACAACAACCAAAATCGAAGTCACCTCGGATGAAAGTGAAAACCTGCTGTGTGGTTTTTATTTATTTTTTTGTCACTTGCAGTTTCCACTGCACATGTCATAAAGCCATAAAGAATTTCCCGAATTATCATTAGGAAGTCACCTGGCGAAGGCCGCACAGTTCCCAGTTCCCAGTTCTATTCTCAGTCTCAGGTTATGCAATACTCATTTTCTACGGCCATAAAAATTAATATGCGTCCTTCGAAGTGGCAATTTTGTGAGCGTATCTCTGCAAATGCATCTTCGTGCCACAGCATTTAACTTTGAACCGCTGCGGCCCGAAGCTGCTGAGCCGACGGACTCTTGCCTCTTGCAACGGGCAGCGGGCAGCGGGCAGCGGACATGACTTTTGGCTTGACTTCGTCGGTTCGTCGGTTCGTCTTCCAGTCTGCATCCATTGTGTTTGAAGGTTACCTGTTTTTACAGTTGGCCATGCTGCTGCTGCTCTTCATCTCTCATATATATATATGTTCTGTATCCGTATCTGTATGTTTTTTTTTTTTTTTGTTTCTTAGTTTTTCATACTCGGCGCGAGGCAACGACCGAAATTATTATTTATGAGTTCGCATTGTTGTCGCCGTTTTGAAAGTGATCTGAATCGCCTGGTCCGGATCGTACAGACATACTTAGTTGGTTATCTTCTTGCTATCTGCAGTCTCCTTTGCCCAACAAGAGCAACAAGATCGGGACGAGAGCGTTGCATTTGTATTTTTACTTTCAGTTGAAAACGAAATTTCACAATAAATCAATTCATTTGTATGCAGTTCAATGTGTCATTTGAACATAAATCAATTGATGCTGCTTAGAATCCCGTGCCGTCTGCATTGTGCAAAGGATTAAGCAGACTATCGAACAAACTGCACTCGGAACAGTTAAGCAAATAGGAACTATAAAGGTCGAGATTGGTTTTGAAGTGTTCACATTATATGTAGATCAATTAAATATTTTAAGATAAAGATTTTGATTTATTTTTCTTGTCTGGATTTTGAAAGCTTAGCAAAATATTTTGTATGCACTCGAAATTGTTTGCATATTTATGTATCTTGAACTTTCCAGAGTACATTTGATCACTTTACTATTTTATTACCAACATTTGATTTAATTTATTAATGATATAAAATATACACGCTTTGATGGATTCGCAAATAGGGATATTCAAATATTTTAATTTATTAATATCTAATAAATATGTTGTACTTTTTTAGATTCTTAAATAAAAATATATATTTCATGGGATCTAGCAAAATATTTAGAATATTTTTAACTTCCAACATTTTCTCCCCTATTTTGAAACTAGTTCAATATTTCACCAGTTCTTTTTCCCATCCAAATGCACTTTATTGTTTTGTCACCTACAACTGGGTTTGTGAGTTGTGCCTCATATTTTTCCACCATTTATTCGGGACTTCAATTACTGTTCCCTCAGAATGGTGCTGCATGTGTGCAGTATGTGTGTGCGGGTGTGTGTAAGTGTGTGTTGCACTCACAGTCAAGCCATAAATCACATTCACTTCTAATATTTTCACATACACATCACAATGGAGAAAATTGTGTGATTTATCTGTGTGAAGAAGTCAATAACTCATAAAAAATCGACATAAATCTCCGCTTGAGTTGAGCATCGTAAGACGCTACCAGAGGCCACAGAACTTGGGCCACCCTCCAACAACAACTGTTCCCTAACTGTTCTCAACTGCAACGCAATTGTCTCAATTGCAGGGCGACAGCGGCCCATGAGGTATGTCACTGGATGACATGAGCTCGATGACAACATATGTTGCATAACATTTGCATATCGCAACAGAGGGCGGCGGCAAAGCTGCGGGAGTTCCTGGAAACCGCGGGCGATGCGCCGACGGTAGCCGGAGATGTCCAAACAATGACAAATATGAATATCAATATGGAAATATTTGGGTATTTTTCAAAAGTAGACCAATTTTTTAAAGCAATTATCAACGCTCTAAATTTTAGCATATTTTGTTGACTTTGGATTTTCTAGATTTGTATCTTGTCCTCAAATGTAACTGCTGGCTGCGTTTGACTAATTTCAAACGCACATGCCGCCCAGCAACAACAACAACAGCAACAACAACAACATTAACAAGAGCAACTCATTGTTCAAGCAGCACGAGCTGAAAAATAAAAGAAAAAACTAAAAACTCAGTCGAGAAAAGTCGGCGTGCAAAAAAAGCAAGCGAAGCCACTGCGAAATTGTTCTATAAAGTTGGGCGGCAAATTTTTAAAATAAAAAGAAAAAGCGGCAACAACAAGAAGCTAAGGCCAAGCGACGAGGAATACATATATGGATGCATGTATGTATGTATGAATGTACATATGTAGATGTCGACATATCTGTATCTGTATCGGTATCTGTATCTGCATGTGTATCTGTATCTTACTCACTGGCCATGGGTAAGTTGGGCTTGTGTGAGTTTCGCATACAGAAAACATGAAATAATTCGTTTGGTTGCCGTTGCTCTAAGCCAAAGTCGAGCCAGACCGACAAACTACACGAAAATGTCGCTAACAAAACGCAAGCACAAAAAAAAGCAAAAAAAACTTTAAAAAAAAACCACAAAAAAAAACAATGTCACACATGTCAAAGTTGTAGCAGAATGACACAAATGCGGCTCTCGAATTGCTCACTAGCCCGCACCGTCTGCGTCTCAGTCTCCGTCACCGACCCTGGCCCCGGGGACCCCAAACCGAATCGAACCGAACCCGTAGCTCAGCTCCGGGCAGCGTACTTGGCTCTGAACCTAACAAGCTTCGACCGGCCACGTTGTCTGACCGGCGGGAATCGTGTCAGCCCCAAAAACACGAACCAGGTCCAAGAGTCTCAAAACCCGCGATGCGCATTTCGTGGAAATGTCACAATTAAAAAGGCACAAAAATCTTAGGAAAGACTTTAACCGGAATATCAGAAATCGTGTCAACGTCAACATGTTTCTGCTCTGATTTTTCATTTGCCAAACCACAAATGCGAAACGAGCCATTGCCAAAAGGGCAAAAAGACTTAGCCATAAAATCACTCTAACCGTGTTACATGACTACTAACTTGGCTTCTGATTTTGATTTGATACTCAATTAGTTGAGTTCTAATTGTAGTAGCTACTACCAATAAACCACTTTTTAGTGAAGTAAATTTAGGGGAGGACCAGGCTGTTGATTATTATATATAAATATATTTGAATTTTTTAAGTGAATAGTTTAGGTGATAATACTGATCACAGTAAATAATAAATTATAAAGTTGAGGTTTCTTTAGCTGATTTGTTTTCAATGTATTAGAATTGCGAAAAGTATAAAGTAATTAAAAATTCAATAAATAAAAAACAAAATAAAATTTTTAGATTAAGTTTAACCTGAGTTTTTTTATACAATTAGATGAGTTGTTGAGGTTACTATTAGTAGTTATTACCAATAAACCACTTCGTATTGAAGCAAATTAAAAATTCTTTTGTTTATTTGAAAGGGATAAATATTTGAAAGGCATAAAACGATTAAAAATATGAGCAAATAAGAAACAAATAGCATACATAAAAAAAAAATTGGAGATTAAATTAAACCTAATTTTTTTATACAATTAGCTGAGTTATTAACGATAATAATATAATAATAATAATATTAGCTATTAATAATAATAATTATAGTAGCTATTACCAATAAACCACTCCGTATTGAAGCAAACCCAGCGGAGGACGAGTAATTTGATTATTATATATAAATATATATATTTGGGTGACATTCTTATAATAAAGACTATGAATTCTGATCAGAATAAATAACAAATTAAAAACTTGAAGTTCCTTTTGTTTATTTGCGAAACGTATAAAAATATTAAAAATGTGGTAAATAAGAAAAAACATAGCAAACATAATAAACAAAAATCTAAGATTAAGTTTAACCCCATATTTGTTATATGTGGGACTAGTTTTTCATTCATAACAAATTAAAATAGTGGTTTGATGAACTGAAAATTGTGTGGAAAGTTGAATGAAATACAGAATCTCAGCAGATCAAGTGACAAACGCCATGCGAGGCAGCATCAAATGCGGCAACCATGATGCCTGACTCATTCCGTCTAAGAAAGTGTGTCAGAGAGAGAGAGAGAGAGAGGGAGAGGCGAAGAGAGACAGGGAGAACAATAGTTGAAGCGGACGCAGTAAAGATGGTTGAGCACAAAGAAAATGGGACTTAAGTGATGCGTTAACCTTTGGAAAGAATTTTCTTTCATTTTTATTTTTGTAAATTGGAACTTGCGGGTGAGAAACTGAAATCGAATACCAGTATCTTTATAATTATCAATACCGATGACCACAGATGCCTCACATGCATGTGTGTGCAGGGGCAGGGCAATCTACATACACAATGAGAGTGAGAGAGAACGCAAGAGAGAGTGAGAGAGAGAGAAAGGGAGAAGAAGCAGCAGAGCAGGGCAATGTCTACTTCGACGACGAACAAAAATTAAAGCCCATTAATCATTTTGACTTATTTCTTTCCTTTTTTCGTCTAAAATTAATCTTGATGCCAAGCGTTGCCAGGCAACGCGGCAGCCCGGGCCCAGTCCCAACGCTCAGTTAGAGAAAGGAAGAGTGAGAGAGAGGCGTGCAACAGTGGGAGAGAGAGAGAGAGAGAGGGATGGCATTATGGCGTTGCTGTTGTTGTTGTTGTGCGGATTATAAGGGCAGCGCACTGACGAAAAAAATATGAAAGCCAAAAAAGATGTGGATGCAAAGAGGCAGCTCAACTGGGAATCAGCTTCGAATTCGCATCCAAAAAAAAAACTAATATATATATATATATATATATATATGTATTCAAGCTGTCCCCCTACCCTCCCCCATCCGGATAGCGTTCAGATTAGCAAGCCATCTCTCTTGGCCATTGTTTGGGCTTCGCAAATTCCCAAAAATAATTTAAAACAGATTAAACCGTTACGGCTGCCATTTGCACCACATTGCGTGCACACACACAACCACACACACACACACACACTCACACCCCGTTTCAGCTGAGACTGAGCTGAGACCGGATACAGGCTGGTTGAAGATAGATTGAGAGAGAGAGAGGGGGGTACACATGCCAGGGCAGTGACATTGCGGCCCCCGCAAATGAATTTGAATTTGACCAAATGTCTTGCGAAACTGTCGCCCAGTCCCCTTTCGATTTCGTCCTGTGCCCTCCCCTGGCAACCGCCCCTTTTTGTGCATATGCTGCAAATTTGCCACTGTCTGGCTGGGGGTTGGGTTGGGTGTGCTGCTGTCGAGTGCCTTCAACAGGGCGGGGGGAGGTGTGGGGTTAGTACGCCGAGTGGCATACTTAAGGGCGCGTCTGCAGCAACGAGAGAGTGAAAACAACAGGGCGGCCATAAAACCGTTTAAATCAAACGGCTGAACAAATTGGTTTCCTTCGAGTCGAAAGCTTTATGCGCCAGACAAACGAAATCCGATGTGCTGCCAGAGTGAGGAGGGACGAAGTGGGTGCCGTTGGGGGATGAGTTCGGGTTTTAGGGGTTGCCTAAGCAGTCTGGTTGTGCCACTTCATGATGTGCTAAGAAGGTGTGCAGAATGCCAAATACAATTCACGAAATGTTATTATTAGTCGAACGAGTTTATGAATTCCATTTAATGTTTTATTTCTTTATTAACAATTCAAATTATGCAAAAAATACAAAGTAAACTTAAAAATTAAAATTTTGTAAAGCAAATGATTTGTTTCTTGTTTCTTGACCATGAACTGAACCTTATCTTTATGAAGTCGTTATATTTATTGTGTGGCAGAGCTGCACACATATTCGTAAGCCCATAAATTTTAGTTTTGATTATTTGTGCTAATAAAGATACATTGCCCCAATCTGGGCTCTGTGGAACTTGCACTCGGTCTGCTTCTGAAGTATACTTCACCTGAGTCTGTCAGGTATGAGAGACTGTCCGTCAGACAGGCTGCTGACGAAAGCAAAGCCCACAAAACCCACTCAAAACTGCACGACTCTGATTTGCATGTAAATTGTCTAAGGAAGTGATAAACGGCGGTGGTCAGCGAACTCTATAAACTGGCGACGTCTGCCATTGCTACATGGAACGAAAATCTAATAAAAATTACGTTCTTATGGCAATGCAGATACGACAAACACACACACACACACACATGTTGTAGAACACACACACACTCCCATTTGTGACATGACAGAGAAGATGACAAATTGTCGGGCAGGCTGACTGACAGGCGCGACAGCAACGGCGAATGTGGCAACAACAACTTCCAGACACTTCAAGCCGCAAGTGCACTGCAATTAGTCAAAGTGGCCCAAGGTACGACTACTGCCAACAAACAAGCAAACAACAGCCAACAACAATAACAACAACAACAACAACAACCACAATAGCCAAGCTATTTTGGCTACAAACCAATAAAAAAGTTATAAAATTATGAGAAGCCATCGCGGCAATAAAAGTGTGATAAAATGTTGCTTCCAAGAAAAAAAAAAAAAAAACAAAAAACAAAAAAAAAGAAGCAAAAACAAAACAAAAGGAGACGCGTTGCTGATGCGCCAATGATGAAGGAGGGGTCTATGTGACCGGTGGCACGTAGCTTCACGTTGAACGTACCACGTGCGACGTGCGTCAACTTGCGGCAATTATGAAGTCCGTGTCCACAACGTGCGGCACTTGCAACGCCGTCGGCGCCCCACCAGACACCAGACACAATAGACACTGGCACCCAAACGTCAGTTATGCACCCAAGAACTAAAACCCAATCCCAGACCAAAGACCCAGACCATTTGTGGCAGGTGTTGCGACTGTCTGCGCTGGCACCGTGGCCCGGCTGTCGTTTGAATCAATAAACCCTGATTAGACAACGACAAGAGTGGCCCACAGACTTATCGACTCCAGCAAATCGTCTGCCAATGCATCCGCAATAAAAAAATAAAAAAATAAAAAAGAAAATCCATTTGCTCTTGCGCATTCCAACTAGCCAACTAGTCAGCCAGCCAGTCAGTTAGCCAGTTAGCCAGTCAGCCAGTCAGCCAGCTAGTCAGTCGCAATTATGCAATCGCCAATCGGCAATTGGCAATTGCCAACTGCAATTGGCTCAAAGTGTCGTCGTTGCGTCACGTCTTGATGCCGCCTCGATTTCAAGGCGGCCCACTGTGCGTGGGGGTCATCCAGCCGGACACTGGGCGGCACTACAAATCGCTGGCCACCGTCCAGAGATTATCAATGCTAATAAGCCGGAGGGGTGGGAAAGTGGGGGGGGGCATATATGCAGACGAGTCGTGCGGTTTGTGGCACTGGCTACTCCACTCTTGGCTGCCCACTTGAAACTTGTATCTTCAATCATCTAAATCATCTATGAAATGCAAAGATAACTAAATACTTGTTTGCTCTTATTCAGCTCAGCGTTCGCGTTGCGTGACCAAAAAAAAAATATATATATACATACATACATACATATATATGTATATATGAATTATGTTTTGAGGAAAAAAATCTGTTTAAATTAGACATATTTTGACAAACAATTTCCATGTTTTTTATACGTGTTGTTTTTTAAAAAGTGGCAATGAAATAATTAAATGACTTATGACAAAGAATTCTTCATGCCCTTGCAGAGGGTATTATTAGAGGCAATGAGACGATCCCATGTTAAGAACAATTTTCGTCTTTTATTCTTCATTAGTATTCTAAGAAGTATACGAATAATTTGATGTTAAAAAAGTGTAATTTTTTATCCTATGGAAAAACTGAATGTTGTGTTTCTTAATTTATTTTTTATTTTATTCTAATTTTGTTCTTTGTTATGAAATAGTTTTTTTCAACAAGACAACAATTTCAAAATAATTAATAAGTTGTGAGTATATGTAAATATGTATATATTTATATATATTTTTTTATTATCAGCATCACTAGACGAGTCGATATAGCCATGTTAGTCTGTCCGATTTTTGCTATAAGACTAGAAATGTGTAATTTTGAAGGTTTTTTGTAACTTGGTATATATCCGTCGATTTGTTTAGATCAGACCACCATATCATATAGCTGCCATAGAAATATGACTCTATGGTCAGATAGATAAAAGTGGACGTGGACGAATTTTTCAATCTTTGTAATATAACGAATAAGGAATTCTCAGTTTGCAGTCAGTCAGGAAACAGAAAACATTTAAGTAAAATTTGTTTAAAAGTACACAAACATAATTGTTTTTCAATCTTCTATAATTTAATTGTCAAGAGATTAACTCTTTAATTGATATTATCATTAAGTGTGCTTCTTACTTGATTTATTTGATTAATAAATAAAGTGTTTTTTCTTGTAATTCTCATTGTTGACTTGTTAATAAATGAAATTGTTTCACACGTAACATGTTGTCAATTAAAAATTAGATATTTAAATGAGCTACAATGATTTTGCAATCAATCAAATGCCAAACGGTAAAGTAAATAGAAATGTGGCAGGGAAAGGTGGACAAGGGGCGGGTTAAGTTTTACTGGACAGGTTGCCTCAGGTTGGGGCAGCGATATGATATATGCATTATTTCGCTTTGTCACAGTGGTTTGCTCTCTGTCTCCAACTCTCTTTCTCTCCCTTTCTCTCTCTCTCTCTCTCGCTCTCTCTCTTTAGCTTGTTACGATTATACGTGTGTTTCGCTAGCAAGCGGCAATAAATCTTGTAATCATAATAATTTGTTTCAATGTTAATGCCTTCAAAATATCTGAAAACTCAATAAATAACAAAACTACATGTTCGTGTGTGCTGTTAATGTCATACCATGAGATACTTCATATATCATTCCGTTGCTGCCGCTGCCGCTGCTGCTGTATTGGCCTGGCTTAAAACCTGATGCCAGCCCTCTGCCAGGTAGTTGACTTGCGCCTTGATTTTTTCTTTCCTTTTTCGCGTTTTTTTCTTTTTGGATCGGTTTTTCTGGGCAAAGCAACTTTTGTGACGCAACGGCCCAGAAATGCTGGAGCCCCAAACTGCAACGCACTCTGACGATATAGGGGCTGGGATTGCGATTGGGGATTTACTTGACTGCAGAACAAATTAATCCAAAATCAGCAAGAGACAAGCAAGAAATGAAGTAGACGACGACGCGGAGAACATGCTGCATGGTCTGGGGCAAGCAGGTGGACGAGAGTCAAGGGAGGAGGAGGGGGGAGGGGAATTTCGACATTGTCGTCGTTGTTGTCGCTTTGAGGCGCGGCCTGAGGCAGATGAAGCTCAAGTGTGAGGCCGGATGACAACGCTTGGGGTTCGATATCGATATCGACTTACCAGCAACACCCAATAACAACATCGACGACAAGCACACACACTCACACACACACACACACACACACACACTGTATAGTCCTGTGTGTGTGTGTGTGTTTGCGATGCATCCAATGCTGAATAACTCAATTAATTTCTGTCACCTGATTTATCACCTTTCGTGTATTTTCGGTGTACGCGTCGCAAAACAACTTTTAATTTCAATTTTATTTATTTGCATTTTTATGATCTCACTCTCAATACACATTCACAAGTAGGTGGCCAAAGCAAGCCAAATGCAATTGGCAATTGAGACATTGCCAGGAACCCATGCTACCCATACCCATTCCAATACCCATTCCCATACCCATTCCCAGTCCCCACATCTCCATCCTGTACCCAAGACCCAACTCGTTTGCGGACTGCGTTGCACTTGAAAATTAAAATGTTTTATCTGTCGGATATGCTGGGGAACATGTTATTAGCGCAGCCTCTTGTAATTTGCATAAAAAAGGAGATGCCAGCCTCAGCCTTGGTCTCCGTGTGCCTGGCGACTGGGTTGGCTATTAAAACATTCCGCTTAACACTTCCTGCGACAAGAGCTCAGCAGACCTTACGAATCAATTGCACAATGGTGCCACAACGCAGAAAGTCTACACTTAAAATTCCTGACTCTCAGCCATTTGCGATAAGACAAGTTGAGTTGCAGTTGCAGTTGCAATTGGTGCAGCATTCGGGCCCGGTGTGAAAACCGCTTTATCACAACTCCTAAGAGTTTCTCAAAGAGATTTATTATGCTTTAGAGACTGTTTAGATTCTGCTTCTATTTTGAAATAAATTTAATATTTAGAAAGCTTTAGAATTTAGTTTTCAAGATTTTGTTCAATTATTTATTTATGGTATATTGCTTAATTAATGAGCAGTGGCCAGCTCTCAATTATTTTCAATAATTTGTCAGAAGTTGAGCTGGAAAGTCAACTAAAAATAGGAATTGTAGTTCTAGCGTGGCCCACTGTGCCGCAACCAGAACTGTGACTACAATTTTGTGGATATGCTGCGGCCTGAGACATCTTTAGCGAGGTGAAACTAGTTTCTCAATTAAGCAGCGCATCTCATCTGTGAGCCCAACACATGTGTGTGTAGTCATCAACGATGGACGCACTGCATCCGTCCAATTCGTCAAGGAACAGTTGCAGCACGCCCCGTTTGGGGCGTTGAACGTGCGATTGGCTGCGAGGAGTGCATACAACAAGAGGCAAATGCAACAGCAACAGCAAAAGCAAAAACAAACGCAGATGTCGGATGTCTCGTAGAAAGCATATTTATGGCTGTGGCATGTTATGAATACACCCAAGAGACATTTTTCTTCTTCTCACTTGGGCGACGCAGCCGCCGCCGCCGCCGCAGCCGCAGCAGCAGCAGCAGCAGTTGCAGCAGCTTCAAGACGACAAGTTGAAAATAAGACGGCTGCAATGGCCCTGATAAAAGGGGGGCTGGTGTGGGGTGTGGGCGGGTGCATTGCACTGGGCGCTTGAAAACGAAAAGGAAATCTAAAAATAAGCAAAACAAAAACCAAACAATAACAACAACAACGACAACAACAACAGCAACAACAACAAGCAAGGCAAGTCGAGAAGCCCGAGAAAAAAAAGGAGGAAAAACGCGTGCAGCGTACGGGAAATTCTTGATCAACCATAAATCTTGGCACCAGAGCCATCCATCTATCTCGCTTGGCGCGTTCCGTTCAGAGCCAAAGTTGTTTTCTATGTTGCAGCCAGCCCCCTCTTGCCCCTGCCCCTGCCCCATCCTTGATGCCAGCGTCTTGTGTTGTTTTTCTACAAATTCAGTTTTCAAAAATAAAACATTCTTCTTAGTCTGGTTTTGTTTTTGGCTTTTATCTGTGTTGTATTCGTTGTTGTCTTTACAAAACAACAAAAAAACAAGCACGTGTGTGTTTCAGGTTGCATCTAGTTCCATTCGGCTTTAATTAAAATCAATGGACTCTGAATAGATAACTTATAATCGAAATTCAATAAGTGTTTTGTATATTTAAATAGTTCATGAATAAATTCATTTAACTTTTGTTTAATTTGTGTATTTTTTATATTGAGAAAATTACACAACGAAGTAGGTTGAACATCATTTGTTTAAATTGTTGAGAATTCTTTTAAGCCATAAGCATTTTATTTTAATTTCTTCTTCTTCAAATCCTAGTCAAGGCGACCTTTTATCTTATGTAATGAAATCTAGGCAGCTGGAAAACAACCAACTTGAGCTTTAAGGTCGAAATTAAGAACTCAAGTTCGTTTCATGTTTTGGCTGTTAATTAATAAATCATGTCAGCGTCAGGCGCATGTGGGGCGGGGGAGGGCTGGGATTAAATGTGTCAAATGCAAACACGCAGGCCCCCAGCAGCGGCTTCAGTTGCGACTCCAACCAGGCGGGAAGGAGCCAATGCCTGGCCAGGAAATGTCAAGAACGAAGTTAACCGAACACGAAGAACAAAACGCCGCCGAAAAGAAGGCATTTTCATGTTAAGCGACAACTGAAGGCATTCCAAAATGTCAGAAAGGGGTTTTTGGTGGGTGGACAGGGGAAGGCTGCCACATTGGTATGGATTGGGGGTGTGGCTTGGCGCCGCCCTTGCACGCACCTCGCCCAAAAATCGCAGCTGACGCGAAAAGTTTTAGTAAATTAAATTAAAGCTGCGTGAAAATTGCCCTATATGTGTAGCTAGGTAAATAATATCAAAAAAGTATATGAATATATAGGTGTATATACCACACGTACACACACACACACACACACACACACACACACACACACAGTGCGAGTGCGTGGCGAAAATGAAAAGAAATTGGGAAAGTGCGAGCGGGATGGCAAATGTGTGCGAGTGTTTGGCAAAGGAAATGATAAATGGCGTGGTAATATAAAAAATGGGGAAAACAGCGGGCGGCAGCTAAAAAAAATGGAAAGAAAAACAAAAACAAAAAACAAAAGAAAACACAAAACAACTAGAAAAACAAACAAACGAGTCACTTGCTGTGCAGACAACAACAACAACAATAAAAAGAGGAAAAAAACGAAAACCAAAGTTGATTTTTCCCAACTTTGCTGGTCAGAAACAGCACAATAATATAAAAAACGAACCGTACAAAAAATGGGCGCCGCATTCAAAATGAAAATGGAGGCATGAAAAATAACGAATAGAATAGAATTTTCTACTTGGAAACATTTTTGGGCTGGTTATTTTCTCCGTTGTCTATTGCCATGGCCAGAAATCGCCTGCTTCGTTCCTTCTGTGTGTTAGCGGGTTTTTGTGTTACGCAATGCCCAAGCCCCAAAAAAGTATTCCCCGACCCCCGTTGTGTGAACCCTTGAAACCCCAAAAAGCAAACACACCCAGTGACCCTAATTTTGGTCCTCAGAGAAATGCCGTTGCCATTTGGCCCACACTCTTTTGTTTTAATTTCATTTATGCCTTCCGTTTTGGCCACGTTGTTGGTGACTTTTCCGAGTTGTGCCTTGACTTATTTCGCCTGCTCCCGCTTCCTAAGAGTACCTGCTCCGTTTGCCCTTTTGTGTGATTTTCGGCATTTATTCAAATGCGCCAAAAGTTAAGAACTCTATTAATTTCATCAGCGACATTCGCGTTTAGATTGAAGTAAAGTGATACGGAGTTGGGTAGGTAAATATTTGATTTGCAACTGCCTCTCCTGGCTAGATGAAGACATTAAATATTTTACTTACCACATTTTCATTTGTTTTGATATGCAAAACGATATTTAACACAATTTACTACACTCGCCATTGATATGCAATTGTGCAATTATGAGTAGAATATATTTTGAAATGTTTTACTTTAATCTCATCAATCATGGGAAAAACGGTAGAATGAGATTGAGTAAAAAGCTCAAGGAAGTATTTTAAAACACCACCAAGCTTACATATTCTTGATCAGTTTCACAAGCCCAGTTCTTTTGTCCGTATGTATGAATAATTCTATCACAGAGACTATATAAGCTAGAGATGTGGAATGTAAGTTACCGTATCCTCTCAATAACTCCTCTTGTTTGGAAAATATCGATATATATCGATTTATGACAGCAATAAAAGATACAATTGTAACGTCATAGGCTTACAATATATAATATATCCTGATTGTCTGTTAAGTTTTCATTGGGTTCGTATGGAAAACACTGATTTTGTAAATATATCCCCCTTGGAAATAAATTAGTTCTGGTTATATTTGATCAAATTAAAACTAAGTCTTTGATACAGATATAGAATTAATTGCAGGAATATATATAGTACTCGATTTTCAGCTCTCGCTTTTCGTTTGCTATGTCAGAAGAGCAAATGAAAGTCGCCCCCAGCTCTGCACTCAGTGTCCGGGAATAGCTATGGCAAAGTCACCAGACAAGCGACGCAAGTCTAATAAATAAGCAGCGGGTTGCTTTAGGGGCGCCTCTGAATCAGATATTCGACATTGGGCCACATCCTCGGGGTTGGCTGACTTATCTGTCCCGTTTTATCGAAGCGAATGCGAATGTGCAACGCATGAATGAATAAATGCCAAATGGAAACTCGCCTGCGTTCGGCAATCGACAGGACTCAAACTTGCGACGGCGGCCAGGCTGGCGCTGTTACCCCGCCCCCTTCCCCGCCCACACTTTGATCCTTTTCTCGTATCTCCTTGTTTCTTGCAATTGTTGTTGCTGTGTTGACGAGCGTTTGTCTGCCACATTTAAATTGCCTGCCGTCGTCTTTGCCCTGCTGCTGATAAGACCCGTCGCATTTGCTGATAAGGCCAAGGCTTTGCCAGCAACAAAACATATAGAGAGTGAAAGAGAGAGGGAGAGAGAGAGAACACATGTTTCCTGTCAATGGCGAGGGGCAAGCAGCCAACGCGCAACTGCCACGCGTTTCGCATAGTTTTGCATTGAAACTAGCCGGTCGCTGAGTCTTGGACGACCTACGACGACGACCACATTGCCCTTTGGCCGTGGCTCCGCTCGAAGAGGAGCAGGCGGAGGAGGAGGAGCGGGGGCAGGAGGAGAATGTCTGCGATATCTCATTTTTATAATTAAAACACTTGGCAGGACATGTGCTGCATGTGGCAGCATTCCACCAAACATGCCAGCAGTGCGCCCAACCGTTCATTCCACTCCACTCCACTCCCCGTCTCCGCTTCCATTTAAGTCCGGGGTCTGAGGGTGATGTTTATCAGCTGCCCGAGGCCCGAGACCCGAGCCGCTGTCGCTGTCGCAATGCTAACCCGTAAACGTATCCTGGCCAACAATCTAACCAACTGACTTCAGGGTAGTTGAACTGCCTAACCGTGTGTAAGGGCTGCTCTGCGAATACAGCTAACGAATCCTTCGCTTGGCAATCAGTCCAAGCTCCGTTTGCGAAAGTGAATCATTGAACGAAGTTCACAAGAATAATATTTACATTCATTTTTGTTTACCTATTTTCAAGTGTAGCAATTGTTTAATCGATTTCAAAATGTTTTAATTCCAATGACACTAGCTGAAATTATTCAAAGTATCCCAAAATATGTTTTCTAATTAAGATTCAGATTAAATGCCAGTTGAGGACACATTTGAGTTGAGTTGCTGAAACATGCGCCAAGAGCAGTCTATTAATTAGTTTTAAATAAGTGGTTGGTCCAAAATTAATAAGCCAATTATTCCATTTTTCCATTTCAGGTAAGTGCCGCACCAAACTATCTGGAATTATCGATATGTTGAGACTTAGAGTGTGCTGAATCAAAAGATGGTTAAATGCAATGCTGTTAAATTCATTTGAGGCACTTTTAAAGCAATGCGACAAAAAAAGACATAGAAAACTTTGCAGACCATAAAAAGCGCAGCACGTCAAAAAGTTTGCACAGAATTTATGAGTGCAGCTAACGGTAAGTTTGAGCGCCCCGCGGCTAGTTGGGACCAAGTACAAGTCCAAGTCCAAGCCCCAACGGCGACTGGCCGAGTTTATTAATTTAAAAAGGAAATTCTCATTTAGTCACCTTTTGATTTAAGCCCCGCAACGAGGCGCTTGGACTGCTTGGATCCTAAGGGTTGCACCTCCAGTGGTAGCATAGACAGCGGAGACAGAAGGGAAAAACAGAGGACAAAGTGTATTTTTGTTAGGTTGGTTAGTAGGTTGCACAGTTGGTCGACTTCTCGTTAGGGGCACTGGAATGGAAACCGAAATCGAAATGGTATACAGTTCCAGCAGGGTGCATGTTGAGAGCCAACTGGCGCTGGCAAATTTGGTGCACAAGTTAAGACGTGCCACAGTGGTGTAAGCCTCCAAAAAATTATAATAGAAAAGTACTAATATGACATTCTTTTATGAGTATGAGAATCTAATATCAATATTATATTTTTCTCTGTTTTAGATACCTACTAAAAGATGGTATTCCAATATTTCTTTGCATTCGTATCTTACTCAAATAGGATATTCAATTTAAGGAGTATCAACCATTTTTAGCTCAAGCAACCCCTTCTCCGATTTTATAGTTTATTATAAGCCCATTTATTGCTTTCTTTTTTTTGTTTTTTTTTTTTGTTCCACTGTGCGTGTGGTTGGCTATGCAAATAGGCACGTACGAGTCCATTCACATGGATTCGTATTTTTCATTTGTTTCCCATTTTGGTGGCCCTTTCTTTTGCCGCTGCGTTGAAATGCATTCGTTTATCGCAATGCTGATGAGGGGGGAATGTTGATGTTGCGGGGTGTTCTTGGGCAGCTTTTGTATTTGGTCGTGGTGAGTTCATTTAAACCCATTCAGTCACTTGCGCCCTTTTGCAGCCATCGCTTAAATATGCAAAAGTCCGCGCTGTGTGTGTTGCAGTGCAGCAAATGCAGCAACAACAAAAACCACTCGGTAATCCCCACATCCCCTTCTCAGCAGACAGCACGACGCTGCAGTGGGGGTGGCAATGTCGACGGGGGCGTTGCACTGTCGCTGAGTCGCTGTCTGCGCAGCGCAGCCACTGAAAGCGGGTGGGTGGGTGGTTGAGAAGGGTTGCTGCGACTGGAGGGTGGTGGTGCTGCCTGCCATAGTTCCACCCCCGCAGATTGCATGCAAATTGGTTAAAGTGTGAATTTATGTGAGAAATATTGTTTGCTCTTGTTATGCGCACCCATATCGACACACTCACTCGCACTCACACACTCACACTCACACTCACACTCACACTCACACTACTAACACTCAAAGTCTCGACAAAATGATTTAAGTTCGTATGCAAATCGTTGCCGACTTTGACTGACATTTGCCGCGTTCGCATTTGAATTGCAATTGAAGCGCTTTTCGTTAGATTTTTGGATAGAGTATGGCTTCGATATATGTATATTCACATATATATATTTGCAGTAAGTGGAGTGGGAATATTTATATGCTATAATTATTTGTGGCATGCAAACTTTTGCATATGCAATTTGGCTGCTGCACATAAATCTTGCGCACATTTAATGCGCTTTCAAATTTATTCGCATTAATTTCATATTTTCATAGCCAGAGTCGTATCCACATTCGCATTCGGCGTCGCGCTCAGTGAGTCCAGTCGCAATAAACACTCAATTAACGATTTCAAAATTAATTTTTCATAAATTCGCGTGCATTTCCTCATATGTTGCGTATTTTTAACCTGACCCCGCAACGCATTTCTCCCAAATTAACAGAAATAAAATTAAATAAATGGATATGCAGACCGGGTCAGGAGGAGTGTGTTGCAGCCACTGTCTCCCAGTCCCCTCCCCTCGCACAACCCCAGAAGCCATCCCCTTGTGTCTGTAGCTGGGCACACGGAAAATGCGTTTAATTTATGGCCATGGCCCGCATTCGGCTGCTTCTGGCTCTGGCTTTGGCTCTCAGTTCTGGCTCTGATGCAGCATCTACTTTTGCTTCTTTTTTCATATTTTGCACTTTCGACAGTCCGAGTCCATTTGCCACGGCAAGTGGCGCCAATGCAAATGCACTTCGCTCTACAAATGAAATACGCGTAGAGTTGTCTACCCACATTGATAAACACTAATGAATAGATTTGTGGAAACTACAAAATTTAAAAAACAGTTTGCAAGGTGAATTCTGCTAAAATACTTATTTCCTTCATAAATTCAATTTATTCCACATTTATTAAGTTAAATATTGAAAACCTTAAAAATATTTCAACTGATTTCAAATAAGTTATTTATCTTGAATTAAAACAAAAATAATACTTCAAATTACTTTATCATTAATGATGCCTCGATGAAATCGAATTCAACACTTCCTTAAGAGCGCAATCTTGAATTTAGTCATCAGCACAGCATCGATTTCAGAAACCGATATAAATGTATCCGCACACAGACGTTGCACGTAAACATTTCAACACTCAACGGCCAACTTGAACTTCACGAAAACTATTTTCCATTCAGAGGCCAAACACGAGTCGAAGTCAGGTCCCGGTTGGGGCGCCACAAATTAAAAATGCAACACAAATTGTATTTGGCACCTGAATAACACCCAGCAAACATACCCTCTGCAGTTACAGCTAAACCAGCGGAAGTTTCACACACACACACACACTGGCAAATGAAAAGGTGTTGATAAATCAGGCAAGACAGGAGGCAGTGGCAATGACGATGGCGATGTTTCTGGTTCTGGTTCTGGTGTTGGTGTTGGTCACGTCGAGCTTGGACTTTGGCTACCACTCACAATTGAATTAGGCAGCCGAAATATGCAAAGCTCGCTGGGATCAACAAAGCACTTGCAAAGCGGGGTGGCATGCAACTGCTGCATTGAGTGGCTCGCGTGAGTTGCCGGCTGCGTTTTTAATTAAAAGATGGCAACACTTTTACTCTAACAGGTGTTAAATAGTTAAGCCCACCGATTGTAACACGCAATTGAAGTTACTTTGCCTATTGTGGAAAGGGCTGGCAACCCTACAGCACTAACACTGGGGTTGTCATCAGCCCCAACTGCACAACTCAAACTGACCATTCCCCAGAGAATTATAAAGCATTGCAACAATGGCAACGACAACTGCTACAAATGGCCAGTGAAAGGGAACTCGAAATAGGGAATGATCCACTCCAAGTTACCCATTAATTTACAGCTAATGAAATCTAGAATCTATAAAGACAATCATTAAAAGAATTAGATTTGAGCGCCTCTGTTGTAAATTTATTTCTATAATTTATTTGCAGACTGTTAAAGATATTATTTATAAATTATATAAAAATGTTGATCACTTTAGGTATCTGATAAATATTCACTTTATTGTTTCTGCCTGGCTGCACACACACACACACACACACACACACACACGTGCACAACCATCTCAAGTAATGGGTATTTATATTCGCAATAACAGCAACAACAATTTCCGCGTATTTTCAGCAATTTTCCACTTGAAGTTGCTGCAAAAAGCAAAGCAAAAGCTCAGCGAAAAAACTGCAATGCGAAAAATAACAAATAAAAGTGCTCGAATCGTGAGTGATCGACTACCAAATACCCTATAATCGACTTTGAATTACAATAACAAATAAACAGCAGTAGATATTATATTTATTATTTACTTAATTTTTGTGTATCTTATAAATATTTAAATTAAATTTTATTGAATTCAATATTTTTGACCTTTTGTAGTTTTTGAGACACTAAATAAATAAAAAAAAGTACTTATTTTTTGTGGATAAAGAAATGATTGAAATCTATAAGCTAGTGGATTGAAATAAGTTGAACACAGCTAAAGAAGCTCAGAGGTTTCTCGGAGATAAGTTAGCTTATAAAATTTAAGATTTAATGATTTTAATCCTCTTATTTAAATAGACGAAAAGAATGGTTCGATAAAAAATAAATAATTTTTAACATATGTAAAGGCAACTCGATTTTTAATTATTACAATAATAATTGGTAACAAAATTTGAATAAATATTATTGAATTGAGTAACCTCTATACTATTTATAAAATGTAGAATAAATTTATTGAATTGAGTAAAATATACTTCAATAATATTTATTTTAATTGTTGTTATTTTGTTACTTAAGCCAATGATATTTATTCATATTTATGCAACTTGGTGTTGAAAATGAATTTAAAACTATGTGATTCTGCTCAACTTTAGTATGCTTCTTTAAAACATTTTTATTGGGTAAACTGCATAAAAACAACAACAATGCAAACAATGCAGCAACAACAACAACAACAACAGTGCAAACACCGGCCGAGGCACGGAATTCGAATTCCCGCAGCCGCAGCAGTGGCAGTGGCAGAGACGACGCGTCGCTGCTCTTCTGTTGACACAGCGAACGCGGACGCTTGGCCTGGGGGTTAAGTGGCACACACACACACACACACACTCACACTCACCCACACTCGTCAGACACACACACATATACACACACTCGGATTCGCAGACATCCACCCACAGCAGCAGCTGCAGCTGCTGTTGTTGTTATTGCACCATGCCGCATGCCCCTTGACACACCTCCACAGACACACTCGCTAGCCATTGCCATGCGCATAATAAATAATTGCAACGGCGGCAAACATTTCGCGTTGCACTTTCTGCAACCAAAGCGAAACACACAGCAACAACAACTGCAACAACAACTGCAACAACAACAAACAAGAGCATCGGGTCCTGGTCCCGTGGCAAGCAGAATGAAGAGATTTTTATCGGCGATTCTCACTGATTTCATGGCAAATAAATCGCTCATTTTCGCTTAATTGGAAAATTATGGCTTTTTGGCCACGAACTACCCAGTGAAAGACAGAGAGAGTCTCTCTCTTTCTCTCTCTCACTCCGTTCCTATATATATATATATGTGTATATGTGTGTGTATATGTGTGTGTGTTGTGCACTTAAAGTGTGTATATATATGCACATATATAATTGCATTTGCATTTGCTATTATAGCTGAATGAACGTTGTGGCTGCTGCTGCTTTTAGATACGAATGTTGCACACATTTTAATTTCATTCTCAAATGTTTAATAATAACACAAAAATATTGTAGCTTATGCCACAGCAACATTTAAATAGGAATTTACAATATCAATGGGACTTGATTCTGATTTAAAATGTAGTTCTAATTTTAATGTTACTTTTAATTCATATATTTAATTGAACAACCCACTTTTCCGCAGCTGCTCTTCTTCTCGTCTGTAGAAATGGCTGAGAATATTTTTTATTGTTCGATTCCGAGTCATAAAAAATGATTCTTTTGTATTAGTTAATAAAGTATTTTTGCTATTTATCACACTCTGCCTTTTTTAGATGAGGACCAAGAAATAAACTCATTAAGTGCCAACATAATCTGCACTAATGCCACTAACTCAAATTATAATAGAATACATTGTCATATAACAAAAGTTTACCAGATTATATTATATATATATATATATATATATATATATATATACATATATATATAGATATTTTTTTTTCGCTCATTCTATTTATGTATGGGAAAAGTTCCAATTTAACATGGTGTCGTCTCAGCGATGATTTATGAACGAACCAAAAAGCTGCCCGTTCTGCCTCTCACTCTTCCCGCTTCCCCTCGACCCCTTTCCCTACCTCACTTGCTCTTATGTGCTCTCTCAGACTACACACTCATGTGTATATGTGTGTGTGTGTGTGGTTGTGTGTGTGTTCTCTGCCTTGGCTTGTTGAGAGCATCGCCGTTTGCTTCTCATTTCCCACCACCGCCGCTGCAGCCGTCGCCGTTGCCATTGTCTGCCCTGCCCTGCCCTGCCCTGCCCTGCCCCTCTCCGCTGCTCTACCTTCCCCTGCTCTGCTCTGCTCGCCTAGCCGCATCTGTTGGACGCTATCATCGGGCGGCACTAAGCGTTGGTATCATGGCTGCCAACCTTATCGGCGGCAGCAACCCCGTTGCAGTGGCAAATGGCCGCCTGGCCACGTGTTGTTCTGCCAAGGATTCAAATTTGGGCTTAGTCCTCCTTCGGCTTTTGAGTTGCGGTTTCGTATTTCAATATCTCTGATTGCATCACATGTGTGCGCACTTGAGTCCTTGCTCAATCAATGCCGGCGGCAAAGAACCTGCCAGATGAGTTTTCCCACAATTTGCTTTCATCAACTCCAGCACCGGCTGAAGATTCCGACTCTATTCTCGGTTCCTCGCAATAACATAAAAATGAAGTTAACCTTTAAAATAGTTAAACTCGCACCTCGGCCCAAGAGGGCAAGAGGGAGGGTGACTGGAAATGAGAAAGAGAGAGAGAGAGACAAAGTGTCCTGTGTATCCTTCGTCTGTGTGGTTGTGTGTGTGTGTGTGTGTGTCTGTGTGCATGTGCGACTATGATTAATTACTTTTGCATACATTTACATACAAATTTGTTGCCACATTGTCTGCCTCGGTCGCTGTCCGGAGCGGCCGCCTACCCCCCGCTCCAATCCTTGCCACGCGTTTGGGTTTCTTTTTTACACATGCCGGCCCCAGTCGGGGTTGGCTGGAAATCCTGCCAGCAGGGTTAATTTTATATGAAATTTTTCATTTTGTGCAACCAGAACGGACGGAAGTTGATTTGACAAAAGTTTTTTCTGGCCTCTGCCATTGTTGTTGTTGCTGTTGTTGTTGTTGCTTTCGTTTCTGATTTTCATGCCACGACTCTGTTAATTGCATTTAAATATTTTATAAATTTTGCGTAAAACCAAAATGAGACCGAATGCCTCTCAGCACGGAAGGGAAGGTGTGATAATTGCCTCTATGGAAACTTATCTGAAGTGGCCGTCGGTCTTTGAGCTGAACATAAATATAACAACGAGATTTAAAGATTAATTGTCCACAAATGCAGTCATCCGCACAATGTCTCTATTTTAATATCTATCTATTTTAATATCTATCTCTCGGTATCTATCTAAGACATTAGAGCAAAAATATTTCAAATGGTTTATTGAACATTTAAATTGATTATAAGCACAAATGCAATGAATAAATGCAAGTTGTGATAAATAAAAACCAGCAAGAACGGAAAATCCGAATTAGACTGCTGATATTTAAATTTTGGTAGGTAGTTTGAAAAATTATAGTTATATGAGTTGTGTTTCCCGACAGGTTGTGACCTGAATATTCCACATTAGTGTAGTTTTATTGTATCAGAAATGGTAAATTATCGATAGTTCATTTGGCAGATTTATGATCATTTGTTTTTGTCTAAGAGAATTTTTCCTTAAAGAAATCAAATATTTAAAAAGAAATCAAATATTTCAATCGATTGTTCCTATGGCAGCTACATACATATATGATATAGTGTTCCGACTCGCTTCGGATTCGCAGACTTTAGTGTCCGAAACAAGATTCAGATTTAAAATTGGGGGAATAACTTGCATACAAACAGAGAGAGAGAGACATATCGAATATATATGGATCTGTCTTAAGCCTGACGACAAAATTATTGCCAATAATAAACAGCTAAGATAATTCACTCTGAAAGATTACCTAGGCCTAAAAGTTACTTCGTTCTAGGGCTAAAATAAAAACTAGATTTCATTTTCGCTCATTCTCAATTTCACTGCTGCACCCAAAAGCGAAACATGATTCATATTGCAGTCAACAATACTATATACCCCTATACATCTGCAACACACGCACACACACACACACACGCACACAATCTCGCATATAACTCACAGACAACGCCATAAGGGGCAACATCAAAAGAAGGAAACGCAAAAGCGGAAAAACTAATTTCAGTAATTATAAACTCATATAAATGGTTACATCAAAAATCTGTGTTTTTGCTGCCTGGAAATTAACACGATTTTTCCACATTGCCACCCTGCGGCACTGGACTCCTGTGCCCAGGACACACGTGTGTCGCTGGCTGGCTGGCTGACTGGCAGACTGGGTGGTTTAAAAAGGGTTCAGGTTCACTCCTAAGGACTCCACTGTCTGTGTGCGAGTGGTTGTTGGGTAAAAGCGACAACGATGCGAACGACGGACTCCAGGACTCCAGGACTCCTGTGGCTGTGGCTAGTCCTTGCAACTGCTCGTAACTCCTTCCCAGCAGTTTGCAGCTCCAGCTTGACTCCTGCTCAGCGTGTTGTTGTTGCTGTTTTATATAATAAATGAGCTTGGTGGGTTAAAGGCGTATTTCTGTCTAGTAAATTAGCAAAATACACGTAGAGGCGACACACACACACACACACACACACGCACATACACTAACACACGCCACCCCCGTGGTGCGTTGAGTCTCTAATGGGCTGCCGTGTTCTGATTGAGTACAGCAAATTGGGAGCAGAGCAGAACAGCTTGAAGCATGCCACACTCACTCATGCAACATGACTGGCGGCAACCCCTTAACCCTTGCATAACTGCCGTACACAAAGCATTATATATGTATACACAATGTGTATGTGGGGGTGTGTGTGTGTGAGGGTGTGTGTGTTGAGGGGTTTCCCAGTTGTGGGCTTGTTAAGTTTAAATAATGCCTTTTGCCATTTCCTCTATGCCAAGGTCATTCAAAATTCAAACCAAGTGCGCTCACATTTGCATACACACTCCTACACACACACACACACACACACACACACGCATGCACTTGTCGTTGTTGTTGCTGCTGCCCCCGAGTTGAACTGTGGCATATTTCGAAAGTCTGTCAGACATTGTCTGCAAATTTCTGGCGCGTCATAAGTTGAAGTTAAATGAACTAACTTCATTCAGAAGTTTGAACTGAAGTCCAATTCCAACACCTACACAAACTTAACCACGCACACACACACACACACACACACACACACCCACTGCGCAGATGTCGCACATGCAATTTATGGCAATTCCAAGTCTCAATTGAAGCCAAGTAGAAATTGAAAATGGTCGAGTCGAGGTCTACCAAATTATTTCGCAGCGAAACAAATCTGCAAATTCAATTCATCAAAACTTTTATATTCATTTTTATATATTTTATCATTATCCAAGTATGTATTTATGTATCTTTATATTTATCTAATTATTTAAGCAATACAAATTTATGCAAGTCAAAAAATTAATTGTATTATTTATTCAATTGATTATCTTTGAATTGAGCTGAATGAATGCAGTTTAGTTTGCAGACTATCTCACATATTACCAAGATTTTACCTATAACCTATGGTTTAATATAGAATCGCTCATCTGAAATCCGTAAACCCCTACGGGAAATTTCGCACGGCCCGCAGCGATGCGCAACCTTTGAGTGAATAAATCAAGATGGTCACATTTTGATTGCTCAGCCGTCAGCTGTTATCACAGCTGACTCTGGCAGTCGCATAACGGCAAATCACTCAACTAACGCTGAAATTGCCGCCATTGTCTTTGAGGTCGACTTATGAATTTGGATTAGATGCGTGTCAAGATAAGGAAACGCGTCGGCTCCACGAATCCATCGCAAGTGTCAAGTTCGCCGCTCGCAACATTCACAATCGCTGGCGCTTGTCCATTGTGAATATGGCTGGCCATGTTAAGCAATCACTTACAGTTACACTGTTTCGCTTCCCGCTTCGACTCAACTTCTACCAATATATTTCACGTTGGCCAGCAAACCAAAGCGTTTCATCTCCACCGCGTCGCGTTGCGTACGAGACGCTAATTCTTATCGCGATCACACGCCTGCTCCGGGAGTGGACTCTGGCCGGGCTACGCTTCCAGCTCATAGTCACATCATGTCCGGACAGGCTAGGCAAAAACAAAAAAAAAGTACAAAATTGAAGTCAAGTTTGACGTGTGATTTGTGTGTGTCTGTTCTGGCCTGGCTAAAGGGTTTTGGCGGGTTGAGGTCGGGCCATTGGCGCTAAAACAACAAAAGCTCTGCTCGACACATCGTTCATTTTAATTTGAGCAACAACTCAGTTTGACAGCCAAAGGCGAAGGAACAAATATACATATATATATTTATATATACATATATATGTAGATTTATTTTCGGTTTTTATTTTGTGTTGGAAAAATAACAAAAATTAATTACCCAAGCCAGCAGAAGGTTAATTTAAATTTCAAGTCACACAAGTCACGGTAAAAAAAAGTACACGAATTACTGCTGCTGCTGCTACTGCTGTCTGTCTGTGTGCCACAATCCCCTCTTCCCCCTCCTCCAACATACACAGAGCACACATTATTCAGTGTAGTGTCACAAAAATGACTTACAGGTAGCTCGGTGTCGGTAGAAAACATCTTTCAGCTTCTCGCCTGCAATTCATCAAAATGCAAATCTCGTTGACCAACCAACTCCTTGGCTTTAGTTGTAGCTACATTTAAATGAAGTAACCGCCCCGTGATGCGTAGCACTTGCTTGCCACTCCAACCCTGTCCCCTCCTCGACTCTCATGACTCTGATGATGATGATGATGATGATTATTGTTATTGCTTATTAAGTGTCGGCGCAACCATAAAATGAAAGGGAAGTTCAGTTTTATTGCCTTACAATTTCTGTGTCGGTTGCTGTTTCATTGTCTCATTCTTCACTCTTCACATTTGGCATCACTTGTGTATTTTTTATATTTATTTATTTTTGGCTTATCTTTGATGTTGCTGTGTGGTCCCTCTACAACAATTTACAATTTACATGCGCGAATTCCTCTTTTTATGTTCGCCTCATCATCTGATATATTTTTCGTTGTTTAAGACACAGAAATTCGGTATTTATTTGATCTGTGCTATGCAAATTATTAAAATTAGTGCCAAAGGCGCAGGAGCCTTTTTGATCAGGATGGTATTTCAGAACGAGACTCCCAGATTTACGTCTGTATGGCGTATGATGCTGATGGACGCTGAAGACACAAAAACAGATCAAGCTACCATCCTTCATCCTGGAGCGGTTGTTCACTAACCGATTCATCTTCCAAATTCATAATAACGTTTTTAGCTGTCACAGAGACTCAAGTTTTAACCTTTGATAGGGTTGTCGTAGTCCGTCTGCAGCCTAACGAACTTCAGATCTTTTCTGACAAATTCCAGGTGTTAACAGTATTTACTCAACAACCTGACATACTAAACATTCATCGAAAAAGCCGTTTTGGTAGATAAAAACTCTACTATCCCAATGAATGCAAGTAATTCGGTCTGTTCTGCTCTACAAGAAGTGCTCCGCTGACTTGCGTGTTGGATGTGATCTCATACAACAAATCCATGATGACGCAGTCACTGAAAGAGTAATAATGGCAAAATAACCTCACTTGGGATAAGCTCTCTTAGGTTAGGAGAACTCTATTACTATCGCGCCCAGTTATAACCGTAGGAGCGGAGTATCACCGTTTGCTGCCAACTTCGGAGCAATTACTGCTAGGTCACATTGCCCCTATTCCGGAACAATTCCCTCCAGAACACAATCAACCAGACCAACCTTCGGAGACGGTTTAAGCCTTTAAGCCCAATCACATCCAACTCAAACCAGGGTCGCAATACAGCTGGGGCTCAGTTTTCGGGACAATTGAAGTGTGCTGATAAAATCACGATAAATGAAGAAGAAACTTTTTCTTCAATGGGAATTTGTCATTAGGCGGATTGGTGGCTCTCAACCAAGAACTCTATCCCGCAAATAAAGTCGAACTTGTCCAACCCATAAATTCGAATCAAATACTTTAAAATTATATTTCCCGGGTCTCCTAGAGCCGACATCAAAATCGAAACTTAGGTTTGTTTCTTCTCGCTGTGGGTAGATTCGATTTTGTATTTCTTTAATTCACCAGACGATTTTCGGACGTTTTTCGAACTAAATTTCGTTCCACCTTTACCACGAAACATATAACAATAAAACTTACATTAATAATAACAAAAATTCAATAACAAACACTTACTTTTCTGTATTAAACTTAAATTTGTAAAGGGTTTCTTCCTGGTTCCTCACGCTTTTATTGCGAACAATTGGAGAATGCAGTAAATAATTAAATTGAATCCAAAAAATAATAAAATAAAATAATAAATAATAATTGATATTTATTCAACGGTTTTCTAGGCACACTTCTACACTTGTAGACCGCAATAAATTATTTTCCAGAGTTGTTAATACTGTAACTCGAGTATATACAAATGTTTATTAACTCCCAACAGGGTGTTTCAGTTCAGATACTTTTAATCGAGTACCTTTTATTTCGAGCTTTTGCTGAAAAGGAGCATTCATTTGTACACGTAGCTCTTTCGCAGGACATTTTAAGAGACGCCATCAGGCCTCATCGGCCGTTTGGTGAACTACATAATAATATCCTTTATCAAGTGTCCTCGCTGGCCTTTTAGCAGTGTCACAAACCCAAACAAGACATTGCAGTCGGGAAGAGCTTTCGCAGGATAATACGAACACGCCAACGGCCGCCAGAGGTGTGTGCACCAAACGCCATCTGCCGGCGAGTCGCCCCAATATGCCAGCGACTCTCAAACTGTGTCCGCGCATATCGCAATTCTTTGAGGAAAAAAACGATTGGCTATTTTTAAACGTTGCGAAAAAATACAAACAAACAAAATAATCGAGGGCTGCGACTGCGCATGCAAATTGCGGCTGATTAGCGAATTGGCCACGTTGTGCATAAATCAAAAACAAAACGTGGCCAACGGCCACCCAGAAGTTGGAGTGCCAATTAATTAGATATTTTGGGCACACTGCGCGACTTAAGCTTCCCAGAAGAACTATTTTCGCCTTTAACTCAACGACGCTGAAGCTTTTTACGATCGTTTTACGACTCGGGCACCATAAATTGACCAAGCGGCCAATTCTCGAGAACGACAAAATGATTATGAATGTTGTGATGTTGGGCGTGAGCTGCTTCGAAATCCGTCAACACCAGACCTGCCAGCATGTTGCATGTATTGGCATTCAATTATATTTGCATTAGACTCCCAGACAGCGTTCCGCTCAATTACGCAGCAGGGCAAACCGAATATTTTCAGCCAAAACAAACAAGCGAATTGGCGGCATATGAATTTGGAATAATACTGTTACGCCCAGCTGCCCACAACCCCCCCCCAACAACGACATAGGTATGCCAAGGGTATTCGAGGGTATACGGTGGAATCCGAGGTACACGTGCCCAGAGCTCAGCTCGTGTGAATTTATAATTGGCATCAATTGAAATCTGCGTATTCCATGAAATACTTTCATTTTCGACTACGCCAAGTGAATGTGAAGTCAAATCAAACGATGATCGGGTTGACTATCAATAGAAATATATTTACTTGATTAGAGATCAAGGTTTAGCTTTACCTGATAAAACAGTATTTTAACACTAAAGGGATATCACGGAAAAGTAGTAAGTTTACTGGCAATATTTATTTTTTATTCTAAATTAATGAGAAGTTAAATCAACTGATGAACTTTGGTGTGATAACTCTACAGCCATAGATGAATTTATTAATAATAGTATTAATAATGAATAAGCTATATTAAAGAGAAATTACAGATCAAGTAGTAAAGTACTTTAAATACATAAAATACAGTTAAAAGTTGAATGAATTAAAACGCAAAATAACTGCAAAGTAGGGAAAAGTCCTATGCCTGATTTTCAATGTTTAATTTTCTAGTCAAATTGAATCAAAATTAAATAAAGTTAAAAAAGACTTATAACACTAAACTAAAAGCCACTCTTATGCTCCTATTGCGAATTATAAATAAATAAGGAAACAAGTGAAACTGTTCTTGAAATAAAGTCTATATTCTTATTACTAGTTATAAAACGATCTGATTCATTCAAGAAATCTACAGAACATTGTAAGATCAGATTCAACTATTTGGCGGATCTCATTCGGATTGCAAGGCATTCACAATCACAATCAATTAACGTGGCCCAAAAGCGATGGCAATGATTGCGCTGCCAGCTTTTGGCCATTGTTAGGCCATAAGTTCGAATTCGAATTCGAATTCTGTGTCTAAACCAAGTGCATACATGTGTCACTCCTGCTGTCGAATATGAATTGCTCGCTACACGAGACTTCGCACTTTCAGGCAGCCATGAACAAAAACCAAAATAAACGAAATACAAACAAAAAAGAAGAAGAAGAAGAAAAAAACCTTTGAATTTGGCCAATGCGGGATTGCATTGAAATCGCATTATTAACGCCTGCAGAGCGAGCGCAGCTTCACAGTTCGCGCCTTACCAAATTGGCAGCAAGTCGGCAGCAACGAAGACGACAACACTCTGGGTGTGAAACGGGTGTGAAAATAATCTGTTTAACGAGGGAGTCTTACAAAAGACCCCGAGCTGGCCAAGTGGCGAAAGATGCCGCCTGTTGCAACAGCCAACAACAGCAACAACAGCAACAACAGTCGAACAACAAACGAGCACCAATAATGACATTTGGCGCAAATGAATGAGAGGCGAGAAGAGCTCAAATTTCCACCCGAGACAGCGAGCGGGTGGGGAAGGGGAGAGGGAGGTAAGCGGCTGCCTATGCCGCAAAAGGATATGACAGCAGCCAACCTGACAGTCCCCAAAGCAGCCCCAAGTCGGATATTGGCAATTGGCATTGCTATTGGCAACACTCTTCGACTTGGGCCAAGAGCATGGCCAACAAATGCTGGGCGCTGACATTAAAAGGTGGGAAAATGTCAGCAGTTCACAGGAAGCATTTTCTTGTCTTAGGCGAGAGAGAAAGAGAGGGACCGAGTGAGAGAGAGAGAGAGCAGAGTGGGAACTTAAATGGATATCGAAATAATTGCAAAGATAACAACGGGTTTTGTTTGTTTCTTTGTTTGTTGGCCTTAGCATTGTCAAACACTCGATTTTGGGCTTAGACTTACTTATATTATTAGCCATACAGGAAGTTAACGGAATACTCCTAAAGGAAATGACAATTCTTTTCATATTTAATTTAAAGCATTTAAATAATTGCTAAGTAGCTAATTTATTTATTTACTTAATGTTAACTAAAGTTATTCGACACAAATTAGTAAAATAAATAATTTAAACTATTTTTCAAAATCAAATTTTAAATTGAAATTAAATCTTTTAAAACTATTTTTTATTTTAAAAGTTAACACCAAATTGCTGCTGCTATCAATTAAACTGTAAAATTTAATGTTTCTGTTTGCTGCACATTTCTAATTCTTTCAACGGAGTTAAATTCAAATATTAGTCAAAGTGATTTTAAAATGCATATTTTTACTACATAAATCAAAAATACGTTATTTCACACAATAAATATGAATAAATATGAACAGCAAAAAGAGCACAGAAATGACTCAGAAATAATGAAAATACATCCCACACAGAGTTGCTGCCAACAACCGCTAGAGGGATTTGTTGCTCGGAATATTTTGGTTTTGGTGCATGCGCACGATTTTTGGTTGGTTTCTTAGTTAGGGAAATTCGTATTTAACACTGTAAATAGTAAAAACACTTTCCCTTTTCGGTCTCTTTGCAGCTGAGTACTTTGGATTAACACTTGCAACAATTGGATTAGCTGCTCGCGTTGGATTTATGGATTACCAAGTAGTTAAGCAACAGCAGCATCATAAGAGGTAAGCAAATTGTTCAAATTCGGGTTAATGCCACAACACAGACAGTGGGGTGAGGATGCAACATATGTTTAACCCATGCCAAGCCGCCAATAAAACGATTGCTTAGCCAGTTGGCAGGCAGACCACTTGCTTATTGGCAGACAGAGCGGCCTATTAATCCTAAGTGCTTCCTGTGATTTTATGCAAATTGAACATATCGCCGGGCAGCACTCGGCAACATTTTTCGTTCCCTCCACTTTTCGTTCTCCTTTGCGACGGCAACAGGCCAGCAGGCAACAGGCAACAGCCAACTGGCAACAGGCAACTGGCAACTGGCATTCAATGTACAAATGACAGTTGACTGTGACATAAAACAGCGGCTTAAAGCGCTGCCCGGCCAAAAGAAGACGTTAAGAGTTGTTGCTGCAGTTGCATGCCAGACAACAACAACAGCAACAACACGACAATTTTCCGTCGACAAAAGACATTTTCATTTATTCATTGATAATGTTTAAGGCCCTTAAACAACAACGCTGCGAACGAAGACGAAGCGCGGCCAAAAGGCAATGAGAAGCAACGAAAAACATGCGACAAAACAACATAATTTAAATTTTGCGCATGCATCAGCAGCAACAAACGAAACAAGACCAAAACCACAACAAAAGCAGCAACGGTGCAACATGTTGCTGCAACGCGCCAACAGAATCCCGAGCTGCCTGCCTCGTAATCCGGTAGCCGTCGTTTCGCTGCGTTTGACTCCATTCGATTTGCTTTGAATGAAAATGAAATTATCGCATTAATAACTATGAGAGCCCAGCACAGACTGAGACTGCCCCAAGCAGCTGGAGTGGGGTGGGGTGATGGGGCAGGAGGTGGGCAGGTGGCACAGATGCGGATGCAGACAAGCCTTGTTAGCCTGGCCCAAAGCTTATTTCATACTCGATACTTAGAATCGTCTGCTGCGAGAGCCTGGGCATATTTAACAATAAAATGAATTGTTAATTCTGTTGCACTTTTTCCGCATGCTGTTGTTGCAGTTGTTGCAGCAGTTGTTGTTGTTGTTGTAGTTGTCTGGCCCGGCTGGTTAGCTGCTGGATGTGGACGTGGATGCGACTGTGCTATGCTCGGCTCAGATCGAGCAGTTGTAATGCGCAAGTGCCCTTATCTGTGGCACAATCGCGCGCTCAGCTGCGTTGCATCACTATGTCGCACAGTGGTTGCGATTGCAAAAATACTCATCAAAATTTGATAGCCTATCTAGGTAAAACAATAATAATAATCAAAATAACTGCTTGACTGATTATTTTAATGCTGATCACAGTTTACTAAATTGTTTTGTAATTTACTAAAAAAGATTTAATAATTGAATGCATTTAAATAAGTTTTTTGTTTATTTAGTTTTTTGTTTGTTTTTAATTTACATTATTTTTTCTTAATAATTAGAGAACAAAAAAACACCTTAATATATACATTTTAAATAGATTTCTATGGTTAACATTAACTAATTAATTATTTATAATGCTTAATTAATTAAGAATTATTAGTGGTGTAGAACGTTTGTTTCAAATTCCAAATTATTAGAAATTTGTACAATTTAATTCCACTTTAAGCTATAATTTGTAAGACTTTGTGATTAATAAGTCCTATCCCATATCATTTCCATATTCGAAGACCGATTTAAAATCAGTTGCAGCAATTCTTGAGTGATTTTAACAACAACAGCAACATCAGCCCAAACAGTGGCTGCATAAAAAATGATAGCTTGGAATGAGAGATATCAATTCTCCTATTTATAAAGGGATATATAGGTATATAAAGATACAATTTTTCAAAGATGTGCCACTGTGCCGCCTTCAAACATTGTCTGGGCCACTTCAAGCAAAATGCCGAACTTGTTTTGGGCCAAGAAAGAAAAAAAAATACGAATGGCCAGAACAATTGTTAACGCGTCCGCTGAGTCGGCGAGTTGTCCATTCACAATGCCCGTCTGAGGCAGAGGCTTGCGACTTGCAACTTGCAACTTGGTCAGAATCTGTTGTGGCCACATTAGCGCAGGCCTTGGGCCTTTCGGGCCGCTTGAGCCTCAGTTGCCTGCTATCGGCTGCTGGCGGTGCGCAAATGTCTTGTTCCATAGAATTTGAAACGGAAACATTGAACACTTTGTTTTGGTTCTTGTTTCACATTTTACTTCTTTTTTTCTGCTGCTTTTGCTGTTGTTGTTTATGTTGTTGTTGCTGTTGTTGCTGTTGCTGTTGTTATCGGTCGTTTTGTTTGAGCTTTGCGTTGCAAGCGCGCGCATGCGTAGCACTCGCATTTGGCCAGTCACGCAATGGGATTGAGACCCGGACTGCGACTCCAACTCGGACTCGGACTGGGAGTCTGTCTCTTGGCGCTTATGCAGTGCACGTTAGCTCAGCGACTTTAGTCAAAAATTAACAAGGCTCAAAACACAGTTTCGAGTGCATGCAAATTCGTTGTCAAAATAAAAACAGAAACCGAAACCAAAACCAAAACCAAATCCCAGGCAAAACAGAAGACTCGCCAGTCCAGCCAGAGGCGGCTCAGGTCCAGTTAAGCGATAAATGAGTTACTGACATCTCTCTGTGTGCATGTGCATGTGCATGTGTGTGTGTGTGTGTGCATGTCCAGACCCGATCCGATGGCCAACAACAAGAACAGTATCGCTCCAGGGCAGCTCAGTCGCAGGTGCGCAGGCGAGTTAAGGTCTGAGCTCTTGGCTGGTTCGCTGCAGGTTGCACTGCAGCATTTCAACAGCCTTCAAAAGCATTTCAAGACATTCTCATATGTAAATTTATGCATTCGCCAGCATCACGCGGGGGTGGACACTGGGGGAGGGGTGTCTGTGGTGCGTGGGGGAGGTGGAGGAGGTGGTGGTGAGGCGTTACCTGCGGCTGCAAAAAAGATGAAATATGCGTTGGCTTGCATAAATCTACTAATTGATCAGCGGCTAACATGATTTTTATCTTTTGAGAACTTAATTATTTTCTCGTTCTCCATGTTGCAAAGTGCGACTGTCGACTTCCAATTGGAATCGATACGTGCCCCAACCAGCTCCAACTAACTGACAGGCACAACGCATTCAGGCCCGAGGCGTTGAATGCACAGGAATGTGAAGGTTGTTCCCTCCTTGGTAATGAGACTCAGGCCAAAGTTGATTGAACCACATATCAATAGAGCATATTTAACTAATTAATCAAAGCTTAGTCGAGCTTACTTGTTATTATATTAGTCTCAAGCTTAACTTGGTTAATAGTGTTAATTAAATGCAATTCAGCTGTCACTTTAAAGATAACGAAAATCAAATATAACATTTTAAATTAATCATAACGAGTCTTCTATTTACTATTAAAAATTCAAAATCGGAAGCATATAAAACTATATGTTAATCATCTACGACCCATAAAGTATATATATTCTTGATCAGCATTACAAATCGAATCGATTTAGCCATGTCTGTTCCTCTGTATGGAAATGCAGATGTCAGGGACAACAAATGCTAGAAACTTCAAAATTGGATATTACTTCTCGTATTTAGCATATTGAATTTATTTTTTTTTTATCGATAACTATAAAATTAAATTTTAAGATGTATATTCATGTTGATATACACTGACACATAATTGATCAAAACAACAGAGACTTTGTTAACCGAGAAAATATTTTCATTTTGGGAAAAACTAAAAACTAGTTTTGAGTATCTCTCTCGACTGGAGCATTCTTACTTGTTTGATTTTAATACATCTAAATTTTGTTTGGCAAAATAATAAAGCAAATATTTTACGACATTTTTCTCACTTTTGAATAAATAAAAAATATATAATAAATAATATGCCATAATTAACTTTAAATTTAATTAAATATTTCAATTTTTAATTGATAATTTTTCGCTCAGTGTTGCACAAGAAGTGGAACCCACGCGCGCTCAAATTGTTTTGCAAAAATTTATTAGATCCAAAAGGGTCAGACGTGCAAATTTCCAGAGGCACTCTGAGATTCTTGGCCATGGCCAAGTGGCTTACCTATTTGGAGCTGGGCATGTGTTAACATATTTATTTTTGACGATCGAAAGCCTTATGTTGTGCCGCTTTTGGCAGCAGCAGCGAATTTATGCTAAAGTAATTGAACTATAAATAGACTTATTAACATTCAGCTCAGATCCGTCAAATTTTGTTTTGCAAAACTATCCGCAAATTTGGCAATGACATAAAATATTTAAAGAAAAAAACAAACATTGAATTGAAATTGAATTGGAATTGGAATTTGAATGCAAATTGCTCTTCAATAAAACGCAGCTCCTTCAGCTGTCCTGAGGCACCGGCAACTTGTTTCGATTTCCAGTTCAGAAGAAGAGACAAAGAGAGAGAGAGAGAGAGAGAGCGTGAGAGCGTTTCCAATGAGAGAGCAGCATGGCACACAACAAATTGGCGGGAAGCCATGCAGCTGTTGTGTGTGAGCGAGATGGCAGGCGTGCGAAGAGCGCATGGAACGGTAAAACAGGATAAGAGCGTGACTCTGCGCGCTCTCTTTGCTGAAGCCGTTTGCTCTTAGCGCTGCGCAGCTGTTGTGTGAGTGCGCTCTCTCTTTCGGTCTCTCGCTATCGCTCTCTGTGGGGTTGCCGAAAGTATCTGATAGATGCCATGTGTTTTTTTGCTCGCTGGATGAAAGTATCTCGAAGATACATTCTGCGATGGTGGTTGATGAGCGAGCATTTAGCATTCGCCACTCAAAGTCTTCGCATGGCAGCCGTTGCCAGGCCGACGCCAGCTCTGCAATGGCTGAAGTGGAACCCAAATTGCCGACGGCAAATCATGGCCGCTGTTCTTAGCCTCTGCCGCTGCCTCTGCCACATCTTCTGCCTCTCCCTCTGCGCGTTTCTATTGTTGTCGACTTCGTCGGCATTAATGTGTGAGTGTGTGAGAGTGTATATATGTGTGTGAGTGTGTGTGTGTGTGTGCGTGTCGGCTTATGGGTTGATCAATGCAAATTGACGTGCTTTATGGAAGCGGCCATTACTCATTTTACCCACATTTGAAACAATGGGCCAAGCTGCCAAAGAGCCGAATTGAGCTTTCCAGTCGAAAATCGACACAAGCTGTGCCCCGACCAATGTCCTTGAACATGTCAGCAATAAATGCTTTACATATATATATACATATATATATATATATATATATAAATATATATATTGGAAATTCTTGTTTATTTACTTTCAGCAAATATTGTGCAACTGCCGACGGCACTTCAATTTAATGAGCCAATTATTGCACTCCGCGATATTCAATTGAATTTAATTACAAAATTGGCAATAAAATAAAAGCGTTTTAACGCGTAGTTTACTCATTTTAATGGCAGTTGAATTAACATAGAAGTCACATTTGTCACATTAACAGATCAAGTTAGTTTAAAGTGAGACTTTTTTAAGAAAATGACTTGCAAATTTTACCCTTTTAGCTTAAGCAGATTTGTTTCTCATCGAAAAAATCGATTTAGCATCAAATAGAAACCGGATGGTGAAATTTAGGAATTATGCTTAACTTCTTAACAGTTAGAAAACTTCGCTTCATTTTGCTTCATCTTGATGAGAAAGGTTACCGCACATATTATCTGCAGGACTTAGGTCTGGAGATCAATCGAAAACTTAAAAAGAATTCACTGATAAAAAACGCAAAAAGAAAAAAACACTTTTGAAATATTAACGCATATCAACTTATTACAATTTCCTATTTTATCTATAATGAATTCTGTGGACAATCAAATTATCCTAGAGTCATTTTGTAATCAGCACTTTGCAGTTGTCTTCAAATTGTTTTTCTTGTCTCTCAACTTGAGGTCGTATCGATTGTTGTACGTATTTATTTCTCATATGGTTTTTGGCTCCCACTATTAAATACAATTTTCATGTGCTCAGCTCATCTGCACTTTTCTCATCTTCTTCTTCCGCTTCTCATGTTTGCGTTGGTTTTTCTTCAGCTTTTAGTTTTTTTCTCTCTTATTTTTTTGGACGAATTGGCACTTAAGTTACTCAAGTGGAAAAAAGTTTTTGTTTTTCGTTTACTCGATATAACTACATATACAAATATATATATATTTATATAGATATATATATATATATATATATATACACTACGCAGATACAAACATCATGCCACATTCTGTTCGAGTTTTGCGCAAAGGGGATGAACGGGGCCAGGTCTGTCAGCTGGATTTCTTCATGGGGGAATTCTTGGATCTCTGTGCGTTATTTCTGTTATTTGGTGTTTTTGTATTTGTTTTTTTTCCGTATTTGTTTTTTTTTTTTTTGTATTCTGTTATTTCGTTTTCGTTGCTTTCAGTTCAGTTTGAATGCTGCCCGCACCACATTTGTCGCTGTTTTGTTTTTCCGATTCAATTGAAGGCTGACAGCCGCAAAATTTTCATTATGAAATTGGATCGTTGACAATTTACTGAGCGAGAGTGAGAGATATAGGGAGACTGAGCGAGAGAGAGAGATAGAGAGACGCAACTCATCTTCGCCGCTCAACTGGGCTCTTCAATGTTCATTAGAGGCAGCCAGACGGCCTCTAAATTGCTGACACCTGTTGTGCATCTTTTTTATGCGGCTTGTTTTTGTTTTTTGTTACCTGCCTGATTTCCACATTAACATTTGCCGCTACAAATCGCTGCTCACCTTGAGCCGCGAGCAGTTGCTGGGCGGCATTTGCGAAAAAGTAAAGTGAAAACGAACGGAGAGATTCCAAATGCTATGCAGACGAGTGCGCGCCTCAGTGGCCACCCGGCTCCAAAGTGGCATGCCCCGCCATACTCGGTTCCACTTGCCGCAGTTCATAAATTAAAGTCAAAGCCGCCGCCTCCGTTTTGCAGCTTGGACTCCAGTTAAGTTCAGACCACGATTACTTGACTTGGACTCCGCTTGCCAGTGATGTGATAATTGCCTGGCTTGGCTTATTTTGTTCGCCATTTAATTGTTGTAATTTGTGCGTTTGCCGATGCGGCGACGGCAGCGACGGCAGCGGCAACGACTGCGACGGCGACGTCGTCTGCTATTATTTTAGTTTTTTTGTGCGCAGTTTTCCCTTTTCATTTTGTAAGCCAATTTATTCGAGTTTTCGCCTCGAGTTTAACGAAATTGTTGAACAAATTCTCTCTGGCACGCATTGCTGCATGCAGATACTTAGATACTCTCTCACACACAGACACACACACACACACACACACACATTTCACAGATACAGCTACGTCTATGGATACCCTTTTGGCTATTGTTGTTGGCCGTTGGCCGTTGGCCGCTGGCTCGTTGCTTGCTGGTGGCTGGTGGCAATTGCAATGAATGTTGTTTCTTTTGCCTTACTTGCACCTTTACGCTTCGTGGTTTGTGTCTAAGCTTTGACGTGCACTTCCTTTTCATGTTCACGCAAGCGTGTCACAAATAAAAGCCAGCAAAAAAAAATATATATATATAAAAATATATGCATAGAAAACGACAATAGGCCAAACATATACGCAAAGTACAGCAACAATAAAATGATCAAGTCTAAAAAATATATAAAAAGTATAATTTTTTTGTTTAAGCTCAACTAACAAATTGTAACACTAATAAATAAATACAATATTCTGTGTTCGTCAAATGCGTAAGTAGCGATTTATATTTATGCAGCAAGTCAATTATAATGTCATTTAAATAAAAAAAATTATTAACCGAAATCCTTGACCTTAACATATATTTCTATATCTCAATACAATTTATGCCACTTTCAAAATTAGTTCAAGTTCTTTTAGCTCCAAGAATAAAAGTATTTTCCGTAAATTGTAATCGATAAACCGTCTGCTCCAAAGTAATGCTTAAATGTAGAAGGATCTTTTCAGCTTTTCAGCTTTCCAACTTTATTATTAACATTTTCACATGTCTATAATTGTACAGTTTTTTGTGTAAATATCTCTAGTTACAATTCTTAAACATACTTAACTTCACACGCAAAACTTTCATTGACATTTCCTGTGCCTACCACAAAAAAGAACACCACTTGCCCTTCACCTGCCCTTTGCATGCGGTTGCACAGGCTCTTGGAAGTTAAGGGCCACGGCATAAACATCAAAACAAAATGTTTTCATAATATATACACACATTTGAGCATAAAAACAAAACCCTGAAACAACTCTCAAAACTAAAGACGACACCAAAAAAATAATAAAAAAAAACCTCTACGGAAAACAAACAAAAATCGCGTATAATTCTCGTGTGCTAAATTCTCTGGCGGAGGTTCCAAGAAAAAAATACTATATTTATATATAGTATATATATATTTGTATGTATATATTTGTTACCGAGAACATTTAAAGAACCTCGGAGACCGCAAAAGAACTTTGACATTTTCCTTTTTGTGATCAACGTCTCCGCATCCGCAGCCGCTGCCGCCTGCCCCTCCCTGTGTCATTGTGCTGAACGGTTTCATGTTTTTGAGCGCACAAGTTTTTGGGATTATTTTTGTGCGACTTTTCGGGCATGTGAAGCTGAAGCTGAAACTGAAGCTAAAGCTACATCTGAAGCTGAAGCTGAAGCTGATGCCCCGAAGTTGAAGCCAAAGTTGAGGTTGACTTTTTGACTCTTTCGTAGAAAAACATGCGACTTTTGTTTCATCTTTTATTCTCCGGTTCGGCTAGCTGGCGGGGCTGTCACCTCCGGGTTTGCATGTCACCAGCTGAAGAGCCCAAAAACTGGCCATTGTTTTCCTGAGGCATTTGTCCCTCCGTCTCACACCCCCCATGCCATAAGCAGCTGCCATAATCACGCTAACAACGCTGACCTTCTCTGCTATATAGTGAATATATATGTATAAATATATATAGATGTACATATGTGTATATATATATATGTGTATCGCGCCTACTATAGTTGCAGGACATTGAAGCCCTTAACGTTGGCTCCTTATGCCTGCATTTGTGTTTGATTGTGTCCCCAGCGAGGCGCTCGGCAATAAATCAAAGTCGCCAAACTACAGCAAAGTGTCGGATGTCGGAGTTTTGCAAATTACTTGGAAGTGTGCCCCATGGCCATCGTCATCGCACTCCCCCCACCGACCCCTGGGAAACGTTCAACTCTCTCACACACACACACACAGATGTTCATACAAAAATACACTACTATGCATGCAAGTACTCCAAGCAAAGTGGATCAACACACACATGTGGGTGTTCCTGTCAACTCGGAGACGACTGCGGAAGCAGACAAATTTGTTTTCTTTCTTGCGACGAAAAGTTTTCAATCCATTTTCCTTATTATTATTCTTATGAAAACACAAGCAGCAAAATCACACTTTAATTGTTTTTCAGATAGATCAGTTGGTACCAAACACTATATGGTTATTTACATATATCTTAGATATATCTTTGTTATTTTTAAATTGATCCTAAATACTGAAGCTATTGAAAAATTGAAGTAAAGAAAACAAACAAATGGAAAAACTCGCCATTTTGTTACTTATTTTTGTTCATTCCAACATTTCTAAACTTAACTCTTGTAATATTTTATAAAATTGGAATAATCCATGTTTGTCTTATGTAATTAATATAATATATAAATATTGTGCAGTGAATTATATTCATATATTTTGTTAAATGTTATTATTATTTTATTGTATGTAAATGAGTAATACTTAAATCTTATTATAACTAAGTCAAGATATTTTTTTTTTACAAATCTCAACTAATTTACTTATCTTAACCGGAAAAAATAAATTATTATTTGCTTGCATTTTATGTTACTTAATTTCAATTATTTGAAATTGTTGAAATCCATTTGGGTTTCTTTAACGAATGAAGCATGCGTCCGGCGAGAAATAAAAGGAAAATATAGTAAAAATAAACTTTGAAAGTGATATCAAAGCAGGGCCGTCATCCAGAAAATTAAACTAATCAGTCGCTCGGCTGGCGATTATTGGATGGGCGCCTCAAGTAACACAACAAAACAAGAGCCAAGTAAATAAATAAATCAAATAAATCAACAGAAACGAAATCGAATGAAGAACAAAAAAAATACGCACAAAAACTTGCGACGAAGCCAAATGATTTGGATAAGTTAAAAGCTGAAGCGTGGGTTGATTTTAGATTTGGGATGTTGAATGTTGAATGCTGAGGGGGGAGGGGGAGTGGGGGACATGGCGAACAAGTGACCGGCAAATATTTGACATTTCTCCAACGGCCATAAATCAGTCAGCGAGCGTGACATGATTTCTGTGCTCATAATTAGAAAATTAGTTGGAAACCGAAGCGGCTCAAAATTGCAAAGTGAAATTAGTGGCTGTTGTTATTTGTGTTCTTGGATCTCTGCTCGAAGTGGGTTATGAAGTGGAGCTGAGGAGCGCTGCTGCTTAAGTGCTAAGTAGCCCGAGCAGACAACTGACAGAGCGAGCTGCAGCTGGAGCTGACTGACAACGCCGGCGGCGGCGGCGGTGGGGGCGTCCTCGTCGGGGATGGAGGTGGCATCCACTTTGACAGACTATTATGCGGGAAAAGGTTTCTTTCACTTTCGATGGGGGGGATGGAGTTGGAAGGGGAGGGAGGGGCGCTGCCAACTGCAAAGATGTTCGGCGCTCGCTGTGGAACTGTCATTTCCGTTTTACTTGTAAAATGAACATGGAAGTATTTGAGGCAGCCGACAAAGTGGCGTGCAAGCGGACAGACCCAACCAAACCAGACCAGATCAGGCCAGGCAGCAGCAGTAGCAGCTGACGCTGACTTGTTATATACTAAACTGCTGCCTGAGACTGTGACTGTGACTGAGACTGAGACTGAGACTGAGACTCAGGCTGCGACTGGGACAGGCGACCGGAAGGATGAACCAAACAGGCAGTCAGACAGACACAAAGGGGCGGGCGAGCTGGAGCTGGAGCTGAAGCTAAAACTGAAACTGAAGCTGGGAATGGGAACGGGAACGGGACGGAAGGGTATTGCGTTTAACGTTTACGTTTACGTTTTTCGCAAAAGTTTCGGTTTCGTGTGTTTTGCGCAGCTCCTCGTCTAAAAGAAATTGCCAGCAGCGTTGACTCTCCATCTCGCAAGGATACGAGAGCGGAGGAGGAGGGGCAGGAGAAGGAGGAGGGGGACTATAAGGGGCGGCATCGCAGCCAGCCAAGCATTGCATGCTGTTCTCCCGGCTGAAGGTAACAACGCAAGAAAATGCCAGGCGGCAAGACAGGCAGAACTGACGTAAAAAGATTTCTGTACGGGTCTGGCAACCCGGCAAATCAGCCACCCGGACTGCTGCTTTTGCTCCCCCGCCAGCCTCTCCTTCCCCCTACCGCCTGGTAATCATCATGAAGTGTTTGCGCATTTTCAAAATAATAAATGTATCTTTAAACGTTGCGCTGAATTCGATGGTTTATTTATTTTACCACCTGGCGAAGGTTGTGCAAACCAAATGAAATGAATTCAAATGAAATTAACTGAACTGAACATTTGAGCCAGAACGTGCTGCTATGGCCAAGAGCAAGTGCAGCAACTAAACTATTTGAATAAATCGAACTCTATCATAACGAATAACATTCAGAGGCAAAATCAATCTGAGCACGCTCGAAATTAAATAAACTTCAATTGAAATACTTCAATCAACTCATTCTTGCGCTCAAATTATTATCAAAATATTTCAGTTTTCATATTCGACAAAGGAATTCATTCACAATTATGTATTCAGTTGAATTTTCTTAGATATATGGATAAATAATATAATAAGTGATTTCCATCTGCTTTCCACTATGATAAATAAGAATAAGACAAATAGAGCCCGCATGAAGTATACTTAAATATCAGATGCTGAAACACAATCAATTTAATTCCATGAATTTTTATTTAAGAGTTTGCATTGTAAAGTTAATAAATTTAAATAGTGAATATTTTATTCCCATTTCTGTTACAGAAGCAAAGCAATTCCTAGTGCGGCAATTAAATGTTTCCCATCTGAAATACTTTAATTGTGTGTCGTATTTGGGGCTATTGCATCCTGAATTACATTCTTTGCACTGCATTTGACACATATCCGAAAGGATGAAGTTTTCCACTAGCGATGCACAATTTTAGTTTTTAGCATTTTGCATACAATAAGCCAGTCAACAACAACTACTAGTGAAATTGGTAAATTTTAATGAAAAATCTAGCAGAATGCAAAAGCCACTTCAAAAGGCTGCCTGACGTGCTTTGCTTCCCCGTCCCCGTCCTCGTCCTCGTCCTCGTCCCCTCCCCCCACTCCCCTCAGCAGTTGACTCCCTGCTGCAAGCAGCGCCGGTGACATGAATGCTGACAACGTGTCTTAGTTTGCACAAAACGAGCTCCAGATACATATATATATATATATATGTATGTATATATATATTTATATATATATAGTGTCAGTAGCAGACCAGGACATGGTTACGAACACGGACACAAATGCTGCCATAAGAGCACTCACACATTGAAAACTCAAGGCAGCGGGTGTCAGTTGTTGACTCCTTTGCTTACTGTGTGTGTGTTAGTGTGTGTGTGTGTGTTAGTGTGTGTGTGTGTATGTGTGTGTGTGTGTGTGTCGACACTTTTGCCAGGCATGTCATGTAAAGGGAATTTTAATTTAATTACGCTTTCCATAGAGGCTGCCAAGACGCACCGAACAACAGCTCCGAGATTGAGGCGCCCTCGTGCTTTAGAGAGAGAGACAAAGTGAGACAGAGAGAGAGACAGAGAAAGAGAGAGAGGGCTAAAGAGAAAGGGGAGCACATTAATAGATTAGAGGAGTACGCAGCCAACTGATAAGAAATCAATAAGAGCAACCTGGCATAAATCATGAGCCCATTTGCAAACTGTCTGCCGATGCTTATCACGCTGTAGTCACCTTAAACAGCAAATTCCCCCCCCACTTAACTACCCCTCTACACCCCCCACCCACCACCGTTGTCTGTGCACGCAAGTCAAGTGCAAATTCAATATTCATAATTTTTGAAAGAATTTTTGCCCAAAGGCAACACGTCGACACAAAAATCAATAAGCCAAATTTCTTGCAGGCTCAAAAACTTTTTAACAGGTAATTTGGCGTCGCCTTTTATTTGCCATTCGCTGCTTTGTCATATCAATAGACTTGCTCCGGGCTGTTACTTCTCTCCACTCCTCCCCCCTCTCCACTCCACTACAAACACTCTTCAGTTCTCTGGCACAAGGCCGCAATGAGTTCGTGCCAAAAAATAATTTCCTACTCGCAGACGAGCGGCGACTTTGCTGCACTTATTGTTGTTATCAACGCCTGAAATATGGCATTTTAATTTTATTAGCTGCCTTGCCAGTGCACACACACACACACACACACACACACACACACACACAAATACACACAGTCAACGCTGCGATGTTGACAATGCCCGGCAACTTGCCACAGTGGCATAAATACTGCAAAGCTTGGCTAATAATATTTATTCATATATTTCATTTTCAATTGTATATTAATTAAATTATTTATTCATATATTTAATTTTTAATTGTATATTAATTAAATTATTTATTCATATATTTAATTTTCAATTGTATATTTATTAAATTATTAAATGCTGTTCATATTGAAATATGTGTTTTTAAAATACATTTCCAATTTATGGATGCATTAATTAATTACAATTGTTCAAATTGATGTACATTTATTAAATTATTATTTGCTGTTAATATTTAAAATATATTTAATATTTAAGAATGCCATTATTTTAATTATTCATATATTTAATTAACTGTTGCATATTTCAAATATCTATAATTAATATACATTTCATATTTTATTATTGCAATAATTCACAACAATAAATAAAAATTAAGTAAATAGCTTAAGCAACTTTTTACAATAAACCAGTTCAGTTATGAAATAAATTTAAAAGTTATTTATTATATATTTTAAATATATATATAAATTATTTGCAATAGAATTTTAGTTGGTTCAACAAACAAGCTGGTTGCCTTTCATTGACTACCACTGTACTTGAACTGTATTTATATTGTTGTTTGTTGAATTTGTGCTTGCAACAACAGCCTGTGGCTGTGGCCGCCAGCTGAGAGTCGCTGTGGCAACTGCGCATGCTGCGTACAGCCTTGCCATTGGAGTTAAGAGAATATTCTTTATGGGCGCCTATCGAAGAGCCATCAAGTAACAGTTTAGCGTCTAAAATTAAGTCGTTTGCTGGGGCCAGGCCAAAACTTATTGCCACTTAAAGTTGCGTTATTATGTTGCTCGCTGCTACTGCTGCTGCTGCCGCTGCTCTGTTGCAGCTCTCTGCTGTTAGCCCCCTCCAAAAGATGCTCTTTCGGCCAATAATTTATGCCCTGTTCGGCTCTTTCAGTTTTAGCCTGGTTCGCGTTTCGCATTTGTTGTCATTTGTTTGCCTGCTGCCTTTTGTTAAGTATTTCGGTCGAGCGTTTTTATTCTCAACGTCGCTCGTGGAGCGTTTTTCTGTTTGCTGTCTGTGCTGGCCAAACACAACGCAACACAACACAACATAACGGAACAGAACAGAACACAACACATCCACACACACATTTTGCTGGCTCCTCTGGCGGCTACCGTTGCGAGGGCGGCTAGTTGGAAAATTGGCGGCGCCGCGTGCGGGGCAGTCAGGAGCATCAAGCGCAATTCTCGACTCGTGGCGTAATAAACAACGGGCTAAGAAAAAGGCCAACTTTGCCAGTGCTTAGTGTCATGGAAATCGCCTCTGGCCGCAAATTGCCGCCGGCAAAATTGCACTAAGAAAAGAAAAAATAAAAAGATAGAAAGGAATCCTCTCGTTGCTGCTGCCGTTTGTGTTGTTGTGTGTGTGTGTGTGTGTGAGTGTGTGTGTGTGTGTGAGTGTGTGTGTTTGATTGCGTGGGTGTCTGATCGCGTGGTGATCGCGGTGATGAGCTGGCGCCGATGCTGAAGCTGCCACAGCAACAGCTACAGCAATCATGTGCCACATAACGCAAATGAAATTGTTGTGCACCATCATTTTGGAAAAACGAAAACTGCGCCTCCGAACCAAACGGAAAAAGTTTCACACGTAACAAGCGGCATTATTTGGACACAATTTCGGTTTCAGCTCTGACAGTTGAAAGACGGCAGGCAGCGCTTTCAAAATTATATTCAGGTGAATAACTTGTTAAATCTAATTCTCAAAATGGTTTCATAATTCTCTGTTGCTCTATGGTATTTTATTTTGTGGCGAGTTCATTAATATTGGCCAACTTTGAACTTCAGAGTTATTTGTGTTGCTTGCAGCAGCTGCTCACAACATTTGAACTACTTCGCAACTTTTTCGCACTTGGCCAACTCGAAAAGCCAATGACAAACTTTCGAAATGTTTTGTTGCTTTCTTAACAATATTGCAATCCATTTTTGACTGGCCCAGCAATACTCGCAGCTGTTGATCTGTTCAAATGCACTGTCATAACTTTTATGGTGTCCATGGGAAAAGAAATACTGAAAATGGAAATGGAAATGCTCACTCTTTTTAAGGACACGGTTTTTCTGTTCATTCTGTGCAGGCGAAACTCCTTGAAATCGAACTCAAGATACAAAATCAAATTTGAATTTTATGCGTATAAATTTTAGGATATGGTTGATATTGAGCATAATTATGGAAAACATTTTCTTTGTGGAATTTTAAGATCAATTATAGAATAAAAGTTTGAAATTAGTGGTCTGCCTATATAAGAAAAATAAATAAGAAAATTATAAGTAAATATATAGAATATATTCCTTGTTCAATTTTTATACTGATCTTTCCATTTTTTTTAATTTTCTTGACTTAAATCCTAAATAATTTCTGCATTAGTCAACTACAAGTATTTCTTCAGGAATGATCAAAATGATTGATTTTGAATCGCTCTCCCTCTCTCTCTCTCTCGCGCTTTGTTCATTATTTGCATGCCTCATCCCGCTGCTGGGGCACGTTGATTTTTATGTGGTTAGTCACAATGAAAAGCAAACGGGTCCCGCATTTTTGCCATGCTCAGATTGCGGAATGGCATCTGGAATATGTTACATTGGTTGCATTTCATTTTTACCTGTGCGAAGTGCCCATATAAAAGTACTCGTGCTGTTCCATGCCACATGCCACTGTCCTCCTGTAATACGGCAAATGCTCTCCTGGCGCCCCGCATTTCGCAAAATTTAATGCATTTCATTGCGGCAAGGAAACAACGACAACAACAATAAAATGTGTAACGCATGAGATGAAAAGCAGCGCAGAATCAAAAAATAATACAAAAACAAGCATTCAAAAAAAAAAAGAAAGTAAAAATAAGAACAACAAAAAGCAAGCAACAGCAACACAAAAATTTTAAACATGGCGCGAACATAATGTCCTTGCCAGTCCCGTCGGCCCCGAAGTCAGTCCTTCCGACAGTCCGTTCATCCGTCCGTCCGTCCATCTGTTTCTGAGTTCGTTTCGCTTGCAGCTTTTTGATTTCTTTTTTTTTTTTGCGTTGTTTTGCGAGTTTCCCTTCTGCTGTTGTTGTGAAAATCGAACATTGATTTATGGCGTGTGTGTGGCGAGGAAAAAAGTGTGGCCCCCTTTGGCAGGAGAGCAAGGGGCAATCTGGCAGCGGCAGCGGCAGCGGTAGAGTCGAGCAAAGGTTCTACACAGCCGCGGGCCGAGCCTGATGACGATGATGCTGATGAGCTGGAATTGTTTTTGATATGTCGCACATATGCAGGTCGCTACCCGGTCTGCAGATACCCTTACTAACCTCCCCGCACCACCCCTCGTGTGCTCTCTGTTGCGATTATTATTTGTGACACACACACGGGTGCAGCCACCGCCTGTTTCGTCCCTCATTTTGCATTCAGCAAAAACCGAAACAAGAGCAACAAATAAAAAAAATAAAAAATTGTAAATGCAATTCGTAGGGCATAAATTTAAAAAAAACACGTGTCACACGTCGATTCGCGATTGTTCGCAAATTAATATTTGAAATACGCGCTGCGAACTGCACAAATTTTTGCGGCTGCTTTTTGCGGCTGTTGCATTGTTCTCGCTCGATTTTGGTGGTTTTAGTTTGAATGCGGCATGTAAAGTATCGATGTGTACCTGGGAAATTCGAATCTGTCACGATATCAGTTTGATAAGCGCCATTTAATAACAATTTAATTCAATTTAATCTGCCAAATTTGTGATTTATGCCCATGTATTTATAGAGAGAAGAGAGAGAAAAAAAGAGGTAGTTAAAAAGAATTCTTGAAAATGTGAAACTAATTTTTAAGTGGCTTGTGAGTGCAAGTCGTATGTGATTCTGTTTAAACTTCATTAAATATGGTAACAGACATATGTTGAACACAAACATATACAGAAAAGTATTTAAATACAGAAAAGTATTTAAATAAAATCTAAGGCAGATTTAGAGATATATATTTCTCTACAATTTTTGCTAAATCTTAACTATGACTTATATTACTTCATATTTTGACTGAAAGTTAAATCTATCAATTCCATGTGTGGAAAATTATTGGTTGTTATTTACAGCTAATCAGAAGCATTTTCTGTTCCTACCCGGGACTTGCACGGCAAATTTTATTTTTCCGACCTATCCCAGTTAGCAAAATAGGGAGGAACTCAGAAATTTATAAACGTATCCGGTTGGATTAATTTCTGGTCTTGTTTCCAAGACGCTTCGCCCTTATTGTCTAATATCCGTGTAACCTAACCTATATGTATTAATCAACATAATGATTATTACTTATTCATTACTTCTAATTATTATACCCATTACTTTATGGTTTACAAAGGTATTTTATGAGTGCTCCTAAATTCCAGAATATCCAATAAATCTATCGACAACAAAGATATAAATGTCTAGCATATCACAAATTTCAAAACTGTTCTCAACTTTTGCACCTTTTCTCCAATATTTATTGCTAATGACAACCGTTTACAGCTGCCTCAGAGCTGGGGAAACGGTTCAATTAGAAGCCTCCGCTTAGGCTTAGACCGGCAATTGGAGTTGGAGCTGTGCCTCTGGGTCTGGGCACCACTCGAAAAGCATTTGGCAAATGAATTCATTTATTTCGTATTGCGATGAATCAGCTGCGACCAGCAATTGCCATTTTAAGATGATGGGGGGCGGTACGGAACTGAGGGGGCGTTCTGCGACTCTGGCTGCGTCTGGGGCTGCGGCTGCTGAGCCAAAATGTGAAATGCAAGAAAACGCCAAGCCAATTGCCACAAGAAATCGACAAACGATGCTGCGCCCTCGAACCTCGAGCCGGCTGCGGATTAAGTTGTGAATCGTGATGCTGGCCCGACTGCAAGTGGATGAGCTTTGAGTCTGAACTGTTGCGTCTTCAGTCTGCGAGTCTGCGAGTCTCGGCACAGCCCTGCCCGCGGTGATTAATCCATGAACTCTTGCCACAGCAGATTTGCAACGGCAGATACTACTACTCGCAGCTTTGCAACAGATGCAGACGCGCCTTCCACCTGGTCCGCGAGTTGCAGCTCAAACTGGAGACGCTGGCGCAGACGCAGACGCAGAGGCAGAGACCCCATGGCCCCTGGTCTGAGACGAGGAGCAGGCGATATTTAACCCATGATTACAATGTTTGTAAATTTTGGTGTCTCTCTCTCTCTCACTCTCACACACACTCTGTCTCTGAGTCTGTCCCTTGCCCCAACTGCCGCCTGTCTTGCTGCCATTTTGTTTTCACCTTGCGGCCAATTTGTTCGAGAAACGGTTCAGACTCCGCGACTCGACAGCTCGCCAAAATGCACCTAAATTGGCCCTGGCCACTGCAGCTGTTGCCCAGAGTGAGAGCGCGAGAGAGAGACAGAAGAGTAGGGGGAGGAGTGCCAAATGTTTGGGTGCTTCATTTGGGTCCTCGATTCGATGGGCCAGAGTGGAGCTGCCGCACGCCTGGTAGTTGAGCAATTTATTATTGCCGCAAATTGATTTTTATCTACGCTTAATCGATTGCTGCGCTCGTATGTGTATTGCTAGGCCAATCAGATGGGTTGGCCAGGGAGGGCCAGGAAGGGATAGGGAGGGGCAGGAGTGCAGTGGATTAAGGAAATTATTTATGTTAGTTCACACGTTGTTTTACACGTAATTTATTAACAGCGTTTTCTAGCGCAAACGATGCGACCTTGGGGCAAATGGACATCGATTATGCCGCCGTGTTAGAAATTTTCTGCCTCAGCGTCTCAGTCGACGTCGACGTCGCTGTCGCTGTCGCCGTCGCAATGGTTGTCGTGTCGTGTCGGGTGTGAAGGTGATTTACAACGGGTAGACGTACACACTGTAGAGTGCACACTGTACATGCATGACTTGCTCATTTCTCAGCTCGCCTTAGATATTTATGACAGAGAAATGAGCCCCAATTGCTGCAATTACCGGCGCGTGTTTAGCCAGCGGTGATTCCAGGATCGGCCGACACTGATTTGAGCTAGACTTATGGCATTCCATTTATAACACTTGTAAAATGCCGTTCCTTACGGAGTCGCAGGCTTTGAGATAATGTACAAGTGGGTTCATTTCAAATACTAATTTTATTTAATCCATTAATTGTAATAATAATAATGTTCAGATATATAGTAAATTTATTTATGTGATATGATAAATTGACTTATAAACCTATTTTATTATAAACCTGTAAATTACAATAATTAAGTTTGAATTGAATTTTAAATTTTATTTGAACTGTTAATTATAATAATAATAATATTCAGATAGATAAGTAAATTTATTTATGTGATATGACAAACAGAATTATAAGCGTATTTTATTTAAAATGTAAATTATAATAATTGAGATTGAAATGAATTTTTAGTTTTATTTAAATTGTTAATTATAACAACATTCAGATATATAAGTAAATTTATTTATGTGATTTTATGACAAACTGAATTATAAACGTATTTAAACTGAAAATTATTATAATTGTGATTAAATTGAGTTAATTTTACCGAAGAAGGCGACCAGAAGTCTGCCCAAAATCCTCTCAATTCAAATATAAATGTTTAAGTCCCCTGCTATTCAAATATATTTAGTAAATTTATTTATGTAATATGATGAGTAGAATTATAAACGTATTTTATTTAAACTGCATATTATAATAATGGATATTGAATTGAATTAACTTTACGGAGGTAGCATATAGTAGATAGTTCGTATGATGAACTACGACCACAACTCAGCCCAACATCCACTCAATTCTACCTTAAATTTTTAAAGCTAAGCCCCCGAGAATACTACGATAATGTTACAAAAATCGACGGACAACAGCGACAGCAACAACATGCAACACAAAAAAATAAAAAATAAAAAAAGAGAGGAAAAAGTCGACATGCACTTTTATCAGAGGGTAATAATTCATTACACACTTTTTTGCCGCCCCTCCCCCCGTGTTGCTCCCCTGTTGCCCTTTGCTGCTGCTCCTTCTGCTGCTGCTCCTGTTGTTTTACGCCTTAAACCATCAGCAGCGATGTCGGCCAGAGCAGCAGCCGCAGCGGCAGCGGCAGCAGCAGCAGCAGCAGCATCGGATGTGCTGCATTTACCGCATTCGACATGACCCTGCCCCGTTGTCCCTTGTTCGTTTCCCGAATCCCACTTCTCCATGCAAGCAACAATATCTGTATGTGTTCTCTATGCGCATTTTGCTTGCTTGCCGTAATGGATAAGGGGAGAACGGTTGGGTGGGCGCAGGGAGGTGGCAAGTGGAATGGTCAGTTGATTGTTTCTTGTAGCTTGCGTGATGGGCGAGACTGAGGTAGAGGCAGAGGCAGAGGCAGGGTTTAGAGGCAGAGGGTAGAAAGATGTGTTCATCAGCGTTAACATGAGACTGGCAGCTTTTAACGGTTCCGCGTGTAACAGTTTCTGATAAGGCTCGCACCTATGTGGAGCAGCACAGCTCTGGCAGGAGGACTACTGGGCAGGGGAGGAAGGGGGAGTGGGGAGTCATGGCTTGGATAAGCCCGGGCTCAATTAGCTAATTGTACACAAAGGACTGCAATCAAGCTGCGGTGCGGCAGCCAAATGGAATTGTGAATAATATACATTAATTGCGGACCAGTTAACACACTCTGCAAAAAGGAGCTGCCCAAAGCAAAAAAAAAAGGGAATCAAACAAAAATGGGGGTTGGGACGACATCATCATGTCGCTTGATGGATAAGATTTCAGGCGGCCAACTCGAAAACGGGTCTAAAAAGGACGACGAACAGGACGAGGTGCAGGCAGGCAGGCAGGCAGACCGAGTGCCATAAATCAATGTAACTGTCAACGTCATCGGCATCAGCAGAGCGTCAATATTAGCAGCAGCAGCAACAGCAACAACAGCAACAAGAACAGCAGCAACAGCAACAACAACGGCGAACAACCCCCGAAGTATGCAGCAGTAATCAGAACCCCGGCCTAGCCACGCCCTTTAACTCATGCGCCCATGCGGCCATGACTGTGTGTGTAAACGAGCGATAGGGTGATAGAGAGAGAGAGGGAGAGAGAGAGAGAGAAAGAGAGAGACTGACAGCAAAGAAACATTATATAGTTTGGGCTTCATTTTGCATAGGCAACACTTTTTCTATCGATGACGTCAGCAAACATGCAATAAGTAAATTGTTTCAAAGTGTCATCCCACACACACACACACACACACACGCACACACACATGTATTTCAATTGCATATGTATAAGTGGTTTCCTCGCAGCACTCAGACAGGATATTACAAGCTGCCTTTGGAGGAAATTAGATCTTTCAACTGCGTCTCAGACGCACGACAACATCTCAGAACCAGAACCAGAGCCATAACCAGAACCAGACTCAATCTCAAATACACACACACACACACACACACTCACACACGCACACTCGATGGTTAGCTGGAAAGTGGGGAAAGCCAAAGTCCAAGTCCCACGAGTCGTTTGGCGCCAGCAAATACATGTTGCACTTAATTGGAATGATTTCGTCTGTGAAATATGATTTTAGTTCTCATCTTCGGATGGAGTCATGTAATGCTCGGAATGCATATGTGAAGCAGGATTTCAAAGGGCATATTTATAATTTGAGTTTGTGTCAGGTCAAAAGAGTAACATGTAGTCGAACTAAAAGATATTCAAAGAATCAGAGAATTTTTTACAGTTTGTTATTCTCATTAATTTTATTATTTATTTTAATATTATTTATAATATTATTTCCGTCAAATTTAAACAATTAAGGGGTTTTACATTTAAGAGGCAAGTCGTTTACATCTATATATCTATATTGTGTTATTTTACATTACTAAATTTTACATACAATAATATGTGCATATTAAATATATATTAATTCTTAATTTATTTCAGATGAATAATTATTCATATTAATTCACTGCAATCTGTAAACAAAATCACAAATAATACGATTTTAACACTGATTTTCGTGCTTAGAAGTAATTCCTCTACTATTGTTAATATTCATTTGTCAGCAAAGCGCCCAGCAAATTGAACTAATTCTCGAATCATTGCTCTTCTCATTGCAGGTAAACACGCTAATTTTCTCCCACACCTGTAGTGGAGGTATTCGCATACTGAGTTGGCCACGTTAGCATCTTGGTTCTAGATACATTTCAAATGCCTTAAATGCGCATGCAGCATTCCTGCAGTCGCCTGTATCTGATTTCTGTCAACATTAAAATTGCAGACTTGACAATGCACAGCAACAAAAACAAAAACAAAAGCAAAAGGCAAAAACAACAACAACACGAAGCAGAGCAGCAGCAGAGCAGCAACAGCAGCAGAGCAGCAGCAGCTAACTAAGTAACCCACAAATACCCACAGCGGCTAACAGACAGCTGGCTGAGGGGCGGTTGAGGGATTGGGATTGGGATGGGGATGGGGGGAAGGGACTGTGGCTAAGAGTGAGAGACGTGGCTGTTTGTTTGTTTGTTAGTGCATGTATCTCAAAGTGTACTCCTGGCGATAACACAAAAGGCTAAAACGCCTCAAACTGGCTGAGTGGCAGGGCAGGAGAAGGAGGCAGCGGTTGCAAGCATGCAGCCCGGAGCCAGTGAGTGGCAACAGAGATTATAAATTGAAATTGAGTTCATAAAACACGAATCAGCAAAACGTTTAACATCTTTATTTCTGCGAAATGGCGCAGACAACAGCCAACTTCAACCTCAATCGGCAACCGCAAGAGTCGGCATCGGTCGTGGCATTGGTTCTCGTTGCGGCAAAGACTGCGACTGTGACTGCGACTGCATTTGTGGCAACAGTTGAATCTTAAGGTGCGAGTTCGAATGCAATCAAACAAGCGTAAGTCAATTGCACAACCATGCTGGAGATGCAAGATGCTGGACGCTGCTGCTGCTGCTGCTGCCGCTGCTGAGGCACGCTGCCAACCAGCTAACCAAGCAAGCCAAACCAAACCCAACCCAAACAGCAACAACAGCAAATAGATAGACAGATGTACGCGTGTTGCAAGCTGCCAAACAGCCGATGCGTCGCTATGTCGACCGACCCGTCGTTTCTCAATACTATGGGAATAAAACACATATATTTTCTGAGAAAGAAATGCACAAATCTAAATCAAACTCAATTCAACAATTCCTAGATTCAATGAAATTTTTACAAAATTTAAGAAATTTTAATTGCTTATCGAATATTTATTAAAATAAGTGTCAAATTTTAACTTTGGAAATGTGAGTTGGTTGAAAATAAACATTTCCATTTTCTAAATAAGAATAGACTAAAGTAAGCTATCTTACAACATGACAAATTTTCCTTAAATTTTTAAAATTTCTATTTCCAAATGTTATTATGATTTTGTCTCAAATTGTTCAGTTTATTGCCATTGTACAGGGCTGAGATGCTGTGAGCACACAGAATGTGGAATGTGCACGCGTTGAATTTCTTGTAGACGTGCGATAAAAATTTGCGACATTGCAACAGTTTGGCGAACGTGCGAGGTGGCTGTGCCCCAGCCCCTGTTTCTGCCTCTGCCTCTGCCACTGCCTCTGCCTCCTCCTTTGTGGAGCGTTGCCAGCTGGCGTAGAGCGAAGCACTCAATGCCCGAGCTCTTAGCCATAAGCCGCAGCGCACAGAGCAGATGACATGCCGATACTGTTAATCTGCGTGAATAAAAATGTAAATGAATTGAAGATTGCGCCGCCATCGAAGATGGAGACTAACACAGAGTCAGAGTCGGAGTCGGAGTCGGAGTAGAAGTCGAAGTCGGAGTCGAAGTCAGTGTCAGGGGCATCATGTGGCAGCAACAGCATTATGAGCTATGGCCATGTCTGGCCACTTAGGTGCCTACAAAACTGCCCGGACAAGTGACAAGCGAGATTAGGACGGGCTATCGAGCAGGCAGCCGTGTTGGACAACGTTTAATAAGCAATGACGTGCAGAATAAAGCTCCGGGCACTGGTTGAGGTAATCAAGACTCTGTTTGCAGTTGATGCTCAGCCTGTGATGACTCCAACACAAATGTTTATTGAACCTTTTGGCCAATAGCAGCCCACTTGGCCAGCGTGTGTGTGTCAGTGGTAATAAAGTGTGGACAAGTTTAGCACCAAATGGATAGATGGCCTGATCGAGTCGACGAGACTGGGATGCACGCAGTTGGCAGACAGACCCAGCCGAAATCCAAGTCCAACTCCAAGTCCACATCGGCCACGTACAGACAATATACTACTCTATCGCACTACATAAGCAGCCTGAGAAAGCTAACGGCCAGTTGTTGTAGTTGTTGTTGTTGTTGTTCTTGTTGTTTGTGTTGTTGTTGCTCATGTGTGTTGCTGTTGCTGTTGCTGTGTATGTTCGCAAACATGTTTCAAGTCCAAGTCCGCCACACGAAAGCCAAAAACACAATCAGCAAACGGACCAGCTGCCTTCAGTGGTGTGGCCCAGAAGGGGCTTTAACTAGTTTTATTTGTTATTCCAGTTAAAGGGGAAGAAAAGGATGCAAATATTTAGAGATATATAGAAAAGTTTTAATTTTTATAAATTAAAATACACTCTGTTTCAGAGAAGCTTGCTATAATTATAAATTATTATTTTATAAACGCTAATTGATGAATAAATTGGCTTTAAAAATAGCTAAGTGTACAAAAAATATACAAATTGTAACTAAAATACAATTTGGGTAACTAAAATAGATTTTTGGCTTAATATAAATGAATGTATAACTGTATATCGATGGCATAATATGATGTCGATGTCAGTTCATATAAGTCTAAAGTTATTTATTAAATTTTTCCTACATTCCGCATTTAACTAATCCCAAACAGTTACCCACAGTAAATAAGACAACCTTTGATAAATATTATTTGTAACAATTACCAGCAAATATTTTGAAATTCTATATTTAATTGTTATTTACAAGAAGACTTGAGAATTGTTTTTGAAAATAGTTAGACAATTGAAGCCATTAATTTCACTCCCTTCAAACTTACCCCCTACGTCACTGGCCATAAAGCAATTTCCGAGTCCCGATGCCCCCCATCCTTGTAGTGAGTGCTCCTTTCGCGTAAAGTGTTTGTCGATAAACCGTAGCAAATGTGAGGGATGGTTGCGGATGTGGCTCTGGATGAGGATGGAGTTGAGGCGATGGCGATTGACCAAAGGCGCATATAATAAAAATTAAATCGCACAAAATAAAAATGTTCAAGTGGCGAGTCGGAGGCACGAAACCGACAGCTAACCAGGAAAAATGAAGATGAAGGCGAAGCAGATGGAAGACAGGAGTGAAGGAAGGAGGAGGAGTAGAAAAAGAGAGAGGGAGAGCGAGAGGCAGAGAGCACAAGAAGAAGAGAACGACAATGTAAGCGGTAAAAATCGAGTCACGAACATTGAAATATGTGTCCACAGCTGATGAGGAGGACATAGACATGGAGACATGGACATTGGCAGACACCGACACCGGCTGATAAATGCGTGGAAAATGCAACAGCTGCCAGTGCTGGATAACAGCAGGCAGCTAGGCACCACAGCAGAGGCAATTGGAAGGCTCTGAAAGGCGAGCGGAGAAAGGCCGCGATGCGCTGTTGGTAAACAAATCATTTGAAAGGATTTTCACACACAATCTATCTTCGTTGCTTTTGGCCAGCATTGACTGACTGCCTGACTGCCTGCCTGCCTCCGTCGCTGAGATGTTGCCAAACGGCGGCTCAAGAAATTTGTCAGTGCACCGCGGGAATGGCATTGGAAATGGGAACAGGAACAGAAACGAGAACGGGAACGAGAACGAGTAGAACCTGTTTGCGTGCCAAACAAAAAAAAAAACAATAATACAAAGTCGAATCCTTTGCGGCCTATAGTGAAAGTGTCAGGCAGCAGGACCCACAGCACAATATGCAACAGGACAAAGGGCATGCGGATTAGTCCAGGCACCGACTGCGATTTCGTGCCGAAAGAGAAAGTTGCATTGTTGTGCGGTGCAGTGGGCGAATTTGTTTTTATTATGCTCACATTTGAATAGCCAAAACATTGCACCCAAATTCCCAGTCCTTTCGAATGGTCAGCTGAACTTATGCAACCTCGACTTGACTCTCGCCGAACAATCGACATTAGTTACAGCCACACTTGGCCGGCAACAAGGACACACGCAGACCATTTGCATGACCTCGTCCAGGCAGCAACAGGCGTATCAGGATCAGCATCAGCAACAGCGTTCAAGGCGAATGCATAATATTATGCAATGTCTCACAGTCTCTCTCTCTCTCTCTCTCTCTCTCTCTCTCTCTCTCTGTCTCCTTCTCTCTCTCTCTCTCTTTGACCGTGTGTCAAGGTCATCGGAAAGTGCAAGCGGCAATTTTAATGACCCTCAGCACACAGACAGTTCCCATTAAGATGCCCATTCCGATAGCGCCCATGCCAGTTTGTGGTTGGGCAAAGTGTAGCAAGGTCAGCATCTCTGGAATGCAAAATATAATTTACTTAAGAATAATGTGGCACTAATTAGTTTTATGACTCAATGCGGCGCTGTGGCAATTTCAAATATAATCGAATTTGTAATGCAATATTTTGCAATATTTTTCCATTCTCATTTGGTATGCATATGTCGTCCGATTCCAGAAGTTGTTTCTTTAGAAATGTTGGGTTTATTTCATTGGCAAATGTGCATTTCATATGCTAAAATTAGCAATTTCCTTGAGGTTTTTTATTGAGTGCAGAACATTTGAATAGTTGCAAGGAATGAATTATTTAATAAGTGAACTATTCTAGACTTGACCCGATTATTTTTATATAGACTGTTGTTCGATTTTGAACATTACTTAGGAGGCTTACAAATATTTGTAGTGTACTCAAGGAATTCAATTGAAAAATAACTTGATTTTTGCATTCAAATAACAACATGGCAGTTTCAATAAATTCCTGGAGAAGCAGAATACTTCAATGAAGCTGACGCTTGCCCGGAATCAACTGTGTAAAGATGAGGGTGGTCTTAGGGGGTGGTAAAGGGATGGTACCGATGGTAAGGGATGTGCCATTTCATTTTGTAATTTACACAAAATTAAATTCGAACTGTCCTTGTTGTGTCCTGTCGTTGCGAAAGACAACAGCAACAGAGAGAGTCCTTTCGCCCGGCGGCAACAAATGAAAAAATTCCAATGCAGCGTTTGAAGTTTATTGGCCCATAAATAAGAGATGGCCGAAACGGAGAACGCTTAACAGACGACAGCGATTGACAATTTGATTAAAAAAGCGATCCGGCCAATGAGTTGCATGCAATGAGGACAACATCAGCAAGGATGCGTCTCGCACTAAAGTGAAAGTTCGAGGACACAATTTAATGTCAACAGCAGCGCCGCAATGCAAATTGCCAGCCATCCGCTCTGAGTAATTGTTGCTAATGTAAACGGGTCGAAACGAGGGGCGGGTGGCTGCAACCTGCTGGTGGCGCATTTAAGTGGCTAATTTCGCTGGAGCCAATTGTCAACGCAATGCCCAGGAATGCGGTGCTGGTGGTGTTGCAACAACAGAGCGGAGCGGGTGACAGTTGAAATTGCAGGCGATGCACAAAATGCAAATGAAATGTGCAATTGCCCAGGGATGCAGGACAATGCGAATGTGTGAACATCCTGCAACATTCAACGTATGCATGCGTGTGTGTATGTGTTTGCTTGTGTGTGTGTGCTTACATGAGTGAAATGTCCTGCGTGTGTGCGTTGTCCTGTGCCGTCCATTGTCCGTTGTTGGACTGCTTTACAAATTTCGCATTTATTGCCAGTGACAAAATATGATACGAAAATTAATATTATTGATTAAATAATTGAAATTGGCGTGCCAGCAACGCACAATGAATTATTATCTGCCCCCAACCCAGCCCCCCACCCCCCAAACAGACACAACAACTGCCACGAATGTCAAATGCCATTTGTAATACCGTTGCATGTTTACAGCATGTGCATCTGTGTGTGAGTTGGCTTCGAGTGTGTGTGTGTGTGTATCTGTGTGTGTTGACTGCGTTGACATTTTGAGCTTTTGTCATTTTGAAATGCATTCAAATTAATTGGAAGGCTTGTGCAAATTAAATCTTGTAAAAAATATTGAACAAAAAAATATATAAATTTGCTTAATATATTGCTTAAAAAAATAAGCACAATTCATGATGATAAAGTTAACAAAATAGAGTTACCAAAATAAATAATTTAGTCATGGTTATTGCTAAAAATATGCGTCACAATCTTTTTTTAAAATAGATTTCAAATTAAACAAATATATATTTATACTAGTAATATATTTAAACTTTCAAAATCGTGATATCACTTCATGACTTGATTAAATAAATTCAATTTTAAATTAACAGAAATACGCTACATTTACAGAGCTAGATACAATCAAATATTTTGCTTAGCGTGTTAAACAGCAGAAATTTGCTACTGATTTGCTCTAATTGTCATAAACAATTTAAACGTTTATATTTTTGTAATAAACAATTACGGCGCAATCAAATCCCTTGGTCACCCAGCACTCGGCGCCCCTCAATGGTTCGCCTCGCATCGTCACTCTGGGCTGTCAGAGAGCACCATTGTCCTTCGGCTCGTGTCATTTTCCTTCTGTTTTAATAAAATATTTCATAATTCCCGCTCAGTTTTGCTATTGACACTGTCTGACGGCAGGCAGCCTTTGCAGCCCCTCCCGCTGTGCCGTGCAAAGGCGTAGGTGGAAGTTGGCCCCCTCGGCGAAGGGGCTATGGGGCGATGCAACCCAGGCCAGCACAACAGCAACAACAACAAACACACAGCCCCAATACCCAAACCCCAAACCTCAGCGAAACCCATCAACAATGCCAGCAGCAGACCCCGTCCGGTTAACTGTAGGGGTAGGGTGTGGGGCAGGGTGTGGGGGTGGGGGTGCAGGCGTCGGTGGTTGAATTGATTTCAGCGTTGATGGCGTTGACACAAAAAGCTTTTACAGCGCCCTCTGCGGTCGCGTACCGTTGACCACCTACGGCGCATCCGCATCCTGTGGCTGCTCCTGTTGTTGCTGCACCGTTTGTTATTATTATTGTTGTTGTTGTTGTTGTTGTTGTCGTCCTGCCAGGGAAGCTGCTCGAATGATTTACATACAAAGTGAACATGCCCAAGCCTGAAGCTGTGTGTCTGAGTGCAAATGTGAGTGCGGGTATGAGTGAGTGTGTGTGTGAGTGTGTGTGCGGGTGTGTGTGCATTTTGATGGTGCTTCTTTTTGCTGTCCTGCCTGCCTGCTTGTTGGTTGCCTGCCGTGGAGGAAGTCCTGCGGCGGCCGGCTCCAAAGGGCGGAAATTAAAGTTGTGACACGCTTAACCAAACAACTGTTTGGAGTGTGAGTCTTCACAATTTTGGTAATTCCTTCAATTTTTCTACATGTAAAGTGTTAAAGTTCTCATTTCTGTTTTGTGCGCCACTCACTGAAATTGCAACCACCGAATTGTTGCTGTCTGTTATTGTTGTTGCTGTTGCTGTTGCTGTTTCTGTTGTTGCTGCTACCTTTCGCTCGAGCGCACAAAGGATGTGGCTGTGGTGCTCTGGTCCTGGGTGTTGCTGCCCTCCAGCTGCGTCCGAATTCCCTTTTTAACCAGCCGCCAGTTGCCAGCCGCCAGTTGCCAGTTGCCAGTTGCCAGTTACCAGTCGCCGGCTGCCATTGCCACCAACAACACACAGATTGTGATGATTCGTTGGCTGTGTCGGTGCCCCCATCTCGTTTCTGCCTCTTTACCTCGCCAGCCCCCAGTTGTCCAGTTGATTTGGCCTCGAAACCATTTACGCCTCTCAGCGCCGTCTCCGCTTGTGGGCATCGCAGCATGTCTTCTGCTTTTGCCACAAAAACAGTAACGTCAAAAAATATCCGCCCGTGTCTGCAACCAATTCAAGCGACGGTTTATTATTATCATTATTTTGTTTTGTTTTTTTTTTCCTTCTTTTCTTTTGGCTTACCCTCTTTTGCTTCCCTTTCAATACACTTCATTTCGGTCCGCCCCTTTGCCTAAATGGCCGCTGTATTTAAGAGAGTATGGAATTAATGGCATCTCTAGATATATGTAGATCTTAAGTTCAAGTAGATCAAAAATATTGTATCTTCTCCATGTGTGTCCCCATCTGTATATCATGACATAAACTTTGTTTTTTTCGGAGAATTTCTTACCCGCTCTTTATTCGTCTGTTTCATATAATAGAGTTATTCGGAGACATTTTAATGAGCAGCAGATCTTTGCGATTCACCAATAAAATTGTTGATGGCTTTTCAATTGGGCGTAACACAATTAAAACTAGATTTTATTATTTTATTATTAGATACCCATTCCATATGCTTTGGGAGCAGCGCTGACCTAACCCAAGCTCGTAAAACTCTTACAAACCCAACCCGGGCACACACCAGCGGGCACTTCATTATATCCCCATAAAACATAAAAGGCGTTAAATAATTATTTACTTAGCCAGTTGGTGGCATTAAAACATTTGGCACACTTTTTATACTATTATACCAAAATGGTATAATAGTATATTGGTTTTGTGCAATGTCCGTCATGCTGTCTGTCCGTCTGTCCGTCTGTCCGTCTGTCCGTCTGTCTGTCTGTCCGTCTGTCCGTCTGTCCGTCTGTCCGTCTGTCCGTCTGTCCGTCTGTATGAACGCGCGTTCCTCCGACACCCTTTGAGATAGAGACTTGAAACTTGGAACGTATACTGGAAAGTACCCTCAAAAGTTAAAGTGTCTTGGGTTTGGACCTACGTCCACCAGGGAGCTAGAAAACCGCGAAAATCGATTTTAGGAAATCGATAAATCCACATATCTCTCACAATTTAATGAATATAGTCACCAATTTTGGTTGGTAGGTTGCTGGCGAGGTCCTTGAAAGTTTGACATGTGCCACGCCCACCTCCGACGCCCCCATCACCCCCGACCCTAAAATTTTCAAATGGCTATATCTTCCGCAGTTTTTGAGTAGGGAACGTCAAATTTGGTAGGTATATTACTGGTAGTCGCCTTTAAGAACCGATAACAAATTTGTGGTGCCACGCCCACACCTGCGCCTATAATCGACAATTCCGATATTAAATCGATAACTCCGTATATCTCCGAACATTTTAAAGATAGAGTAACTAAACTTGGAAGGTAATTTGCTGGTAACCTCCTCCAAAGATTGGCATACCAATTTTTTGACCACGCCCACATCCGCCGCCCCCAGGAACTTCGTCCCTAGAAATTTAAAATGCGCATATCTGCCGTAATTTGCAAGCTAGAGTCGCAAAATTTTGCAGGTATGTTACTGGTAACTCCCCCAAAGATCGATAAAAAAAATTGGATGGCTACGCACACTCCACCTACCTAAACCGATACACCTGTTGGTGTAAATCGATAAACCCATATATCTCACGCAATTTGAAAACTTAAGTCACCAAATTTTAAAGGTATATTGCTAGTAACACCCTTCATAAATGTGGAAAAAAAATTTTGGACCACGCCCACCCCGCCCACAAAAAACGATAAATGCCTGTATCTCACGCAATTTAAGAGCTATAGTTACCAAACTTAGAAGGTATATTACTAAGATCGAACTCCAAAATTTTTTGGGCCACGCCCACTCCCGCCCCCAAAACCGATAAACGCCCATATCCCCCGCAATTCAAGATAGTTAGTTAGTAAACAGCGTAGGAAGATTATTAGGAAACTTCTCTATAATTTTTTTGGGCAACGCCTACTCCCGCCCCTTAAGTCTCGAAAAGCCCACATCTCCAAAATTTAAGAGGGAAAGTAGCTTATACAATTATTTGTGTCTGCTCTCCCCGTGTAATTCTGCTCACAGTCTTTAAAAGCCACGCTCACTTATATGCAAATCATATACATATTTATTAGTAGAGAATTAACAGTATTTCTTGACTGCACACAAATTATGGTATAATAGTATTTCGCTGTCGGTTACGTCCGACTGCAACGTTCTATCTTGTTATTAGTCGTTTAGCACATGGAAACATTGAAATACTTTGGTCGCGTACATCTCATAAATGCGGCCCATAAAAACAACACTTCGCACAAAGCTGCAGAGGAGAGTGAAAGGACCAAATCAGATTCAGTTGGAGAGCAAGGCCAAAAGCGAGATAGATACAGCCAGATAGATAGAGAGATAGGGAGAGAAGAGATAAATGTCGACAGAGCGATTTGTATCTAATTTTATGAGGTCATAAAAAGCAATCATTTTGCCATTTGGCCCCAGACTCAGACTGAAACTGAAACTCAAACTCGAACTCATACCGAAACCCAACCCAGAAACAGACCACAGCTGGCAGCCATGCCCATAAAAATTGTGGCCCAGCCCAGAGTGCAGAGCGAGCAGCTCTGCTTGAGAAGAGCTAAGAGATCCGGCAGTTGAAAGGTTCTAATGCGGCAGTTAAACGGATTTTATGAGCTCTCTGTGAGCTTTGGTTAAGTGAATTACATGAATTGGCTGCTTATTGGCTTTTAATTGCTGTCTCGGGCCGGGGGTCAAACGGGGGCGGAAGCGTGAAACGCTGGCCAGCTTTTCATTTCCGCAGGTCACCGCTGGCCAAACGATCAAAAAATGAGCTGCAGATAAGCGTGTCACACAATTAATTGGATACAATGAAAATTTCAACTAATTAGCACACAAAAAACAAAGCCAAAAACCAAAAACACCAGCGAGCGGGGGAGGAAACACACAAGACAGAGTCTGACTTTTCCAGGGGCAGGGGAGTGGAGGGGGCTGGCAGTTAGCAAGGGGTGGGAGATGTTTGGGAACGTGCACAAAATAAAAATGCGCAGTAAAATTAAATTTAATGAGTTCATAAAGTAATAAACACAAAGCCAAAAACCTAAAACATTTCAAGGTTCTGTGCACAACAAAGGGCAGACATGGGTTAACAGCAGCAGCAGCGGCAGCAGCAGCAGCTTGAATATAAATAATAAATATTTAGGAAAGAAAAAATAAATTTTTGGCTGAAATCAATTTTGATAATTATTAAAAATTAGATACATATGTTGCGGCGCCAGTGTTCCAGCTGGCTGGCAGCAAAGGCGCCAAGGGAAAATATGGCGAAGGGGCTGTGTGGGGCCAGAGTTTAATGAATGAAAATCCAAGTTGCTGCAGATGCCGCCGCTGGCTGTGTGCACCTTTCTAGGGACAGCAGTCGAGAGACCAACAATTTTTGGCTGGCACCGGTATCCGTATTCGAATTCGGGTCCAACTCCTCAATTTGGGCCCATAAATCAATCGATGCGTTGCCCGCGTTCCAAACTTATCCCAAAAATCGCCGAGTATGTGAATGTGCCTGTGTGTGTGTGTTTGTGTGTGTGTTTGTGTGTGTGTGCTTTTTTGGGGATTTGTTTTAGTTTTTGGAAATGCCTGAAGAATAGTAAAATAAATATATATGCAGCCAAAATCATAAAAAAGTTGCCAAACACTTGGCGATCACTTGTACATAAATATAAATATTTATTTAAATGTGTGTATCTTTTATGTTCATCTAAAAAACCTTCAGTTGTGAGTGTGTGTGTGTGTGTGTGTGTGTGTGTGTGTGTGTGTGGTTTGGTTCAACACTTGTGACACTTTGTGAGTGCTAAAACTGTCAAGTTCCCTGTCTTGTCATAATTAAGAAGGAAATTTTCCCAACAAATTTTTTACCCATAAATAATTGTCTTCTGTTTGGTTGAGGGGAGTGAAATCCATTTGGCAGAAGGCGTTGACGGCTGATTTGGCAGACACCAGAAAGATCATAAATTTAAAGCTTCGCTTTTATAAACAAAATAATAAACAATAACAAAACAACACTGACTGACAAATAATATCTTTGGTTAATTTATTTAGCCTCTTTAAATACCTAAATATTATTTTTTCTATTTACTTTGATTTTGTTTTTTACATTTTTGGATTCATTTATGTAATCCAAAGTGACAGCATATTGTGCTAACAAATCCGTTGCGAAATAACAAGATCAGTTGAGAATTACTAGACAATTATAGAAGAATATTCACATAATCTGAGTTTCTCTGCAATCTGCAAAATTATGGAAAATTCAATTAAGTGATTATATTATCGTTTACCTACTAAAATATGAATAACTTTGTATCTTTATTAGCCTTAAGTTATTTGTTTACGATATGTTCATAATGTATTCGGGCCTCGCTTAAGAAGTATGCAATTTAACAATAGTCTAAAATTCCAACACGCACTTCCACCCAGAGTTGTAATACTGGGAATTACGACACACGCATTTGAGTAATGCTCAAGTAATTTCTCATTTCTCATTTTTGGAGTTATGAATGGTTGTTGTAATTAGTGCAAAGCGCACTACAAGATTCTTATCTCTGACCAACAATAAAACTCGATTTGAGGCTGAATAGCACAACACAACTCGCTCCCTCTTGTTGCTGCTGTTGTTGTTGTTGCTGCTGTTGTTTTTATGGTTTGTGCTGTTCCTTATTTTAATTACGAATATATTTTTAAATGCTAACATGGCATACGACGAAATGGAAATGAGAAATGTTTGCACGCACATGTCATGTCAACTACAAACGCATAAAATTTATGCGGAACACGCAAATCCAACAATGAAATCAACACGAGCCGAGCCAAAAATTGAACACAAGCTGCCCAAAAATCCAAAAAAAAAAAAAAAAACTAAAAAAAAAACTTACCAAAAATAAAAAAAGAACACGAATTTAAGCGCCGTCGAGATCTTTTTGATCCCCAAGTCCAAATGTGATTGCTAGTTATTATTAGACTAAGACCGGGCGCAAATCTGTGTGCTCTGCAGGAATGAAACCCCCAAATCAAATCAAAGTTCCCAAAAATCCAGCGCTCGACTTGAATGAAAGGTGCAATTTTTATGATTTATCGCCGTTATTATTATGAAAGCGGCAAGAGGTGGAAACCCAAGAGCCAAAACCAAAGAATTTCACAGTGCTAAATTATTCAAAAATGAAATAGGAACGTGGGTCGCCATCGTCGTCGTCGTCGTCGTCGTAGTCGTTGTTGCCGCCATCATGAGGTAGCCAGCCCTCTGTAATTTTCTAAGCTAATGCCATCTCGCTTCCACTCCCTTATTGCCCCATCCCGCTCTGGCGCAGGGCCAAAGCGCCTGAGGCGTCGTCGTCGCTTGGAACCAGACCCAGCCGTAAGGTCTTCTTCTGGCACTCGAACAATAATAACAAAAACAAAAGGAAATTAAGGCGACTACACTCCAAGTGGATGTGGATGTGAATGTGGAAGTGGAAGATGGCGCGCCAAACATTAACATATGCAGCGGTTCACACGATATATTCACCCACACACTCGCACACACTCGCACACACACTCGCACACACTCGCACACACACTCGCACACACATTCACACACACACTCGCACACATGGACGCTGACAGGTGCCAAGGCATCGAACATTGACTGGCAGCCAGAGGAATAATAGTTGGTCTGGATAAGGCATCTACCCACTTACACAGCTCTCCGGGCCTTAGTCGCCTTTAATCAATAAGCGTTTACGCGAAGTAACTGTAATTGGTGTGTGCCTATCGCAAGTCTATCGATAATTAAGCCACAATTTGCGCCTCGCTGTTATCGCCGCACATTTGACTGGCGCACCACCGGTCGCTCCCCTCTCCCCTCACCATTCCTCTCCAAATCTCTCGCACATAACGTTGTCTGGTCGATAAGCCAATTTAACTGCATAGCAAACGATCAAAACTGACCAGTCCCCAACCACTCCGCCCCCCTCCCGCTCCAACAACTCAACCAGCTGCAGAGCCTACAGCCCCGACAGCGACAGGCAACGGCAACTTCAAATTGCAACGCCGGTGGTGCTGCCAAACGAGAAAACAGCTCGCACTCACTGTGGACAAACATCGCGAATAGACACACTTATCGATGAATGTATATTTTTAACATATTTATGCTCTTGGAGGTTTAACAACTGATTAAAAATGTTGAATTTGATACTGATTATTACTGTTTCATTTTTTTTTTTAATTTATAGCTAAATAAATAATTTCGTATAAGATAATGCAATAATTCTTATGAAAAGTTACGTTTAATTTGATTGTATTTATTTTTTAGTCACGAGAGTAGAATATAGTAAAAAATAATACGATACATCTTATAATAGTATAATAGTTTAATTTTTTGGAATTTATTTTTCAGTGTTTTCTCTTTTCTTTTTTGCCTCTATTAATATTGTTATTCTACAAAACCAAATTGTTAGCACTTTTATAGCCAAGCTGTTACTTATTAAATGTGTTAATCGAAAACGTTAATAATAATATATTATTTGACTATAGTGGAATACAGAGTTGAGTTCATGTTGCTGCCGTGTAGCACTCTTTGCCCACTGTGCGTGCCCGCCATTAGATGGATGCATGACGCATGACGGAGACTGGCTAAAGCCCGGGCCAGACACCAACACACACATGAATAGAAGCATGCAGGGCATTTGACTGACATCCACTGCAAATGACTTAGAGAGCTAGACGAAGAGCGTGTGTGTGTGTGTGTGTGTGTGTGTGTGTGGATATGGTAATGTGTGGCTGTGTGTGCGAGTGTGAGTATCTAACTCCAAGCACTTCGGACAGGTTGAGACACACGCGTAAAAACTACACAAATTGACGGGGCAGCCGCCTCAAATGGTGGCTTAGCGGGGGCGCTGTGCACCACTGAGTTGGGGAGTAGCAGTCGCAGTCGCAGTCGAAGGGGTGGGAGGAGGAATGGAAGTCGACGGAATCGGAGTTGGAGCTGTAGGCCGCTAATCGCTTCAGCTGCAGCCCAGGGCAGGCCAGTCAGACGAGCGACTGAGCGAAACTGACCAACTGCACAGATCATAGACGGCAGATAGCAGGACAGCAGGCCGTGGTGTAGGAGCACGAGGAGCAGGAGCGAGTGGAGTGGCAGGAGCTGAGGCAAATGTACATGTCCATCCGGCCGTCCGGGCTGGCCGGCCACGTTCGGCCAATTCCAGGCAATTCTGCAGTCAAAGCGTTCGTATTTTGATTGATTTTAAATGATTATGGTTGACATTGATTTATGTGCGCCTCATGCATATATTGGGCCACAAGATGGCGATGGCGCGAGAGCTCCAGAGACGTAGCTGGAACATTTGTTGTTGTTGTTTTTCATGTTGCTGTTGTTGTTGTTATTGTTGTTGTTGGTGAAAGGTGGCCGAGGCTGGTTCAACTGATTCGCACGCACTCTGGACAGCTCGGAGCCAACCGGAGAGGACGACAACAACGATTCCGATTTGGCTTAGAGAAGCCTTAGAAGGGGTTTTCCTTCACTTGGAGCTAAAAGCGGAGACTATTCAAAGCACGTTCCTGACCTAATATAAGTAAAAACGCCCACCAAATTACCACAAGCTGCGAACTTTTTTTCCGCCATGTGTTCCTTGCCATGATTATGGGTTTCAGTTGGTTTCTATGTGTCTGTGTGTGTTTGTGTCTGTGTCTGTGTTGGTCATCTTGCTGCAGACGGTCCGCTTTCTTCCCTTTTGTATTCTCTTTTTCCCGTTTTTTTTTTTCTTTCTTTAGCATTTTTGGCAATCGTTTTGGGCCTTTGCCACACTATTTTTATTGGCAGCTCCTCGCTCTCGTTTCGGTTGGCATTTTGGATTTGATTTTAATGAATCGATTTGAACTGCGTGCTCATAAGTTCCGGGAAGCGGCTAAATTGGATTACCATGTTGGTTCTGGGAGAGGCAAAGGGACTGGAACTCGTTTTGAACATGCAATTCATAAATTCCAAGTCCAACAAATTCATTGACGAATTTGATTTTCTCAAATATGCGGGCGGAAGAAATAGTGAATTATGAATAATGTGAATGCAGGAAATTGATAAAAAATTCCAGATATATACGTAATCATTAAAATAATATTTTGAATGTAGCTATTTGTGCGACTTATTCCTTTCCACTTCGATCCCATGACTCATGCAGCTAGCCATAGTCCAACCAAATATGAAAGCAAATATGGCAAACCTTGGAGAATTGAGTCTGCGAATTGCGTCATTTCATGTCAGAGTCGTGTCACAATCAAATCAAATTGCAACGCATTCAATCGGATCGAAGTGCTGCGAAAAACTGTAACAACTTCATTCGCAATGAGAGCTGGGGATAAATTTGACTTGAAGGTGCGTGGCTTACAAGAAAATGTCATAAACGGACCACTAAACCGGTCCCTCAGCCAACAATGAGCAAAAAGAGGAGCAAAAAGCCGACAACAACGCAACAGGTTACCAAACAAACAATCAGCCCAAGACCCAGAGCCAGACTCGCAATTGGACGCATACTTCAAGTTAGAGAGTGGCAGAAGAGGGTGTGTGGGGGGGGGGGGTCACCTACTAGTGGTATATATATCATAAATACGCATAACTCGTGAGCAAAAACGTCAGACGAATAAGGCAAAAAATGCCACGCAACAATGCGCTGGCCAAAAGCCGAAAGCCAAAAGCTGCATTAAATTCATTAGCCAGGCCCGGACAGAGTCCAAGTCCGTGCCCGACTCTGACTCTGACTCTGACTCTGAGAGGTGTCCCACTGTCCACAGCGAGTACTCGACTCGCACTCGCACTCACACTCACACTCACATTGCACACTCGCACACTCGCACTCGCAGTAACGAATGAGCGACACACGCTGCCACGACAATGATGTCAGGCGCACGAACATGCATCAACTTGAGTCTATGGGGATGGGAGAGGGGAGTGGGGCAGGGCGGCGAGGGAGTAGCCGGGTCGGGTGGACAACAATGGGTAACTTGGGAGCAATTGCGCGGCGGTGGCGGCATGGAATTTGGATCAGCGATTGAGTTATAACCAGGCCCAGGCCCAGGCACACACAGTCCATGCCGTCCAATCTTGAGACATGGGACATGGTAGATTGTTGTATGCTCACAAGATGAGATCGGATCACACAGCCTGCACCAATTTCGATTCCAATTGCAATAGTAATTCCACCTGATGAAGATGTCGAGATCAATGATCGCGGCGAGTTCATAAATTTGTTTTATGAAGTGCGAGCGACATTTGTAACGAATGCGATGTGCCCGATTGCGATTGCAGTTGCACGTTTTTACTTTGTATTCGTTTGTACTCGTATTCGTATTCGTATTCGTATTCGTATTCGTATTCATTGTGTTCAGATCGGATGAATGACATGACTGAGTACACCGCGCATCAGGTATGAATGTGTTGAACGTTGCTTAATATACATACATTCAGTTAATTATGCACATAAACTCATGAATAAACACTATGAATATAAATTAGCGTATATAAAGAATATACAAAAATATAACCTGAAACACTCACTATTTAATTTAAAATGAATACTATTTAATTTTATTATATTTTTTAAACGATGTTAAACCAATTTACCAAATTGTGCACATTCTGCAACATAAACATGCATCATACAATTGCTGACTTTGTCAGCAACAGATTTTCAATTGTTGCAAACAACTCATGAACAAATAAATAAATTGAGCTATGCTGGGAAAACATTGCAAATAAAGTGAAAAGTCAACAAAAATGTTGCCATTAACTTTTCCCCCAAAATCGAAACTGTTTGCAAACATTTTCGTGCACTTTGCTTTTGTATGCTCACATTTTTTTGTTGATTTTTTTCCATTTTATTTTATTTTTTTGGCGAGACGATGACTTTGTCGTCACTCTGGATTCAGTTCCAAGTTTTGGTCCTGGGTTCGGTTTGGCTTCTGGGCTGCCAGCAACGGAAGCGTCGCACGCTGCCGGCGTCGAATCGCCCTCCGAGTGAAAATAATCGAATTACTTTCAACAGAATAATTTCTAATTGAAAAATATTGTAACTCATCTATGGGCAGGGACCGAGCAGCCAAAAGGACGAGCTACAGACAAAATCCTGAGCGCCAGCCCCGGCTAAAGTTGCTTTCCAGACTTTCGGGTTGTGGACTCCATTTGGAGGCCAGACGCATTTGACGCATTTGTATGCTGGTGGCATTGTTGTCATCTCGCTAAATGTCTTGGGCTGGCTGCTCAACCTTTGTTTTGGATACATTTCTGGACTGATTTTGGTGTTTTCATTTCGAATTATGTTTTTTCACTAAGTACGCCGAGCAATCAGTGGACACTGCCTTAGTGATAAGAGTTGGAAATGGGGAGGGAAACACTTCATGGGAATAGGAAATGTAATTCAATTTCCTTGTGCCACGTGTTCGTGTGACGAATTTATAAGTGCATTTCACTTGTTTACATGAATCGCGCCTGAAATGGCCAACGTACTGTTCCAGGCTTACTAACCAAAGTTTCTTTCTCTTTATAGGTAAAATGAACACTCTACTTAATATAATTGAAATTCATCGTAAGTGGCTGCAAATAAGTTTCAAATTTTAAATCTATTATTTGTATTTACTATTATAACATTCGTATTGAGGAAACATTTATTATTTTTTATTAATTTAATTTATATAAATATTTAATAAATAAGCAACAACTCAACATCTTCTCTTATATATTATTGCCGTATAAAAGTTTCCGTATCCAAGTGGTTCGCTGACCTTCTTGAGTGTTATCTGAGTCCATCTTAGTGAGACCTAACATCAGATCGTAGTGCTGTCTTCAAGTATATTAGTTAGAAGCATAACCCATTAGCCTTTGTTCAATGGGGGTGTCTACATTGTATATTTAACTCATCCCAGTGGCTCTCAGGCGTAACCAATTAAACTTTTGTAAGACGAACGGAACAATTTTCAAACCCAACCCAAAAAAAACCAAAAAAACAGAAAAAAAACAAAACAGGCCTACAAATTATTCATGAATAATTTTCGAAATTTTTTGGTGTCCGCCTGCCGCCCGCGCGTTCTTCACCAAAATGTGTTTCAACACATTTCGCTTGGTCTGAAAATAAAAAATTCAAAAAACAAAAGAATTACCTACAAAATGGGAAAACTTTAACATACAGTCCCATTTCAATTTCCATTTCCACTTCGATTTCCACTGCGTGCGCTTTCGACTTGAGTGCGTCGCGAGGCAACAATTAACATTTTCCATTTTCCGGTTGCCAGGTTTTTGTTGTTGCTCCTTTCTGTTGCTTGTTTCTCTATCGCCTGGCACCTTTGTCTGCTGCCAGACACAGCACGCAGGATATTTATGAATATTAATCAAAGTGCATGCCGCGGAAATGAAGACCCATTTGCATTTGCATGACAATATCGCCCCCAACGACAGCTGCCGCCTAAGACCCCCCGTTAGACGCAGCTTCTGCGCTGCTGCGGCAGCCATTTTGTAGTTCGAGCTCGAGCAGCCCATTTTGAAAGCAATCAATCCGAGCGCAACGCAACGCACCCCCGCCCCCGCCCCCGCCCCCTTCCCCAGCCATGCCTCGCTCGGACACACGCCATTCACAAAAATCCCTCTCGCTGCGAGTGACAGTTCGTCAGCTGCCTTGCCTAGCTCCGGGCATGATTTTAGACACTTTACCGCTCGATCTCCCTCTCTCTCTCTCTCTCGCACTCGCACTCGCACTCCGCCATTACATCAGCAGTCCGTCATCCGTCATTGTCCGGGGGTGTTTTTTTCCGACACACGCACCGAAAGTGTCCAAAAACTCCCAAAGACAACTCAAAGCAACTCGACGCTTGTAAATGTATCTGTAGCTGTATCTGTAGCTATATCTGTAGCTGTATCTGTAGTTGTATCTGTAGCTGTATATCTGCATCTGCATTCGTATCTGTGTACGTCCAGCGTGTAGTTCGCCCAAAAAAAAAATGTTTCTTGCTATACTTTCACCCTCCAATCGCTCGCAGAACACATTGGGAAATGAAGAGAAAAAAACCGGAACACGTTTCTAAAATTGAAATTCTTTTTTCGTAGGCAACAACAACAAAAACAACAACAACACCGAAAACAACTGGCAGCGTGTAAGTGTAATCATGCCATGAACAGTTTTTGTATCAGTTCGCTGTGTTCGCTTAGATTGGAACATGTGCGTTGCCAACACCAGGCACAGGACAACGCCTGTCGCCTGTCGCCTGTCCTTTGGCAACCTCCGCCAGATCCCCGATCCCCCTAGCCGAGCCTAGCCTAGCCGAGCTGAACCGAGCCTAGTTGCGTGGCCTTTTTCAGTTTGGTTTCGTCCCTGTCGAAATTGATATTCGTTACAAAGAAAACATTTCAATTTTCACTTGATGTTCGACTTCTTCTTTTACTCGATGCCTTTCGGGGGTGGGCAAGGATCATTTTATCGGACATTTCTACTGAAAATGGCTGTGTGAGAAATGAGTTCTTGAAATGAGGACAGGTGTGATTTATAATGCTCGATAATTAGAACATTTTAACAACTGCTTAAATTATGTAATTTGTATACACTTAAAGAAAATGTACAGAAAAACAGAAAATTTAAAAAAATATTCATCTAATCAATAATCAAATATAATAATATAACGGAAGCAATTAGTAAACTATTTAAAATAAAAATATATTGTATACTAAATCTGAACAACCAACTTGAAAGTAATTTATTAGAGCTATTTAAGTAAATCCTGTGAATCTAAAAAAACGTATGCATTTTTTAAAACTGATATATAAGAATTCGAGAGATGTATAAATTATTTGAGAACAATCTTTAAGGATGGTTAGCAAGGACTTATGTTTTAATGTTGCCCAATCGGAACTGCAGCTTTCTCTCTTTTCTCTCAGATTTCTTTTACAGCTTTATTTATATATGTCCTTAACGGATGACTATACAAACTTAAATTTATAACAGAACTCCCCGTGGAGGGAGTTGATTCAACGGTAACAACTGGTCGCGTTGGTCGTGTAACAATTCAGTTGGAATCTTGTTGAAAGCCATCATTCATCTCCCACTCGAATGCAGTTCGATGTTTTTGCTCACAACAATTCTATTAGCGTTAATTAATATTCAGTCACTCGCTGGCGGCGGTCGCAACACCAACAACAAAAAACAACAACAACAGCAACAACAACAACAAAAACAATAAAAACAATTGTGTGAGTGAACCACAAAACAGCAACCACGATGCGCAGGACTCGAACACATGACATTCCCATAGCCGTTGGCAACTCTTTGGTAGCGCAATACACACACCCACACAAACACAAACACACACACACACACACACATATACACACACACACACACACTGGGGAGCTCCTGCGGGGGTAAACTGATGCCTGTCTGTGGCCCATTCTGTGCCCGCTGCGGGCTCAGGCTGCATGCTGCCTGCCGCTTACTGCCTGCCGCTTGCTGCCTGCCGCTCGCTGCCTGCCGCTCGCTGCCTGCCACTTGCTGCCTGCTGCTTTTGCCGTTGCCTGTTGTCGTTGTCGTTGCTGGTGATGATTACAATGATGGCCGTTGGTTTCCTTTTGCCTTCGCTTATTTTCGGCTGTTGTTTCGAGCTTTTGTTTTGTGTGTTGTGTGTTGCCTGACTTTGGATCTGGATGTGGATGTGGATGTGGATGTGGATGTGGATGTGGATGGGGTTGTGTGGATGTGGATATGAATGTGGCTTTGCCTGACTGCTGCCAGGCGAGGCCTCTTCGCTTTTTGGTTGATAATTTTTTGCTGCTGCTGTTGTTGTTGTTGTTGTTGTTGCTGTTTCTTCTTTTTTTTAGGTTTTTGCGCTTGGGCTTTGTTTCGTCATGTGTGCATTTCATTTCATTTGATTTCCTATGGCGGCAGCAGCAGCGGCTACGGCAGCGACGGCGACGGCGACGCAGTGCGCCCATGTTTGTTCTTTTGACAGGCAGTCAACCCGTCGTCATTTCATTTGTTCAGCAGCGCGCACTCAGCCATGCTCGCCCTGCTACCCACCACCACCACCATCACCACTAGCATCACCAGCACCAGCACCATCAGCAGCACCACCACCGCCGCACCCGTTAGCAGAGCTCCCTTTGTGCCCCGGCAGTGACTGAAACGGAGACTGGAACTGTGGCTCAGGCAGAGGCAGAGCAAAATGCCGTTTCCTTTCCCTTTTCAGTTTCATTTCCCGTGTGCCTGCCACAGCCAGCCAGCCTGTCAGTCTAACCAACAGTGTGTGTGTGTGAGAGAGAGAGAGAGACAGAGAGAGAGCATGAGGAGGGATCGTTGAGGGGGTTGAGAGGGTAATAGGCAGAGGGAGAGGGAGAGTGCGGCGTCCGCTGGTCCGCTGTCCGGCCATTTTGATTTATGTGCGTTTCATTTCGTCGTTCAATACTCATATGCGGAATGTGGAATGTGTGCGGATATGGGAGTTTGGAATATCTTTCCCCCCTTCCGTCCCTGCCCTGCCCTGTCCTACATCGCATCCCAATTGCCAGCTACGAGCTGTGAGCTGCGAGCTGCGAGTGCGACCATTAGCTGTGCATGGGAGGTTCTAATTTCGAGTCTAGTGGCTGCTGCCAGGACATGCGCCACGTTACGATTTCTGATTTTCGTCTTTGTCAGCTTTGTGCTCGGACAGCAGACAACAGACAGGGAACAGGGAACAGGGGACAGGGCACAGGGAACTCAACTAGGGCGGTTGCACTGCCCTCGATTTCGGGTGCGTAAGTTGAAATTTCAATTCAACGGATTTGCCAGCAATTGTTTTTGATACGTTCCTCTATTTTGGCAATTGTCTTTTTCGTGATTTTCGACCATTTCAAATGGCAGAGAGGGGAGCGGAAAACGCTCTTGATGACGCCCAGCAGAAGCAACAACAGCAGCAAAAAGCATTTGCAGCAGCGGGCGAAGGGAGTGGGAGTGGGAGTGGATGGATGGAGGGCGGCTGTGTGAAGGATGTAAGTGCAATCAAGAGAATTGCCTCGCCTAATGGATGTTAAATGTGCTCGAAACAGATGCCCAAATAAATTAAATTAACAGTAGCCGAATCACACTAACTGAAAGCAATCGGAAATGGCAACAATATCTTTTCCTTTAGGCCTAAGCGATTTTGGGAATTTAAGAAAAATGTTATTATTGATTGGAATTGTTCTTATGTTAACTTAATTATTAATTTTACTAATCCAATTCGACCAATGTGTTTGTTGTTATCGGTTTGGAAGGTGTTCCTCGGAAAAGTATATAATAATTATACATTCATCCATTTGGCTTAAGAGGTTACAGAAAGATGTCGCTATAATTTATTTAACAGCGAAATTTTTTCCAATGATTTCAAAAATGTGTTTTTTGTTAAATTTATTCTACTACAAAATATGTGAGTGTTATTTTGAATGCTATTTGTGTGCAGCTGCTGATAGTCTTAGCCCAAAATGAAATCTAGAAATGGCGTTTAATCAATTATAGAATCCATAACGCCAACAATTACAATAACAGCAACAGCAACCAAAACAACAACAACTGTTGCTCTTGTGGCGTTGCAAATGCATTAAATAAAGTTATCAACGTCTGAGTTGGGTTTGTTTTTTATTTTTCGTTTTTTAGATTTCATTATTTTCTTGCGTACGCATAGTCCAATAAAAAACAGAATTTTAGATTTATGGCTTCACGCAATTAGCGCTTAAATGTATGCAAAGGGATATTGAAATCAGAAATTTTGAGAGCAGTAACAACAACAACAACTGGGTAAAATCGCCCCAGGACCTGAGCCAGAGTCAGGACCAAGGTATAATGAAGCCATTCACATGGCCTGCTGTTGCTGACCGACCAAGCAACAACAGCAACAGCAACAGCAACATCAACTGCAACAACAACAACAACAACGCCGACGACAACATTCTCAATGACTTCCACGTTTCCACGCTTTTCACTTTCAATTGTAGCTCAACTTTTTACTATTTCATGAGGCGCTATCTCTGTCTCTCGCTGTCTCTGTCCCTGTCTTTCGCTCTCTTAACAATTGCGCCGCCAAAAGCAATAAATCTTTTTGTGTATATAAAAAACACAACAAAATTTCATGTTTGTTGCGTGCGCTTTTAGCGACGTCAGCGGCGGCGTCAGCGTCGACGTCTGCGACAACGTCGGCATATTTGTGTTTCATATGCATGGCGGTAATTTTTGTGATTATGATGTTGTTGTTGCCGCTGCCGCTGCTGCCGCTGCCGCTGCTGCTGCTGCTGCTGCTCACAACTGAATTTCAAGTTCAGCCTGTTTCCCACCAAGCCAAAAAACCAGAAAAGTCGAAAGGGTTTTCGGCTAAACAAACAACAAACGGCCAAACAACGCTATGTTGGGTCGCCTGCTCTGTCCAACCCCCCCGGCAACCCTCTCGCACACAGCACAATGTATATTGAATATATTGTAGAATTATTATATATTCATGACAGCAATTATCGGCACCAAATCAAAAGGCGCCACGGATTGTAGTTGATTTGAATTTTTCTATTATTTATTTATAATTTTGAATTCAATTCTCAATTCAATTTGGAATTTTCGAAAGCGCTTATCGGTTGCATGCCCAATAAGCTGGCCGTCATTTGTATCTATTAGCTTTTCATTTGCCCCATCTGCAGCTAAGTTATGCATTTTTATTAAATTCCCATTTGCTGTCAAGTACTTTAACTGCAATTATTTCGACATTGCTTCATTTGCGCTTTGGCAACATGCAGCCAACAAGTTTGCAGCAGTCGCGCAACATGCTGGCAACATGCACGCGACCAAATGTTGCAAAGCAACAATGTGCGTCAATCCGCCTAGAAACAGTCAGTAATGAGCGGAATTAAATTATAATAAGAACCATTAAGCGCTTTAATTTATGCTACTTAAAATTAGCATAAGATAAATTAAAAATAAAACATATTTTTATAAGAAATATGGTTATTTTTTATTCACAATAGAGTTATTACTTCGGAGGAAAAGCAAACGGAAAGAACAATTAATTGTTTGTTGTTTCTAAGCATTATTCTCTTATGTTTTAGAGGATATACAAATTTGTAACTAATTGAGAAATAAGACACTATTAAATGTTAAGTATCAGTGATTGCTGCCTGATATTTCAAATATATACTTTATAAAATACATCTTATGCTACATCAAAAGCTTCTAAGCTTGTAAAAACACACTCGATTCTAACGAATTTCCAATTCGTTTCTATGCACACGGCCTGCGCTGTGCTGGTGAGTCGCGATGTTCCAGAAACAATGCCGCCATTTATCATATTGTGTTGCCGGCTCGCTCATTCGCCAGTTCGCTCTCCGAGGTTCGTGGGAATGGGGCAACATGCTTGCGCGCAACATGTTGCTAAATGTTGCTGTGCCTGCGTAAGTTGTGTTTGTGAATCTGAAAGATACATGTTTACGAGCGTTTACGGTTAGTTGTGAATGAATGAACGTGCCAAATAGACGTGCTGCCGCCGCTGCTCGGTTACTCGTTCTCGCGAACTTCATTCCAAACTGACGTAAAAATATCTCCACTTGAGGGAACACATTACAAATATATATTCGCAAATGTATTTGTGTGATTTTAGTGTATTTTAAGGAAGATTTCGGTTTCGCTTACGTGTTTTGAGTTTTAAGATACCCGCAAAAGAATTATAGTGACATTTCTGAGTAACAACAATTCTGTGCAACATTTTGGCGCAAAATGATGGAAGCCAACGCGTGGAGCCGCATCAGTAAAAAGTGTGCGCGAAAATGACATGGAAAATACGTAGAAAATCGTATGTGGACTGACAAAGCAGCCGCGCAAAGAGTATCCAAAGAAGCAACATATAAAAATTCAATTAAATTGATTTTTCACAAATTTAACAATAACAATTGCGGGCAACTGGCTTATCAGCAAGAGTAACAGTAACAGCATCTGCATCAGCAGCGCGAACTGAACTCTCGTGTCTGCGGGGGTTGAGATGTCACCGGCACTTGGGAAGACACTGGGACAGCGACATCAATTTCATCAGCATCATCATCAGCAGCAGAAGCAGGAGCAGCAGCAGCAGAAGCATTCGAATCGATTCCAAATCTCAGCCAATTTTTGGCGCTGGCTCAGCAAAGAACGCCGAACCCAAGCCAAAGCCCGAGCCCGAACCTGAGCCCTGAGCCATGAGCCCTGAGCACAGCTGATAAGCAACGTATGGTGATAAGCACACAGACCCAGACCAAGTGCCAGTTGCAGACTGAGTCTCGTACTCGACTCGACTCGAGGCGACGCGACGCGACTCGACGACTATTCGAATTGATTTTGACCGTGAATAATATACAAAATATTTGTTGTTTATGGGTAGAAAACGCAAGTCGACCCGTCAACATCGAAATTATTTGCGTTTGCGTCTTCTCGTCCTTTCGTTTATCGTTCTGATTGCCATCGCTGTGGCGCGAGTTTTATTCATTTTGCTTTTGTATCGTTTGCAAAATTTTAAGAAATTCAAAAAGTTCATCTTCGAATTCGACAGCAACAATACAACAAGAACAACAACAACAACAATAACAACCGATGCGAAATCCAAAAACTCAGCAACAAAACATTCGCAACCTTTTATTTGGTGATTCGATGTGTGCATATATGTATGTGCGTGCGTGTATATAATATATATATATATATATAAATATATATCGTGCTTAGTTATATATTTATAAATTCACCAACAAAAATTGTGATTATCGATTTTGTAAATAAAACATTAATAAAACGTAAAATAAATTAAAGCGCAACAGAATCATTTAAATTAAGTGTAAATCTAACAAAACGTCGACGTTTTTAAAAAGAAATTGTGATATTAAATATATACATAAATATATATATATTAAAAAATTAAACTTACGCGAGTCTCAAAGGTAAACAACAACAACAAAACATAAACAAGTCGATTTGTATATATAGTAAAGTGTATAAGAAACCATCAATAAGAATCATCAATATTTACGCACTAAGACTAAGCTGAGCAAAGTACACAAGAATATATAAATATAAATAGATATATATATATATAGATATATACTTATATATTTTCGGCACCGATTTTTACACAACCAAGACAACAACCAACAACAAGACAAGAATTATATCGAAAAAGACACAAAAACAATCACAAAACTAAGGTAAATATATTTAAATTAAAAGTATTTATATAAGTTAATGAATTAATCTGACAACAAAAAAAAAGAAAAATAAAAACTAAATACATTACTTATAAATTGTTTATATCGAAAATGATTTTATATTTTGAGCAAGGTTATCTTTAATTAGGTAAGAAATAAATATTAATAATATTTACTTCTCATCGTTTGGGAAACTTTTAATTATCATGCTGTAGATTACTTATTTACATATAGACAATTTAGATCTCAAAAATACTTCTATCACATTTGAAATTTTCTCATGCACAATTGCTGCTCAACTATGTATATAGCAATCTTTGCAAATTGGGATTAATATTCCAGTAACATCAATCGGATTTGCATAAGCGCGTGTCGATAATTAAATATAGTCATCCAGTGGCGATATACTCATCCCACTCCATCGCCGCCATCAACCCCTGCTTCACATAGTTTCAAAGAGTTATGATGTCGAAACATGGGAGTGAGGGGCGAGGGACGAGGTGAAGTGAACCGGCTGATGATATTCATGGCTAGTTGCAATTTAATTAGATCATTAAAACAGTTCATAAATCTTTTCAAAGTTGCCAGCAGTTGCCAGACTAAGCGTACACAAAGCGGCAGACAGACAGGCAGACAGACAGACGGACGGAGAGACGAAGAGACAGTCGGACACGTTTTACAAAACAAATTAGTTGTAATCACAAATCGCGAATCGCAAAACGCGAATCTCGAATCGTAAATTGTAAATTGTAAATTGTGAATTGCGGGTTAAACACTTGCCCGGTTCAATAATCAAACAAGTTGTTCTAAGTAAATGCCAGCAAATGACAGCAAGTGAATGAAATGAATGAGTAGGCAATAGCACAACAGATGAACAGACAGGAAAAACCGAGCAAGAGAGAGAGAGACAGTCACAGAGAAAGAGAGAAAGAGAAGGAGGCAGCAGCACTTTACAAGCATATGAAATAATTAGCGCATGGAGATGAAACCGTTCAAATGTTGAACAGATAACAGACAGAGAAAGAGAAGGAGAGACAGAGAGAGAACGACATCAGATTCGCTGTAACAACTCGTACTCACAAATGCACTCATACACTCACACGACGTTTGCTCTGCTTTTGTTGTTGTTGTTATTGTTATTGAGCCATAAATCATTTCTCGCTCATATTTTGTGAATAATTTTCAGTTTCTTTCTGCTGTTTGAATCTATTGAGTGCCAGTGCACATGAATCTCTTTTATGAGTGTGAATGCGTGTGAATCTTTAACTCTGTCTGTGTGTAGTAGCAGTATTGATGTGCCACGACAGGGCGTCAAGCGTGTATGCAACATTGACAATTACATTAAACGTTAGCAAACTTGAAAATTATTCAATTTCATTTGCTTAACAATGCAAATTAATTTTAAATGATTGTCGATTTTAAATGCTTGTCGAAAGATTTCAAAATACTGAAATATTCAGACAGCACGTCGCCGATTATCTTTACAATCTGAAATATTTGTTTGTAATTTATAATACAATTAAGATATTATTTTTGAATAAATTTATACGTAATTAATATATAATAAATTTCCTGACTGCTTGGTTTGCATTTCAAATAAATTTGTATTCAACATAATTGCTACATCTGCATGTTTCTTAAGTCAGATATTTTAAATTCAATATAGTTTATTGTACTCGAGTTAATGATATATGCTCAGCTCTTCTTTTGTGCTCTCAAGGAGTGAATGTAGATGAATCAAATTTGAATATATACCTTATTCACACAATTTGTACTTTCACTGTCAGGGACAGTGTTTATTTAGTAAATACAACAAGCAAGCGGCAATCATTTCGGAATACAGAAGCTCACCCAAGGCTGCACAGCGGCAACAAAAAAAAAAAAATAATAATAATGAAAACATAAAAAAAAAACTGGCAACTGTTTGGCAAAACTAAACCTGGCTCTCAGCCCCCAGACATGTGGTCAAAGCAGAGGTGGGGAGGGTAGGCAGAGGGAGCCCCTGCTGCAGCCCCTGGGCGAATGGACGAGTGGACAGGCGACCCAGTCAGGCAGCCTCTTTTGTTGCTGTCATAGCTGTAGTTGTTCTAGTTGTTGTTGTTGTTGTTGTTGTTGGTTGTTGTCTATCGGTTTCATAAGTTCTATGAATAAATTTCCATAAATGTGTTTATTTTTTGCCGCCACTGTTGCCGCACTCGCAGCTGGTATCCAGAGCTCAAAGCGCTGAGGTAAACTCACGCATACACTCATGAGTACTCATACATAATACTCGCAACCGAACACTGAGTAGTCCGACGGATGCAACAACGCTACCCATGCAAAATGCATTGCAGAAAACAATTTTCAATATAAGCATCAAGTGACTAAAATTGTTGTTACTGTTATTGTTGCTGCTGCTGCTGTTGTTGTTGTTGTTGTTGTTGCGCGTGTGTTGGAAGCGACAGTTTGACTGACATTTTTCTAGCATATCGTTTACATATATATTCGTTAGATTTTCCACATCTGTTGTTGTTGCAGTTGCTGCCGTTTCTTGTTGCTGGCGTTGTTCAACATGCTGTTATATTGAATACAAGGCCCAAGCTGCGGCGCTCCTGAACTGTAGCCAGACAACAGTGCAACCTGTCTGACAGTCAAGTGCACTCTTAGTCCCCCCCCCCCCTCTCTCTGTCTCTCTGTGTGTCTCTGTGTGTGTGTGGGAGTCCTGGCAGCTCATGTGACTCCTGTCACTGGCTGTTTGTCGCAGTGTGCCTGTGTGTCTTATTAAAAATTAACTTGCCACAGTCCATAGTCGGTGTGCCCAGCTGCACACACACACTGGCGCAATCACTTTGCACTAATTGCTTTATAATGAAGCTGTCATTGTCACCTGTCGCCGATAATCTCTAACAAAATATGCCGCACATACACACACACACACACATCGACACACACACACGCAGAAACACAAATGCAGATGCAACTCTCAATGATGATGATGATGATGCCTTGTTGCTGTTGTTGTCACTGCAATTGGCCAAGTTTATATCTCAGTTGCGTTCGCAATTAAATTACAAATTTTATTGCCCAGTCTCTCGCTCTCTCTCTCTCTCTCTATCGCTCTCTGTCTCGCTTAGAAGCACGCAACATTTGCATAAGGCAACGATCACGAGAACAGATAATGCCAAGAGCAACATCCATGAATCCATGAATCTATTAATATGACCACATGCAAACGACTCCGATTCCGATTCCGATCAATCTGCCATTAATTTCAATTTCTGTGGAGCAGGCAATAGAAATGTCACAGCGCTTAATCAAAGCTGCTTGGGAAGATTTTGCCACAGAGATTGTTGTTTTTTCTTTGGTCAACTAGTTCCCACTGAGCCACAAGATCGCTTCGAACCTGAACTGTGTCACTTGAATTTTCGATTTGGCAAAACAAATAAAAAAAGAAAAAGTGAACAACATGAAATTGTGATCAACTTTTGTGTACACATTAATTTCGAACTGGTTAACACAATAGATTTGTCAAGCCAAAGGTTTGTATTTCTGGCTCTAATCTGTATTTGTTTTTCGCAAGATCAACAAATCAAGCAGTCGGTGTAAATTAACGCTAGCGAAATGCTAATGACCAACAAAATCGGATACAAATCTCAATGATATATATATACTATATATACATATATGTTTAGATATAGTTTTATAACTGTTTCGTCCTATATTAAACACGATTTTATTATTTTTATTTTATTTTTATTTTTATTTTTATTTTTATTTGGAAATCAATCTCAAAATATAGAAACTGCTTTCAGAGAGTTGCACATTTTAATGGCTTTCTATTAATTTTCCGAATTTCCTTTTCAAATTGAGACTTTATTCTGCTGCTCCCTATTTTTAAGCTGTCGAAATGAAAACAACACTTGAATTATTAGTTGGCTGTTTCGTGGGCCACTTTGTTAGTCTGGCGAAACCAACTGGTAAAATTAAGCCTGTTGCCTGTTTTGTTTAGTTTTTGGGTCAGATGAAACTGTCGCTGTTGTCGCTTCTGTCGTTGCCGTTGTTGCTGTTGTTGCATTTGTTGTTGCCGCTGGTGTTGCCATTACCATTAATGTGGTCGCTATTGTTGCAAGTGGTCACATAAGATGCACATGGCCACTTTCAGGAAAAGCAAACGGGAATGGGAAAGGAAAATGGAAAAGGGATAGGCCTGGAGTTGGGGTTGGGGCAGCTGGAACAATGCAAAAGGGCCAACAATAGCCAGGCCAGGGAAGAAGCCACGTTAATGATGACACGCGCTGCTGCCATGCAACCAACTAGACCAGGTTACAACGGACTAAAGATGCCAACGCCAACAAATTAACATACAAGCACAAGGCGAACTGGCCACTTGCAACTTGCAACGTGCATCTGGCAACAAGCCGCCAACGCAAAGCCAGCGACTTCGTTTAATACTGTTGTTGTTGTTGTTGTTGTTGCTGCTGTTGTTGTCGCTACAAATAAGGCAAGCGCACAATGCGAGTTGTAGCTGCACCTCTTCGGGGGGTCGCTTGTGGTGGTGGGGGGGGGGATAGGGGTCAGGGAGTGCAGCGACTTACCGGGGATTAAGTCAATTGCACTCGAATGTCAACCGAATGCCGACGGCAACAAGTTGCCAACTAGCAGCAAATAACTTAATTAGCCATGAGTGCTATTGTTGCAGTTGTTGCATTTATTGTTGTTGTTGTTTTAGTTGATCTTGTTGTTACTAATGGGTCATTAGCCAGTGGCAATAGTTAGGCTAGAATTAGGCGTAGGAGACGCAGATGGCAGATAAAATCTAGTTGCAACAAGTATTTCAAACAGTATCTTTTTCTTTAGCACAAGCATAGCATTTGCCCATATATTTCTAATACAAATTCCATAATAAAAGGAACAAAATAACGTCTATTATTATTATTCTTAAAGATGCAAATTTGTTGACTAGTAAAGAAACGGACAATTAACGGACTTGATTTTTAAGAGTTAATTATCTATTTTTGACCTAAGCCTGTATAATTCGGTTGCTATCCATTGTTATATAGATATAGATACCTGAATTATCTGTCATTTATCAGGTTTTTCATGCAATAAATGTTAAGCCATTTTGCATTTAAATACCCCAGAAATCTTATAAATATTTATTATTTGTCAATTTATTTGCTTTATTATTATTTACATTAAATTAAATTTAATTGAATTTTTTACAATTTATATTTTTTGTTTCGCCAGACTTTAGTTGACATTAATTAAATAAAACCAAATCTTTTTTTTAAGTTATTTATCTATTGATGACTTAATCACATATTTTACTCTGGTTTGTCTCTTTTAAATTCTCTCTTGTTAGAGCTTAAATTGACTCTGTGCTGTTCAGTTATCCACTTTCCAATCAATCATCCCACTTTCAGTCGCCATTTTTATGTAAGATTCATCTCACAGTTCCACTCATCCCGATTACCCCTCTTGCCACATCCAGTGTGGCCTCAAGGCTCTTGTTTTAATTCGGTATCGGGTTTTTAGTGTCGCATAATTGTCGTTTTCCTTTGAACTACAGCGCCTGCAATTTGCTTATCGCCAGCGATCGCGATTGCCAATGGGGAGCTCGACTTGGAGTCGACTTCAGTCCGTATATTGTGTACTTATTGTTGTCGTTATTGTATTTTGTTGCTGTTGTTGTTGTTGCTGTTGTTGCTGTTGTTACAAGCGCTGGCGCTGTCTTCTTCGCCATTGCCGTCGCACTGCCGTGAGGCTCGAGTACATTTCAATTAATTAACATTCAGCTGCACATGCGCAACGAAGTCGCAACGTTGGCGACGAAGCTTCAGATTCAGCTTCAGCTGGAATCGTCATCTGTTTGTGGTTGTTGTTGTTGTTGTTGCTGTTGCTGTTGACTGTGACTCAAAGCGGATACCGAAAATTGCTGATTGCGCCAGATAAACTCATTTACAGCGGTTAAATGCCACCGGCGGCGCACATCGCCAACACTTTCGGGCGGTCCGCCAGCGAGACGTGGTCGTTGCCGCTGGATGTGACTCTGGTTGAGGCGGCGTCTATTGCGCATTTCAAATGAAGCAGCAACATCAGCAACAGCAACAGCCGCAGCAGCAACGACCCGAACGAACTCTCTGATCGTAGTCTAAATGCACTCGTGAATACTACGAGTACTCGTCTACTATTTGTAGTTGCTCATTTGCTGCTGCTGCTGCTGCTGTTGAAGCTTTTGATTGACAACAGCGACCCGCTGATTTTAATCGCTCAACACACACGTTTCTTACCGACTCAGACCTGTGCACCCCCCTGTGTCCGCCGACTTCTTGGCTCCTAGTGGCCGCCATGTTCGTGTCGGACTCTGCAAATTGTCATGTTGTTCAAATTGAAAGCGGGAACGAGTCAGTAGATGTCTATCGCCACGTCACGTTAGAAATTTATGCCAAACGACATCAGAAAAATGATTGTAATTAGGCCCGTAAAGTACAAGCCAGTGAGTCGTGTAAGTCACACACGCTCACACACACAACCACACACACACATACGCACACATGAGTTGCTGACTTACCAAAAGTGGAGCAGGAGTTGGTGCAGCTGGGGATGGAATTGTGAGTTTGGACGCAGTTGGTCGTGGCTGGCGCTTAATCCGCAGCACAAACAGCCAGCGGCGCCAATATCCTCAACTCTCTCTCACACACACACACACACACACACACACATATACAACACACATTGGCACATACGGGGACATATGCCAGCGGCAGATTATGAAAGGCAACCCTATGTAAAGTGTAAAGTGTAAAATGTCTTAATGATAAACAAACAGAAAGTTTGTGGCGCCCCGTGCCTGGGAAGGATTGGAGTTGAGCAGCAGAGTACGTCTGGCGAGGCACGGGCGGAGGTGGCCAGCGGCTTGCTGGCGGCAGGGGGCGGAGTCACATTGATGGAGGGCGTTGGCAAAAGTTGCCACACATCGTTGAAATCTTACAAAATCTATGTGTGGCAGCTGAACGCAAAACACGGCACACAAAACAGTTTGAATGCCGTGCGACGCTTCGATTTAGTACATGTGGCGTATACGTAATATTTACTCGTTGTCTGCACACTGGCTAAAACTCAAACTGAACTAATATTGTAATTTATATTTGTTAATATATATTTATTTTATTTTATATATTTATTTGGAACAAATACGAATTATGTCAAAATTAAATTTAAATATGCTTAAATTTATTCAAATATTGCTTGCCATTTAAATCAGTTTGAACCACTGTGCGGCGTCATCGTTTAGTTGGTATTTGGAAATTTATTCACAATTTTTCATAGACGAGTGTTTATTTCACCTCTCTCTCTCTCTCTCTCTCTATATATATCTCTCTCTCTCACTCTCTCTGTCTTTTTGTGATGGTTACATTGAAATTGCATGTTGGCACGCAAAGGTTGTTATTATTGTTGTTGTTATTGTTGTTTTTACTGCTGCTGTTGCTGTTGGTGTTGCTGTTGTTATTGCTGTTGTTGTTGCTACTGTTGTTGGTGTAATGTCTTCTTATTATGCTGCGACACTGTTGCGGTTTTCCATACCCGAACCTGGCCAGCGGGCTTTGGCTGTGGTTGGGGTGGAGATAATGTGGTGTGGCGTTGCTTGGCATGGAGGTTTCTCGCTGGTTATTGGTAAATAAAACGTCTAAGCGCGCAAATTTTGTATAAAAATAAAATATGGTTTTACTATCAGCAGAAGGGATCGTGTATGCGGCTAATGCTAATAACATGCAATTTCCACCAGCAACAACACGCATGCATGCCACACAGTTGTTTCTTTTCCCCCAAAAAGGAGGCAGGTGAAAAGTATTCCATTTGCATGAACACCAGCCAAGCAACCAGCCCAACAACCCAACAGGCCAACAGCCAAGCAACCAACTGGCGACGTCGCTGGCAACCCGCAGAGGCGCACCAGAGGCGAAGGTGTTGAAAATTAGTAACTGTCTGTGAGTTCAATCCTCTGCCTCGGCATGGTGCTGGTGGTGGTGATAGTGGTGGTGGTGGTAATAGATGGTGAATGGTGGATGGTGGCCAGGCGGTGCCAGCTACCATCTAACAGCTGCTGCTGCTCCTAAAGTTGAGTTATCGATTGCTGTAACTGCTCATATGTGATTCTTTGCCAAGGCTTATAAAAGTCAAGGGAATACAAAAAATTGAGTACTGCATAATTATAATGAACTAGATAGAATTGACTGTTAAAAATATATCAGATACAAATATATTTATAACATACAAAAATATAGTAGATAATAAAACAGTTTGTTGAATGGGTTTTGAAGAGAATTTCATCGATTTCGAAACTAATCAAGAATGAGGCAGGAACAATTCAATTAATCATCATCTCCAGATGCAGATCAGCCAAGAACTTGGCGCTGAAATAAATTCATTTCATATGCTGGGGAAACGAACAACTTTATGTGGCGACAACTTTACAATGTGAGCAAAACGAGGCAGCAACAAGAACAACTGTGGAGCGACACAGACGGAGGCAGACATGAATAAAATTTGCTAAAAAGTGGACACAACGAGCAAATAAACAGCAACGAGAGCAAACAGCCAGGCAGGCAGGCAGACAGAGAAAGAGAGAGAGAGAGAGAGAGAGAATGAGAGAGTGAGAGAGAGATGGATATATTTGAATTGGAGACAACGCTTAGACTTTGGGATGTTTGCAAATGTGGATGTGAATGTAAAAGTGGACGCTTAATAAAATAATGCGACAGAAGGCACGACAATGACTATGATGATGCTGATGATGCTAATAATGATGATCGAGTGTATGTGTGTATTTGTGGGTACATTTACTGGTGCGTGTGTATGTGTGTGTGGCGCGAAGTGAATTAATGGCTTAATTGAAAAATTTGTTCTCACCATGAGAGTTTCTTTGTGGACAAATTGAGCGACTATCCGCAGTGTTGCCACTGACCCGATGGCAACCCTACTAAAATACATACATATATTCTTATGTATATATGTACATTCACACATCCATAGATGCAGATGTTCCCATCGTTGACATCTTTTGACTTTGACACCTTTTTTTGCCATTTTTTTTGGAGCGAAATTAGCATTTTTGCTGGCACATCTTAAAAGGCATTTATTAAAACAGGCGGAGACAGTCCAAAAGTGCAAATCACAGTGCGATGAATCTCGAGAGAAACGAGTTTCTCCAACTGACTTCCCAGTCGACGTCACCGACGACGTCAGCGTTGTCGTCTCTGTTCCACTGGGGCACTAATCAATTTCATATCAATTTGTAAATTTGCAATAATTACGATAATTAGCTGCGAGTATCTGACGATTCCAATGCCGAAGCTCCTCTCTGCTCCAGGCAGACGGAGACTGGATGCTGTCTGGAGCTGGGACCTGTTTCGTATTCGCCTCCAAATGCATTCAAAGAATGCGTCGAGGTGATAATGAGATTTTCGATTCAATAAAACATCGGCCAGCATCCGCAACGCAACGCATTCGCATTCACATTCGCATTCGTATCCGCATTTGTATTCGCATTCACACTGACTGTTGCCAATTTTGGGCTCCGACATCGTCCGGCGAAATCTCTGCATGAATATTTCATTCAATTTACACTTTGGACGCAACTTTTTTGCTCGTCTTTGCCATGGCCAAAAAGGAGCTGGCCAAGGATCTTGCGGCAGCTAATTAAGTAATTTTTTCTTGCTGCCCTGTGTTTGTCTTGGCAACTGTTGTTGATTTTGCGCCTCGCCTGCCCCCTCCCCTGCCGTTCCCTTGCCACTCATTGCTCCACTGCCTTTGTGGCTGCTTAATCAACACTCCGTCCAGCTGCTCCTAAGTTGGAATTGGTTAGCGGGTCTGCAGTTGACTTCTTCTTAATTGCTTCTTACAGCCGATTAAGTGTAATAGCCGCAAGGCAATTGAGCACTCGAATTGGGTTCAATCGAGCTTGAAATTGTGGAAAACTTCTCCACGCATTTTGCCAGCTGCCAATTGCAGCACAACAGAAGATCTACTTGCTCTTATTTTACTTAAGCTCATCCAAAAGTGGGTCACTTTCCAGACTGTTATATATTAGATTCTATTGTACACTTTATTTTCTAAAAATACATCAACTCTTTAAACTGTTTCGATTAACCATTTTTCAAATTATTTGTCTCATTTCAGGTAAATATCGTCTCGATCGTTTAATCCACAAGCTCCCAAAGTAAGCGAATTAAAAAGAAGAAAAAACAAACCCATTAAAATGCAATACGAATTGTTACTTTGCTGTAATTAAATGAATGTGAATTTGACACCCTCCCGCTTCAATTTGAAAATGGGAAAACTTCAATAGCTCAGAGATAGGACAACTTTGCAGGCTGTTTGGCACTGGCACATAAAGCCACCCTCAACCAAAAAAACAATACACACACACACACACACACACAGTTACACTACATTTATACACATACATACATATGTCTATCGAAGAAACTTACCCCGTGGACGGGGTTGTTTTTCCGTTTTACGCCATGCGCTTGTGAAAATGAAAATCCACCCGAGCCGTGCGGCGGTCTGCGATTACGATGTTTTAATGCCATTTTTAGTTTTTCATCCATATGGTTGGCCTGGCTGGGTGGACTGGCTGTCCAGCTGGACGGGCAGTTCAGCTTATCGGCCAGGCCGGACGACTGTTGAGGCCAGGCCAGGGTTGCCAGCAGCTTCTTAGCTGTGCTCGCTTGTTGCGTTGGTTATGGTACAGTGCGGATTCCTCGTTACGGATTTATCACAGTCCACACACACACACACACACGTACACACACACACACACACGACGCACTCGGACGAATCAACGTTGACTACTCCCGTGGGCATACAACTAAATCTGTGTATCTGTATATAATGTGGGGACAACCCGGTGGCCATGGCTATCGAGCATATTGTATCTACAAGTAGTTGCTGGAAATGTGCGCCAAAAACCGATAGCCAAAATTGCAGTTGAAACGTTTTTATCGATTTAACAGCTGCGTTTCGCAGTGCTCGGGTCTAAGCATTTTATTGGATTGGTTTGGTTTGGGTTGGGTTGGGTTGGGTTGGGCTGGATTTTGGTCTGGGCTCGAGTCGAATTGGGTGAATGTATGTTGGAGGCAATGCTAAGACTGGAAACAACTGTTTTCGTTGACAGCTACAAGTTGAACCTGCCCGAGAAAGTTGCAAAGACTAACAAATTTAGAATGTTTACATAAAATTCACTTCGAGCTTCATTTTCACATTGCAACTGACCACTTTCATTTCATAGTGAAATCAGAAATGTTTTTATTGCTTAAATCGAAAGTATTCTATTTCAATTATTACATTTAATTTTTTTTACATTTATTTTGAAGCTGTCAGAATATTAATTTTATTAAATTCATTTCAGTGCTGAGTGCAATTTCTGCGCACTTGGATTGTTAGTTTTCGGCCATTTGTAATAATTAAAACAAATGGCTCGCGGGTCGGGACGGGGCGGGGGCTGAGTAAAATTTTTTTAATTAGCAGCAATGCCAACGCCAACCGTCGCCTGTGGCAACAGCTTCGGCGTCAGCGTTGGCGTCGGCGTCGGTTGGCCGCTGCGGTGTTGCAACACGTGCACAAAGGCTACAGAGCTGAGGCTGAAGCCAAACAGCATGCGAGGCGTGGCCAGGGCAAGTGGCGCCAGGCCCAAAGCCCAAACCCAATCCCGAACCCAAAGCCAAGCATAGCCGCAGCCGAAAGCAAAGGCCTGTTGTTGGTTAAGTCCCCATTGGGACCTCCACGTTTCTGGCTGTTCTGTGGCTCTGTGAATTAACCGCGCACAGCAACAGCGAAAACTACTTTGGCAAGGTGTCAGCTGCGCATTAGGCACAGTCCAATCCCCACCACCCACCCACAGCTCACCTCCCACTCCCACTCCTCCTCGGCCGAGGCCTTCTTCGGCCTACCTAGCTAGCTAGAGTCCCGATGCGGCCTGCTAATGGGCGTGTTTGTGCCGCAGGGCGGTGTCGCTGGCAGCTCGTCATGTTGCCAACTAATTTCATGAAAGTTGACATAGAAGCACATGTGAAATCAGGCAAACGAGCCGAGTGGGAAGCGGGAACTGGTGGCTTGGGGACTGCGACTGCGGCTGTGGCTGTGGCTGTGTCGGGGGCAACAATACCCAATGGAATTGTTTCATTTGTTGTTGCTGTGTTGTGTTGCTTCTGCTGTTTTGTGGCGTTGACTAAATTAACATTGACGTGTGCGTTGTTGTTGTTTTTTGCGACTGCTGCTGCTGCTGCTGCTGCTACTGCGAGTTGCCTGCCACATGTGGTATTTGGAACCGTTTTCGGTGCCACTGTGCTTTTTGTGTTTTTATGCTGTTGGTAAGCCAAATGAAATATTCACACATTTTCTATTTTATATTTTGACTTGTAGTTGTCGCTCCATGTTGCCATCGCTTCCCACTCTCTCTTCCCTCTCTCTCTCTACCTTTCTCTCTCTCTCTCTTTCTCTCTGTTCTCAGCCAATGTTAGCTTCCTGTCGTGTTGAAATTTTACGGCCGTATATGAATTTAACATTTTGTGTGTGCTTTTTGCGGGCACCGCATAATTATCATATCATAGAGCAGTGAATGAGTTAAGGACAGACACGGAAAGAGAGCGGTGAGAGAATCAGTCTCTGGAGTGCAATGAGCGCGTCCTCTAAAAGGGATTTGGGACCAGGCTCTTCTGACACATTAGCATAAATAGGAGCGGGTGGCTTTGTTGACGGTTTGCTTGGTTTCTCCGCAAAGACTCAAATGAAACTTGTAAATTGCATCAACATTATAAATTGTTTAAATTTTGTTGAATTAAGTTTTAAAGTTAGTTTCAGCATTAAACTCAGTTCATATAAACTCATAAAAGAGCGCTTTAAGCTCTGTCATGATTTATAATAATTTAAATTGAGCAGCGTGAAAACGCTTCTAAATCAAATTCAATTTCAATTTCAATTTAATGCTAGATTTAAAGCCTTTAATTTTGAATTGTTTATGAATCAATGAATAATCACAAATATGTGAGATAAGTTCAGAGCTCAAATGAATATTGGCGCCCAAACAATTTCGAGTTCTTTTTTGGGGTCAGTGAAAAAGAAATCAATTAAAGACTTGTTTGCCGCAGTGGCAAGTAAAATGTACAAAGATACATTTATGAATTATTCAGCTCAATTCTGAATTAGGCATTTGCGCTCTTTTTTGTAGTTTTTTCTGCTATTTTTTCACACAATTCACTTAAGCGAACGCTTCAAAGTGCTAAAGATGCAGATACAGATACAAATGCACTTGCAGTTGCAGATACAGATACGTTTTCGCACTGAGCTGCAGTTGTGTGCAAATTTTCTTGTTGCAGCTGATTTCTCAGTCAAGTTCAGTTTGCAATTTGTTTTTGGCGCGCATTTGATTTGCATTGTTGTTGCTGTTGTTGGTGTTGGAGTTGCTGATGTTGCTGGTGTTGCTGATGTTGCTGGTGCTGCTGGTGCTGCTCCCGAGGCATTTCACGCTGCGCTGCATTTTCTTTTTGTCGTTGGCAGGCGGCGGCGCCGACGCCGACGCGGGCGCGCCCGAGACGGAGCCAACGAGCCATTGCCAGACGGAAAGACAAGCTGACAGGCGGAAAGACGAACGTTTTCGGTTGGGGGGTTTGGGTTGGGGGACATGGGACATGGGACAGACAAAAGCCAAGTCAACTCAAGTCGTGTCACGGCAGAAGCAGCATCAGCATCAGCATCAGCATAGCGGTACTTGGGGGCTGCAACTGGGGCGGTCGCGTTTTCCATTTCGTTGAAGTGGAAAATATTTTGTAAATATTTTTTGTGTGTGTTATTTTTTTATTCTTTGCTTTTGACTCTCCTCGGATGTTTTCTTTGATTTTCATTTTGTGTGGCTGCCACTGCTGCTGCTGCTGCTGCTGCTGCCTCCGCAGTTGTTATTTTTGTAAAGCTGTGAGTTTATTTTTTCGACTTTTTACTTGTGTTGCTGTTTTTGTTGTTGTTGTTGTTGTCCCCTTTGCCCCCCATCAACCGCTTGTTGTGTTTTGTATTTTTACAAATATTTTGTGTAATCTTTAAAGCAGACAATGATGACAGCGACGACGATGGCGGCATTTTGTGTCACATCCTGAAAAGTATTCTCTCATTTTGCTCTGCGGATTGTTATTGTTGTTGTTCTTGTTGCCAAAGTATTTAAGCACGTGCGCACAGTGGGGCCAATCAATGTGTGTGAGTGTCTGTGTGTGTGTGTCTGTGTTTATATGGCCCTGAGGCGACACAGCCGCCAGCTACATCCCTTTCACCAACTGTATCTAAGTATCTACGTATCTGCGTATCTGGGTGTATCTGCTGTGTATCTGCAACTGTATCTGAATCTTACGCTGAAATGGACTCATATTTCGCGACAGGGCTGTTAGTCAGCAATTCAGTTTGGCGGGGTCCCGAAGTCACTGAGCCTGTCATGACATCCACTGGCTCTGGGCGACTCTTTTCGTATCGTTTCGTTTCGAATCGTTTCATTTTCGTTTTGTTTTAGCATTTTGCCAGTTGGCTTTGCCCCGCCTCGCCTTGCCTCATATTCTCTGAATAAAGCGACACAGAGAAGAAGCAGCAGCAGCAAAAAAGACAAAACATAAAAATAAAAGAATATAGAACAAAAGTTTTGCTCATGGCCTGTCGCTGTCAGAGAAGTGTCAGGCGGCAAGTTGAATAGGACAGGGATAGAGACAGCCAGGGCGGCAGTCGACATGAGATGGGAAATGGAAATGAAATGGTCGTGGGGCGGGTTGGGGTGGAGTGTTGGCGGTGAGGGGGATTCTGGCGGAAATCTCAACGATTTGAATAAGTAAATAAGCATATACGTGTATGGCAGGAGGAGCAGCCAACAGCCAGCAGCCAGCAGGCAGCAGCCAGCAGGCAATGGCAAAGCAAATGGCTGCAGATGACGATGACATTGTTAATAGGGCTAAAGATGAGCCGGCAAAGGCACTGAATAATAAAATACACTGCGAGCAAAAGAAGTTAGCTTTATGTGTTTGTGTCAAATGAGTTAGTATCTAAGATAAAATGAGATAAGAATTTAGTATTGATTGGCAGCTTTAAATGAACAACTTAAGTTCACAAAGTCAATTAAGACAACAACACCTTTTCTGCTTCTGCCGTATGACATGTATGTGATTCCCACACACACACACACACACACACACACACACACACACACACACACACACACACAATACGTAATTGCTTAATAAGAGGAAAATACAATAAACTTCAATTAGGTTTACAGATTGTTCGATAATGAATTAATTACTGCTTGTTTTCAATTAAGTGTTCATTTTATGACAACTCCCGGGTAAATTGGGGGCACTCGTAAAGCTCGCTCCGATAATCGCAGGCACTAACTGACAATTAGGCAAGTGCATCATCTTACGTAAAATAAACTGAACGACAAAATGTTGCTACTCGTTAAGGAGACACTCGCTGTCACGTCGACAAGGTTAATTGCTCTATTTTGGCCAAAGTCTGTCCAATTTCACGGCCTGCCTCGGGCCTCAGGTATTCTATGCACACCTGCGTGCCACAGAGGTCGAGGCCTGTGTCTTACGCAATTTATTTTTGGGAAAACTATGAACAATTGCACATCTCGGACTTGGTTCTTATGCAATCCCAACTTTCACCTCGTATCCCGCTGATTAAGTGCGCTCCGTGGGGAGTCAAATCGTTGTCCCGAGCAGGTTCCTCACTGTTTTCACTTCTTTATACCCAGCCAAATGGTCTGTATTCCAATTTAGCTGAAATGGCATAAGAGCTGACAACAAGAAAATTATAATATAAATAGTAATTTTTTAAGCGGAGAATCTTGTGCTTGGTTAGTTTATTTATGTATTTTTTCCATTTACAAGCCATTATCAATTTATATAATAAAAAATTCACTTTCACACGTTTCTAATAAAAAGTGGCCAAGAAAATAGCTATAAAAAAGGTGAAAGTTACAAATTCGTTTGTCAAGCCGTATGTCTGGTACTTAATTTAAAATATTTTGCAATAATCACCTTCTGACTTTTGTCTAACGCTAGATTAGGTTGCCAACCTGGTAATTCCAGTACAATTTCCAAGCTGCTCATTAATTTGTTATGTCTGCCATAAAATGTGTTATTTATGGTTTGTGTCCTCTGTTTAATGTGCAATGCTAGAATGAAACAATAAAAAAATATATATATATAAATATATGTGTATATAATATATATGTTCACTTTCATTTGCGCATTAAAATGAAATTTAATTAACACTTAAACACTTAAAAGTTAAAGAAGCGAAACCGAAACCCGAAACTTGCAAATTGTTGACAACATTTTAAGTAACGTTTCTTTGTCGCTGGTCAATGGTCATGAAGTGGTTCGGTGGTTTGGTGGTTCAGTGGTGCGCAGTCTTCGCTCTTGAAACTGCACACGAAATTATAATTTTCACACGCAATCGCAACTGGGCAAACCGAGTTGGAGTTGGAGTTGGGGCTGCGTGGAATGATGTCTCTTGTTGCTGTTGTGTGTTTGTTTGTTTTGCTGGCCCCGAACACACTTAACAATTCAATTGTGGAACAATATTACATGGCAGGCAGCCGGGGGAAGAGGCTACTTAAACTTGCTCATTATAAGATACAAAAAAAAGAAGAGGAAAATAAAAAAGAAACTGAAACAGGCGACAAGCGTTCGCATTTGCACTTAACAAGAGCAGCAACAAAATGACCGGTGACAAACGTCGATAAAGCTGCAACAAATCTTGCCTATATAGTGCTGACCCTCTCCGCATCCCCCAGCCCCCCTTATTGCGTGCGTGAGCTGCTGCTCCTGCTCCTGCTCCAGCTGCTGCTGCGTGCGTGAGTGCGTGTTATGTCTGACTATGGCCATGGATCTGTCCGTCGGCTCCGTCTGCGTCCAGGTTGGCCATGCGCATGCGTGCATTGCGTTTACGCATTGCTTGGCTTGTAATGAAGGTATTCCTCATTACAACACTGATGGAGGGGGACAACGGGACAGCGGTACAGCGGTACAGAGGGACAGCGGGACAACAACACAGCGCTGGCCATGTTGTTGCCAATCAATTTCCAATAGGCAACGGCACACAGCATTTCTCTCCTGCCAATCAACGGCAACAGATGAAGTCCAGTGTGGACACAACAGACAGCGCACAGGCACCAAAGGGGCCACAACCACATCCATATCCACTTGACTTGCTAGCTGGTTGGCTGGTTGGCTGGTTCCCTGGCGCATTATCACAACGGGCAGCAGGGCAACCAAAAGATTGATCGATCGAGCGATCGCTGGATCGATCGGTGAGTGCCATGTTGCGATGGATGATTCGATATGATCGCAAAATTTATGTATTGTGTACATTGTACATTGTCAACTCTTTGGGCATAATTACAGCAATGGCAACAATCATTCGACCGTCTGACTGATCGATGTGCTGCCCCCCAGCCCCCAGCCCCCACTTCTCTCCCGATCCAGCTATCATTAGCAATGCAGTTCATTTTTAATTGCACGCACTCACATATTATTGGCTGGTTGAGTCGGAGTCATGTCAATTCTCAGGGGACTAGCTGTGATGCACTCGTAGTCTACCGGCGCAAATGTGTCAATTAGATTTATTATCAGTTCTTGTTCTGCACTCTCATATTCCCAACTGGGCTGCAGTTGGACGCTGTGCAGGTGCTGCACACTGGGCCGCATGTCCATTAGTGAATGCTAAATAGCGCCAATTAAATGTAAGAAATGCGTCCTCGTCTGCGTCTTCTTCCCCTCTTAGTTTAGACAAAGTCAACAGGCAATATCCTCAATCGCTCCCCCTTCTCTCTCTCGTTCTATCGGTCCCTCTTCTCGAGCAGTTACCAATTTCCAATTCAAATGCAAAATTTTATTTATGAACCGGCAGTCGTCAAGCAACTGACATTTTTATTATCAGGGGCCAGAGCGCGCGCCCAAAACTCGATCCAGCTGTTGGCCACCTTTTGAGCTCTGAGCCCCTGCGGCCAACAGAGCAATGTTCAGACGTTGCCCCTGCCACATCTCGCCATGCCTCCTCAATTGATAGCCGGACTAGCCAAGCGTCGCGGACGGCCGCGTTGACAAGCTCAATTTCCAATCGCAATAAAACGCAGCACTCGAAAAAAGATAAATGTGAGAAAAATGCAGGCCTCGTTGCGTCCAGTTCTCTTAGTTCCCCACACCCCACACCCCTACTCGCAACCCCGTTGCCGCTCTCTTGTGTTGGCTGCCGCTTCCGTCTTGTGCGCCGTTTGCCTCTTACGCTCGTTCGTCTTTATGCAACACCGTCGCTAAATCGCGTGGGCTTATCCTCAGCACCCAGGCAACCAGGCCAACAGACCAGCAGACCAGCAGACGAACAGACCAGACCAAAACTGAACAGAACACAACTGGAGAGAGCAACCTGCCGACGCGTCTGAGTTTGGTCCGCTTCAAGTGCTGAAATTTATAGTGGTAATAAAATTTTATTTGCTCCTTTAGTTGATGGCACAATAAACTCTTCTGGCATTCGGCCTGAGCACGTGCTTCAACATGCCAGTTTCTGTTTTTTATATCCCTTTATTTAACTACTTGCATATTTGTTTTTCTATGCGCATAATTCTGGTTAATATTTCAAGGCCATTTGCTTAGCGTTTATTGGTTGTCAGCAAAGGAACATGGCTTGACTTATGACCTCAAGCTCGTTTACTTAGCCTTAAAAATAACAATTTGTAAATAGCAGCATTTGCTTCACAATGTTAAAAGTTCATTCTTGGAATCATAAAAAAATAATGTGTTTACTACAAATTGTCATTTAATATTTTCCTGAATGTTAAATGGCAATTTTCTACAAATTGTAAAAATGAATTTTACGCTTTTGGATTTTAGAGAATTTGGCTGCTTATCTCCCAGAATAATTGCTTCGCAAATAGCTTGGCGTTGTGGGTTAGTTAGGCCAGCTAATTAGTTATTATTTAAATAAAATGCAAAGCTGTAATTTAAGCAAGCAGCGCAGTCGAGCTGAACGCTCAACTCGACTTGGCTTAATTGCCACTTGGCAACTCTACACTATTTGGCTAACTCGCACCAACTACCTTTTGTGCGTTTACCGTTGCCTTGGTTGCTCTGTCTGAAGATGCCGACAACAACAACAACAACAGAAAGTAACACAAAGGGAAACGTTGATGGGCGACGCCTTCGCATGGCCGCTATGCAAAACTATGGAGAATAAGACAAAGAAGAAGAAGCATGCCGACGCCGACGCCGACGCAATCGTAAATCAAAATGGCTGCAGCTGATGGCTGAAGAATGAAATCATTCATTTTCATTTCATTCCATCAGCTGAGACAGCGCATGCGTGTGAGTGAGTCGCTTTCGGCATCGTCTCGTTGTCTGCTTGCGTGTGTGTGTGCTGATTAACTGCATTGCTGAGCTCTGGTTGTTGTTGTTTGTCGCCTTTGATGGATTGGCTGCCATGTGGGCTGCGTTACTTCACGCTTCGTTCTTGTTGGTGTTGTTGTTGTTGCTCGGGCCAGCTGAAGTCAGCTGTAGTAGGCCGGGGGGAGGGAGGTTTGCCGTTGTCGTTGACGACTTAAACAGGTAACGGGACTGGCCATATGCCATGCGCAATTCCCGTTTTGTTGTTTGTGTGTGCAAAAGTGGGCTGGGCTTGAAACTATGGTTGTTGTCTTAGCTAATTGCATTACTGATTGCACAGTGGTCAAAATCCTATGAAAACTAATGTAAAATTTGAATGCCTTAAAAATTTCAAAAATTTTAAACGAACTTAAATGATACATACTTTGTATTCTTGCAATGTGTTTTAATCATTTGTTAATGCTATTTTATTTTGTTATATTATTTATATGCTAGTATGTAACTTCATATTTTCTTAGACACCTTGTTTAGCCAAATTGGTTATATAATCATTTTAATTTATATGAAATTTGTTATTTATAATTACTAGAGTGGTACAAAAATAATTTGTAAGTTCATTGATTCTCAACCGACTGTCAACAGACACATTTCACTCATTGTCTACAAGAGGGCGCCACATGTCAGTCAACTGAAAGCGACATCTGTCAAAGTTAGATGTAGCTGTTTCTATGTACGACCGCTAGAGGGCACCAAACAAGTTAGCCTAAAAGTATGCTATATTGAATGCTTCACAGAATTGAGTTTATGTTGCCTACAGCAACGGGGCTTAAGGGGAAATAGAATTTAGGGGTAAAAGGATTATTTTAACGGAAGTTAAAAATATTTCGTTATTAATCTCACTCAAACACCAAATACAATTAAAGCTCTTTTGATTTTCCTGTGCTGCAAATCTTTTATTGCAAATCAAATTTTAGCATTTGTTCGCTTGAATAAATCACATCAGACTAGCATAAATCATAAAGTAAACACACTCACACACACACACACACGCACACCCACCTCCAGTTGCGCAACAACAATAAGTGGCATACTACAATACAACAGCACACTCACACACAAAACACACATCAGACATTATTATCATCTCGCTTGTGCTTGAGTGAGTTTCTTCTTCTTTCTCCCCGCGGCGTGAAAAGCGTCCATCGTTCGACCGCCACGGCCAAGGCTGCTGCTCCCGTCTCCTGTCTCTCGACTCCCGTCTCATCCACTTCTGCAGCCGTGCAGCCGCAGCACATGTCTGATAGCCAACAACATACATATCGTTTACTCGTTTACGGCCATTTTCTCCATAGGCAGAGCGAGCCACCGATTTGCCCGCATCCGTTCGATGTGGGTGTTGGATGGGGGTGGAGAGGCTGGGCGGCTTTGGCCTTTGCGCCCGGCATCGCTTCCTTCCGGTCGGCATTGTCCTTTCGCGCCGAACTTGTCCTCCCACCCATCATCTGCTCCATTCTACATTCTGGATTCTCCTTTCGCCGTCAGCGGGAAATGTGTAATTGAAAGGGAAGCTTTGGCTTTGGCTTTGGCGCAAGAAATTATTTCGTTAACAAAAGCGAAATAGCTGAGAATGGGAGAATGGGAGAATGTGAGAAGAAGGAGCACACACAATACGAATACAATGCGCCGGGGAATGCCAACAACAGGAGCAACAAGGGGGGGACGGGAAAAGGTGGCAAAATATGCAAGCAGCGAATGTTGTTAAAAAATGTTTTAAAGTTTTACGTTTTCTCTCTCCTTTTGGCTTTTCGGACATTTCGCAAAGTTGCAAAAGTTTCATTTCCGACAACAAGTTACCGTTAGTTAGTTTTCGGCAGGGTTGTCACCACAGTGAGAAAGACAAAGAAGGACAGAGAGAGATAGAAAGCGAAAAAGGGAAACACAGAGAGTGAGAGAGAGACAGGGTGAAGGAAAGAGAAGCTGCTGTGCATACTTATATAAATACAGACATATATGCATGGCATTTAACGTGTGTCTGTATCTGTGTGTGTGTGTGTATGTGTGTGTGTGTGTGTATGCTGTCCCTGTCTCTATCTGTCTGCATTGTTCGAGTTTTGATTTATGAGGTCAGAGAGTCGTGATAATGAGCCAGGAAATTAAATCACTTTGACCGGAAGGATGTCAGGTCAAAGGGGGATAACACAATTGATTTCATATTCATAAATTCAACGAATGTTGTCAGCTTGTCAGCCAGCCAATGAATGACATTTCTATTACAATATATATAAAAAAAACCACAAAAAAAATGAAACACATTTGAAATTAGATTCCAGGATCAAATAGCTATTAAATATTGGCCAACTTCATAATCATATTATGCCCCTAATTAGGCTTGGGGTGCAAGGAGGAAAGTTAGTGAAATATGTTTTAAAAAAATGTAATGATAAAAATTAATTTAGATTTTGTAACCACATAGAAATAATTTAATTAATAAGGTTTCTGAATAGAATGACAGTTTTTTTGTTGGTACTCTGATTGATTGACCTCGCCTTGCTATCCCTCTCTCTGTCTCTCCTTTCTCTTTCTTTTAATGCCCCAATGTGACCGCGTTGCTTTGCAAGAACTCGTCAAAGCATGGCATAAGCAATTTATCAAACAAGATCTTAAAGCACATGTTGCCCCAAGCTTGAAAATCACACATGTACCACAATATTGGAGCGGCACTTTGAATAAAAAGTTTGTGCGAATAACATCTAAAATACAATTTGTTCATTTTGTTTATTTGCAGAGTTTCAAAATCAAAATTGAAAATACCAACTAGAGGTTAAGGCTACTTAAGGATTTAGGCAACAATTAGAACACCAACGGATTTTCTACCAAATTAAGAGGAGCAGCGAGGAGCCAAACGGAGGAGCAAACAGAGGAACAGCAAAACGCAAATCACTTTATACCTCACACCCCCCTTACACACATAAACAAACACACACACACAGACAAATAACTTCATAAGTTTAAGGCGCAACTGTACATTGTACTTAAGTGTTCAAAGGATATTTAGGTGAGTGTTTAACGCCAATCAATCTGTGCAACTATTCACCAGAAAAAGAACTCCATTCAAAACATTACGTGTTGTGAATAACAATTTCGTTTGCATTTGCGGTTTTTGGCTTCTCGACTCATTTTACTAACTTTTGTTATTTTTATTTTTGGTCTGATTGGGCTTTTTCTTGGTTTTGAAATCACCGGCAATCTTATGAAATAAATTTTCCTTTTTTTTTGTTGTTAATTTTAATGTGTACAATTATGAATTAATATTTGGTATTTCTCTGCGACATTAAATAAATATATAAATTCACTTTGCAGTTTACTTTGTATATAGGAAAGTAGCTAAAAGCACACGGAGTCGAGCCACAGTCACTAGCAACTAATTAACTACGCGAGATAACCTTGTAGAGATAACACACAGTCACAACAACAACAACAACAACAACAAAAACACAAACAATAGAGAACAACCAAGAAACAAGAAACAAAATGACGATGAGTACAAATAATTGCGAAAGCATGACGTCATATTTCACAAACTCGTATATGGGAGCGGATATGCACCATGGCCACTATCCGGGCAACGGCGTCACCGATCTCGATGCGCAGCAGATGCATCACTACAGCCAGAATCCAAATCAGCAGGGCAATATGCCCTACCCGCGCTTCCCGCCCTACGATCGCATGCCCTACTACAATGGCCAAGGGATGGACCAGCAGCAGCAGCAGCAGCACCAGGGCTACTCACGTCCCGACAGCCCCTCCAGTCAGGGGGGCGGCGTTATGCCCGTCTCCCAAACGAACGGCCAACTGGTTGCAGTCAACCAACAGCAGCAGCAAACACCACAACAACAGCAGCAGCAACAGGTGCAATCACAGCAACAACAGCAGGCGCAGCAGCAGGCGCCACATCAGCAGCAACATCCGCAGGTGACGCAACAGGTGACACATCCGCAGCAGCAACAGCAGCAGCAGCCCGTCGTCTATGCCAGCTGCAAGCTGCAGGCGGCCGTCGGGAGTCTGGGCATGGTGCAGGAGGGTGGCTCGCCGCCGCTGGTCGACCAAATGGGCGGGCATCACATGAACGCACAGATGACGCTGCCCCATCACATGGGGCATCCGCAGGCGCAGGTAAGCCCATTTGGCATTTGTTACGGTCGAAGGGGTAGGCTTAGGTCCGGTTGCTGCTTGGCCCCCTCAAATCAGAAATAAAATACCCATCTTCCGCTTATAACAATCTAAACGCTTCATTCTTCTCTCTACCTCTCGCCTGCTACCCGCTCCCTCTCCAGCTGGGCTACACTGACGTGGGCGTTCCGGATGTGACCGAGGTAAGATCCAGTTATCCAGTAACTCATCTTTATGCTCTTTACGCGATTAACTCCTGTTGATGTTTTTGGTGTTGGTGTTTTTGTCGCTATACGAGTTTTAGTTGTTGTATTAATATGTGGCATATGGCATTGCAGGTGCATCAAAATCATCATAATATGGGCATGTATGGGCAACAGCAGACGGGTGTACCGCCAGTGGTGGCGCCACAGCAGGCGATGATGCATCCGGGCGCTGGACAGGGGCCGCCGCAGATGCTGCAGGGACATCCGGGACAACATACGCCGCCATCCCAAAATCCGAGTTCGCAATCCTCAGGGATGCCGTCTCCACTGTATCCCTGGATGCGAAGTCAGTTTGGTAAGTGTCAAGGAAAGTGATCGACAATTCCACGAAACGTATTAAGTGGAATTTTTCTTCTTCTTATAGTAGTGGGTTGCTGTAGTTAGTCATTGATCGTAGTTTAACTTAGTAGTTGCGTACAACAAGAACAACAATAACTTCAATTATTCTTAATAATTAACCAAACAACTTTATTTTTTCTAATTTGTATTTACAAATTATTTATCAAAGGATATTTCTGCAAAATATAAAAACTGCTACGCGATGATCTTTTCGTTAAAGTATCGTTCAATGCACTGCTTGCTGCAGTTTTGAGCACTGCTTTGCCAAGCAGTTACGCTGCTTAATGTTTCGTTCGGTTGCACTGCTTGGTGAGATTTGACAGCAATTTGAACGTTAAAATTAAATATTGAGATGGAAATATCGATAGACTGAACTAAAATCGAAATAATGAATTATTTTAAATATATTTAAAGACTCCAATATAAAGATTGAAAATTTATATTATTCTAATTATATATTATGTTTTTATAAAACATTTGTTCAAAATGATTTCACATTTTATGAACGCTTAAAAACATTAAATTTCTCATCAAATACGCGTCAAGTTAAAAACATTTTAATCATTTTGTTGAAATTTAAAAATGAAATATAGAAAAAAGCTATGTTAATGAGAGTAATATTTAAGCGATTTTAATACGATATTTACATTCAATTCAGTTCTGTTTCAGTTAAATTATTTCCATTTTCTAATTTTGCATAAAATTCGATAGCCGAAAAATCATTTGCTGACCTTGACACGTCTGAGTAATTTCACTTTATTGCCCTGGCCAATCGGTCGCATTAACCGTAATCCATCTGCAATGAGGACAAAAACACCGCCCCGTTACCTGACATTTTGCCAAATTTTGCAAATTTCCGCAAACGAAATTGATGAATGCACTGGCAAAAGGGCCAGTACTTTTCGAAAAGGCTGCGACAAATGTCAAACTGTGTGAAAGAGGTCGAAGGTGGCACAAAACTCAGACTAGGATTCAGACTCCGACTCAGACTCTGACGCTGTCAGTCAACACAGAAGGCGGTCGGGTAAATAATGCAAATTGACAATAGTTTCGAAAACGAAAGCGAAAAGGTTTGCAAAATCGGAGCGTAACTAATCCAATGACAATTTCTGTAAAAGGCTCGACGCACGTGGAGCCGACACAGAAAACAGAAACTGAAACAGGGATCGGCTCAGGCAGCCGCAGACAGATGTCTGAAGGATTCGAGCGAGAGTTGCATAAGTGGGCGAGGCGCATTTCCATGAAGTGGGTTTGACAATCCAAATATAGAATTTCCTATCCATTTGCCAGCGAGTGAGCAGAGTGAAAGTGAGCAGAGCTCAAGTGTGCTGCTCGGCTCCAAAGCCACTTCCTTTGCATCCTGCCTCGTCACTGGCCATTACCAAATCGCCACCGAGTTGTTTGTCCACATCCAGGCTCAGTCGCAGTATTTGTTTTTGTTTTTTTTTTTTGTAGTCTTCTTGTTCTTTTTTGTTGTATTCCTTTTCTTTTTGTATTATTTTGTTGTGCTGCTTTAGCCAGATTGAGATGTAAAGCAGAATTGATGAGCGCCATTAGTTACACGTTATGTGCAATGGATGCCATCAATTTATTAATCTCCAGAACACGCCGCGGCCGCACTCCATGCTCCCATGAATGGGCCCCGACCCGGCACCGGACGGCGTCTTGGACTTGGCCATAGCCGAACACTTCGTCGTCTTAATCCCGCCGCCACACCACTGACTCGGCTCCAACTCCACCTCTGCGTTTTTTTTTTTTTTTGCGGCGGTGTCAGCGTGCAAAAAAAAAAAAAAAAATAAACCAAGAAGTACAAACACATTGTGCGCCTACAACAAAAAGCGCACTGCAAAAAGCAGCCACCAGCCGCCAACCAGCCCGCTGCGGTCACATGACGTTTTCTTCTTGTTTTCCTTTTTTTAAGTTTTTTTTTTTTTTTTTTTTTGTAATAAAAAATGAAGGAGCGACACAGAAACAGAGACAACACCAACGTCACCCGCGGAGGGTGCGTCCAAGTTGTCAGAGTTTGAGCTGGACTTGGATTCGTACCTGGGACTGGGGTGCACTCTGACTGTGGCACAACATGATCTCGAGCTTAAGTTACGATGATTAAACGCATACGAGTTTACTTTTGCTTAGCTTTTTGCAAACAGTTTCTCTTCGAGTGCAGCCTATCAGAAAAGCCAACACAGTGGATTGAAAATTCAAAAAATATTCATTTTGGCATATAAGCCAAGCGCCTGGCAACTTAATCAATGTTGCATTTATTTTTTCAATTGTTGTTGACTTTTAATTCGAGTAGAATTGTAGTTCTGTAAACTGCATCAATCAAAACTAGTCTAGTTTATTCAATGATCAACTGTGACATGAGTGCCACATAATAATAGTAATTATTATTGTGTGTCCACTGTATCTGGCTTTTGAGTACTTAACGCCTTGTCATATTTCACGAGGGCATTAGGCAAATAACTAAAGAGTGCCGATCGTGACTGTCGTCCTGGAAGAACTGGCAACTCACCAAACTGAGAGAACTCGATTCGTGCACACGCAACAAAGCGCTGTTTCAATTAAGTTGTAACTCATGAGCACAAAAACATTCAGCCACGAATGGGGCGCACTCAGTCCCCAAGCCCCAAACCCCAAACGCCAGACTCCAGATCTTCTCCAGTTCCAAGTTCAAGTCCAAGTGCAGCTCTCGTATCTTTTGTCAGTCGCATCGTGGCGGCGTTAATGTTGTTTTGATGCTGTATTGGAGAGTTGGCAAAGTTTTAAGTCGGTTTTTGATAATTTGCTCATAAGCAGCAAAAACTTGCTGCCTTTTCACCCCGTTCGCAGCGCCTCCTCCTGCTGCTGCCACTGCCGCTGCTGCTGCCTCTGCTGTTGCTGCTGCTGCTTCTGCTGTTGCTGCCTTTGTCGCTTGGCGTTGGGTCATAAATTTAAGCGACAGTCAACAAATATTCGCAACAAGTGGCTCTTGGCTAGACCTGAACACAGCAGAAGCAGCCGCAGCATCCTTTACTCGGACTATCTGTTTATATATATATATATATGTATATATATATGTACATATATGTATATACGTATATGCGTTTGAAACGAAAGAGTTTTATTTTTGACCTTGTTGCGCCACGATGCTTATCTAAATGTGGGTAAATTTCCACAGACCAGGCACTTTAGGGTTGAGGTTATTTTTTGTGGTAATAGATTGCAACAGAGCTGGCCAACCGATTGGCTTGGAAGTTGGGGCAAATGCAAAAGAAGTTATCAATCTTATGTGTAACGAGTAATGGCTGATACCGAATGAAATTAGATAAACAGTTGTTCGAGTTCTCATTAAAGAGTTAATCGGGCTCAAAAATAAATAAAAAGTTACAGCAACATTCATTTCGTATACCAAAGCCAGCTTTTATAATACTTCCATCCAAATCTTTCCATTATCCTTAAGTAGCACTCAAAGAAAATGGTATTTACTCCAAATGACAAACTTATTTTTATCGTGGATTTATTTAAGAACTCAATGCATATCCAATTGGTGTAACGTGAAATTCTACTGCTCATCGGTTCTGGCTCGTTTGAGGCAAACAACTTTTCAATTCTTTCGAGTATGAAAAGTGCACTTCATTGTGCGCATTATGTGCGACAGCTCCCAATCCCCCAGAACTCAACTTGCCACCTTGCCGACACCACGGCCTTGGACCCCCCACCCATCAGTGTCAGAGGGCGCAGCCCAATGAAAAGAACTTCTCGCCAAAAAGTTGCACATTGGACGTCGCCCCTCGGTGCCTCTTTTGCCCCCGTAGGTCGCCCGTTGCTTGTTGTCTTTTGCAAAAGTTTTCTACGGCTCCATGGCTGCTACGTAAAACGTTGATCCCCGGCCATCATCCGATGGCAGAATACCTCCCCTCGTTCCCGACCCCATCATCAGCACTTGGCGCTGGCTTTGTAAAAGTTTTGCCTCGCACTTCTTCCCAGCGACTTTGTTGTCTGTGTTGGCTGTGCACTTAATGTGCCCGGGCCGAGTCCTGGCCGGAGTTTTGCTAAGTTGAGGATTTGCGCGCAAACTACTTTTCGATGGCAGCGCGAGACATTTGAGACAACAACTACTTAGGAAGGCGATTGCTCCGGCTTACATGCCTGCCTCCTTTCAGCTAGCTGCTGACTGCTGACTGCTGGGTGTTTCTCTGGCTGTTTGGCTGGCTGACTGGCTCGTTGTCCACTGGCAGTGTTGACATCGCTTTCGCAGCCACCTTCCGGTGCGCAATTGAAGCGTGCGGATCAAAAGATAATTTGCCAAATGCGTGAAGATTTTTTAAACCAAAACCAAAAAAAAAAAGAAAAAGAAAAATCAACCAAAACCACAGACCCAGCCCCAGCTGTCCGACTAGCACCACCACCACCAAGACCACCACCACCACCACCTACAACAACAACCACTGGCAGCTGACACGGGCTGTCAAAATGAAAGCGACAACGACAACTGAGCGGCGAGTGGGAAAAAATGACACAGGAACTTTTGGGATTTTCATGTGCGGCAAAAAGTTTAATAAAGCGCACCAAATGCGAAAAGGAAATTTCGCTTTTATTTTTTGCTTCTCCCCACCCCCTCTCTCTCTGTCTCTCTCTCTCCCGCTGTCTCCATTTCGTATCTTGGTCAGCATAGGAGAGCAGTCCAAAAATAATGGCAACAGCTCGCCAAAGGTCCTCGGGGTATTGCCCCGAGGCATCCACAACAACAGCAACAACAACAACAACTGTGGGTGTTTGTTGTTCTTGTTGTTTTTGTATTCGTTGTTCGCATTCATTCATTTCGCTCAATCGCAGCGTTGTTTTTGGATGCCGCTTCTGCTTTTTCTTTTATTTTGGGATTTGGCCAACCTTTTTGACAAATTACGAATATTATTCATGCAGCAATGAAGTGAGGTAGCTCTCTCGTGGTCTGTCCAACATCTTTGCCCAGCACCAGTAACAGAACCCCAGCTGTATTCCATATTCCTCAAGCCATAAGGTATTCAAACCACTCGGAAATGGCAGAGCCTTTAATCAAAAATATGAATCATTACTTGAAATAGTTAAGGCAATTGGGAATACCATCCAATACTCTGGTAGTTCAAGGTAATATTGGAAAAATATAACCTTACCTATAAATATGGGATAATTGATATTTAGCTTTTTACATGGATTTGAAACAATACGAAAAAATATTCTGATTTTAAATTAATTAGCTAACAGCAATTAAGATAACTCTGGTTTACAAAAATAATATATTTCTTATTTTTGAAAAAAAAAAATGTTTATTGAATCTGAAAAAAATTGAATCCATAATTAGTACAAAAAAAGTGTTAGGATAAATGTTTTGTTTGAGCTAAAATTCATTTTTATAAATTAACATTAAAAAACACATCAAATTTGATTGCAAGTCTTTGTGTTTTACAATGCAGTTAACAGCCAATTAGTAACCTTTTTTTAATAATAATTTATGTGCATAGATTAATTAGTGTTTTAAAAAATATAATTTATATACATGTAATAGAAATTCGATTGAAGTTGCGTTTTGAAAACACTTTTGTCCTTTTGTCATCAGTCTGAGCTCATCGTCAATGTCAGACCACAAGTTTCATGGTTCCAATGTCCCAATATTTTTTCAATGGCTGCCAGTTGCGCCTGCCATCATGGAACAGGCGCTCAGCTCACAGGCCGCTTGACCGAGAGCCGGAGCGGGAGGGAAACTGCGGCTAGAAAGAGAGAGAGAGAGAGAGAGAGAGAGAGAGAGAGAGAAGAGAGAGAGAGTTTGAGTTCTGTTGGATGAGTTTTTGGGCTGCCTAGGGATATTCGGGTATGATGTGGCTGTCTGTCTATCTGTCTGTCTGTCTGGCTGCCAGGCAGCCCCGGTTCTCTCTTGAGCTGGTGTCCGTTCCCGTCTCGCATAGCATGTTTTAGTCAGCTGTCAAATATTTTGACATGGGTACCCATGGCCAGCCATGCAACCAGCGAGCGCCCGAATCTGAATTCGAATACATTCAAAATGGGGAACATAGAACAAAAAAAAAAAAAACAACCAAATTCAACGCAGAACTAAACAAGCATGAATTGCAGAAATTAGAGTGATTAACTTCAAGATGCCCTGTGTTAAATTCGAAGAAATCGAAGCAACTAAAATCAATGATTTGGTATTTAAAAAGTACTTTTTGGTAGTCAAATATTCGGAATAGTTAAAATAATACCAATGAGCAGTTGTAAAACAGGACAGGACTGTGAACTAACTAGAATGTGTTTCAATTTTACAGGGTATATTTATGAAATGAGTTGTGTGTGTTTTGCTTTTGGTTAAGCGATAACTAAATAAAGTTAAAAGTCCCACAAGCCCCTCCCCTGCTCCCTCTGCACATATGGATGCGTCTCTAATGAACGCATTCATAAGGCAGGTTGCATGCCACATCCCAAACATATCTCAGTTGCCTTTTGCGGTCCTTTATGCGCATTTTGTGTGTGTGTGTGTGTTTTTTCTTTACTTCTGTCAACTTTTGTCGATTTTTAACCCTCTTAAGTGCTTAACAAGTCCCAAATTAAAAAGTCGCAGCGTCTCCTGAGATTATGGCCAGCAGAAGGGAGAACGAAATTAAAAATGTTTATAAATGTGCTGCTGGTCAATGGTAATTTTTAATTGTTGCCCCTACCTCTGGAGCAACACTTCACTTCTCTCTTCTTCGCGTTGAAGTTTAATTAAAAATAAAAAGAAACTGTAGCAAGAAGATAAATTAAAAACCTGTCCGTTGACTGATCAAATCGCTAATTTGCAAACCTCGAATTTGGATTGGGTTTTCCCACAAAGGTCACTCCCCAGAATGGACCGCCTAACGTTTTTCCAGCAGCTGGAAAGCGTGTGAATAATAAAAACTTTTTGCTTGGTCCCCATGGAGATAATTGGCCACCCCACCGACAGGTGGCGCTGTTTAGTTAGCACAAACTCATCGCCTGACTCGACAACTTTTGCACTGGGTGACCATTACAAGCTCCTCGAATGCCACACACGAACATTCTTGACTCTTGGCTAAAATTTATCAACTCTCGGGCATAAACAATAATAATTTGTCAGCATTTGTTGTGGCTGCTCGCGCGTTTGTCTGTAATTTCCGCAATTAAAAAAACATTTACTCGCATTTGATGTGTTTGTGTGTGTTTTTTATTTTGTTTTTTTTTTTGTTGTATTTTTTTGCAATTTGCACAATTTTACTTTTCGCCAAGTGCATTTGCATTTGCATTTTCGTTTTTGCCAGATGCCGGTGCATGACATGCAAGTTTGACAAGTAAACAAATAAGCGACCACCAACAACGACACCACCAACAATTGCTGATCGATGAATTAAAGGTTAATGTTGGCGTTCTGTGAGTGTTGGTTGTTGTTGTTGTTGTTGTTTTATAGTTTCAATAGCTGCAATACAAATGCAAAATGAAATAAATTAGCACTTTGATGGATCACCTGCAAGCTGTGTTAAACACACATCAGGTGAGAGAGAACAATTCCAGGGGAATTGGTAATAATCAATCGTTTGACCGGAAAATAAACCTATTATAATTATATTTATTATTGCACATTTTAGTAATGTGTGTATATACACTTAAAAACTAGCATTACTATATAAAATCCTGTAATTGGCATTTATTCGATGGAAATGCAGGCAAATCTTTCGATGCAACAATTGGAACCCCTTTTTATATAAAGTGGATTCGAATTATTCATTTGTCTTTTTCAGTTGTTGTTTTGCGGTTCTTTTGTTTTTAGCTAATAATAATTTGTTTGCGATTCAACGAATTTCATAAAATATTGTGGTAATTATTTTAATGATTTCCTTTAAATGTTGCGTCGCACACAATCGCTCACATACACACTGTGAAACATACACACACGCACACTCACACACACACACACACAAGCACACACACACACACACACACACAATAATAGTAATGTAATTGTGTGCACATGAGGGGATGGAGAAAAAGTGGAATAAAATCCATTATGGAGCAAGAAGTAAAATGGTTAAAATGGTGGCCTAATCGCAATTTAATTACAATACGCTTTCATATCAAAAAGCATTAATGCCAGCCAGCCAGCCATGCGACCAGCCAACCAGCCAACAAGCCAACAAACCGACCAACTGGCTAACCGGTAGTTCAACTGGCCAGTAGCTGGGCGTGCGGAGGGGGCGGGGTGTGCGGGGCACTGTGCGGCCACGTGAGCTGCGCCACATTTGGCGCCTTGCCTCAAGTTGAGTCGAGTGCGTATTGCTACTCCTTTTCATATTAATTGTTTCACCTTTATTATATTTTTCGTAGCTGATACTCACAACGCCCATTTTATCCCTAGCCCGTACCCGTACCCCTACCCCAAACCCCAAACCCCACCGAACAGCCCTTCAATCTAGCTAGCGCTGCTTCAAAGCGCCATTAATGCGTTTATAATAATTTTTCAGTACTACATTTTCGGAGCAGTGTAAATGAGGCGCCGCACACTATACCCAAAAGACACAAAAAACAAACACAAAAAACAGAAAAAAACAACAAAAAAATGAAATAAATAAAAAGAAGTTATATTTTGTTTCCTTGGCTTTTGAGTGATGGCCGCATGAAATGTGCAAAGGCATCATTAAAAACTAATTTCAGGCAGCCAAGAGGTAAGCGTGCACGCTCTTTAATTGCCGGAGACCAAACGAAAGTCCCCCTACCCCGTCCGCTCCTCCAGTTTGACCTTCCGCCATTGAGCCCGCTAAGCCCCCCCTCAGTCGCCATCGACTTGTGAGCCACGAAGGTGTTTTTATCAATTAAAATAATCAATTATTTTGCGTTGCATGAGCTGGAAGCATGCCCCGACCTCGGGACTAGCTCCGACTCCGGAATGGGCTCTGGGATCCGCTTGCTGCTAATTAGCTGAAGTTTTTGCACTGCTTCCGTTGGCGGAAATGATACTGCTAATGACAACGTATGTAACACAGAACATGGCTCAAAAACATATGTGGAAAACAAAACATAGAATCAGAAATTATTGATTTCAAATTGACAGATTCAATATTTGGGACAAGATGATGGATCCAACATTGATTTAGTTAACGCCTTTTCACACATAAGCGAATATTTATGTTTATTATGTTTTTAATATGTTATTGAATTATTAATTGGCGCTTAGCTGTGCGCAGGAAGAGTATTTGTGTGTGTGACTATCCTAAAGCCAGTCTAAAGCGATCCTCTTCATCTTCGCCTAATACGCAGCTTAAGTTGAGCCAGGCATTTACTTCATGCAACTGCCAATACTGGGACTAACGGCCTAGACGGTGGCCGCTAGGGGGAGAGAGTGGTAGAAAGAAAAAAAAAACACGCACGCTTTTTACCACAATTCTCTTAAGGTTATTTTTTTCATCATTTTTTCATATTGCCTCTTTTTGTGCCGCTGCGGCGACTCGTCTAACTGATGATGATTAAATGCGAACGCCTTGGGTTATAGACATGGCATCAGTCGTGTCATTTAAAAGAAGGTAGCTGCGTTGCCCCCTCACCCCTTGCCCCTGATGCCCCCCGCCACTCTTGCATCTCGGACTGCCCGCGGCCGCAATGGATCTACCCCCTTGTGCTATGAATCGGATTCGCGCGCATTAATGGCCGCCGCACAAAAAGAGGTTATGATGTAATGACCGCCAGCCAGTGAGATCTGAGGAAAAAACCAAACAACAACAAAAAAAAGACGAGTAACAAAAATTGAACGAGCGAGTTGAGCAAGACAAATGCTGAAGATATTATTAAAAAATAGTTAGGCGACTCAAGATGAGTTGAGTATGAGAGACGCCCCCGCTTGTGGGTAATGCGCGATTCGAGTGACCAGCTCCGAAAGCTCTTCAGGTGATTTTCAACTTCCTAGCAATTTCCCCATCCGCCGTCGCGGGTGGAGCTGGCGACAATTCCAAGCCAGACGGTGGCCCACCCGTCAGCTCTCACGCTAGCTGACCATTTCGATTGGGCAGTGGCCAAAGAGGGGTCACGCGGGGGGGACAATTGACAATTATATTATATTTGACATATTTTCGTGTGGCATTTTCATGCTTTGCTTTCGGTTTTTTTGTGTTTTTTTTTTCGTTTTTGGTTTATGTGCTGGTTTTTTGTCATTACCAAAATTATAATTATAGTAAGTGTCATTAGGCGCTGAACTCATTTCGGGCGCAGTAATTATTCCAAATTATTTTACAGTTATTCAGCTACCGTCGTCGAGTGTTTTGCACTGACTTCAACCTGACGACTGCCTTCCAGACCTCTTTGCAATTAGTCAGACTGCCCCACACCCCCAACCCCCATCCGTGTCGTTGTCTGTCCCACTGCAACTGGCCCCGTCCGTTTGTCCATGAAATCTCCTCAACCTTAATCCAAGAGATGCCGCAACGTAAACGCAACACACACCCGTCCGCTGTCCCCTATCGGAGCCTGTTGGGATTTTGACAAGTACAAATATCTGAATTCGGTAAGGTCGTCTTTTAATCAGCGTCGGTCTACGTGGCGGACGCTGCATGCGTCTCGCTTCATGTGGTTTTCAGATTGGGATTGGGTCTAGAACAAAGCCCGCAGAAACATTTACAGATACAGATCCCAATACAGATACAGATACAGATACAAATGTTGATATGTGGCTGAATTTCAGCTCACTTTTGTAGTTGTTGTTTGTTTGTTGTATGCATTCTAGCTATTGTTGTTGTTGTTGTTGTTGTTGTTGCTGTTGCATTTGGTTTTATTGTGCGTTATGCGTTGATTTTAATTGTGAAGTTTTCTCTTTTTTTTCCGCCTGTGATCGTCTTGTAACCAACAGAGCGCAAACGTGGCCGCCAGACCTACACACGCTACCAGACGCTGGAGCTGGAGAAGGAGTTCCATTTCAATCGCTACTTGACGCGCCGGCGACGCATTGAGATCGCGCACGCACTCTGCCTGACCGAGCGTCAGATTAAGATCTGGTTCCAGAATCGACGCATGAAATGGAAGAAGGAAAATAAGACAAAGGGCGAGCCCGGCTCCGGCGGCGAGGGTGATGAAATAACGCCACCCAACAGTCCGCAGTAGTATGGCCTGGAGCTAGGGGCTAGTCCAAGTCCAAGTCCAATTCGGAGTCGAAGTCCAAGTCGGAGTCCAAGTCGGAGTAGCGAAGCCAGCACAAAACTAAATGAAATTTCAAGCTAAATACAATTTACAATTTATGAATTTGTTTTGAATTATCTAAGAGGACTAAGTAACTATCTATGCGTTGAAGTAGTGCATAACAAAGTACACTACACTACACTACACTACACTACACTAAACACTACAACTTAGTTAATTGTTATTATTTTCTTATTATTATTTAATTTTTACAAAATGCAAATGGAGAAAGCGTAATAAGTTAAATAAAAGAATACAAGTAAAGCGTAAAACTCAACAAAACCAACTCATGTGACCTCAGAATTAAATAAGCTATATACATATAGTATATATATAAATATATATATATATACACATATATATATATTAAACTAATAATATAACTATAATAATACGATTACAAATAATAATAATAATAACTTAAAAGCATATATATGAAACATATATACGAGTAAATACTATATACACAATAACATTAGTTCTACGCGTCCTAAGTGTAAAGCATACTTTACGAGTAATCTACGATTAATTTATATAGTGTAATACTGTATACTGTATACACCACATAAACCTACACATAAACATATAACATATAAACTAAATAAACTAAATTGAATGTTTGTAGCAATTTTTAGCGCAAAATAAACTCAGAACAAGAAACCAATTGCTAAACCAATGCAATATGCCGAATAGTGTGTTTTATGTTGTTAGAGCTGAAAAATACCGACCAGAATCTCTAGCAGAATACAAACAGAGAATACTAAAAACAAAACAAAAAACTTTAAGAAAAAAACCTAAAAAGTTAAACTAACAATAAGTGCTAAATGTCGCAAGATTAGACAAAGAGATACCAAAACCATGAAGGATGTTGCTAAAACTAAACAACAATACAAATAAACGATAAACCAAAAGCAAAGTTGAACAAATGATAAAAACAGAGATAAAACTCGAGACCCGTTTCGGCAAGCCGAATTTATATGATTCTTCCCTGAAAATTGTAGAATACAAATATAGTTGAAAGTAGACAACTGTGGAAAGATCATCTCGCTGTTTTCTTTATATACTTACATATATTATTTCTTGTGCAATTTATAAATCTTTTCTTGTTAATTTTTTAATTTTTTATTTTTTGAATTTTGTAATTTTTGAAAAACGAAAAATTGCAAGCACTTGAATTAGGTCGTAAAGGATATAAAGTATACCGACAAAACCAATTGGCAAACATTATACGAAAAAAATAATTATATATTGTTAAAAAAAAATGTACACGCTGTTTTCAAAATACTTAAGTGTAAACAAAAACAAATGAAATAATCCATGTAAAGTAGAAAAATATAATAAATAAAAGAGAAAAAAACAAATACAAATAAATACGTATATTCATATATTTCTGAATGCAGGCGGCGATTGAGCCGCCTACTCTTATACCTATAACAACTATATTGAATGTATGTACGTAACTCAACTCAATTTCTACGTTTTTCAAACAAACACACCCACACACACACACACACACACACATGTATACACACACACAAGCAAAGTGAAAAACGAGATATGTAGAAATCCATATACCAAAGTTATAAAGAAAATGTAAAAGTAAAAGAAAAAGAAATGGAAAAGCATCATACTATGTTTATATGTAGATATATATATGTATTTAAACCAACGCAACATTATGCGTACAACTTGTAGACAACGTTTCGTTTTGTAAATTCCAATCCCCTCCCCTCCCGAATTGAACTGTAGCCAGGCAATAGCAATATCAAAAGATACGTAAATCCCCAAATACTGCAAAGTACTACTCAATAGAGACAAAAATTTGTGATTCCAAAAAGATAGATGAAGAGGGAAATGTAGGGCAGACCAGCAGCCAAGTGTGGTATTCATAAAGATTGCACCATAGATTGGCTTCGAAATCTAGAGTAAAACTGTAACTCAATCCAGATACGTAACTTTCGGCCTCATTCTGTAAGAAACTAAGCAATTAAGTTTCGACAAACAAAAACAAAAAACAAAAAAAAAACACAAAAATGAAAAAAACAAAATGTATTGTAGAAATTCACAAGAAACAAAATTCAAAATGCGTATGCACATATATAAAAATAATACATATACATATTGTATGTATGTATGTACTTAGAAGAGAGAATCACACATGCATTTCACAGCGAAATTTAAATGAAATGTGCAAATAAAATGCTAAATAATTTGTTGTAAATAAACCTTAAATTTTAGTGTAAACAAGATGAACGGTGAGAGAAGAGCTGCAAAATGCAAGAATAAAACAAGCAGAAAAAGCATAAAATTATAATTAAATTACAAATGAGATTTTGTTTTTATTTGTAATATTTATAATAAAATATAGTATTTAAAAATTTAAGCATCTGCTTTCTTTTCACAAACACACTTCTGGGATGCGTGGGGCGAACACATAATTTTATGTATTTATTTCAGGCGAAACGAAACGATGATTGCCAAATATTGATGATTTGCTAAGGTACGTATTTGTAAATATATATATTTTCTATAAACAAACCATTAATTTTGAGGGGATTTTTTTCATTTATTTTACAGATTTTCACTCTATCTCCGGGCAATTCCAATAATAAACTTCTATGGGTTCGAGTGATTTCAATGTCAGAGGTAAGAGGCAAAAGTTGTTGGCTTGTCGGATTCATGCGAATAACATGTTTGGCTTTTTGGCCGCTTTGCAGAGACCACAAACAAGCCATTTGGAAAACGATCTTATTAATCTGACATCATAATAAGCCATTAATCAACTGGCATTAACAAAACACTGACCAATGGCCACCTGAAACTGAGGCCAGACCCAGACACGACTCTCGGATCAACATTCGCCAGCCTCGGCCTCAGTGATTGCGACTGAGACTGCGACTGCGTCAGGAGCACATGACACCATTGCCAGCACACGGGCAGGAACTTGGAGGCGTTGGACGTTGGATGTGGGAGCTGGCGGTGGCAGCGGAGGCGGCACTGGTGGAGGCTGCGTACTCGATCTCTGGCAGCAGCTTAAACAAATTGAATTCGCATTGTTCACATAATCGCTGGCCATTTGTATTCGGGGCACAGAATGTGCTCACGTTTATGTCACAAAATCAAATTAATAATTTGTGCGGCATTTTTCTCTGAATTGAGACGGCAAACAAAATGTTCTCAACGATTTGAACGTCTGGCAATCGCCGCAGGCGCGAGAAAATGCCTCAAAAACATAAATTGTTTTTCCGCAAATGCTTGGAAATGTCAACATTTGATTGCACCACGCCACACCACCTCCCCAAACTGGCTGCTGGCCGGTTGCGCCTCAATGGCTGCTTCAAGTATATTTAACATGATGGCGAGATCCACTCGAAATAGTTCTTGAACAGCTGCCAATTTCAATCCCAATCTGTCCCAGCCACCAGTTCGACAGCCAATGCGGATGCACCTCGAGCAGCATTCCCATTCCCACTCCCAATTTTTCCCTGGGCGGACGCAAGATTTTCTGCAGGAGTGCCTTAGTTTAGAGTTCCTATTTGTTTTTCGGTCTGTTGAAATTAATTAAAAACGTTCTTGTTTGCCCTAACGAAGTGCCTCAAATAGAACTTTAATTGAATTCGCTCCATAGGCAAAATAAAAAAAAAATATCTTTTGGTGCGATGTTAGTTTTAATGCTACGAGTATATTACTTAGAAGAAATATAAACATCTCTCAGATAACAATTATCTGATTTATTAAATTACTGGCAAATCCTACAAATTATGATTATGATTATGTCAAGAGAACTGGTCAATTTGAAAATAAAGACAAAAATAATTCACACGAGGCCAAAATTAAGATTTTAATTCTTTAAGCAACGTAAAACTGCTAAAGGATAAATTGTACGCATTAGAAAAAGTTAACATTTTAACAACTTAAGCGACTCTAATTAAGTAATCTGGTCTTATTTAAAATCGATGTATTCAATGTGATTTCCCTTTGACTTTTAGATCACATGTTTTTTAAGTGACAGTATTTTGTTTATTTTAAATAATTGTATTTCTCTTAAGGCTTTTTATGAATAATTAGTTATCCACATTATTGTATTTATGATGCCTTTAAATGTTAAATTGTAATAGAAATTATTTATATGTATATATTAAGTAAGACTGAAGTTCTAATACAAAAATTAGGTTTCGTTCCCTTATATTCACATATTTGGATAATGAAAGCTGGTCGCCATTTCTCACAGACCAATCAGCGTTTAAATGTTGGAGGTGTACACAAGTTGGAGACCAACACTTGGTAACAATCATTAATAATCTATGGAATTGAGACAACACTCGGCGAAACTTGAATAAATCATTAATTACGTACAAATTGAAATAGGCAGAAAGATAAACGCCATAAGGAGGAACAAAGCAAGATGTCAGAAATTCAATCGAGGTACTCGTAATGATGAGCCCTAAACAAGTGCACGCTCTTCACGGTTCCCCCCGCCTTGCCCTCGGTCCACAACGGTTCACACAATCCATCAGTTGATCGATGATCCATCAAGGTGATATTGAGACGGTTTACCCGCTGCCCCCTGGCGCAGCGATGGCAAATGATAAATTTAAAAATGGCCAAGACATAAATCATTGGAAACGATAATTAGCAGATGCAGACAAAATAACCGAAAAACCAAAGAGACAACAACAACAACAACTCAATTCAAATTAAGTTGTACAGATGGTCTTCCAGCAGAGTAGCAAATATTTGCCTAAATGCCAATTGCAGACTCAATTGAGCTCAGCTGACAATCGCCGGAAAATTGCAGCAGTCACTGCACAAGTGTGCATATCCATATCCTTGATGGCAATCACACAAATGAGCCTCTAATAGAATATTAACTCCCGAAAAGCATCGATGGCAGCTGTAGCCGTAGCCACGCCAACAACAACAACAACAACAACAGCAGCCGCAGCAGCAGCAGCAGGTAAACCTCAAACTTGAGTTGGACGATAACCAGTTATGTGGTACGGCGGCCTCCTCTTCTTCGAATAGCCATGCAAGAGTCGAAAGCATGCTCGCAATCCGGTTTGAGCCACACTTCGAAAACCCACACATAACCACTCACGCGAAATCGATATCGAAATTCGAAGATCTCGCCGGCACCAATACCAATGCATTTGCGTTACCAATACACTCAAAAAGACTGCTGAGAGAGAGCCAGCCAGCTTTCGATATTCCGAGCCTCGAGCAGCGACCATCGTAGGTTTCGAAATTCAGTTAGTTTTCGAACACAGACTGCTGCAGACCATCGGCAGACATGCTGTGCTATGCTGTGGTCCCAGCGCATGCGCAATGCTGCCACTCAAAAGGGAGACGAAGCATTCACGCCGACTGTTGTGTACTTGCTCGCACCCGCATGCGCACTTGACGGCGCCGCTGACTCCGCCCACCGTTTTCGAAATACTTGACTGATTTTCAATATGGCCGCCGCAGATGCCCCTGTTGTTGTTGCTGGCTGTGCTGTTCGCTCGACTGCCAGGCACGGCATGCGGTGGCACCGGCACCGGCACCGGGACCCTACATATGCTTCTGGTCTCAAATAATGCCGGCGGTGGTTCCATTAAATTTATATTATCTTATTTTAAATAATATTAATAACAGTAAAAATATATATTTATTATAAATGTCTGCGCAATTTTAAACATAGGAAATTTACAATAAATAATTTTCATTACAACCCCTGCATTTTTTTTGTGTGGTTTTCTTTGAAGATATGGTGAAAATACTTATATTGATATTGGACAAAATATATATTTGCTGATTACAAGCACATAGCTTTTCCGATGCAAAAGTTATAGTTCTGGTCCTAGGCTATTAACAATAGCTGTAAAATTAATTAATTGATTTTATAAACATATGAAAAACTTTCGTTCATAATTATTGTTTTCTTTAATTTAAATGAAATATATCAACATATTTTATACTTTAAAATCAACATATTTCTGGCTTGATTCATTCTAATAAGATACAGTATTATGATGATAAATAGATACCTAGGAAAAGAACAATAGGATTGCGAAAATAGCGGCATCAAATATTAAATTTAACGACTATGAAAAGGCATTTTATGATCCTTAAGTGATTTTAGAGTTTCTCATTATGAGGTAAATGGCTGCATCAGATATTTAAATAAAACGACTATAAAATGCATTTACTTCACCTTAAAGACTTTTTTAACGACAGTTTTTTTCATCGCAAAGTTTCTCTCTGAAGTACATGAAGTGTATGTGTAGAAAGAGTGTATTTAGCTTAACTAATACAATAACAATTTATTTGATTACTTTCGCATTGCTCAAGGTTTTAAATATATCTATCTAAAATAATTGCCTGATTAGCCAGACAATTTACATTTATATGCTGGCCATAAGCAATTTTAATTGAATTGCCTCTTAAAAGTCAGGCACTTGTCGAAAATCGCTTACTAACTACTAAACATCTTAATCTTTTGGAGTGTTATTGCCAGCCATTGGAATTAAGTAATTTGAAGACAAGCGGGAAAATACTGTCACAACATTCCAGTAATTACCAGTGGTGCTAGAGAAAACGACGACAACTGCTCGGGACGGCTAATGATCGAATCATTTCGGATAATGTGCCCAATCGGCAAGAGGAGTAGCTGTTGCTGTTGCCGTTGCCGTTGCTGTTGCCGTTGCTGTAACTGTGGCAGTAAGTGTGACCATAAGAAGAGCCAAAGAAACCCAAAGACCAAGACTCGAGGCAAAAGTCAACTGAAAATTGAGCTGCAGATGTAAGTAAATCAAATAAAATCACGTGTCATTTGTCTCGGCGGTTCATTGAAAGATAAGATTCATTCCAGCAGAAGCAGATGTAGCGGCAACAGCAGCGGCAGCGGCAGCGGTAACTGCAACCGATATGATATGAGTGCCATAACTTTGTTTTGGGGCAGGTTAGTTAGCACGGGGCATATGAGAGTGTGATTGCGGCTGAGACTGGGCTAAAAATGAACTGTGTGGCAATCAATCAACGCTTTACTAAATTTAATATGCGGTTAAAAGTGCTAATGACGCTGGTCTGGCAATCGTTTAAGCCAGCTCCCCATCCTCATCCCATTCTCATCGTCCTTGTCCGAGCTGGTCTCTCCGTCCTCCACACAGCGACCTACACTAACAACGACAGCCAGACGGACGAACAGAGGGACAGACGAAACAGTACATAAAGTTTAATGAGAAACCACTTAACACTTTCAGAGCTTTTTACGTTTTGCTGTCATTAGAATGATTTTTGCCACTAACTACGATGCTCGCCTCGTCCTCGTCCTCCGACTCCCGCCCTCCCCCCTAGCACAATGAGCACCCAACCAACTAACTCCCTCACTGCCTGCGGCCTTTTGCCAGTGCACATTTCTTTCCGAGTCCGAGTCGTCATCGTCATCGTCGTCATCGTCGTCGTCGTCGTCGTCGCATCGTTCAGGCCGCTGCCGTTGTCGTCATTATCCGGCCATGTTCGCAATATTGCACTCTCTGCCCCGCCCACAAGTCCACAAACTGGTAAACTGGCAAACTGGCAACCTGGCACCGCCGCCGCCCGCATGCGGCACGAGAGCTTCGCTTTCAGCCCGAGGGCGACGCAGCGCAGAGCAGAGCAGAGCGGAGCAGTGTTCCGCATTGGCGAAGGCGTCAAACTCAAACTCAAACTCAAACTGAAACTCAAAGGAGAGCGAGCGCGTGTATTTCCAAAACAAATCGGCAACAATTTCATTAAATGAGTATCATATTAAATTTAATGATGCAGCCGTATTTCAGTTTTCGTTCCGTTTTTTGTGCACACCGACGAGTTTTTGTTCTTGCCCCGGCAAGGTTGGCATAGAGTAGGCTGGGGTAGCGGGATCAGTCCGGAAGCAGTCAACGGTAGCTGCCAGCAAATCTTCAGCTCAACTGGGCTGAAAAAAGAACTTGAGCCTCAGCCAGAGCCGGAGCCTCCGCCTGAACCTGCTGCCTCAGCACTAAAACTGAAGTGTGATGCACACTTGTCAGTTTGGAATTTCTATTCGAAAAGTTATCCATATTCCACTTCGGCTGCTCTCAGCTGGGCTGGCCCTGGTCTGTCTCTCGTCTGGCATGATGAAGAGGTCGTTGCTGGAGCATCAGCAACAGCAGCAGCAGCAGCCGCAGCAGCGTCGAGTGACTGATTGACAGCGAAGCGCTCTGCGATTATGGATTGCAATACATCTTCAAAGTTGTATCTGTAGCCGATGTTTATCGTTCTAGAGTGTCTAGTCCTATATTGACTTTTAATTATCGCCCCCGGGCAATCCATCAATTTACTGCAGCAAATAAACACATTAGCAATTGAGACAAATAATTGAGCTATGATTGAACGTAATCTATAAAAATGTACATTCGATTTATATAGTCAAGCTGACTTATATATCCACCGAGAGATGGAAACTCCAGACTCTGCATGAGACTCGATGCAGCTGTAAGGATGATTTGAATGGCTGGGAAATGCAGGTGCAGTAATAAAATAGGGTTGCTTTGGCTGACCTTTGTCAAACTCGGACTCTCTGTGGGATAGAACAAGGTCAAAAGGGACTTGGACATATTTAAACAAACATTTAAAAGCAACTTGTAAGAATGCCAACTAAGCGAGATTAAAAATATTTAGGTCTCCAGCATTATTTCAATTCAAAATATACGTCTATTGAGCAATAAACTGGGCTAGTTAGCCGGGTTGCTGCTAATAGAATTAGCAATTGTTCCTCTAATTTGTGTTTGCTTAATTTAATGGGCACTTCAGCCACTGAAGACCGAAACAATTTTCTTTCAAAAACAATAATGGAGCCGAGAAAAGTGTGTGAGCGTAGAGAAAGAGAGAGAGAGAGAGTGAGAGAGAGGAGGAGAAAACAGGAGTAATGCATAAGCTCAGCCAAGTCCATTACCAGAGCCAGGCATCGATTGATGGCTGCACAACAATGGCTGGGGGAAATTAACCAATTTATCTTTGTTTTCTACACAGAAAAGCAGAACGCAGCAGCGCAACACGAGGAAGAAAAAAACCAACTCGGTTGGAAAGGAAAAAGTTTATAATAAAAAGCAAAGCTGAGGCGAACCAAACAACAATCCGTATGACAAAAGCAGCTCACAGCGCGTAGGAGACACAAGCAACGGCGACAATGAAGGAGCCCAGCAAAGCAACCCAAAAAGGAAGAAGGAAGAAAAACTTAGAAAAATGAAGGAAAAACACCCAGCAGAAACAACAGGCGGGGCTGGAGCTGCCCTGAAAGGATTCAGCCATTACATTTGAAAGCATCACAGTGAATAGTGGCTGGGTTGAGCAGCAGAAGCGAAGGGGTGAGGGGGAATGAGGAAGTGGATGGGGGCGTAGGGGAGTCTTGTCGCCAACGTGTGACACATTTCTGCTTTTAAGGAGGATTGCATTTGTTACGCGTGCGTTGCTCCGTTACGGTTCAGCGGCAATCGATCAAGGGTAAACATTTCGGTTGGCGCTGTCCCCTGCCAGTAAAAGGTCTCGAAATTTAGTCAGTCTGAGTGAGTGCACTCATATATTACACGAGTGGCTCAACGCCGTTACTTCCCGTTTTCCATTTTCCCCTTTTGCTCCCGATGCGTGTGTGGCATTTTTGTTTTTTTTTTTTTTGTTTTCTTGTTGTTTTTATGTAATGGTTTCGATTGGCAGAGGTGGTTGCGGGTGTTGCACGCATGCAAAATGCAAATGGAACCATCTCCTGCAGTCTCACGGCACACGTCCCACTCCTAGTCGCAGTCCCACTCTACACTCTTCTGCCATTGTCCTTCCTTCTGCGTCTGTTGTTGTGCCACGCAATGGTGCATGAAATTTGCTCGGGGTCGAGCTAGGCTCACTTTCACTTTTTTCCCAGGAGCTGCATTATCCTGTTCTGTTTAGGTAGCGTCGGCAGCTACTGCTGGCATTAGGCTAATGTTATTAGGTTGTCCTGCTGCCGCTGCAGGGCCAGGGACATTCCTCATTTTGTTGCAGATGTGCTGACAGGCTGCAACCGGAATATTACGTGTCGCACTTCAGAATTTTCTCGAGCATCCTTTTAGCGTTGCTGCATTTGTAATGTGACTGCGACTGCGACTGCGACTGCGACTGCCGTGTATCCTGTGCGGTTCTTGTTGCGAACTGCTGCTACCACTGCTGACACACTATACACATGTTTCACAACGCCGCCCACACACACAAACACACACTCACACACACACAGATGCTGACACAACATATTCCAAATGGCTTTGGCACGGCTCGACGCTTTGCATTGAGAGCAGGCAACAGCTCAGGAAATTAAAACCCATAAATCTTTGCTGCTCATAAGTTTATGTCCTCATGGGCGCTCCCAGCCGCGAGCTTTACACTCTAACTGAATTGTATATCAGCCAGCCACAACAGCAGCAACTCAAAAACATGGCTAAGAATGACCTCTGTGTGTGTGTGTGTGTGTGTGTATGCTTTTTAATATCATAAGTGGAGCAACGTGCAACAGGTGGTTGGATGCCAGATGAGATCGCAAAACAGAAAATATTCAAGTAAGTTTAAGCTTTACTAGCTGAAAGAAATTGAGAGAATTGCATTGTTTACTGTAAATTAGAGAAACATATGAAATCCCAATAATAATTTATAACATATATTTATAATTTAATTGCTTGCGCATCAAAAATGGTTAAAAATTGTATTATGGTTTTGTTCAAATGTGTGCAACAGGCAAAAGGAAGCATCTCCGACCCCATGAAGTATATATATTCTTGATCAGGATCAACAGCCGAGTCATCTGTCTGTGTGAGCACAGGGATCTGAGAGACTATAAGAGCTAATGACTTCAAATTACCGTATTCCACACTCAGATCATGTTTGCTGTATTTTATCGATAACTACCTCAATTTCTCGAATATTGATACACTTCTATTTCCGATAGCAATAATGCTACAATTCTTAAGGAATAATCTTCCTATTTATACAGAAAATGCATATGGATATTTCTGTTCATCAAGGTCGGATAAGAAGCTCTCAAGTTAAAGTCGAAAATATTCTTCTCAAATTGCTCCCATTTTTATCCAGCAGCCGCAAGCATTTTCTCTATGCATGCAAATATGCGAGCGCATGTGTGAGAAAGAGATGGCACGATAACCGACGCGAGCATCAATATGTTTTTGTGTGTATTCAGCAGAGACCCGTTACCTACGTATATATGTATATATGAATGTTTATGCACGCGTTTCTCGCCAGCCAGTTAGGATCAGTTCGGGTCAATTCGGACTTGTGAATAAAAAAATGCGCTGCATTCATTTTTTTCTTCTCTTCGGTGCTCGCTAAAAGGAATGAGTGCATTTGCAGACTCACCTTTGGAGAGAAATTAGCCAGTAAAACTAGAAGTCGACCTCACTCGACTACAGCACTCTTATTTATTAATATTATTTTTCTATATTTTTATCATACATATCCCGTGTGCTTTGTAAACATATATATATATATATATATATGTACATATGTATGTGTAGTGTGAATATTCGTATGTAATTTATGTATTTTTTAATGTTTATAAGATTATTTTTAGTAGCACTATCTTCTGATACGCCTTCGACCTCCTAAGCGGCGGCAAAAGCGGTGACTGTGGCTTGATGGAGTCGGCAATTGTGCCAGCAATTTGGTGCCAGCGGCCATCATCATCATTAGAAACTGCGAAAAATCCTCCAAATACTTAACCGGTGGTGGCCTTAAATCGTTTCTGATGTACGTCGCTAACAGCGCCAGCAAACGACAAGGCAACTGCCACAACGACCAGCTGCACCCAAACACACTCACAAACACAAACACAAACACAAACAGAGACGGTGACGGAGATGGAGACGGAGGCAATCAGCGGGTCAACCATATAAGCAAGGGGTTCGACTATGGCTATATAGCGAAAACAACTCCGACTGAAGCGTAGATGGAATTAACCTAATCATTTACTCCACACTCACTTTTGCGGCATCATTCGATGATGTGCAGGTGTCGATTAAGACCCTGGCTGCAACTCCGAGCTCCAAGCTCTGAGCTCTGAGCTCTGAGCTCAGAGCTCTGAGATAAAGCTGGAGCCGAGGCTGTGGCTGTGGCTGTGGCTGGTAATGCAACTTTAATTGTTGATCAGTCGTTAATTGTAGCAAATTATGAGAGAAATTGCACAACCGACACCAAAGGCATCTTTTAATTGGGCTAATTAATGACAACGCTTTTGCGCACCACCTATGCACCACAATCCCATTTTGCATATTTATTTTTGCTCCTTTGCATGATGAAATAAAAAAATGTATTTACAAAACTAGGTCCAATGTGGTCAGCCATCATTTTAAATGGATACAATATTTGTGTAACCTGTGCAACCATCTCAGACAAACAATATGCTTGATTTATATTGATACCTTCTTATCTGATAATATAATATTGAATAATTATTAAAAACAATATAATAATTATAATAATAAGAGAGGCTCCCAAATTTAAGTCCACCATTTTACAACTAATTAAAAATATAATTAAATTCTTAGTTTAGTCAGGATAACTTGGAGAAGTATCGTTTAAGAACTTGCCACAACTTTCGTAGACATTTTTTGATTAATAAATCGAGTTATGGCGGCTTTCTAAAATTCAGGCTTAGGTTTTCTGAGTATAGATATTTATATATATTTACAAATAGAAGGAATTTGATGAGTGATTATATTTAATGAACACAATAACACTAAGTATGCAAGTGGGAATTTTAAGTTTGGTGACCATTTTCAGTTGTGTCAACCGACTAAAATTTTTTCAAGCACAACTGCACAGATGAAAAGTATTTAAAAAATTTGTTTAGCTAAATGTTTTTCAGAGAGAGAGATGCAATCAGTGAGATAAAAGCTTTCATAAGTGGCGAGGTTCACTTCAGAAGAGACACATAAAGAACCCATAAGCAGAATATAGTTATATTCAATCGACTTAGCTTAATGCACGGTTATAAAATTACCGCTTCAGAGAATATTCGATCGAATTTTGATTGAGTTGCAAGTGAATGAACTTGACTCAAAATCTGTGGCCAGTGATCGCTTTCGCGTGGCCCTTGGCCATGTTGCAAGTGTGCGTGCACACAGACAGCAGACAACCTCAATTATTGATAAGACCCTCTCTCGATACTTTTAAAAGGTTATTAATACTTCAGCGCGTAATTAAATTGAATGTTAAATTGCTACTGTGTCAGTGTGTGTGTGTGTGTGTGTGTGTGCATGTTTGTGTGTGTGTGTGTGTGATTAACAAAAATGGTGGCAATTACAGCAATTGCTTCCTTGCACCTTCCTTCCGTTTACTTGGCTGTGAGTGTTCGTTTCGTTTGCGAAACCATGTTTTCAGGTGGCATAAAAACTGCGTCTGCATATTAACTTGATCATAAACATATTGCATGCAAAATAAAGACATTGCCGCAATCAGCCGCCCTGCCGCACCTCCTGTCACGACGGGGCAAGCTGGCCATAGATGGTGAATGGAGAGTGCCGCTCATTTCGCAATCACTTTAAAGCCCATAATAAGGGTAAGATTGTAATGACTTCATTATGCGGTTTTCGCCGGAGCCAACGACGGCAACGTGGCTGCCCTGTTGCACTGTTGACATTGCCATTAGCCGGACCGTGGTTCTGTGGTTCCGTGGTTGCAGTCAATTCAGTGCGTCTCATGTTTTACAATGTAATTATATGAATTTTCTTTAAAGTGGCCCACAATTTTCGAGCAGCGTCTGCCTGCTGCAAGTGCATTAACCTATTTCCAGCCATGTGTCCATTATGCAGCGCCATTTTGAAATGCATCCGCAGTTGGGATTTGGATTGGGATTGCAACTGGAAGCGGCAATCGAGAATCGAGTTTGGGCGCACTATCAAAGAGAAACAAATGCCTGTTTATCTTGGGTGCCATTAAGGTAGCCTCATCTATTGACAGGTAGAAGATTTATCGACTGCATTCTGGTATGGGTCACTGGTGCCCATTGCTCTCCGTTCATAGGTCAAAACTGGTTTTCCGCTGCTCGCCCACTGTTCGCAGAGGTCAATGGCTGATTGGCGTCTTTGTTTTTGGTCGTGTTTAATTACAGAGCTAAGCTCGAATCTGCATGATTTGAATAAAAGGTGTGCTTCATTTCTGTAACCCTCGATGACTTAATACTCAAATATTAATAGGTATAAAAGTGCCAGATATACGTAAAATCATATCAGGCATATAGCCATTGTTGCTAGATATTAAAATAGATATTAAAATATAAATAATATCAGATATCTACGAGATCTGAAATTGGTGTTTTCAGGGGAATCAATATTAAGGCACTATTCTATATTAACAACATTCACATTTTGACAATATTTTCACTACTCGGATTCAATTAATTGTGAAATAAATGCGGTAATCAATTTTGAGTTGTTATGCGATTTATGATTACAAAATTCACAGGTTTGTTCAACATTTTGAATTCTTAAGCATTTCCAATTAATTATAATTATTTAAATATTACGACTCCAACACATAAATTAGTTTCTCTGTGAAAACATTCTAGCAAAATAGTTGTGAACTAAGCAATAATATAAAATGTACCCGAACTAATTGAGAGTAATTATAATAGTCATAATTAAAAGCAAATTGAATTGAAGCGCAAGGCTCACTCTGATGAATATATATTAATAATTACAATAATTATGCAAATGTGCAACATTTTCACGCAACGCGTCGCTATTCAACTCATTGCCCCGCACCACCCTCTCAACCCTTCCAGCTGTAATTGGGGTGCCGTCTCGAAGTTGCACAAAGTGAATGCACTTGATAAACTGACTGAATGACTGACTGAGTAACCATCCAGACTTCGACAGCCCTTCCTCAAAAATAAACAAACTGAAAGGGCTTTGCACAGTTCAAAGTTCCAAGCATGCAAGAATATATATCTATATTTAAATGATGGCTTATCTACCTACTGAGCATTCAGGTAAATAAGTATATATACAGACAAATACAGATACATATATATAAATCAACATGTGCTTTAAGGGTAACTCTTATATCGGTTATCCGTTCCGTTGATGTGTTCCTCTACGAGTGTCCTTGATATTTTCCGGATGCGTAACGCTCTCGCATATGCAAATATTTGCACTACAATTGTTCGGCAATCCTTTGTAATCCTTGCCGTAGGTAGTCCTCAACTGTTCTGTCAATCGGCATCGATGACCGTCATAAAACTTTGCCTCTCACTGTTTGTTTTGTGTTTTGACTTTTGACTCCTGACTTTTGACTTTTGACCGTTTATCCTTTGTGTCGCTGCTCTGTGAGCAGCTCTTGATTTATGACATCCGACTTTGGCGGCCAGTTAACTCAATGTGCCATGTGTATTGGATTTTCTCTGCAGCAGTTTCAGTTTCGTTTTCCATCTTGACACAATCAGTTCATCATTTCCACGGAGTGTAGAAAATTTTAAAGAGAAACCCAAAGCAGAAGTACAAAGTGTGAGTTCAGTTTATGAAATTACTCTATATTTTTATTGAGTTTTCAGATTAAAAGAAATCAATAAAATATCGATCAGAGATGATTTTACCTATAGAAAATAACAGTTCGTCTTTTCTGACAGAATTCTGGAGTAAATATTAATGTTTATTTCGTAAATTATTAATTATTCGTTTATTTTGACTTTGCGTGTGGTCATTGCTGTAGCCAATTCCAATTCAATATTATACGCTCCACATGTAGAACAAGAGTCGGAAAAAAACAATCAACTACCACATTAGGCAGCACACTATATTTAATTATTTTTCCTTAGCCATAAACGAACTCGGCTAATGGAAGTTTTGCTGAGTTTAATTGAGTTGGGGTCGCGCGTGACGATGATCGATCTGCGAGCAGGAGTTGCAGCAGCAGCCACTGACAGGATGATCGTGTTGCGAATGGGGCTTAGGCCACAGCAAAACCATTGTAGCCACTGCAACCACCGGCACCACACCTGTTTGCTCCACAAATTGCGGTGACTGCCCCTCGTTCCAATGGATTATTAATGGCTGGCGATCGATCGTGCGGCGATCGCGCGAATGCGCTTACAAAAATAGCCACAATGTGTTGTGTGTGTGTATGTGTGTGTGTGTGTGTGTTGTGTGTGTGTGTGTGTGTTGCCTGGTAGCCAGCACGAGACGGGGCGAGAGGAAGTGCGGCAATGAGAGGCGTTTAGCGTTAACGTTAACTCAATCGACCTGTCATTTGCGTTTCAGTTGGCTCCTCGCATAATTGCCACCGTCACTTGAAGCTGTTCCTTGGCACATCATTTGTCAAGCGGTGCCCAGCAGCCACAGCGGCGCGGCTCCGACTATTTATAGATGATTTTTTCATGGAATAGAATTTTAGAACTCCAAGCCTATAAGATCGAGTTTGCATCAGAGATGGAAACGCTGAATGAATACATCTAAATTTGAGTTGAATTGAGTACGCATTACAAGGTTTCGGAGGAGTCTTACATAAATGGGAAATATTCTTGATTAGTGTAAATTTAATGAATATTATTAGCTCTCATAAGATTTAAGGTTACGTGGAGTCGATTGTTAATACTGATGAGGAAAATGTATTTAATAAAATTGGAGACGTTTCCTATTTCTGAGCAATTCAATCAAACATATTCACAATTACTTTTCTCCACCTACTTTTAATGGTACTGAAGAAATGTTTCTTTGTAAACATATCTATTCTCAGTAAAAAATGGTCTAATTCAAAATCAATCCGATTAATTTGATCAGCTTCAAATGAGACACGAGACTTGTCCATCTCTAGTTCGCATACGGTAAACTAAAAATAAAAGCTGAATTTGCATTGGCTGCTCGCAGTGGCCGCTTGGAAGAGTAAATCATTTATCAATATTTACTAGAAATTAATTACTATTCGTTCGGAGCTGTCTTTAATTCGATTTGTATGCGATATGTTTGGGTGTGAAACCACGTTTGGAATCGATTAATCAAGCGCACAGCTCCAACAAAATCGATCAAACAATGGCATCGTGATGTCGACACGAGGTCTACTAGTCCCAGATGCAGGATACTCTGTGTCTCTGCCACTGCAGACAGTGCGGTTCCAGCTCCAAAAAAATAAAGAAAAAAGACTGCCTATGAAATTGGGTGGCCCTTGCCAACGCCCCTCCCTGCCCGGCCCATCCCTGCCAACTGGGCCAATTCTCTGCTCTGTCATCGGCACACTTTTCAATTGCTTATGCGTTTAGCCTTTGTTTTGGTTTTCGGTTTTCGGTTTTGAGTTGATGGGTTTGTTTTTGTTTTTGTTTTCGTTGTTGTGTTTAATTTGTGCATGCGTTTCAACAAAAAACTTCATTAATTTCCCCTAAGATGCAGGACAGTAACCCGAAAGTCCAGAATTGGCCGTGGTCCGTTTGCAGGGTCTGCTCCTTGGGCTGGACGCACGTTTAGCACATCTCCGTCTGTAGGCCAAAAGGAGGCATTCATTAATTCAATTCCAGCCAGCAAGTCCGTCTTCTTGTTCCTCCGTTATTAATGATGTTGAACAAAACGGCGGCTTGTTGCTTGCTTCACTTTTCTGTTTATGTTCGGCTTCGTTTTGTGGCCATCGATGACACTCACTGGCCCACTGTTGATTTGCGGGTGGTTCCTGTTTATATTGTTGCCGTTGCCTGTATTTGTGTTTGTGTTTGCAGCCCATGATCTTTGTTGTATGGCAGGACTGTTAGTTGTTGCACGCTCTGCTCCTCGTATATTTTATAACAGTTCCCGTTGGCATGCGGCTGGACTCGGCTCAGTTCTTATCATTACCGAATGTTGAATGATGTCGAGTGTTTGTTTTGACATCGAATGTTCTTAGGTGCTTGTTATTAAACATTTAAACGTTTGATTAATGATTATTCAATAATCGCTGCCTTATGCTCTTAACCTGTGCTCCGCAATAATACAATTGATGATGGGACTTGGGCACAATCGTTGTTCGTAATTTGTGGAGGTTAAATTCAAAGTGATTATCTTAAAGGAGTCATTAGGCATTGTTGCCAAAGTGTTTTGCTGGTCTACATTGATTTAGATTTGATGAGCAGAAATAAGTTATTGATTTTACAAGTGCTTTCAAAGTATTTAGTATATTGTTAAAACTTAACTTATTAATTCTACTTAGCGAGTCTCATACATTTTGTTATGAACCCGAGTAGCTTCAGATCCAAACTGCCACTGAATTGCAATTGATTTTTTTAATTTTGTCTAAGTCCATGTTTGGTTAATAATTAATAAAGAAGCACTTCTTTTAAATGATGCAGTTGTGTTGCCAATATCTCGACTATCAAATTCGATATGAATGCCACAAGGCCAAAGTAAATTTGCGATCGGTGCTCCCACATCACTCAGTCGGCTAATAAAGCAAAGCCGAGCCAATAAACGCCCCCATCCCGGCCAAAAACAACACACGGTCTCGACGTTAATGCAAATATTTGTGAATCGAAAACACTTAACGCAAACACATTTAGTGATTCCTCGCAGGAAAACTGATTCGCATATAATATAAACAGAATGGGGGCTGGGGAGTAGTTGGAGTGGGCTGGGCAATTTGGGTAGTTGTAAAGCCACCCCCCATCAGTAGGCAAGTGCCTGGGGGAGACTCAGGCAGAAGCCAATTCTAATTCCGGGAAAATGCTTTTCATAAAAAAATGAGGCAAACAACGAAAATATTTGACAACAAATTCGTCAAACTCATGCGTTTGCCGCCTGTTGTTGTGGCATAGCCAGGAGATGGTAGGCATTGGAGTTGTGGGCGTTTTTGAGGGGAGGGGAGCGAGAGCTGGCTTTTTGGGCAAGTGACTTTAAGGGCAGCGCAGGGTGGCAGCACTTTCTCTCCTGCTCCTGCTTCTGCTCCTGCTCCTGCAACACACAGACAGGCGAGGCGCACTCGCTGCTGTCCTTTGAGGCTGAAATGGAAAACGAAAATGTCTGACATTGACAAATGTCATCCGTCATTGCGAACACAAGATTGATATAGATTGGAATGTGACACAAAAATACGCACAACTTCCACCACCACCGCCATCGCTACCACTAACACCACGAGCAGCAGCACCGCCATCACCGTCAGCCCCTGTAGCAACCACGGCTGGCGAAAGTCAACGGCGGTGGCAGCAGCGGCTCAAGACACAATGGCGGCAAGGGCAGCTCTTGCCCCTGCCCCTTCCACTTTGCCCTCTCCGATCTCTGTCCCAGTTACGGCGTTCCCATACGACGCACAATTGTGCGTAGCTGGCGATGGCACAAGATGACGAGCGTTGATGAAAAACGTCGTCAGCGTCAGCTCCGTCGACGTCTGTCCGTCAAGTCACCCTTGTTTCTCCTGCTCCGCAAAAAAAGAAAACAAAAGCAGAAGAGAAAAAAAAAACGAACACAAAACCAACAATGGATTCCTTTTCGGGGATGAAAAGCTGAATTTTTTCACGCTTCGCCTTTCGGGCTGTTTGATGAATTTCAACGGCAATTCCAAAGAAAATTGATGGGAAAATCAGAGAAACTATCTGTGCTAAGTTTTTAAAATATGATGATAAAATCAAAAATATTTAATAATTGAGAATTAAATGTTTTCGACGATTATCAATTTTCAAGATAAAATATAAAATCAAAATTGTTTCAGATGGAAAAAGATTAAGTAGATAAATATATTTATTCCGGTTTTAGCTATGTAATTAAAAAATAATAGGACTATCATCTTAATCGAAATAAATCGAACTAATATAAAATATTAAACATAATTTAATAATTCCCGATAGGTTCTAAGTTATTTCACCGTTGTCAACGTTAACTAATTCTACGTGATGCAAATTCTCTGGCTTACAGATCGTATATAGTAGAAACTTTTCGAGCTACCCTCGTTTGGAAAACGGCGGTGTGTGTATGTGTGTGTGTGTGTGTGTGTGTGTGTTTTCTTTTGTAGCTGAAAGTTTTATGTGCGTGGCACATAATAATGGTGGATTTTCTTTGTTTGACGTTAATTTTTTATTCTTGTTGCTTTTGTGTCAGCTTCTGGCGCTGCCCCCTTGCCCCACAAGCAAGCTGCACTTAAGTTTATTAGAAAGAACAAAGGCGAAAAGCTGCCATTGGCTGGGGCAGTAGCCGGAGCAGGAGCAGGAGCTGGAGGGGAGGAACGTCCCTCTAAGAACGTTAAAATTTGATAAATTAATGTTTGCATTAATCTTGTGCTGCAACTATTTTAACAATTTGCATCCAGGCCGCTTGTTGGCTCCACTCCTGCTGCCCCTTCTGCAACCCATGCTGCTCCGCCTGCTGCTGCTGCTGCTGCTGCTGACAACGACAAAGACCAAATCTGTTTCCAGATTGCTGCGAAATAGTTGGAAAATTAAAGCGATGTGTCCCCCGTTGCTGCTTAGGCAAGTAAACCAAGTTTGGCCAAAGTTTTCCATTCGTGCTGAGCGCTCCCCGAATAATAATCAAGTGTTAATTATTTTATGGTTTTCAAAAGTTAAAGTTTCGTCAAGCTCGCACCGCAAATCATCATTCGAGATACGCATCGATTTCCAGCGCCCAACTGGCCGGAGGAGAAACTGGGAAAACTTTGCAGCTTCGGCATCTGCTCATTTCCTTCTCGCAACTGTAATGAAACTTCCGCTTTACCCCCCTCCTGCTACCACTGTTGCTGCCACTGCTTCCACTGCTGCTTCTCGTCCAGCAGCTGGCAAACTAATGCGCTGCCATCAGTTGACGATGGCATTCAGATTAAGCTGCTGGCAATGAATGAACTCGATGCGGTGATAAAAACATTTATCAAACAAAAAGACGAATAATCATTCGTGGCAAGCCATGCGGCACGAGCTGCTGCTGCCTCTGCTGCTGCTGCTGTGCTGCTGCTGCTGTTGCTCTTGGCGCAAAACCCTTCCTGTATCTAAGACGAATAGAAGGCGGGGCACAGCCTTTAAGTAGAGGCTTGTCACTGAACGTGCCGCTGCAGCAGCGAGCAGGCACGTGATTATATAATTTGTACGGCACTTAAAAATCAATTAAAATGCCTACGAAAGGATCCCATTACGATAAACAGCATAAATATAAATGCCAGAACGGAAATGGAATTCACAGAAATCAGCCTATGAATAACTAGTAAATCTGCCAGTCAACCAATGATGTGAAACACTTTGAATACATTTAAGATATACGAATGAATTCCTTAATTATTTTCATTAATAATTATTTTCTCTAACTAACAATAAATATTTATTACCAGAAAGTAATTTCGTTCCATTTCCCATAAAAAATACAAACTTAATTTACCACAAGGCAATTTGAAAAACAAAGCATTAAACCGTATATAAATGCTTTGTGTAGAGGATTATAAGTTGAAAAGTTTACAAATCGTGTTGTCTCCAAACATGGTCTGCTCATGGGCACATAAGCACATACATATACATATACATATATATATATACATATGTAGACATGAGCAAACAATACATGTATGTAGCGATGAGCAACAACAATAATCAGTCGCAGCCAAAACCGAACCTGAGACCTTTTGGGGAACAAGACAAAATACATAATTCGGAACAAGATCTTCGCTTTAGCTTGTCATCAGAGACACGAGGGGAAGGAGGGAGGGAGGGAGGGAGGGAGGGTTAGTAGTTAGGAACGGGAAGGGCACTCGATGCCCCGGGAATGCGACTCGAGAATGCTGCGTCCCACTGACAATGGTTATTAATCAGTTTCCGATAATGCAGCTGAGCGAGACAAGAGTTTTGAATAAGAAAAAAAGAAACAACAACATGCAGACACCTTGCCGCGCCCCCGCGCGTCCCCATCCCCAGCATCTCCCCCAGCCGTCGATGATCTCAGAGAGAGTGAGCCGTGAGTACCCGTGAATAGTGCCTGAGTGTTTGGTGGGTATGTGTCATAGTCACACTTTTGTTGTTAATTAAACGTGGCGACTGCACGTTTGTGCATCAGTCTCAGTCTCAGTCGCAGTCTCAGGTCCAGGTCCATGTTGCTGTGGTGCGATCCCGCTAATGCCAGCCTCATATGATAAGTGGCATGTAAGTGTATAGTTGATGTGTGTCTTTCTCTCTCTGTGTGTCTGTGTGTGTGTGTGTGTGAGAGAGAGTCAAACTATTCATAGAATCGCTGCCATTGGACCTTGGCAACGTTGCCAGCTCTTCCGGCAATTGATTAATCGCCGCAAGCAACGCACTTTTGACGCCTAAGTGGCAGGAACTTGAGCAATCTGGTTGCACGATTCTTGCACCAAGAGACACAACGGAGCTGACCAGAAAGCCCAGAAATCCAATTCCAATTCCAAACTCGGCTCAGTGGCAAGTAATCGCCCATGGCTAAGCTGACCAAAGTTCAGGAAAAATGACAAGCCAGAAGCTGAAACGCAAAACACAATACACAGAACGAGAGCGAGCGAGAGAGAGAGAGAGTGTGAGAGAGAGATAGCTAGGGGAGGAGGGAAACAATGAAAGGAGATTCACAAAAATGTTGTCGGCTGGCTGCTTCTGCTTAAATTTCGGTTGGTCGTCATGTCCATCGAGTGATTTGATGAATTGCTGTCATTAATCTATGACGTACGCAACTACCAAAGGAAATGCCATCATCATCAAAAGCAGCCCAGGCAGCAGCCGTGCTCTACGCTCTGCGCTCTGTGCTCAGGGCTCAGGGCTCAGGGCTCAGGGCTCGGTCTCAGATCCGGGCAAAAGGCAGCAGTGGCCCGCTGGGAGCCAGGGCAAGCTGAAAGAGGGGTGGGGGGCATTTGGGAAAACAGTGCACACAGCAACCCAATCCGATCCAGGGGTTTGCGCTGGCACTGCTCGAGTGGTGGCCAAAATGTAACATTTGGGAATATCGCAGGTTTCGCTTTCATTTTCCAATTTAAAGCTCGCATCTCTTTTCTTAATAAAATTTCTCTAAAATGCCGAGGGAGCAGCAATGCATGTGAAGAGTACACATTCAGCTGTTGTAAAGAGCTCATTAGTGCTTAAGTATTTCGTAATTTAAATTTAAATAGAAAAATTAAATTTTCTTTGGCAATTTTTCTGTAAGTTCCCCAAAAAATGGGAATGCATTTTTCAGCTATTTACAAATAGCTGATTAGCTTTTCAGTTTTTCGTTTGTTTGCAATGCACAATTTCACATTATATATTGTAAATTTAAATAGAATACATAAATGTGCACATTATAAGTTAAAAATGACTAGTTTTTTTTAAATACAAAGCAAACAAAAATTTCTTTAAATATTTGTACTTGCAGCGATTGCCCAGTAAATAAATCTTGCTAAATTGAGGATCAATTAAGTTTGTCTTCAAAAACTGTGCGCAGCTAAAATTTCGATACAATAAAAGTTTGCTTAAATTGTGAATGTGCACCTCGTGCTGAGGATTAGAATAAATGCATACAGCAATTTGTAGCACTCGACCTGGGTGTTCAGCTTGTCGCAATAAAGGTGAGTTGAGGAACAAAAGATCAACGATCAATGAAAGAGAGCAAAATAAAGTAGACGGGTTAATTGCGAGTGGCAACAAATAAAAGGCGTCTTAGGACGCCATGAAGTACGCTCCTGCTCCAGGGATAGAATATAAGTGAATATTTATGTGCATGAGCTTGAGAAAACAGCTACATCATTAGATGATCTTTGCTTGAGTTGCAACCGTCAAATAATATCTGCGCCATGTGTCGCAATCAACAGTGAATGTTGCAAGAGCAGTGGCAGGCATTCGCATAGAATCTCAAAGATTGCCATTGCTGGACACGATGTGATCGATGCTGACCCTCTCGAGGTTTGCTGAACGAATTCAAATATTTGCAGTATTTTGTTAAGAATATTCCCTCAACGAGGCACAGAAATACAAGCAAAACCAGCTCAAAACGTGGCTCACATCGCCTGCGAGAATTATATAATATATATACATTCTGTATTGACCAAATACATCAATGACCAATGACATCGCCTGCGTGATATATATATATATATATATAGTATATATATATTTTCAGTATTGACCAAATATTTCTACAGTCATAAATACATATATTTATATTAAGCATTTGATTTTATGTATTTTCTGCTGTCGGTTTTGTCTGTTAGTTCTTTTTTGTCTGTTAAATCTTTTTAGATTTGTTGGAAATTGTTACTTGCAATTGGCATTAACAATAATTGCCAAACAGAATGTGATGGCCAATTAAAATATTATGGCCTTTAATGGGAGCAATGTGCTTGTTAACAAGGCATGCACGATTGTGAATCGATTAGAAATCTAGTTAGTGTATTATTTATTAATTAATTAATTTATTTAATGTCAATTAAGGTCAGTCGAAAAAAATTCAAAAAATAAAGAATTGAATTAAATTAAAGGTAAAATAAAATGTTGAATTAAATATATATTTTAAAATATTAAATATTTTGAAGATTTCTTGGGGTCCAAATAGTCCAACATTTATTGCTGGAGTTGGAAAATTTAGGAAAAAAAACCAATCAGATAAAAAAAATAAGTAGTATGAAATTAGTTAAGAAATGTATATATAATATTACAAATAACAAGTATTTTAATTAGCATTGCAAAATGCGTCTTTCAAATTATTAAATATTATACAACATTAATTTAAACATTAGAATAATAAACAACAAATTAAAATAAGTGGCATCTATTATTAGAATATTTTTTATTGTGATTATAATAAGCATGAAATTCAATGTTAATATTTATTTTGCATAATGATAAATTTTAAGCACATTTTACTCACAATTAACACATCTATTTCGTATATATAATGTGCCAAGAAATTGTAAATAATTATGTGTTTTAAGTACTTGAAAACAAGTACAAAGGACACTAGAAATTATCGTTATTCTATTTTGATTAAATTATAGTTTTATAGTAACTAAAATCATTTCTGATTTATATTGTTTTACGATATATTTACAACTTCATATAATTGCCTGAATATTCTTGTTATTTAAAGTAATCCGTTTAAGTGAAGCATTCTGTTGAAGAATTGTTGGTGGTGCAGGGGGCGGTGGTGTTGTGCATATATTTTTACATCTCAACATAAATGCATTTCATGTTTACATTTTTCCAGTGACAAGTGTCTGAATCACACTGCAACATGGGATGACATATTGAGGCAGGGGAAGCCAGCGACACTCAGCCGACAATCGATTAATCAGCGAAAAATAATAAGAAACATCTTCTACCAGGCAACTGTCGCTGCTCCCCGGGCTATGTATGCTTTCGAGGATGGAGAACCATGGAGATGCCCAAACCGAGGCTGCGCGAATGCGGAACTGACGCTGGAAAAATGAGCGACTTCAGCGTTTTGGCAGCCAAATAAATACGAAACTTCAGACGACAGACAGAAATTCATATGTTTAGACTATGTTCAACTAAAATTCAAAAATGAATAAAAATAAAAGTATTACACTCGTCCCACTTCCCCGCTCCCTGCTCCCTTAGTCTCAATCTCATTCTTTGCATCTTTTACTTTTATATGGAATTCAAAAAGCACTTTGAATACGATAATTAACACAATCCAATATCAGAATTTGGGAAGTGGTTGTGAGAAAGAGAAAAAAGTGTACAACAAAATTATACGAAACGACCCTCGGAATAAAGACAACAATGAAATGTCAAAGCCAAATGACTGACCAAAACTCATTACAACAAAACTTCAGATTGCCCAAATTAATCTAATTTTCAGTTGATTGTTGCCGATGTTGTTGTTGTTGTTGTTGTCTTTATTCAATGTCAATGAGTTGTGCGCATTGCCAGTTTTTTCATTCGAATCATTTCTTTTTCTTCGACGCTGTTTCCCGTTGTTGTTTCTCACACAATTCCCACATAATTCTCACATAATAGAAAATTGTGTATGTCATTTGTAAGTTTGTCTCTTTCATTCATAGAACTTGAAATAAATACGTTAAAAGTGCCGAAACTCAGCCAAAGCTGACTTTATGATTACTGGCACATATGTGAAATGCAAGCGTAAATAAAATTGGTGTCTGAATTAGGGAGAGTCGAGAATAAAGTAAGAAAATATTAATAATATAATAATATATTAATATTAATTTTCATTCAATCTCTTAATAAGCTTATTTTAAGTTTAAGCAAATATCAAACAAGAAATCATTAGACTTGATTGATGTTTATAAAACTTGATTTGTCTGCCTTCTTTTGACATCTGCAATCAAAATCAAAATGGTCGAGCTCCACAAATGTCCCCCATTGGCCAAAGTACCCGTCAAAGGAGCACCCAGTGAGTTTTAGTTCAGTTCTCGCTTTGAACTCCACTTGATCTGCAACTGCACAGTGGGAATATATAAATCGCGTATCTATGTATCTGTGTGTCTGTGTCTGTGTCTGTGTATCTGTGTGTTTGCGTATCTGCATCGCTTTGGCTGTGTCGCGTCGTCGACATTATTATTTTGTGGCAGCTCGCATTGCATTTCACATGTGGAATTTGTGCACGCCTTTTGGTGTGGGCATGTGGCGCGGTTTCATGGCGCTGCCACTGCGTGTATGCAACTGCCACTGCCACTACCACTGCTTCTGTCTTCTGTTCGGCTCCCCCCTGTCGCGATCGTTGTCTCTCTTTCTCTATCTCACTCTGCCGCTTTCTCTCCCCCATGACGTTATGTTTTTATATTTATTTTTATTTTGGCATCACGTGCGCCAGCTACCGCTGCGCCTGCCTCTGCCACTGCTGTTGCCACTGCTGCTGCCACTGCTGCTGCAACTGCTGTTGTTATATTTGACATATTGCCGACATTGATAGCATGAGACGTTGCAATGAAATTTGTTTTGCTCGTCAACGAGACTCGCGGCCATCACTCAAAGGGCCCAGCCACGATGCAAACTCATCTCCGCAGCAACTTCTGATGTGGCATGTGTTTTTATATTGCCACCCCACTTTACTAAGTACATACTCCGTGGATCTAACCTCTTATTCCTGATCAGCATAAAGATCTACTCGACAGTGATCAAGGCATAGGTATAAATGGAGCAATAAAAATATACAGTGATAATATATTCTACCCTATAGTTTTTGATGTTTGTTAAGCTGACTCAAGATTTGTGATTTAATCAAGAATAACAATTAATAAAACTAATTATGTGTATACTAATAATAAATCACTTATAGGAAAAATATTAGTAATTAAATTTAAAGTATTAAAGTGATTAAAGTATTCACAAAACAAACCTATACAATTTCATAGAGTTTTTAAAAATGAAACGAAATTGTTCAGCAACATTACAAAATTAAAATATACTTGCTTAAAAATATCTTCAAACTTAAGGGTAAATATTTACAATATGTTCTGAAACTTCAAAGATTATCATAATTTTACTGATATTACAAAGAAATAAATACGAGCTGTAATACATAAAATGTTGCAATCTATATGAAAGTTATGGCAATTGGGATTATTTTTGTTTCAATATACGAGTATCTATGGAATTTCTATGGCATTTCTATAACTTTTGTGCTTTTCATGGCAAGTATTTAAGGCCAACAAATAACATGTGTCTGATGGCTGCAATTATTCGAACGAACTGAGGCAGCATTTCCACTTTTCGATTAACAAAAAAGTGCGTAATTTCCTCATTGAAGCAGCCACGCATAAAATGCAATTTTTCACTTTCCCTTTTCACAGCGGCAACTTCAATACACACACACACACACACACACACACGCGTGTGTTGTGAAGAGAGAGTTTGGACAGAGGGGGTGTTGGCCCATCAAACACTAATTACAAAGCAACATCAAAATAATTATGGCCACTTCGCCATAATAACTAAAGAATTTATACCTGCCAGTGCTGCAGTCAGTGGCTGGCAGTTTGACGAGAGATTTGCTCAAATTGCTTTCACATTAAAAACACTCACACATCTCACCCACCACCACCACTGGCACCACTGGCACCACTGGCACAACCAACTTGTGCGGTGGCTATTTCATTTCTATGGTCATCCGATCGGCCTACCTGGCTGCCGGCGTTAGCAATTAATACCTTTCACTCTGTCGTCCCGTTTGATGTGTGCCCTGTCCAGCCTATGTCCAACACCCAGCTACCCACTCGCAACTCCTCTCCTCGAGTTGGACTCTTTGTCGTTGCAGGTCTGCCATTGACCGTCGGTCATTTGTTTATGTCAACGCTTGTGCGCTTGATGCTGCACGGATTAGAAAGTAATCAGTGCCGATAAGAAGCGTCAAGCGTCTCTGGAGACTCTGCTAGTGGGTGTGGAACTCGATCTGGACGCGGATGTGGATGTGGATGTGGATGTGTATGTGGTTGGATGGAACTTGCTCTCAAAAACTGCGTGGACGTTCGCAATTTAAATTACAGTGGCCCGGCTGGGTCCATCGAATCCTCCACCTCCTCCTCCTCCAACCCAGCATAGCTATCCAGTTGGGTCCAGGCATTGGGCATTTTGCAGTTCGGTTACAAATGTCCATTGGGACTTTGCTAATCTGTCATTCGCCATGATGTGCTCCCGGAGGCGGCCTTTCATTTGGGGTTGTACCGTCATACACATGTGCACACACCCACACACCCCAAAAACCCCCACCCCCCACAACGAGTGAGGGAGAAAGCGAAATAAAGAGAGAGATAGAGAGAGGGAGACACCAACTGGCAATGAAAAAGGACGAGTGTTCATATAAATGACCAAAATGCCACGCATTGACCCACGCAGAGCCCGAAAACCTCACCCGACCCAGCCAGCCACACCCCCTCACCTCACACCCGCCGCTGCGCCCTCCTCGTGCCCGTGGCATCGACGACATGGCAGATAAAATGTTTCAATGTCCAATCGAGCTATTTGTCAAAATACTTGCACCGGATGGACATGGATATGGACATGAGTATTTTGTTTTTGCCGCCAGGACGAAATGTTTTTTTAGCTTTCTTCCATTTTTCGTATATTGTCGTTGCTGAACACAACATTTGGGTATACTTTCATCAGATCCGATCAGACGCACCACAAATGAGTAAACATAATCACGTTTCTCTCGCTCCTCAAATTATGTCTAGTAATCCTAAGCAGTCTCCAAATTGACAACAAATATTCAGCATTGTGTGATTATCAATAACAATAATTAAAACTTTCCCTTGCACAATTTTGGCAAAATTATTATAAATTCTGATTTAAAGGTCAAGCTTTTAATTTTGATGAAAACATTTTAGTGGTTAAATTCTTGGCAATTTTATATAAATTAATACATTTTAATTACACGCTCCGGTTGATGGGCTAGGCAAATTGTGGGGGCATTTTAGATTTGTTCCACGCATCGCTACGTGAATAAAATATAATGAAAATTTCAACGCCGATGATGGCTAACGTCGTTCTGACATCACTGACGGAATGCTGACAGACAGACAGACAGTCAGACCGTCAAATAGATAGAAAGATGGCAGTGAAGGGAAGCGGGCTGAAGGCGCAGCTTGGCTCAACTGACGGACTGTCGGACTGCCGGCCTGTCAAACTGTCAGTCTTTCAGTCTGTTGTTTTTTTTTTGTGTTGTTGTTGGCTGCCTGCAGCGTGCACACTCCGAGTATCCTTTTCGCTTGTTCCAGAGCCTCCCTTATGGGCGTACATGATAAATGGCGAGGAATTCGTCAATGTCAAAATCAGACTGTTACAAACAGCGCTGCGACGACGACGATGGCAATGGCAATGGAAATGGCGATGGCGATGGCGATGGCAGCGCCAGTGCGCAATGTTGCGTAGAGGTAGAGCTCTGGAACTGGCTATGGCTATGGCTATGGTTGCCCAGAGCCATCCAGGACGCGTATCCAGGAAGACTGTGTCAGGAGAGGAGAGCACAATAACAACAGTTACATTTATGTGAATACAACGAGCCTTCGTGAAGCTGCACGAATTGAAGTCGAATCGTTTTAATATTAATGCAAATTTCTAGCTATAGTTTTTGCACATTTGGCAATTTTCACTTATGCAAATTCTCGTATTTAGTGTGCAAATTTAACACGCACCCACTGGGCATTATGGAAAAATTATTGAGTGGAAATCATGTTGACTAATTGTTTGCCATTAATCCGTAGATGCCGGGAAATACATATAAGGCATATTGAGTAATTGACCAGAATTGAATTAGATATGGTGCATTGCCTGCGTTATGAATATTTATATTACATATACAATTATTTTGATTTTGAGGAAGTCTGTCTTTCAATAAGAGAAATTGTTCTTGTATATATTAAAAAAGAAGTGGTTTTTCTAAAATATATTATGGCTTATTTATACAATTTTATTAAATTCTAATAGTATTATATTATATTTTTAATTTTAATATATGTATATTTATTGATTAAAATAGGAATTAATATAATTGAAGTGTAAGCCCCGATTTGATATATAAGTGTTATATGCAGCTAATCAATTTGAAATATTGTAAATTCTATGAAATCAAAAGCTTGCATTGAAATTTAAGGGTCCAAGCACATTCGTATACAAAATATATGATTATATTTATTCCTAAGAAGGGAACCTGTAAAACCTGTTAATTCATAGGGACTTTCTTACAAGCTACATGCAAACGAGCCAAATATTAATTAGCTTGTCAACTTTAATTTTTCCCTTTCATTTCGTGGAGACTTACATTTAACAGCTCAATTAATTTGGGGCCGGCGTCGCACATGTGAGCGGAGACGGGAGATTCAAAGACCGGGCCCAGACTCCGATTTGAGTTATGCGATCCATTGACATTATCTGCACCGCGCTCGCATGTGACAAGCGGCAACTGATTCATTCCACGATCGGGCCTCGGCTTGGGTCTGAGCCTGAGCCTGAGCCTGAGGCAAAGGTTTGGAGCCAGGGCCTGGACAAAGGAGGAGACTATCGGTTTTCGGTGGCGATAAAGATCTCAAAAGGATCTTGCTGACTGTTTTGGTTTGTCGTTTCGGTTGGCTTGCAACAAATGGGCGCCATTATTGCGCGACAACTTTTAGTTGTGGTGAAAACGACTTTAAGTCAGTTTTAAACTGAATAATATTAATTTGCATGATACTGCGGGTGATCGCGGCCATTAATCAATTAATTAGTTTACCGCTCGTACAAATGCGACTGTCTCTTTGGGTCGTAATGTCTTTGTAACGTCGCCATTGCAATGAATGTTGGTCGAGAAGTGAAAGAGAGAGACAGCGAGAGACAGTGAGAGAGAGAGAGAGAGAGACAGACAGATATTGCGAGTCGTTCAACATAATTATAATTGTCTTAGGAAGGGCGTAAACATAAAATGCAAACGCAAACACAGAAAAACAAATGTAATTAATGATATAAAAAAAAGGTAGGAAACGGTGCTTTGCGGCACTTTTATATTATTATTTTTTTTGTTTCCATTTTGTTTTTTAATGGCCACAGAACAAATAAAAGAAAAATGTCGTTCTGATTGAAGAATTGCGTGCGTATAATTGTATCTTCCAGATACTTTGTTTACTTGCGCCACATTCGTTGGGCATTCAGTGTTCGCTGTTCAGTGTGTGGCATTCGTTTGGTCTCCTCCGCCGGCTCAAACTTTAATTGAGCCACAACTGTAGATGCCGCACACGAGTGCTACAAAACTGTGCGTCTCACGCGACGCATGAACAAAATGTCGGACATCTTAGAAGCTTTACACAATGGTAAATCCAACCCATATGTATGAACACAGATATTCATATCTATGAGTGCGCTTATGTCGTGTATAGCGTGTGGCTCTGAAAGCCCATTCATGTGCTGTAATTTGAGCATTGTAATAAATGTAATGAATGAAGCATGTAGAGTATATTTAAAATAATAGACTCTCAGCATTAATTTAATGACAGACGGAATTGGAGTTCCTTATCAAGTTTGTAAGCTAATCAAGTTCTCAATCTTATCTATTCTTGATTTGACATTAATAGCACAACTCGCCAAACGTGGCCAACCTTCAGGTAAACTGCCGTTTAACCTAGCCTAATATACCGATTCGCGTTTTATTTTAAGTTATTTGCTTATCTTGTTATTATCCCAAAATTGTAGAAATAAATTTGTCAACAAAAATTGTATATTATAAAACTTACCTTTTATCTCTTAACACTGTTTTTGAATCTTAATTTATTTTATTGCAAAATATAAAATAAAAACAAAACGTGTAGATAGTTCTCGACAAGCAGTGCAAACCCGTAGTAAGCAGTTCGTTGACTTTCAGCACTGCTTGCTGCGAAAACCATTTGGTTGCCATTCTTTTGGTTGCTGTCTCGGCTGACCAAATGCAAATGGAAAAGAGTAAATTGCGGAAAATTTCTATTCCAATGGGAATTTGAATCCAGCTTGCAAAAAATATGCATAGTCAGATTTTGTTTGCTTGCGAATTTGTACGCCAGCTGGCGTTTAGTGTCATTTGACTGCATCATACATATGTACATATAGAATTTTGACTTCTAGATCCAAAAAGTTTTGCCAAAAAGAAATATAAAGAAACGACGTGCCGCTCAGTGCCCGTCATATGTTTTTGGCGGCCTCTTTGACGTGATCTGCCGTCACGTTCTGGCTGTGCCCTTAAATCATTTTATGCAGCGCTGATTTTATGTACATATGTTTGATTAAAAATTAAAATTATCATTAACGGCCCATTTAAACTAAACCGACCAAAGATTTTTCGCATGTCGTTCTCATTTTCGAAATAACAAAATCTTCTGTGGCATCTGTATGAAAATAAACATAAACACAGAGAGGACTCACGTTGTTTTTAAGTGGATTACCTATTGTAAGAACTATTTACATATACTACTTGTGGCTTTATTTATAAACTGCTGCTGATATGTATATTCCACATACGTATTATCTTTCAATGGTGCATGAGAATATGAATGAATGCCCCCTAACTCAAATGAAGTAGGAGCAGCTATATTAGGTGCTCCGAAGTCGACCTGCTGACAGTTGAGGCTAATATTAAATTTATTATGTTTTTATCAAATAAGATTAAAAGCTTACCGTTTCACGTCTTACATAACTCTTTGTGTCATCGAATGAATAACAAACTGCACTACAAACTTTTGATACACAATAAAATAAGAATTTTTAAAGAAAGGAATAAATGAATAATGATTGAAATAATTTTGTTTTCGTATTTTTTTAGTGGAAAGTATCCCCTTATTTAAGCATAACAACTTTTCTAATATTGATATTAACTTTTTCAGAAACTTTTAAAAATTATTTTTTTTTTTTAGGTTATTAAAATAAATATTTTTAAAAGATTGAATAAATGTTATATGATTGAAATAATTTTGTTTTCATATCTTTTTAGTGGAAAGTATCGCCTTATTTGGCCATAAACACTTTTCTAATGAGTTTTTTAGAAAATTCTATAAATCATTTTTATTTTTTTGGGTATTAAAATAACTATTCTTAAAAGATGGAATAAATATTATATGATTAAAATTAATTTATTTTCATATATTTTTAGTTAAAAGTATTGTTTAACTTAAGCATACAAATTTAAGGACTTTCGAAATTATGTTAATTTTTAAAGCAACATATATCATTATTTTTAACATATAATTCTTCTTCTAATCATATTCCATTACACTCGTAGATTTTGGACAACCTTTGTTCCTTTATTTCACAAATGTTGTCAAGTTATCTACGCCACTGGAGATTTAGTCGCTCTCTCTTCGAGGAAATAGCGAAATATCCCAAAAAAAAAAAAAAACAACAAGAAAATATTGTGACCGTTTTCGAATTATATGTCTAGACCTTGACTACCATAAAGTCAGTTTCTACAAAAATCACTGTAAAACACTGCTGTAGCCTAAATACGAACAACAAACAAAAAATAAAGCACAAAAAATGTTTCAGTTCTAGTTTAGTTTTGAGAAAACCTCTGTGAATGAAAGAATGAACAAAAAAATGGTAACAGTAATATGCGCATATAATAAAAAGAAAGAAAAAGAAATGTAATAAAAATATTTTAGAGCGAATTCGCTTTGTGCCGCGCATTTTTGCTATTGTTAAAAAATTGAGCATTTTTTTCGCTGGCGACCTCATTTTTTCCACTCATTTTCCATTTAAAATGCAGAGCAGGCAAAAGTTTTTACGAATTTATGAGTTTATCGTTTTACGACAGCGTCTGAGGCCCAATAAAACTTTATTGAGCTGCCTGAAGACTGTCACGGCCGTGCTCGAGTTTCCGACCGTAGACCTTATTTGGTAGCAGCGCAAACTGTAACAGGGTCGTGGTCCACATTCCCGATCCTTGAGAGTGCACTCTGCGAATCCTCAAGGACGTGCCCGGTTATGCAAGTCTATGCAACCGATGGGCTTGCATAATAAATGCAAATTTTACTTTTTCGAACCCGACGAACTGCTCTACTTTACATTGTTCCATTGTTCACAATAGTTCACCCGGCAACGCCCACGAGCCGAGTCAATGGATCGCAGGTCCTCTTACACAATATTCCACAATATTCACGTAAAGCCGTGGATTAGTTTTCTTCAGCCAACAATTATGCCTGTCGCCTGTCTCTGCTCTAATTTAAATTACCAGGACACACACATTATCCGTCTCCCTTGCTATATATTCTCCCTCTCGCTCCATCGTTCAGAGGCTGCTTAAGCATTTCCTAAAAACTTACCCAGTTTTTGCCGCATACTTTTGTTTAGCCAGTTTCATGCTCGAGTTTTCATGTTTATGACTTTGAAATTGGTTCTAAGAAGTTTTATTAGCATTCATTTGCAGTGTATTTATACTCAGATATTTTTGTTAAACATCAGACAAACCTATCATTGCAAAAATCTTACCATGCCGCAGAGTTCTGGAAATCATGAAAGCGTGTCTTTCTTTTGGTACAGATTGTTCTATTCTGGGAACAAAATTCTTAGGCGTTGAACACGGAAATCTGATTATATTCAAATGAATCAATATATATACACATATATGCTATACTTTTGGAATTGAAAATCAATTGACAACTATTCACATGTCACAGTTAATGGAGTTTTCATATAAAATAATTCCGCATAATTCAAATGCTTTGATAATTATATTGCTGTTAAGCGATAAATAAATTATTTCTATGTTAAATTTTAATTAATTTTACAGGTCATTAAGAAACCTATTTAAACTAAAGAATTTACAAAATCGTCATACTTTTGAGGTCAAATGCGGATTTCCTTTTGTTGCTCAGACAGCTAATTCTTTAAAGCTAGTCTAGTCTTAAACACATCTGAGTTTCAATAAATATTTTTCTAACATCTAAAAAAATAAAGTTTCTAATTCAAAGGCCAATTAATTTAACAGCAGCTATACTTTTTTAAGCATTATATTTCAATATTTATTAAGCATTATATGTTTTTATTTTTATATTTTTGGTTTCGACTGATTTTATTTGACTATAAATAAATAAATAAATAAAAGTATCTTTCTGAATTAACAATCTAAGAAAAAACGTTCAAGAAAATGGTAAAAACTAATTTCACAACATCAGTTTAGCTGGCAATATATGAATATATATAAGCACTTCCTGGGTGCGATAGGAAGCAAAGGGGGACTTCTCGGTATAAACCAGTATTTAAAGACATACTTAGAACAATTTAAATTAAACAAAATAAAAATCTGAGTTTTCGTTCAAAAGTAAAAAGTAAGGAAAAATGTGCGAAACGTTCTCCTTAAGCATTCAGGATGGGCGGGAGCGGGCGTAAACTTTGTTTAGAGTAAACAGAATCCCTTGGAGTGGTAAATCAAGGACTACCTGAGAGTGGCAAAGCGACGCGTGTGTCTCGCATTAAAATGATGTCTTGTTGACGGACTTCGAAGGACGACGCGGCTCGCGCGACTCGACTCGACTCAACTCGACTGTTTATGGAATGTAAATGTACCGTGTCATGGGTCCTTAAACGTCTTAATTGCGCACGTATCCTTCGCCGGCGAAGAGCTATTGGTTTCCAAGGCGGAAATATTATTGCCACGTCGTAAAACTATAAAACTGTCCGCAGGGGGTGAAACGCTGTCCAAACTCAGACTCGACCAGCTCAGCTCTTCTGCAACTGAAACTTGCGATCGACATCAACAAATTCGCTGAATTCAGACGAGCGCGCGACTCCGATGTCCTGTCGCACGACTCCTTATAACGAACTCGTAGGAGGCCCTCAGTTCCACAGTACATTGTTAACGACAGCAATCCTTATTAGCTGCAATGCATAACTTTCCACATCTATCTATCATCTATCTGCCATACAAGTCCACATTAAGAAATTCCAACTTAAACAGTTTAATCATTCAGATAAAAAAACAAATAATATCAATTAATAATCCGAATAATTATATATTATATAAAGTAACATGAATGCGCAGTTGCCTATAAATTCACTGAATGTCATTTCATTCACATTATTAAATTTTAGTTTGATAATATACCCTTCAAACATGGGAAAAGATTTACTTAATATTCTGCAAAGAATGTTATTGGATGTCTAAAATATTTTTGATCAGCATCACATAAGTATTAGTCTGTGTCTCTCAAAAGCTGGAGGAGAAGCTCTCAAAAAATGGAGCTAAAAACTAAGAGATTTTCAAAATAAAGTTATCGCTTATCAAATTCAGATTGATTTTTATTTATTTTAAACATAACTTGTTTTTTACTCCAAAAATCGATAACAATCGATTACAAATTTTCAATTTCAATTTCATTATGATCGGGTAAGACAATCGTTCATTAATATTTACCATATTAGACAGCAGCAAGGATACATATTTTCTGAATAAATACATAATTCAATAGACTTGAGCTTAGGGTATTTTCTAGTAAAGTTCTCTCGACTAAATCATTATTTTTTGCTTTATCTTAATCAAATATAAAGATTCAGATTTACATTTTGAATGGTGATTGGTGATTGGTGATCAACACACAATTGCAATAAATTATTTTGATACACCCTATTCAAAATTTAATAATTCTACCACTTAATTACTATTTATTTACAAAGTTTACGAAGTGTGTAAAATAACAAAAGGTTGTAAAAATATTAATATGTTATAAATAAGTAATTTGATTGCAGTTAAGCTTAATTTTCAATCGATCTTTTCAATGAATGATGATATAAATTAATGTATTCATTTGTTAACACACGGAAGGTGCCAACTTTGTCGATTTATATTTATGGCCATAAAATAGGAGATGTCAATGTAAATGCATAATTCATTCCATTGCAGCGACTTTACGAGGACCTCATTATGAAGAGTGCGAAACAATGCAGATAAGTGTGACAGAAGCAATTAATGCGCTAAGGAAATGTCAACACACACGCACACACACACACACGCACACACACACACACACACACACACACACACACTGGAGGTTGCAGGCAGGATGACATTGAGAGCAAATATTGTAACGACAGCCAAAGAAAGAGAACAGAAGCCGACAACGAGGACGATGACGACGAGGATGACGACTGGCCAAGGACGAAGGCGACGCGTGACGCATTGAGAGAATGTTTGTACACATAGCACAGGAAGGAGCACAGCCTCCTGAGGAGTTGCAAATCGCCTTGACTTTGATTGGTGCAATGGGAATTGATCGTGATTATCCAAGGTCAGCTCATCCCGGCTGACTGGCTTTTCCGAGGCGCTCATTCAGCAGCACTGATTGAGATGACCTCGAGCGGACTTTTGCAGCGGCAAACTGTGGATCAAGGCCAGTGAAATTGTGAAAATTGTGAAAATTGTGAAAATTGTGTCCAGCATGCGAATGAGGCATGCCAAATGTGGCAGCAATGCGTAAGTGTAGCCAAATCAGAAAATTACTTCATCAGACCGGGGTGAATATATTGAGGCAAGAGGCAATCGGCAACACCTGCAGCGACTGGGCCTGAATATACATAAATATTCTCAATCCGAATCGAGACGTGTGCATTTTAATTGCTAAATCAAACAAAATTTTGAATAATTTTCTTTCTCTTTTCACAAATTAGCCGTCGATTGAGGCAATCAAATTGATGGCATTTCAACGGATTCGATTAGGATTCGTTCGAAATTTCTCGGGCCGAGAATACGAATTGAAACTCATGCTGTGTTCAGGTTAGACAATCTGACGCTCATACTATATACATACTATATATACAGATAAATCTGACTAAAAAATTTACAACACTTCAATTTGTTTGTTTTGTTGCTATTCCTGTTGTTGTTGTTGATAATTTTTCTCAGCTTTTTTCATTTTATACGCAGCTTGACGCCGAATGTTTCGGTCTGATAATGAGTGGCGATGTTGTCGATTGTTGTGGTTTTTGGCTGTTGTTGTTGTTGGTGTTGTTGTTGTTGTTGTTGCCGCACAATTAGCATTTGGGGACGGCGTAATGAGCAATGAGCCAGCTATAGCTATCTATATCTACGACTCCCAGAGGAGATCCAGCAACTTCAAAGCCACAGCGTGTGACCCTCGGCCGGGTAAACGAAGCCAAACAAACAAATAAACAAACAGACAGACGGACAGACAGACAGACGGACAGTTAATCGCACGATTTGAAGTATCTTAAGAGATACTTATGTAATGCTCCAAGGCAAGGTGCAATTCAAATGCCCATTTGTAATATCATGTGAAATCCTTTGAAGTCTGTGAAATTATTAATGAGAAATCAAAGTCGAAATTTCTTCATTAACTTTGATATTTAATGATAATTTTTACATTATCCCTGCGAGCAGCTGAAAATATTAGCATCATTCATCGCTGGATATTAACACATTCGCCTACTTCAGGCGCGTGCCTGTTTCACCTTCCAGCGCATCGATAAATACTATATATATATATATATATACATCCGATGTCCAGTTGCTGTAGCTAACCCTCATGAAAGTGCAAGGAAAAGGGGATGAGCAGCGGGCAGCGGGCAGCAGGCAGCGGGCAGCGGGCAGCGGGCAGCGGGCAGCGAAGTGGATGGGGTACATCAGACACAATGGGATGGTCCCGATTCACTGTCAAGGTAATTTATTAATTCGGCAATAAAAACGCACGAAACGTTCCCGTCGTCCTGGCTCTGGGGTGTGTTGTGGTTGCAACACTCACATGTGGGCCTTACAACTCAATTATTGTTGCTGCAAAAGTTGACTTTGGCTCACACAATCCGATTAAGCCGCACTTCGCTGTGCGATTTCAGTGCGTTTTACAAAGTATTTCATTGGGATTATATAATCAGTTGAGTGATAAAAGTCAATCGCCCAGAAAGGAAACGTTAACTTGCTGTGGTTACTCCAAAATTTAAGCTGCACCTGACACGAAAATCGATCTATTTGATTTGAGGAAATGAAGCTTTCTGCTCAAGACTGATTGATTGCGCCAATTGATTGGTGGCAACAATTAAGTGAAAGTCTGACAGATGTCTTAACTCAGTTTTATTAACTAATAATACAATTATTAGTATTTTTTATATTTATTTTTATTTATTTATTTAAAAATATTTCTGCTTAATATTAGTATTACTTATTTGCAAGATGCAAGATTGATGCTTCTTTTTCAATCCATTTTATAGCAAAGTTATATTTTGCAGAGTTAGATATATATTTGCTCCTTTACGAGTATAAGCGAGTGTCTGTGGCAACATCGATGCCCTATCTATAGATTTGTGAGCGTTTCCCGGTAGGGCAGAAAGTGGGTTGTCGTGGGTCATGAATCGCAGTCGCCTGTCAAACTGAAAAACGCCATAAATTCTGGCCCGGCTGTCACCGTGCAACGTGCGCAATGCAACAACAATAGCGATGGCAGAGGTAAAGGCAAACTATTGGAGTTGGGGGCAGGGAGGGAGGAACAGGCAACAGGGAACAGCCGCACAAACTGCACACATATGCCAGATCCAGAATCTATTGATATCAGTCGATAAGGGTGCAGAGGGTGGACTTTAGATCAATGTCGGGGGTGGCTGCTGCTGCTGCCATCTCCGTTTGCTGCCGGCTAAGCGGATAACGAAAGTTGTGTAAACACAAAGTTGGCCATTTGGCTGTTAAGTTAGTTCGCCTTTTGGCCAGTCAATTTACTTGAGCGGCTTACGGGTCAGCTATGCAAATATGCACAAGCGTCTTGAGGCACTTGCCCCGGCCACAGTGAAAACCCTTGCAAGCAAACAAAAAGTGCAACACGCGACGCAACAAAGAGCCGCTGAAGATGCCACAACGAGAATGGAAATGGGATTAAGAACGGGTAGATATCTGTATAAGGGATATGGGAATGGTTAAAGAGCACGCGCAACGTTATCCTTTCACAGCCTTATGCAAGTCTAAGGCTAATATCAAGCGCATATATCCTGGCTGATGTGAATACCTTCGCGATTCCTGGAATCTCTGGCAGCAGCTTCGTTTTGGGCCGGAGAAATTTTTACGAATTTGCTGCTGACGGCCTGTGACAATAAACCAGGGCCAGAAGGAAAAGCCTTTTGTGCCAAGCGTTTTAGCAACGTTTGCAGTTTACAGTTTACCGTTTACAGTTTACAGTTCTGTTTATGTCTTTATGATTATTGCAATTAGAGGAATGCAGCAGAGCAGTCGCCATCTCGCTCGCGCATGCGACTTAATTACGCGTCTGCAGGAGGTCCTGCGCACGTCTCAGGCCAGCTCAAGGACACCGATGTCGCAGGAGAAATGCGCCGACGGATAAGTTTCCTCAACTCGCGATGATAATGGGCGCGATGGGTAGGTAATAAGCAGCGCAGCAGGTAAGCAAGCTATGAGGACGACTCCTTACCGAAGTCTCTCTCTCTCTCTCAGTCTCTCGCTCTCTGAGCGGATAACTGGACTTGCGGATAAACTCTGCTGCACTACCCCTGCATGCAATAAATCTGGCAAGGTCCTGGAGGGGTAGCGAGCCCAGCATGTGTCAAAGTGTCATGCGCAGGGATATTTATGCGCTATGACGAGCGCGTGTGCCGTGCATCAGTTCGCAGTTCGCAGTTTGCCGCTCAGGCTATATTAAGGCAGGATCAGGGGATAGAGCAGCTCATTCGCAAACGCAGCAGCGTCGCGCACACATCGTTCACTTATCGTTCAGCACAGGACTCGAGACAGACGCAATGGCAGCAACGAATACGCACAGCCACAGTTACTATGCCGACAGCATGTACAACATGTACCACCACGCCCTGCCGCCCACCTACTACGACAATGGCAACAGCTACTACCAGCAGAGCAACTCCTCCCCCGCCTGCTCCAGCTGGCCGGCGAGCTATCAGCCCAGCAGTTATCCACAGTACAGTCAGGAGAGCTACAGCGACAGTTGCTACTACTCCAGCTACCAGCACCAACAGCAACAACAGCAGCAACAGCAGCAGCAGACGATGACAATGCCTGCTCCAGCTGCACTGCCTCATTACCAAGCACCAGCTGCGGTTCCGGCTCCGGTTCCAGCTGCAGCCACAGTTTCTACACCCGCCCCACTGAAGAGCCGCAAGCGGAAGGCGGAGGAGAGCGCTGCGGACATTATTGCCGCCGTGGAGGAGCGACCGAGCACATTGCGTGCCCTGCTCACGAATCCCGTCAAGAAACTGAAATACACACCCGACTATTTCTACACCACGTTCGAGCCGGTGAAGAAGCCGAACAGGAGCAGCTCCGCCGGAGAGCTGTCACCCTGCTACGAGCAGGACTACGCCGTGCCCACACCCTCCACCCAGCAGACGCACATGTCGCCGCAGCGCAGCAGCAGCGAAGATGTTGACTATCTGGATGTGTACTCGCCCCGTAAGCAGGCCAAGCATGGCGACTTTGTCACCCCGCCACCGGCAGCCACCACGCCCACCGCCACCGATGGCATTGGCATTGGCATTAGTACGCCACCCCAGTCGCCGGCCGAGAAGAATGAAATCAATCATCGCATTGTGACAGCTGCCTCCAGCGGCAGCAGCAGCAGCAACAACGAATTCAATTGGTCGCACATCGAGGAGACTCTCGCATCAGGTAGGCATCCCACTCTCTCCCTCTCACTCACACACTATCCATCTCCCTCTATCTCTCTATCAGTTTGAACTGTCACTGACTTGCAAATTTCTTCTCTGTTTACCTTTTGCAGACTGCAAAGACTCGAAGCGCACACGTCAAACCTACTCTCGCTACCAGACCCTGGAGCTGGAGAAGGAGTTCCATTTCAATCGGTACATCACTCGCCGGCGGCGCATCGATATTGCCCATGCGCTGAGTCTGAGCGAGCGCCAGATCAAGATCTGGTTCCAGAACCGACGCATGAAGTCCAAGAAGGATCGCACCCTGGACACCTCACCCGAGCACTGCACCGGCGCCGGCTATGCCTCCCTCTTGCCGCCCCTAGATGTCATTGCTGTGCCTCCGACACAGTCACAGTCGCAGTCGCAGTCGCAACCACAGTTGCCCTATGCTGCGTATCCCGCTTACTTGTCTGCCGCACAGCAGAGCTATGATTACCCGCAGCAGTCGCCGCCGCTGCCGCCGCCGCCGCCGCACTTTGGGCAACAGTACGAGGCACAGTACACACCGCAATATCATCAACAGGCCCAGCAGCAGTGCAACTACCAGCAGCAGCAGCAGCAGCAGGAGCTGAGCACCTCCAACCCAGCGCTCTATCATCTGCCACTGCCCTAAACGTACCCGCAACACACACAACCGGAACAAACGCGCCACAAGAAATTCTCGAACATTTGCCGGTGACACGCAAATGTCAAACGAGATGCTGAGCGGCCAAAGTCGATGTTGCAGTTGCAGTGGCAGTGGCAGTGGCAGTCGCTGCCGCTGTAGCTGTCGGCGCACAAGCAGCGCGCACTCCCTACGGTGCCCAGGGGACACCAGCATAGGACGAGTGCGCCTCTGCATAGTTCGAGGCGAAACTGCGACCTTACCTCAAAACCCAGTGGCTGGCCATGGGTTAACCGTTGCTCGCTCCCTCTTGCCTCTTTTCTGTTGCCTGCTTTCTGTTGCCTGATTTCTGTTGCCTGGAGCGCTCGATTATCATTGAGCCCATGGGCTGTGGCCAGGCATCGATCATGCACTCAACTTGGAGACTGAATAAATATGTTTTGTGAAGCCAAAGTGTACAGATATTTTATAAATCAATTATAATATTAATATTTATTAAACTACAAACATAAATACATTTTTTAGAACTTATAAACGAATTTACCAAAATTAATTTGTGTATTTTATTCAGTGGTTGGTGGACAAAACTTTCACAGAAATTATTTTTGAATGTGGCTCTATTCAAAATTGGGGAAATCGGCAGATTGTTGTGTTAAGCTAAAACTTAATTAAATCTGCCACCTGAGAAAAGTCACTTTATTCTTTTCATTTTAGGCAGCAAATTTGACTTGGCAATTTTAAAAAAGACATAAATAAATATTTAGTAATTAAAAAATAATTACAATATTATGAGAAATTGCTTAAAATTGATTCAAGTCTTCTTTTCAATTAATTTATAAATTCTTTCAATTGTGCGACACAAAACTCGATTTGGAAATATTTGTTTTAACCAGATTTTCAATTGAGTTATATTTATTTCCAGTAACTCGCAAGTTCTTTGTTGGGTGCGTGGCATCATTAAGAATCCTTTGCACATCGCAACCACCCGAAACTTTCAACGTTTAAGCCAGAAGACAAACGTTTTGATATCAACTCTAAATCCGAGCAGCTGCAATTTGCTGCTCCCCTCGACTCCCCTCCCTCCCTAACATTCGATTTTCTATAAAATGCACTATTTTCGCAATGGAAAAACGTCACATTTAGGTCGGTTTGGGTGTTTTCCGGCCGATACCCACCACCACCACCACCACCAACAGCAAAGGGATCCTTTCGAGTTTCGCTGTTTGCTCATCTATTGAAGTGAGACATTGATTGGTCATTTTTCATTGCTCTCCATGACAGTTATCGGCAATGCAACCCAAGGAGCATGTGCCATCCCATTTGCCAGGCGGCATTTATCCGACTCATTAGACCAAAGTGGACATCGGGCAGCAGCATCTATTTTTATCTGCACCGTGACCCACCTTTATGGAGTTTTACAAAAGAAACCCAAATCTGTAAAAAAAAATAATAACAAATCAATATATTATAACGATTGGAAATCGGGTTTCTAGTTTTCACCAAGTTAGTAAGGTTAAGTCTAAGCAGAGCATTTTTCAATCGGCAACATTTTAAAACAGTTTATTTTGCTTATATATATGTATATATAAATAATTTAATTATTATACAAATAATTTAATTCAATTCTTTCTAATTATCTTTATTATTTTTATTATTTATATCTCCATTTTATTTGAATTCCTTGTTACCAGCACTATGTTAAAATACACAAATATTATTAACGTTATAAATATTATAGTATGGCTTATATTTTTATTTATTACTTGAACATAGACCATAACCAAATCTTATAAATATTTCTAATTTTTAAATACATACATATATAAATTTAAATTTAATTGTATCTTTTAGTTCAATTAAATTCTTTATTTTTTGTATCTTTTGTGTCGACTGACTTTAGTTGACATTAAATAAATAAATAATAAATAAAAAATGTTTTCTCTTCACTTATATCCATTTGTGGCAATATTAAATGTGTACAGTTTTTCTAAGAAATGCCTCAAGAATTCTACATCTACCTGGACTCTTGGCTAACATTAAGTCTAAAGTCAAATATTGAGAATATTTTTTTTAGTGCTTAAAGTCAGTTTTGTGTTTTTTTACAACTTCTTGGTTAGTGGTAAAAGGCTTACGTGCAAGTTGCGAAAGAGTTACGTTAACTCTTCGATGTCCTTCGCAGAAGTGAAGTCATTTTATTGAAATTCCAAAGGACACTTTTAACTCATTCGCGAACCATAAAAGACAAGGCAATGAATATTCGCGGAATACTTCATTGTGGGCGTTGGCAGACGATCGATGCGGCAGTCAAGGTTGCAAAGTCAATCCTTTAGCGTAATCCTTTAAATAGTCAAAATAAGGCCCGCCTTTGTCAACACAATTGTGCAGAACTGTTCACTCTTTTGGCCATCGGATTCGCAGTGCGAATAGGCGTTCTATTGTGTCCACTTAGCCCGACACGGTACCTGCCTCTCTCTCCTGCCACTGCCCCTGCCCCTGCCCCTGGCTCTGCCTGCGCGAATAACTGTTGTAAAATTATCCTTTCGCAAACACGAGCAAAGACAACCGACTCAGGACGACCGTCTGCCGGGCGAAGGAGTTACAAAGTCATAAAAACAAAACACCTTTGTCTCTGCATTGTCGGTTGGCGAATTATCCTTTCTGAGCCGCTGCCGAATCCTTAGACTGCATCCGCAGCATGTTTACGGCCAACCCGCCCACCACGACAGATTCGCAAATGACTGCAGTGCGGACGGAGTCTGCGAAGTGTAAGCCTCTTAACTGGAAGGGATTTAATTACATTATCCTTATGTTTAAGATAAACACAAACAGCAGAATTCTGCCTCTCTCCAAACTCGGATGTGGCACGGCTTTAAATTAACTTTCAAAATGACCTTAAAACGGATTTGTTGCAAAGTCCATTTTAATAGACCAACATTATAAAAAAAATTCCGTGCTCTATAAATCTATGCATAAAATAAAATATTATTATTTTGTAATTATTGATTTACGTTGTTACAAAATGTGCACCATTATTTTCTAGACTAGATTTAAACTAGTTTCGACTAATTGATAAACGTTTACTTTAAAATTTAATGCCTGTCTAAGCTGTAATCTTGCAGCTTCGATTTGCCATTTTCACAATCCATGCTAAATTTAGATGTAGCAACAGGTTTCTGTATTTACTTCTCAAAGTCCGTAAGGGCGTTGTGATAATTATCCGCACACCCAACGGAATCAAGAGGGAGCTCGTGTGGAGGTCAAAGTTGCGGCTGTGCCCTTTGTTGTGATTACCACTTTCGGTGCTGTATTTATGGCGCTCCAAAAGCAATTAATTGTGACCCAAATCAACAATATTCGAATGGTTGGCAACACCAGCGCCTCGTCTCGGCCTGGTCTAATGGCCCGGCAAATGTGTCCGATCGCCACTGGAGCAGAGCAGATCAGAGCGGAGCAGAGCGTGTGAGCTGGTCAGGCACAGGGGCTGACTGCTCGAGCTACATACGAAAGAGTTATGGGCACAGCGGACAAATGTCGCTTTAAATGACCCATTGGCATGCATAAATTTTGGTTTACAAGCCCCGTCGCTTCGTTCCATAGAATCCCCCTGGCTCATCCCGAGCGCCAGATGAAATCAGCGCCAAATGCCTCCGATCTACTAGAAACACAGTCGTAGAAGCGTTGGCGGCTAGATCAGTGCTCCAAAGCCGCCAACTACCGACTCGATCCCCCAACTAGCCAAAAACAGTAATATGTTAATGCGCGGATCAGGCTGGTGGTTTGGTGGTTTGGCGGTGCGGCGGTGCGGCGAGACGGTGGCCTGACAACGACAACAGCCACCGTCCGTGGGGATTTATGGGTTCACCGAATGCTTTATGGCGTGTCGCTTTGACTAATTTATCTGTGGACTGTGGAGAGGCGGACTGTGTGTTGGCCACAAATTTATTGTTAATTTATGATTAAGCTGATTGTGCTCGAAAAGGTTTCTGGGCTTGCCTTGTCCGACTATTTGATTTCGTCGCTATCCTTCCATAGACAGCACAACAATATTCGGCATCATCATTTGGCCATGTTTGTCTTTTTGGCAGAAGTCTTTCTTGTTATACTCTTGTAGAAAGTATTATAATTTTATTGTAGCATGTTTATTTATTTATTTGTCAACTAAAGTCAGTCGACACCAAAAATACAAAAATTTAAAATTGGAACTAAATTAAAGTAAATTAAGTGTATACATAAATTATATATATTCTTGATCAGCATCACTGGCAATCATTCTGTATTTTTTTTCTTTTTTTCAGAAAAGTCTTTTTGCAATCTTTTAAAATATTACTCCGCTTAAAACCATTTAATTCGCTAACTTTATTGTGTAACAGAAAACGTACAAATAAAATGTATTTCAAGCGTAAAAAAACATAATATAATTTTAAAAATTTAAATAAGATTAACTTTGATCTACAAGAGTATTTAGTATTCGGCGTGCCAAATACAGTCACGCTTTCTTGTATTTATTTCTTGTTGCTTAGCCAAATATATAAATAAATAATCAAGACAAACTAGTGGCATTCCGATAGTGAGATATACAAAAATGTTATAGTAAAAAAATGTTATGAATCTTTAATATCATTGAAGCGGATGTTTGCGAGACCATTTATATTATGATTGTGCATTATGGCAGTGTTTTTGTTTTTGTTATTGTTTTTGTTGTTGTTTCTCGAGTATTAGCCACCATGCGCCATCATGCAATATGCGTTTTAGTTGGTGCTCGGTAATTTTTGATCCGCGCTGTCGGTTATTAAAAGGCATAATTGAATTTCTTGCAAACAGTTGTTTGTTTTGTGAAAGATGTGGCCTGAACATGCAAAGCGGTGACCCCAGTCCCCCAGGAAAGGGGGATCCGGCTGGCGCTCAACATTTTCGAAAGTATGAAAAAAGCAATTAAAACTGAAATAATGAATTCTTTCTTTGCAGTTTTTGCCATGTTTCTGTTTCTGTCCGCTGTCTGTTTGCCAGTTGTCTAAACCCCGTAGTCCCGAGCCGGGCTGGCGGTGTGCTTTCCAGTGAGGAGCGGGCGCCGGTTGGCTGCCGCTGGGTGAGGAAGGGATCGGCAGTAGAATCGACCTCGGAGCGTAGCTGCTTGGGCTGATTAGCATGAGCCGTAACAGTTTTTAATTGCAGCCACATTTGGCGGCGCGTCGCAATGTGCCAACAGCGAGCACTAATCTTGCCATCAGAAAGTTGAAAAACTTTTACCCCGCTCAAACCATTTTTTGTTTTTTTTTTAATAACAATCATAAAAGTTGTTGCACAAATGTTTTTCCATTTTTCTTATCGCTCGGTGATTAGCTGTAATAAATATTAAAAAAAAATAATCATGTTTTTTGTGTTATGGAAGGTTTAATATTAGAAGCTAAGTAAAGACATGCAAATAAGTTACTTCAACGCATTTAATACGAAATAAACCCGTTTGAAATTTTAAATATAAAATAACATAAATTAAATATTATTTATTTATGTTACAGTCAAAAAGGAAATAGCACTCCTATCCATACATATACATTTACAAATATTCTTCAGTCTGGATTTGACCTATTTTCCGGCATGTTTCTTACACACAAACACATACACATTCGAATTTGCTTGTAGCTTTGGAGATAGGTGTGTGTGAGCGCCGGGTCATTAATTTTGATCATGCCCTAATATGTGTCAGACAGTCAGTCAGTTCGTCGAGCAAGTTGCCATCCAGCCAGTCCGTCTCCAGTCCTCGTCAAAATTTCCATTTACAATCAACTCGGGCTACACGCACACAACAACAACAACACACACACAAACACACACGAATACCTTACTGGGTGCATACTATATTCAAATTAGGCAAGGCGCCATCCCCAACCCAAGCAGTCATCTCCATCTCCGTGTCCATCCCTTTGGCATTGCCTTTGCTTTTGGCCTAACCGGAACCAGTGCTGGGGCTGTGCACATGTGCCGAAGTGTGTGGCGGAATTTTCTAATTTATTTTTTAGCAAATGGTTCAAGGCCCTTCACGTTCTGGGGGCAACGTTTCAAGTTCGAGCTTGCCGGCGGCAAACAAATTGTTAATGGCAATTCACGCGTTTCGAATTATTGATTTTTCGGGCCCCGCAAACACAAACTTTCTCTGCTCTTTCGACACACAATTGACATTTGAATTGTACAAATTTGACGTGAATGAGACGATGACGATTAATGGCCAAGGTCGAAGTTAAGTTTGACAGCTCGATGTGTAAGTTCCCAAAAATTGTTGCTTGAAGTTGATTAAAGAATTTGCTTAAATTTTGAGCACAAATTTACATTGACTTTAATTTTGGTCATGAGGAACCGCACCAGCGACCTCTGGAAGGATGTGGCATGCAACAATTCAAGTTTTCCAGTTGGAATTTCGCTAATTGCATTTTGCCAATTTTCCGATATGCTGCGAATGCTGATGGGAAGTGCAATTTTCTCTGGACACAAACCAGAACAAATGCAGTTTTTCCAGCTAGCCGGTAATGCAGTGCATCCTGCACTGCTTGCTGCAAGAATTTTATGTCAATGCACTGCTTGGCCTTAAGAATATGTGAAAAGAAAATATAATGGAAGTATACAGAAATATATTTTAGAAAAATTTGAAATACGCAAATAACTAAATGATATCTAAATTGCGGATCTTTCTTAGCAGCCCATCGATAACAACCGCTAATGATAATTTATTATGTATCAGATAACAGAGCAATCTAAGCATTTAGTTGAAATAAATTAGCAAGTTGAAATGTGTTTTGCAAGTGACCTAAATGCTTGTATGGAATTGATTTCAACATAAAAAGATCTGAATAAATTCCAAGAATAAGGGAGAACAAATAAAACTCCTTCAAATAAACAAAGCAATCCATTATTTTTTATAGATATTCCAATTAACTTGCTAAATAAAAGCTGAAATTGTAATCCTTCTCATAAAGTCTTATTTAAAATTTGCCTGACTACAAATATTAAGCATTTGTTTCGTTGCTGAGAATATTTAAGTGAACCTGTCTAATACAGCGCTCTCGCGACCGTGTCTAAAGTATTTCGGGTCAAATTTGTCCACATACTGAGATACTGATTTAAATCCTAGCGTCACATTCGCATTCACATTCGTTTAATGTGGCCTTGATGAGGTAGACTAATTAAAGCGGCGCTGATTAGCAGCAGCGGGAACATGGGTAGCAGGAACTAGAAACTGAATATGTAGGCACATGCAGAGTTAACCCATATACAAGTGACTGCCACATTGTTCACACGCATAATGTGGGCTAAAGGATTTGGCGGCGCGCCGCAGGACGATAATGAACACAAATGAGCCGAGCGAAAGGACTTTTTGCAAGCGCTCACGAAATGGCAAACATTTGCCAAAAACCAAACATCTACAACAATGGGAAATGCCGGCGGACCTGTTGGTCCTGTCGAACAGTTCCTGCTGCAGCAGAAGGACGCGACCTTGACGCAATGGCTCAAGAGCAAAGCCAAACAGCCAGCAAGGCAGACAAACAGACAAACAGACGGACAGACTGAGAGCCATTTCAGTCAGGCATTTATAGAATTTGGCTCTGTATCTTTTGTTGCAATCTGATTGATTGCTGTCAAGCGGATGGGAAAGAAAAGAACCCCTATACATACATATATTTATATATATATACGGCCTGGCAACAGCTGCCAAATGGCTTCCTTTGATTGCACTCGGCAGCGACGCCATTTTAAAGCGTATTATTTGAGTCCTTCGTAGAATTTAAATTTTAAAGCGTCGTCGAATGCAGCAATTTGTAGGTGGAGCCACTTTCCATTTTGCCACCTCCCCATTAATCATTCGACTAAGTACACAGCAAGTCCTGGCCCAGGACATGCGCAACAGTCGCTCCGCTCACTACCCAGCAGCCAAAGCGAGAGGCAAACAGCCGGCGAGCTTTTCCCAGCGAAAGCTTTGTTATCTGGCTTGCTTGCTGGCTGGCTAGTTGCACGTTGTCTCTATATAGTCGTGTGTACATAATGCCATAAAGATACACACATGTGTGCGTCTGTGTGTGTGTGTGTGTGTGTGTGTGTGGATGCCAACGAAACCAATTCAAAATGGCGCCCCAGTCAGAATTATTTTGAATGTTTTGCCGCAACTAATGATGAATTTAGTAGCTCGCGTGTCGCTTTAGCTCAGCTGTTGTCCTTGCAACGACGGCAACAACTGCGCCTAATGGCCCCTCAGTTCGAGCTCCATCAGCGAACGACATCTTGGCGGCTAAGTAGCTCATCGCCTGACAGCTGAGACGCGTTTATCATAATCAAATGTGGATGGACAGTGACACTGACACTGACACTGACTCGGATGCTGACTCTGATGTTGACTCTGATGCTGACGCTGACGCTGACACTGACTTCAATTCGCCGGACTAAAAACAGAAAAAGGTTGGAAATTAATTTAAATTGGCTTTTGATGTAAATGCATTCCTCAATGCTGCAGCTACTCCACTTAGCAATGATGGGGGTATGTAGTATGTGCTCCAGATTTGTCTTATTCCATTTATCGCTGCCCCTCTAAGTAGCTGCAAGCTGCTGCGTTGTGTGTGTGTGTGTGTGTTTGTCCTAAATGACGCGTATTTATCAACTGCCAGTAGCAGCTACAGTTGCTCCACTCTCCCCCTCTCTACACCAGCCCCCGCTAAGCTCGATTTCAAGCTGCAGTGCGTGAAGAACTCAAATGGCAAGGTATTAACGAACTGTCGTGAGTTGCTGTTGCCTGTTGCCTGCTGCCCGCTGTATGCTGTATGCCCCCCTGCACCCATCCACAAACCGCCACGCCCCGCCCCGCCCCACCCTCTAGTTCCCTATGCTGTGTGTTATTGACCATTTTTCTTATGTCGATGGCACTGCGTTTAATTGAAAACTGCAGCAGTTCCGTTGCAACGTTGCAAGTTGCACATTGCGTAGTTGCACAGTTGCACAAGTTCTATGCCCATATTTAATGTGAAAATTCCTCTAGTTTTTTGTTGCTGTGCAGCAGGCAAAAACAAAACTACAAGCTCTGCTGATTGTTTCATATTAAAAGCGTGTGTGTAACAGCAACAACAACAACAACATCAGCAACAGCAACAACAACAACATCAGCAACAGCAACAACATCAATATTAACAACATGCGAGCGATGATGAAAAATCGCCTGCAACATGTTGGATGCTGCTGAGGCAGAGGGAATGCGGCTCCATTTCCATTTCCATCTACGTCTCCGTCTCGGTCTCCGTCTCCGGCTTCAGCTCGGGCTGAACATTTTTACTGCCCGCTGGCAGCACCAACATCAACTCCAATTACAAAAGTACACGCAGGCGTCTCTCTTATGATTCCTAGTTTTCCCCTACCCCCTCCTGCTTTATTTCTTTTTTCATTTTCATTTTTTTCATTTTTTCCATTTTTAATATGGGTTCCCTCATGTCGTGCGGACTTTGAAAAAAATATATTAAACAGTACCAAACAAAACGAAACGGTTGCATGTCGTTAAGGAATTGTTAACCATCTGGAAACCAACTAAATACAATGACAACGCAACAAATACGGTTTATAATACAGCGCTTCATGATGATAAATAAACAATTTAATTAAAAATTATTATGGAATTATGAATATTTGGTGTACATTTATTTAAGGTGAATAATTTATAAGGAAATTAAGTGTACGTATGATACTTTCAGAAACCCATTATTTTAGTAAGATTAATAGATTTAATTGCACATTGAAATGTATCCACAAAATAATTATACAAATTTAAATATTAATTTCTTTTAACAATAATCAAACTGCATAAATTAATTATATTACGTATAGTAATTATTATGCTTTATTGCAGTTTTTATAAGAGCAAAGATGTTTTAATTTACTTAGTTTATTATCTAACTTAAGCAAGCATCTTTTCTTGAATTTAGCTACTCACTTAAAATATGCAAATGCTGTACAAGATTTGTGTCAAACTCTTATCTCAATTACTATTTAATTTATTGTTATGTATATTTTGTTGCTGTGCATTGGAAAGTATTTAAATAAATTCTGGGAAATATTTAAAATTAAAAAATACAATAAATCAAATACATAAATGCTCAATATTTGTCCATATTAAATTTACACAAATGCAACAAATGATTGTAGAAGAAACACAAATAAAACAAATATACTTTATATTCCCTATCTAAAATATTTTAATTAATAACGAATTGCCCACATTGGGCAAGATTAGAGCTGTGCCAAAAGTATATTTTGTATAAAGTTGCATATGGTGGTATTAAGTTTTTTACTTGACGTAGACAATTTTTCAATCAATCTTTCTGGATTCAAATGCAAATACAAAAGACTCGTTTGTTTATTTCTTGTTTTGCTCGCTTGGAATTTGGTAGCACATCCAAAATTGATTTTTAATTAAGGCATTTAACCAAAGTCGAAGCCAAGCCCAGCCCAAAAGTCCGCAGCCGTAACTCGTACCTCGTAACCCGAAACCGAATGAATCATAAGAACCCAAAGACGTCGCCAATAAATTTAAATTCCGATTCAGATTCGGATTCATAGCTTGAGTGCAAACGAGCTCATTTTAAAGAGATGCAAACAAAACAAAACTTGAAGCAAGGTATAAAAACAACAACAACAACAAAACTCATTTGTCGCTTGTTCTTTTTTCCCTTGGACTTTTTTGTTTACAGAGAGCGCTGTAAAATTTCGAACGCAACCAATAAAAATGGAAATGATGGCGCACAGAACGAAACGTTTATAAAATAATAATGCGAAATAATAATGTGACGGTGATTTAGCGGAACAGCGCCACGATTGAATACAAATAAAGTGCCTGGCAGCGGGTGGGGCAATCGGACAAATAGGGATGGCGGCAACTTCCCGGGTAGCGGGACGTACTAATCTAGGATGATTTCAGCCTAATCCGGAGCACAAAAAACAACAAAGCTCCTGCTGCTGCTGCTGGGCTCACACAGGAGTCCAAGAGTGCGAGAATGAGAACGACAGACAGAGAGAGAAGGAGAGAGAGAGAGAAAGCAAAGACAAGGGGCAAAGTGTAGGGGGAGAGGGGGCATGCTGGAGTTGACGTTGACGTTGACGTTGAGTGGCAGGCAATCATCTGCCTCGTCCAGCGTCCAACTACCTGTTTTCTGTGCCGTTTCTGCCGTTTGCCAGCTGTGGCTGCCGTGGAGCCGCCGCCGTCGCTGCTCCGCCATAGGCCGGTTGGTCCAGGCCATGCAGCACCCCCGAAACATAAATCAAAGCGATGGGCGTGGCCTAGACGAGTGCGAGCGAGCTCGATTGCTTTTCGAACATGCGCACACTGCATGCGGCTCGCTCGCACCCGCTGCGTTCAGCCCGAATGATTTACAGTTTTCGAATACGCACACAGTCGCAAACAGAGACACACACGTTCAGTTGGACTCGGTCCCCACTGTGACAGTCAGCACGGCGCAAGGCTCTGTGTCAAACGTGAATCGAACGTGGCGCACTCAAGTACGCCAGCTGCGCGCTCGGTACTCGGTCAAGTCTCAATCTCACTTCCACTTACCCAGTGAAAATAGTCGTGTTACGTGAAGCACTGCATGTCCAACTGGGTTCAGCCCAACTGAGCTTTCAATCGACGGCAAAAGTGCACTGCGATTAAAGTGTCATCGGAATATTCAACGCAATCACCAACGGATAACGGATAACCTAACGGAACTCAGTCCCAAGGATATATTTATATATATATATAAATATATATATATATATATATATACACATATATGCAATATTCGATTTTCGAGTTTTCTTATGCAAGTTCAAAAATTCAAATGGGCTGTAAAATGCTTTAAAAATGTATTTGCAATTTGAGAATGTCACAAGAATTGCGTAAACTAATCGAGCCAAGTGTGTTTTAATGTATTCAATACATAAATATTGTTAAGTGTACTAAAACAAAAATAATAATAGTAGTCATAATTAAATACAATACATACACTACGTGAAGTGCTTACCTAAATACAGTTCTTAAATCAGCTGAAAACAAACGATTGGAATTCGAAGCTTTCAACTTATTTTTACCCATAGGTAAGCAACAAAAACAACAACAAATAAATATAGGAATTATATTTGTATGTATCGCTGAAAAAAATATCTTAAAATTAGTTGGATCTCTGTGAGGGGTCCAACAAATTTAAGGTCATTATAAATATAGCAAAATCATTTACATACATATAAACGAGCTAAGAAGCATACTGGTAAATAAACAATAAATAGTACATTCTATGAATCCTTATGAGTCAACTCAAAATTTGCTATTCTAAATAAATCACTTCAGAAATGAGCAAACTTTTCCCTCAACACCTTCGAAGCAGTTTTTGTTTGGCTGCTTAAACTTTATAACTAACTTAAACTTTCCTGCTGTTATCAAACTTTTTTGATACACGACAAACACACACACACAAACACACACACTCGCTCGCCTACACGCACACACACTTCTATATAAATAAACACAAACCCTGTTACCGAATTTCGAAATTCGAATATTCTTCACTTACAGCGATCCCAGCTCTCACACGTACACTGTACGTGAGATCAATAAGAATGTTCGTGAGCAATTCGAAATTGAATGTTTTCGAAGAAAGAGCGTAAGCACTTCGAATGTGCTCTCTTTCGAACTCACACACACACACACACACATACACACACTCGCATGTACACTCAGTCTTGTGTTTGCGGCAACAAATTTCTGTGTCCGCAAAGGTAACAAAAGCTGTTCAACTTGTGTGAGTGCAACTGAGACAGCATGCAACCGCATTAAGTGTTGTCGGACTGCTCTAACCTGCATGACTTGTTCGAATTTCGTTTCTTTTTACGCGAGTGTTTAATGAATGCACTCGTCTGAATGTGTGTTTGCCATAGCAATAACTGTATGTGTGTTTGTGTTTGTGTGTGTGTGTGTGTGTGTGTGTCTACTTACTTTTGGTACTCGTAGCTACAATTGGCGGCGCTGGCGCTGCGCATTGCATGAGTTTTTTATTGATGCTCAGATATTTGAATTATGCCCGAGCAGTCAAAGTGAGACATTGGCGCTTCGAGCACGTATTCGCGGATACATTCATCGAAACAGAAACACAAACAGAAACAGAAACAGTAAAAGTAACAGAATCCAAAACCGAAAACTTTTTTTTTTGGCCCTGGCTAAACAATCCGTCAATCTGTCAAAGCACTTGCTCGCTCCGCGAATCGTGCGGCTCTCTGCCAGCCAAAAAACAAAAAACGAGAAAAATAATAACAGAAAAGCGTGCATCCGCTGGATACAACCAACAGATACAGAGATACATTCAGTGCACAACGCTCCGCGCTGACTTTGAGCGATAATAACGAAAGATGGATGGGCAGCTAAGTGTTTGCAGTGCCAGTGTTTTCATCGATGACGTTTAAAATACATTCGCGCTGATGGATACCATAAATTCGGAGTGAACCACTCGCAAATACATCGCGAATCGGCGCCTCTCAATGGGATCGATTGTCGCTCTTCGAGCAGCTAGAACTGTGACAAATTGAGTGCTCTCAATTCTCTGCTGCCTGCCCACGGCGGATAATTACGGTTCAAAATCCGCCAAATGTCAAGTCCAAAAGTAAACACAAGCGAAACTGCACTAAAAATCGGGTTGCAAACGGATTAACTTGACGCGATGCGGGCTCAAATGGCACATGGCAATTAGCTGGAGGCCTTTCTAAAGCGATCGCACTTAACGCTAACGACTTATAAACCAAGTTGGGAACAACAACCATTCTCCGTTTGTAAAGTGAACAAAAGAAAAACAAATTCCGTTTTCATTTATCATACGCGAAATAAGAAACTCCGACGGCAAAAATTTTAATTTATCTGCTGCAAATTTTAAATTGGGAAATTACAATTTTTTCATATCAGAGGTAAAATTAACTGACATATGTTTGTTTATAAATGTTTTATGTGTGAATTGTGAATTTATAATTTAAATTTGTGTTATTATTTATTTTCTAATTTTTGTTTGGTTTGCATTTTGCAAAATATGCTTAAGTGACGAAAACATAACACCATTTTTTTTTATGTTTTGCATATTCAAACGGTAAAAAATATAAGAATTGAAACTACTAGCTGAAGGTTTTTTTAAAAAAAAGACAAGTTAATTAGTCGAATTCAAAAATAATTTATATTGAGATCCACGACAATTGCACTAAAAGTCGAACCGTAACTTGTAACTAATTTTGCTGATTACTTAAAAGGCATTGAAACATCTCGTTCTCGTATGGATTGCCCCTAAATTATCGAATTACTGAATTGAGTTGATATGTAAAATGGATATACACAGTGACAACCTTCAATTAAATTCGGCTGTAATTAATATTGTGCTTGGACTCCTCCAATTTGGTTCTGTTGTGCTCCATTTTGGTTTTCGCCTCAGTTTCAGTTTGTCGTTTTTGTTTTGGGTTGCGTGCGCGATATCAACGCAAAGAATTTTCACTTCATTAAAACGAATGCAGCCGTTTTTGAAATAATTAAGAGCCACAAAGGCGAAATGTCACAGCGAATGAAAAATGCCTAACAAGCAGCCACAATCTACCTACAAAGCCATATACATAAACACAAGTAAATACATTCCATAAACATATAAATATGCCTATGTATATATTTGAAATGTAAATAGTTTTGGAAGAAACCCATCGCTATACATAGGAATTGCGTGCAATAGCGCCCGGAGCCATCACATGACAGAGAAGTCATGCTGACCAGACCGAAACACAAAGTATATTAAGCCAAACTGACTCTGAACTGCGCCCAAATCGCCTTCTTCTGGGCGAGACGCATTCATATGGAACAGCGCAAGCAGAGCCCTCAAAGAGGTGCCACTACACTCAGAAAAAAGAGCATCTAAAATTGGACATACCGCTCTAGTTGCGACCCTATAAAATAACTCCATTTATTACGTAGAAACTTCGTTTTTTAATACGCTTTCATTATAAATTCAATTTCAACTGGATAAAAGTATTTCCGAAAGGAAATTAAATTTTTTCCTCCATTTTGTTATTATAATTTGCGTTAATTAATGACTATAATTTATATTTATTTATTTTTCTTTTTTTTTTTGTTCATATCATTTTGTACAATCATTAATTTAAATGCTTAAAAACATGGAGCCGCAAAAGTAATGAGGCATTGAAAATAAGTATCTATGGCACCTTGTCCAAAACAATTAAACAAACTGTTTTAATTATGGAAATATATATGAAAAACCCCGTTTAATTCATAAATATTGAACTTTGAAACAGTTTCAAAAACAAAAATATATCTGCTGCTCAAGGCGATTTATGTTTTCAAAGTACTTTGGATAATTTTTCAAAATATATAGCTAGCATAAGCTTTGAGCTTCGAAATTGTTTCTTAAACCAAAACAAATATATCTGAATTTCCGGGCGAGTTTCTTAGAGCAATGGCTTATTTTTCACAGTGTGGGCAGCGACTGGCGCCCATGGTGCACCTAGGCTGACTTCGCTGCATGTGCACTTCTCATTGTCTTTATTCCTCTCCTCTCCTCTCTCACTCTGTTTCTCTGTGCTGCTCGCTTGAACCCTCTCTGGGATCGGGCACACATGGCAGTGGACTAGTGAGAGTGTGTAAATCCAATCGCCACTTGATGTAGGTCACTTTCATTTGCATGCGCCTCTCGCAGGGTGGTCGACTCCGATCAAAGAGCCCTCAATGGCCAATTGCATAATGTGGACACAACACAAATACTGGTGCTGCTGCTGCTGCAGCTACCCGTTGAGCTAATTGGCCTCCTAGTTGTGCACACACACACACACAATCACACACTCTGTATGACCGATTCCAAGTGTGGTTTAGATGCGCTGCAGTTTTTGTTTGGCTTGTCAGCAACTTGAATTTATGCCATCAACATTCGCATTCGGCTGCGCCTGGAGCAAACATTCATCATCCTATATACGACTGGCACTGGGACTAGGACTGGTACTGGTACTGGTACTGGGACTGGGAGCGGGCCAAGACACAACCACGGGCTAAAATATCATAATGATATTTCAGCTTGACTTATTTATATTTATAAATCAAAATACCGAAAGAAAAAAAAAAAAAAAACAAAACAAAATTTATGAAACACGCAAACTTTGCCGCGACAACAGCCACAACAACAACAACAACAATAATGTATTGTTGGGGAGCCGTTGATCTATTGGGGCGACGGCAGCCATTTGCCCAACTTTCCATTTGAATGTGTAGGTACAATAAGTGCCGGGACACATTTATTGTTGACGACCCCGGCAAATGGCCAAAGGAGCAGACGTCGACTTTTCATCCTTACTGATTTCTGTGCCGTGCACCTTGATAGAAAAATGGTTGATTTATATTTCTATGCATATTCAAAGCGATGATATTTGTTTTCACATATGCCATAAATCATGTTTCAAACAGCAGTTATTTAATGTTAGCTAAGAATTAAATAAATATAGCTAAGCATTGGATAAATCAAACGACTTAAGTAATTAGAGTTGTATAAAAATATCAAATAATTGACCAGGAAAACAGATGAACATTCCCATCAAAGGAAACTCCTGACAGTAGCCAAACCAAAAACAAGTTGCACAATTGCGATGTCCTTCGCTTTTGGGCAGAAGTCATTGAATATCGGGAGAGATGCAGCCATTACGCAACAGATCGTAAATTATGTGTGAAAATTAAATGGTAAGGACACAAAAGGCGAGCCGCAGACACGTCGAGTGTCGAGCACTTTTGAGTACGTGTCAAAAGGTCAACAATGGCCGCTTGCAGCGAGGATCGGCAACAAGTCGGGGAAACAAATCAAAAACTCATAAAAATTATGAGAGACGCAACCGCAAACAAAACACGGACGAGGGTTGAGGCGAGCAACTGTAACAGCGACAATAATGCGTGTGAGTGAGCGAGATAGACTTATATGCGAAGAAAAAGAATGGAGAACAAAACAACAAAAAAACAAATAATAATATTTATGACTACTTTTATGAGGTGCTTACAAATTTTTATGAGTTTTTAATGGGCCCACTTGCACTCGTATTCGTTTGCCGTTGCTTTTTGGCGCAGTGCGACAGAGAGAGAGTGAGACAGAGAGAGAGAGAGAGCGAGAGAGATGAGTGTGACTGCGCGTGCGCAAATACCTTTAAAAATTGTGCGAGTGCGAGTGCGACCTCGTCTCAGCCCGTCTCGCCTCCTCGTCCCATCGTTGCCAGTTCGGGCGCTGGCCTGTGGCAGTTTATAGAAGCGGCATGTTTACAGATACACGCGCTACGCCCATGTTGACAACAAATATTAAAAATTATGATTTATGAGCAGACCCGGCACCCCGCTAACCCCCGTGCACCCCCTGACCACAAACAACGAACAAGGCACGCTCGAAATCTGTAATGGTGACGACGACAACAACAACAACAACAACAACGTTGGGCGACGACAACGGGCGACATTTGTAAAAGTAACAACTGCCAAGGGTTTTGTTAATTTCATAATTAAGAGAAGGTTCTCCTATGCTTAGAACGCATAGATGATGATGATAATGATGAGGATGATGATGAAGTTGCCAGCGCCTGAAAGCTGCTTAGAAATGGATGACATTCAAATAGTTTATAAAGAACAGCGGGTTAGATTCTAATGTGATTTTAGCAGCTTACAAATTAAGTTAATCAGCGCTTTATTAAGAAATTTAAGAAATTAAATTCTTAAAGAATAATCAGAAATTTAAATTGGGAAGTTATCTTTTAAATAACAAAGTGTTGCTTTCGGTAATCTTAATTACTTACATTAAATGTCAACTATATACATCAGTTAATATCCGATTCTAATAATACGTGCTAAGATCAAGAAAGAGTATCTATCCTAATCCTGACACTTTTGAGAATGTATAGTATGGAAAAAAAACACCCACAAAAACATAAAACGATTAATGAGTCAACTAAATAATAAAGTAGCTTGCACCTAATTGCTTACTTTCTTTCGACTGTGCAACATTTAATATCGATTATGCAAAAGTAATCATCTTAATTACAAGTCGCAACCCCAGTCGTAAGATCGGTTTCGAAAACGTCTGCCATTGTCCTGGGAGTTATCGTGAAAAGTGGCCAGAATGGGAAACCCTTTTCAGCTGTCGCATTGGGTACAATTTGATTTATGGTGACACTGAGTTGGTCTTGGGGGGAACCTCTGGAGTTGCGCATGTGCAACTCAATTGCTGTTTATTTACTTGGACCGCGGATCGGCTATGTATCCTACATGGCACCATTATTTACCATTCACCATTTACCTGTGTCGGAAAGGGAAATTCGTTCTGCGGCTTAAGTATCCGTATAGAAATTTCACTCCCGTTTGTAGGCATATTAAAACGGCTTATACAAAGGAGGCCCGAGGCGGAGAATAAAAGAAAATGCTCAAATGCAACAGACAAGGGAAACTCGCTCAGTTTTGCTCGGCTTGTTCGCTCCCTCGTCTCGAAAGTGTCATTGCCCAAAGAATTGCCATAATTTATGGCTTTCTTATGAGGCGACAATCAGCCAGGCGACCGTCGACGAAGACCAGCGCCAATCTATACCAATATTTGTATCCACTATCTATATATGTACATAAATATTTATATATATATAAATATATATATACACATAATACGAATACCCGTTGGAAAGCGCTGAGAGAACCCGCAAATTTGGTTTGCGTTTTCATTATTCATGGATTTAATTAACACCAATTGAACCGCTTGTCGCTCGACTCTTTGGAAAACAATTTCCAAACTCGTATAATTTATTGCTCTTTATTTTTTCTGAATTTTTAATTTGCCCTTAAGTGATCGTAAATATAAAGAACCGGCTCCGCCAGTTGGGTCAGCAGGCATTCAATTAATTTGTTGTCTAAAGATGCAACTTCTTCTCTTAAACTTAAGTCACAAAATAGAAGAGACTAAGTCTGTTGCCGATTGATCGTTTGAGTAAATTATAGATGTCAACGTCAAACTCATCACTTTAAATCACTCGATTCTAAGGGCTAAGGTTCTGCTACCAAAGTGGTCTTGATCTCTTGACCTATTCTATACACAAGCGATTAGCCAACATCTACAAGGACTTAGGCTAAAAGGTCGTCTAAAGCAAGCGTATAATTTCGATAATCAAACTATGTCGTTTTGGCTTAATCCAGCTTAGCCCATGAGCTAAAACAATATCGAACACTTGAGCGAAATGCCGTTACAATTGCTTTAAGCCTCATAATCGGCGATAGCCATGTTCGAGTCGAGTTTACATCGTTTGCAGAAACACTGCTAATCAAATAAATCTCTGTCGGGCCTTGGCCCATACCATTGCCACTGGCAGCACCTTGTACCCTGTCCAGTTTTAACCCGCCAAGTGAAGATAGGTCGGGCAATGGAAGAGGGACAGGACAGGGATAGGAAAAGGGCCCGGGCCAGGGCCAGGGCCAGAGACGGAGACGAAGACGGAGTTCAGGCCGTGGTCCGTGCGCCGATTTAATTTAAAGCTTCAACTCCTTTCTTTTGAGCACGCTAAAGGGTTAAATTGCCCACTGAATCAAAATTATTGGTTTCATTCGAAGCTCCAAATAATCAGAGGTAAAACAAGAACGCCAACAAGACGAAGAAGCGAGCAAAATAAGAGTGCAAAATATTTGCAGAGGTCGATGCATTGTTTTTGGGCAACTCTTCTCTTCTCTTCTCTGCTCTTCTCTCTTCTTATTTTTTTTTTTTTTCGGCCATGTTCATGTGCTGTGTTGATTTGGCATTGGCTTCCTCATTGTCCGGTCTGGTCTGGCCTGGTCCAACAACCTGGCCCGGTCTCTGCCATTGCGTTTTACACTTTTCGCCTTTGGGGCTATTTTGGGGCCAGGCCGAGCTGTTGTTTCGCATACCACAAAAAAAGGAATAATAATAAAAAAAAAACTTGCAATCGTGGCTGCTTTTGTTGCTATCTCCGAAATACAAGTTTTTCTTCGGTGCACTCAAATGCTGTATCAGCGATGGTGTCCAACTTGGAGCTGGCCTTTGTTTGGGCGCACAAGTGCAGCCACAAATTCCCGCAAGTGTCCATGCAGCAACGAGAGTGGGCGGTTCATGCACCACGCTCCTTCCACCACCCTGCTGCTCCGGTGTGGCCCACTGAAATTCCTTGCACGTAATGCCAATGCTTAGCCATATCCGCGCTTGCCCATCGGCACAAGTGAAATTCAAACAGTGGTGTTGGCCAGGCCAAATTGCATTCTTAGCCGCTCAAAAATAATTGGGAAAATTACGATGCTCAGTAGAAAAACTAAACGATATTACCAACCGAACATTACCAATAAAATGAAATTAAATGGAAGAACTTAAATTATTGAAGTTATATGTACTCGAAAATATATATTATTATATTAAAAATATAATACTTTAAATTGTTTTCTTATTATTTAGCAGTACTCAATAATAATCTGACAATATTAATAATATACAATAAAAACGATTTCATTAAATATTCATATAAATTGAACACACAATCGACCAGGTTTGCTGGTTCTATTTAAAGCCAGAAAAGAATGTGTTTTAATTTGTGTTCTATTCACATACCTGAAAGATATTTAAAGCGTATTAAAAAATTAAAATTATATTGAGGGGATCCTTCAACTTTTATCTACAAATTGAACCACTGTGCGTTGAAATGAATATGTAAATTTGTTCAACTTAGTTCAATACCAGATAATTTGAAGATTATGCAAAAAGGCCTAGTTTTATCTGTAGCTATTGCAAATATTTAATCAGACCGAGCCCAGAAGCTCTCTGAGCCGGGGACGAGATCGGGCAATATGATCTGTGCTGGGCGGGGATTAGAGAACTACACCTAGAGCCATTTATTATCTGCTGTGTGCATCATGTAGAACTTGGCTGTTGACTACGAATGCGATTCTAACCGCTTCATTTCGTTTCAGATACAGATACAGCTTAGCGTAGCGGCAACAACAACAACATGGATCCCGACTGCTTTGCCATGTCCTCGTACCAGTTTGTCAACTCGCTGGCCTCCTGCTATCCGCAGCAAATGAATCCGCAGCAGAGCCATCCGGGCGCCAATGCCAGCGCAGCAAATGGCAATGCTGGTGCGGGCGGCACAAATGGTGGCCAGGGCAACAGTGGAGCGGCGACGCCGGGCAGCAACGATTACTTTCCAGCGGCGGCCGCCTACACGCCAAACTTGTATCCGAACACACCGCAGGCGCACTATGCCAACCAGGCGGCCTATGGCCTGGGCGGCGGTGGTGGGGCGCCGGTTGGTGGACAGGCCAATCCCGATATGGTGGACTACACACAACTGCAGCCGCAGCGATTGCTGTTGCAGCAGCAGCAGCAGCAGCAACAGCAGCAGCAGCAACAACAGCAGCAGCAGCAGCAACATGCACATGCAGCGGCCGCCGGTGTTGCTCAGCAGCAGCAGCAGCAACAGTTGCCGCAGCAGCAGCAACCACACCCGCAACAGCAACAGCAGCAGCAGGCCAATATTAGCTGTAAATACGCCAACGATCCGTCGACGCCCGTTGGCAGCAGCAACAACAGCAACAACAACAATAACAACAACAGCGCCAACAGCAACAATAACAACAACAACAACCAATCGCTGGCCAGTCCGCAGGATCTCTCCACGCGTGACATCTCCCCAAAGCTATCGCCCAGCTCGGTGGTGGAGAGCGTTGCGCGCTCCCTCAATAAAGGCGTACTCGGCGGCAGCCTGGCCGCCGCTGCCGCCGCCGTCAGTCTCAACAACAATCACAGCGGCAGCGGCGCCGGCGCCGGTCCCGGCAACGTCAACGTCAACGTGAACGTGCCCATGCACAGTCCGGGCGGCGGCGACTCGGACTCGGAGAGCGACAGCGGCAACGAGGCGGGCAGCAGTCAGAACAGCGGCAATGGCAAGAAAAATCCACCACAGATATATCCCTGGATGAAGCGAGTACACCTCGGACAGAGTAAGTTGAAAACCAATTCTGAACCAGACCAAAACATCATCATCTAAAACTATCCAGCGAGGTCAATTGCATATTGGGATACACTAAACCAGAGTTTCATAATTCCTCTCTAAGAATTTTATATTTGCTGAGACGTACAAAATCTGGAGAAGCTAAACAAAGTTGGATAATAAATTCAATAAAGCTGATTTTATTTTAATTTATTACATTCAACATTTTGACAATCGATTTTATTTGTTTAAGTATTTCTTAGATATTTATTAATTAAATTATTATATATATCAGGATTCATCCAATTCATGAATCAATCTATTTGAGTCTCGTTGACGCTTAATTAAATAGTGAATCAATTTCTAGGAGTACTGAATATGCTGTTAACCATTCACAAATCGAAGTTAGAACATTGTCTGGTTACTTGTTTCAATAAAATAATTGTGCTTAAGCAAAGGCCTGTGTGGCAAGGTGGAGGGGGGAATCCAGAGAGTCTCCAGCACCAAGTTGTCTGGCAAAGCAAGCGCGCGGGGGCAACTTGTCAAAATACATAAACAATAACAAAATATATTCCTCACACAAACACTTTCCCATTTTTCTTGCGGCGATGCGTGAAAACTCGACCGCGAAAATCGCAGCGCGTGAAATTGTAAACAAAAACGTGTGCCGCCCCCGCCCCCAGCGCCCATCCCTGGGACGGACGGCAGCCGGCACCCGCGGCTAACGCAGACAGTCTCCCACAATAACTCATAAAAGCGAACACCTAATTCAGATACAGATACAGCTACAGATACAGATACAGATACAGATACAGATACATGTAGCTGTAGATACTGTTGCGTTTGGCTTGATTTGAATCTCGCACCTCGCGGTCCGTTTATATTTAAATTCTCCAAATTCTAAGTGAAAAATTGTTGCGCCTACCTAGCTGAAAAACCATGCATTCTGTGGATACATTTGGCTGTGCGGCAACGAAAATTGTGAGTGGAAAAAATTGTTGAGCGATTTTTCTTCATGTCAATGGTGCGCAAAGAGATTTTTCTTTAACACCCCCAAAAACACTGCCCCCTCTTCAGCTAAGCCTCCCAATCGAAAATTGACAACGAATTTTACTTCGGTCCTTGGCCGGGCCAAATCACATTATTGACTGCAGTTAATAATTTTCCGCTTTCTTCACTTATCAGGTGCATAAGTCACTCGGGTCTTGCCACTCAAATCAATTTCGGTCCTCAGGCGGATCGTGCGACTCTTGTTTGCCTCAAAATAATTAATAAATTCTATCGAATTGTGGCTGGTGCAGTTTTGATTAATTTGCATCGAACACCTGTCGTAGATCAAACGCCTGTCTGAATAATTAGCGTTTTCTAACGGTTCACAGCTGATTGCAGCTAGTCGGCATGGTTTGCCACGCCCTACAAAACAGTTAACTGAAATATTTATGCAAATGGGAGACTAGAAAAATATTTTTTTTTCACACAATTTAGTAGAACAAATTAGACGCTTTTTCAAGTCGCAAATATTGGAAATGAATAACTTAAATTAACCTTTAATGTTTGTTTATGCACCCTTGACTCCAAGCTTACGTAATGACTTCATAATTTTAAGAATAGAGTTTGCTACCCAAATTAGCATCAATAATTCCCAGTTATCAGCTGATAATTGCGGATCCGTCGTGCAAACTGACAATACTTGGCAACCCGAAATCACAACATGTCAGCCAATTAAAGAGTCGTTGAAAGCCACGAAACCATGAAATGCACTTGCTGCATTCATAAATACTCAACAAACAAGAGCAACAACAACAACAACAACCATTGTGGATACATATTGATTAAGGGGAAGAAAAAAACGTTTTGCGATTTTCCATTTGTACAAAACTCGTTTCATGCCGTCCAAGTGCAATCAATGGGGCATATTGTTATTATAATTTATGTATCTGTAACTCATGGCAGCCAAACTAACAAAAACAACAACAACTACAACAACAGCATGAAGAGCATGGGGAACTGGAAAACAAGTGGCGGCAAGTGCAAGAAATAATTGCAGCGTCGGGAGGCACGGCAAATTGCCAAGATGCGAATTTCTTCTGTCTGGTAATTTAAGAACATGAATGAAGCCAACGAAATACACACTGAGACTGCCATTTTTAGATACATCCGTAAATACTCAGATCCATTTGCATATATGTATACATATATACATGTATTAGGGTGTGTCTGCATTATATAGTCATAAAGCCTGTCTGTACTTGTGTATCTCATTTATGTATCTGCTTTTATGCATCGATGAGGTTTAATTAGATTCTATCATCCGATGTGAAATGCACTCAGCTCCAGGTTTGAGGATGTGCGAGAACTCGTTCGAGTATTCATGAATAGTCATAGTCATGTTTACTCTTCGGAATGAAGTGCGATTGAATGATTGATGTGACCAGCACTGTTTAACATTTGTTGTTGAAAAACAAGAAAATACAATTTTAAGCAATCGTTTCTTTTATTAAGTTGTAAAAACTAATTGCAGTGAAACATTTCAGATTTTAACAAATCAAAAGAATTTTACGTAATGAAAACAATTTGAAAAACATAAGATTCTTCTAGAATTTCTTTTAATATAAAAGAAAAATGTTTTTGTTTGTACAGCATGAGTGCATTTTGAATATACATTTTCAAAATACATATATATATATATATATATATATATATATAAATAAAAACAACAAAATAATATATATTCAAAATAGCATTTATGTATGGGAGTAAAAAGTCAACATCCTTTTGGACTTTACAATCTTAGGGCCCAATTAAAAAGTTAAGTGTCCCTTGAAGGTAGTGTTTACTCTTTATCGCTTACAACTTAATTCTCAACGGCAAATGTTTTTATTATATATATTTATATTACAATTTGAGGGTTCACATTAAAACAACAAACCCACGCAACTAAGAAATTAAAAAATAAAAAAATGGCACTTGAGAACAGAAGCTCAAATTCTAATTATTAAGTAAAAAGTGAAGGGGGCGAGGTTACAACTGTATTTTGCTGGGCCAAGAATAGGCACCGATTAAACTCCAGCAGCAGGAACAACAGCATAAAATATAAAATGATACTACTCGACTAGGAGATACCCTTTGAAATACATAATAAGCTTACAGCAATTTATTCAATATGCAAATATCTTTTGGTTAACAAAATCAGCGTTTCCTATTCGATATTATTTTTACTGTTGATCAACAATATGTGAGTTTATATTACACATCAGTTGGAAGCATATATCTTTGCAATAGTACCTTTTTGATATCGGAAATAGATGTTTATCGATAAGTGCGCAGTTATCGATAAAATTAATATATGAAAAGTTATGCGCCAAATCTGTAGTCTTGTTAAGGGAGGTGTGACCAAAGTATGCTTTTGCCTGTTACATATCTTCGGCTAGCACCATTATACCCTTTTTATAAATTTTAAATTGGTTCAGGGTACAAGAAACTAAAATAAAACAGCAGCACAACAATTACAATAACAGCATGTTAACCATTATGCAAATTTGTGTGCGTGTTGCTGCAATCAGAAGGTGCAAGTGGATAACAACACAAAGTGCAACAACAACAACGTTAATCGCATCCACTCACGTCAAGTTTTTTTTGTTTTGATTTAACCACCATTTTAAAATAAAGCTGAGACGAGACGAAACCAAATTGGGCTCGTCACGAGAGGGATGGTCAAGCGAATCATCTTCTGTGTCTGGGTTTTGTCTGACACAGGCATGTGATAGATAAACAACAAATAAAGATACATTTTCAAATAAACAAGCCCATGATAGATAAACAACAAATATCGCATGCAATCTTGTGAAGTTGCTGAGTGCATTTCCCTAATTGACAAGACCAAAACTGGCGTCGTTCCAAGCAATTTCGCAGCAGATCATCAAAGATCTTTGTCATCTCGTCGTCCGCCCACAAATTGAAAGCTAACGCATCTATGGGATATGCACAGACTTGTGCAAAACTTACGAAATGTCAAATGCTTATTAGATGCAAAAGGCCACTCCTCTGTGCCCCGCCCCCGTCCCTGCCCCATCACTGTTGCTACCACATACCCATTCCTAACGCAGCCACAAATTGTCAATTTAGTACATTTTTGTGAAGCGCTCTGCAGATGCTGGCTGACTGGTCGAGGGACTGCATCCTAATTAGTGGGGCTTTATTTATAAAATGTAAATAGCCAAAAATTTCAGCGATTTTCTGTGTCTGCACATTTGGGTTAGTCTTTAGCAAACATGCCTCTTGCACAGTGCATAATTTTGACAATTACGAAATAACATGTGAGGGAATCACTTAACTGTACCTGCACAAGTCCAATATTATTATATATTGACATACATATTTAAATTGAAAATAAAAGTCAATAGACCTAATTATACAAATCTCTTTAGTATTATCTTATTCGGTCAGGAAAACTGTTAAAATTAATTAATTATTAATATTTCGCAATTAATCGAAAAGCTTTGTTTAATTTATACTAGCTTTTTGGGTTTTGCAAGTTAGATATATATATATATGTATATATATATATATATATATATATATGTATATTTATATATAACCTTTTGGTATTTCAGTTATAATGCTTGAAATGCAATTGGCAACTTGAAAAGTTGGCTTTAACTTGTTTGTGCTGTCGTTCAACCCGAAGGCCACATTGAGTTGCAGGATGTTGTACAAAATTAATAGTTTACAAACGAGTTGAACGCCAGATATTTACAAGATATAGCAACGATGGCTGCCAGGCTGCAACAACAACAGCAACAACAACAACAAGAGCAACAACAACCGCAACGGCAATAACAATGTTTTGTATCTGGCCGTGAGTCTCTTCTTGGTCTGGCTCGGGTCTGGCTGTGGATCTGAGTGTTTGCTGCTGTTTCTACTCCAGTTTCAGTCCCCCTACTCTGTCCCTGCACGCTCCAATGCTACTCGTCTATGCGACGGCTCCTGCTCGTGATCGTCGCCATGCAACACCAGCCACACCAGAACCGAGACTCGGCAACGGGAGACCATCGACCATCGACCAGAGACCAGAGACCAGCGACCAGCGACCAGAATCCAGAACTCACAGACAGTGGAGAGCCCTGAGCCGATAGCCAAGTGCCAGAAGACCCAGTTGCATTCGCTGGCCAATTACATTTTCATTAACTTGGGACACGACTTTTGAAATAGCTACGTTTAATCATAATGATTGTTATTATTTTGGTTTCCGATCCGACTACTTTCTAAGTCCCGATCCCCCCGCACCCCCGCATCACCGCACCTCCTCACCACACACCCCATCATTATTAAAGAAGTGCAAGGTGCTGAAAACGATGCGGAACATAAATTCATTTAGCTGCACGAGGTGTTGCCAGTCAATTTACCTGCAATTATGAATAACAAGAAATTAATATTTATATGTTTTATACCACAATTTTTCAGATATTATTTATATATATTTATATATATATATATTTCAAGCAAAGCGTACAGCTCTTGGCAAAATATACTGCGATAATTATTTGTATGTTTTGCTTAAATATATATTTATATTTATATATGTAGATACTTTTTGAGTTGGCTTCTTGTCACATCTGATTGTTCTTAATGAATTCTGATCCCATTCATTTCATCGGCTCGCAGAGCATGAAGTTAATTCTGTCGGATGTGAAACTTATCACTTTGCTTGAATTAAAATTCATTTGCTGCAGACGCAACGCATTAGGGGTATGCGTGACTATAAAAAAAAATTTTTTACTGTGCGCCATTTTTATACTCTGACACTGAGGGCACTCGGCACTCTTAAAAACTAAAGCCCTCCTAGCCCCTGCGTCCACTAGGAGGCTAAGAAATCGATAATCGCAAATCGATAAAGCCACATATCCAACAATTTTAAGGTTTTAGTTAACAAGTTTCTCTCGCCCCTTGCTAACTATATTACTATACTTGCTAACTATATTACTGGTAGCTGCTCTTCAGAATAGATAAAAATATTTTTAACCACGTCCACAGCTGAGCCCATCTTCTCCAAAGCATTTATTTCGGACAGTGTAAATCGATTACACCGCATATTTCTTACAAACTTTGAAGGTAACCTTCTTCAAAGATCGGCGTACACATTTTCCAGGAGCTTTGACCCTTCGCCCTCCACATTTAAATACCGCCCACTTCACCTCCCAAAATACGATACACCTGTTAGTGTAAATCGATAAATCTATATATCTTTGTACCCAAATTTGAATGGTATACCAAAATTGGAAAAAAAAAATTGGACCACGCCCACTCCCGCCCCCAAATCGATACAATCTTATATCTTTCGCAATTTACGAGCTACAGTTACCAACTTGGAGAGTATATTGATAGGAACCTCCATAAAGCATCGTCACTTCTTGACTACACCCACCAGGGCACCCGCTTATCAGATGGTATTATTTATTGGTATCTCCTGTTTTCTTATTTTTTTTATAGAAATTTATAGCGGCAATCTTCTTAAAGTTTGGATGCATTTTGAGAAAATATCACTCAACATGTTGCCCAAATCAACAGCACTTTCGTAGTACCTCCTATCCTGTAAGCGTTTCCTCTCGAGTGCCAAACTTTTCTACAAAAAGATGAATGATTACTCGAAGCGCAGCGAAATTGTTTACACGAGCGGACCAAAAACTTGGATGCCGTTGATGATGATGCCTTCAAGTGGCTGCTGCAGCCACAATTTGGCCAAAGTTAATAAAAGCGCATAAAAAGTGCGAGACACCAAACAATGGGCTGCCAAAAATAAAGAAGAGCACGAAAAAGAAGAAGAAGAAAAAGAAGACCCAGAATGAAATGAAGAAACAAAGACACAACAACAATGGCGCCACTAATGACTGATGATGTGGCAGCGCTGATAGATGCAAGTTCAGCGGCGCATATAGTCCATATTCTCAAAAACAGATCTTAGATATAGATATGGATATATATACAGATATAGATATAGATATAGATATAGATGTGTGTATATAGGCCTGCAGTTTTAAAAATACGCAAAATGCTATTCATCAGTTGATTAGTTCAAATTAGTGCTTGTTTCGCTTTTGTTTAGAGAGCAAACAGCTCAAGCGGTGCAACTATTGCTGCTGCTGCTTTTAATTTGTATTTTTTTTTTTTTTGTATCTTTAAGATACAGCTGCAGCGATTGCAGCGGCTAGTGATGGAAATTAAATTGCGAATAAAGCAAAGTAATTGCGATTTGAATGGTGAAAAAGTGCGAGCCATAAATTCAACTGAGTGTCACGCCAGCGCTGCATGCGAATTTATCAAATTCAGTCGCAAATTGGCGCACATCTGCAAATTGGCATTGCTTGCCGCTCAGCTCCCACAGCTCCCCTGCTCCCCTGTTCCCCTGTTCCCCCTGTGCCTAGCATACGTCTGATATCGCCGAGATACGCATAGAATATTAATCTCCGGGCGCATTAACTAAAACGAAATGACGCAATGAAGATAAACGCAAGCCGCACAGTGGGCTGAAAACAGAGTGAAAGTGTTGCAAAATTTATTATTAACCCTGGGGAGTTGTTCAGGATTAACTTGATGCACACTTGAACTGTACTTATTAAATACTTTTGTAGACATATTTTTATTTTTTTTTTTTTTTTTTTGCATAAAAGTTCGCTTGTTCCACTGTACCATAGTTGGCATCTAAAAAAAAGGTGCAAAAGAAAGATTAAAAAAAGAAGAGAAAAACCGAAAACAGCAACAGGCGGCTCTCGGGGAGTCGCCTTGGCCCCAGCCAAGAGCCAGGTGAAGCAACCTAAGCGAAAACCATCACAAATCGCATACAATTCCAGATGAAATTGTGAATTATTAATGCAGGCGGCAAACTATTTGACTGAGTAGACAAACCCACGACCCGTTCCCATTTCCCGCCGTACGTGTGCTTGTCTCCCACTCCATACCCAGTCACCCCGCCCCTCCCCAACCCCAACCCCCACACCCCCACTCTTTGTCGAGCTGCTTGTCCACCATTGAAAATTGAGTTACACGAGTGGCCTCCAGTCGTCTGTGTATCTGTGTGTGTGCGTGCGAGTGAGTGTGTGTGTGAGTGTGTGTGTAAGTGTGTGTGTAAGTGTGTCTCTGCTGCCCCCGCTTAACATTTAACTGGCAGATACTTTTTGCAAGTATTTGTATCTGACTGTTGTACGTGCAGCACGAGCTTACATTTTGCAGATTAAAACTATGCACAACAAACACACACCAATACACACACTCACACACACAGATATAGAGGTGCTGCCACCTCAAGCCAATTCGATTTATATGTCTGGCATTTCCACTTTGCTTTTCCTGGCCATAATTTTTCGCAGTCTCTGCTTGATTTTATTTTGCTATAAACTCTATGCAAGGAAATTAGCCATGGCTTGCAAATGAAATGAAAGGATTGCGATTGTTGTTGTTGTTGTTTTTACTGTTGTTGTTGTTGTTTTTATTATTGCTGTTTATGGTGTGTTAAACAAGCCAGAGTTCAGGGGGTCAGCGGCTAAAAACTGCAATGAAGACATGCAGCCACGAGGCCATTCTGCAAATAAAAACTAAGCCGCCAATCTGAAACAGGAAAAAACAACATGCACGCTACATTATGGGTGTGTAAGATGTGTGTGTGTGTGTGTGCTGTGTGTGTGTTGTGTGTGTGTGGTGTGTGTGTTGTGTGTGTGTTGTGTGTGTGTGTGTGTGTGACTATGCCTTGGTCTGGGTCTGGGTCTGGGCACAAATGACAGCGCCAATGCAATGGCAACAATTGCAATTTGTTCGCAGCCTGCCCTTGGGCCTTGCCGAGGCAGGCTGCATGCGGCAGGCAGCAGGCAGAAGCAGGCACCAAGTTGAAAGTGGCATTTTGGAGCAGAGTACAGTGGGACGCATTGGCTTAGTTTACTTTCAATTTTGCCGTCGTTTTCGCATTCGCTGCACTTCGCGATTCAATAAAAGTCGGGCGGATGCAAACCGCAGTAGTCGTCTTGCCCCTCATCCGTTCCCATCTGTGTTGCTGCTGCTGCTGCTGCTGCGTCTGACGACAGCAAATTTGCAGCTCGGCAACAAAAATGTTGCGATGCGCGCAAAAAGTCGAAATTAAAAGATTTTTAAAGACACCTTTTGTAGCAATTTTAAAACTTGTTCCGCGCTCGACTTCACCAACATCAGCTTCATCTTCATCATCGTCGCAAGCCCCACAGCTTCAGTAACTCAGTCTCTTTCATTGTTGTTGTTGTTTTTGTTGTTTTTTTTTTTGTTTTTTTTTTGCCAAGTTCGGGTGTTGTTTTGTTGTAGCTGTTTTTTGCGGGCAGCCATGTTGAATACTTTTGTTTTCAAAAACCTCGCCGCACAGATTTTTAAGTTAAATTCAAGTTAGTTTCGTTGGAACCCCAAACAATTCTCCACATTTAGTTGTCTTCGTATCTGTATCTGTTTCCACTCAAATGTCTCTATTTTGAACGCGAGTGGGTTGAGGCACACAGCACCCAGATAAACAAACCGGTAGCAATTCAGTTGACTCAAGCTGAGGCCGTGATTAACATATTAATTGCTGAACCAAGCACCAAATTAAATAAATGCAAATCAATTTGTAAATAATTTAAGATTGCGATTTATTCTTTAACAACTAACAAGTCAATCTTCGCTTGACTTAAGCATTACCAACTTGCGAGTACTCGGCCTGTAAGTAAGTGTTCTAGACAAAGTTCCGACCGTCAGCAGAGTGGCGCAGCGGAAGCGTGCTGGGCCCATAACCCAGAGGTCCGAGAATCGAAACCTTGCTCTGCTATGTGTTCTTCTATTTTTCTTTTACTAAAAATTAATTTTTGAATAAAATAAAATTATTTTTCTATTTTTCAAAATATACATATAAATCTCCTTTTTTAATCAAAAATTAATTTAACTTAAATTTTATTATTTTTATTTTCTAAATATAGTAAATAGTTTTCTATCTGTTGATATCGATAAGATAAGATTCTTCATTTTGTTTACAAACTCATTTTAAATAAAAAAATAACATATTTATTATTCATTATAAAATGATTGAAATAAATTATTAGATAAGACACAATTAAAAAATCAATCAAATTGTATGAAATCAATCATCTTATTGGATTTGCTTCCGCTAATTCCGATCGGTGTTGTTCAAAGAGAAGTAACCACCACAGTTCCTAACTGTCAAATAAGATTGCTAAGCAACCCGAGATTGACTAAGTTAATTGTTTGATTGTCTAACGCAAGTTGGAATATATATTCTGCAGATAATTGCGTTTAAATACGTCATCAAAATCATATAATAGCATTATAGCTGGCAGACCGAAGACAAATTGATCAGAGTCCAGACTGAAGACTCTGTTTGAGGTAAATTGAGGTAGATAGCCACCACAAGATATATAATTGCAGCTAACGACATTGCTGTTGACGTTTAGTGGACAGTAGCTGGAAGTGGCAAGGCATAGGCTGTGTCTCTGTGTGTGTGTGTATTAAAAAAGAATTCATCACAATTACAACAATTGCCACAGGATGCAATTTACAAAGAAAATTATTAATGGAAAGTCAATGACTTCTGCTTAAAATTCTGTTTCATGCCTTTGATTGATTATACGCTGCCTGCTACCGGCTTCTGGGCGCTGTCTGCGTTCTTTTTTTTTTTTTTTTTTTTGAAAGCCCTGGCACTTAATCAAGGACATGGCGAAAATAAGTCCAGAAGCCCAGACAACGACGGCGTTCATTCAACTGCAGATGAAAGGACATTAAAAATGAGTGCACAGGTACTCGACGGTGCCACAAACAAGGGAGGGGAGAGCGGGGGCATGAACTTGTTAAAGGGGTATCTGGAGAACTGGTTTGACCGTCGCGTCAGCTAATTTATGTGCGCAAGCGCGACGCTTGCTCCCTACTCGGGAGCCCCATAATTAACTGAGGTAGTCATTTTGAATTCGAACATGCACACAGACGAGAGAAAGAGAGACAGAGACAGAGTCAGAGAGAGATAGAGATAGAGAGAGAGAGAGAGAGAGAAGGAGAGGGAAACAATCAGCGAACGCGCTTCTGAGAGCCTCCTCAGCTCCCTCCTCAAATCAAAGATAAACGATAATTATTTGAGCGAAAAAGCCGCATAAATAATTTGCAAGAAGCCACATTAAAATTGTATCTTAAAGATATGCATCGCTTGATAAAAAACCACAGCACATCACAGCCAGAACCACAACACAGCTCGTTGGCCACGTTCTGCTGTGGGTTCGGTTCGGGTTCTGGTTCAGGTTCAGGTTTGGGCCCCAAAAGAATAACGAGTACAAAAGTTAAAACAAACTTGGCCATTTCTTGGCCATTCGTCTGTTTGCAGTTGGCGCTGACTGCGACGCGCCATTAAAAATTAAAAGCTCATTAATTAAGCAGATAATTCATTTATTATATTTTCAACACAACGCCAGCTCATTAAACAGCCGTGCCTCGGGATTGGGCCAGGATGTTGCTCCAAGCCGAGTTGCGATGAGTTGGCAACTGCTTCGAATTGAAAACAATTATTGCTGCTTTCAAGTTCAGCTCCTTTGAAGGGTTGGTTGCCATCTATCTTGCCCAGGGGGGGTTTGGGCGGGTTTCAGGCACGTGTCTCTAAGGGGGTTGTCGTCTGTTTAATCCCCCCAAGAAGCACTTAAGTTTCAACTGTCAATTCAACCTGTTGATTTCGACGTGGGAAATTGAATTTTAATTGGGCTTAAAAAATAAAAAATATATGCAAATTATATTTAAGAATAACTAAATATAATAACGAATAGATTGCCGAAGTATCGAACTTAACGTTGGGTTACTTTTGAAGACTGATTTACACACTTGTGAAACAGCCTTAAATGAAATTGAGTTTCTTTCTTGCACACTTCAAGGCTCAAATATATATGAAACCTGCTGTAGTCAGGCCTTTGGGGCAAGTGTTTATGCCGGAAACCATATGCTGCCAATTGGCTGTAACATTTGAGGGTTCAGTTCGTTTAATTTGCTACGGCATCAGCTGTTTGAGCTGGGCGCGAACTCCGGAGCGGATGATGTCATCTCAGTCGAGTGGCTTTTGAAAAACGCAAAAACCAAACCAAAAATAAATAAAAAACAGAAGAAGAAGAGAACAGCCGCCATGCAAAGAGCCAAGCAACTATTGTTGATGTTGTCAGCTGACGAAACTGAATGTGTTCGTGTTGTGTTGACAACGAACACGGAATATAAATTGAGAAATGCTTTAAAGCGAAATAATCAATTTACTTCTTGACATAATTTCCATTTTTCACGAAACCAAAGGCAGCCACGCGAGCGAGAGAAAATGCCAAAAGACGCCAATGAACACAACAACAACAACAACAAATAGCAACAACAACAAATAGCAACAACAACAAATAGCAGCAGCTGAAGCCACGCACAATTCGCACATAAAAAAGTGGCCAGTGAACAATACACAATACAAGAAGAGGGGCACAAGCAACATGCGGCTCAAAAATTGTTTGCTGCAAATAGGCAAATGTGGACGGCAGAACGAGGAACGCCGAATTGGGAAAGGGGGGGTATTTGGAGTGCAGCAGGGGCAGGCAACTGCTACCGTTTTTTTTTTCGTCTCGAAAAGTGCTCATTTAATATATCGACCATTTTTTATGATGCTGACCAACGTCTGACGGCAGCGTCTTTTTATTTGTGCTGTGATTAATGATTGGCCAGATACAGATTCAGCTTAATGCTCGTACGGTTACACTCACAGATACAGATACAGATACAGATACAGATACGGATACAACAGATGCTTCGGTCTGTCGTCCGTCGTCTGGCAATTGAAGTTGTAACTACGATTTAATAGCGCTCTAATGGTGTGTGAACAACGAACACCCCCCCTTTCCCCAGGAGCGATAACCCAAAACACCTGTTGTTGTAAGACACAACCAACCTCTCTCTTTCACTCATACTATCTTTGTCTCTGTCATATATCATTCAGTCGTATCTATTTGTAGCTCGTGCTGCCGCAACACTTTCATTATCACAAATGTCACATCATTTGTCGCATTGCACAAAACTGCCCGCTCATCATTTATCACCAAAGGAATGCGAGAACTCTCACTCAAACACACACACACACACACACACACTAACACACACACACACACACACACACAGTGTAATAGCGGGCATATTTGATTAATTTTATTTTTCCGAAAGAAATTAACCCGCTGCACATGTCGACCCCAAGCGGCCCCTTTGACGTGCCCCTCGATCGCAGCCGCCACCGCCACCGCCACTGCCACCACCGTCGCCGACCGCCAGCCTCAAGATTTATCTCTTGCAACATAGTTCGAGCATGGCCAACAGGCGCCCGATTCACGATTCACAATTCCCGATTCCCGAACACATTAACATTCTCGTCTCCCCTTCCTTCCGCCGCTCGTTCTTGTTGCCCCACACGTCTCCAGTTGATTTATTTATATATTTTCTTAAATCAACAATTTTTAATCTCTGCGACTAAACATATTTTTTACAAAAAACGGGCCTTGGATGAATTAAAATAATAATTAATATTTGTTTATACACAGTTCTCAGTTGATCAATACTTTTTAGTTAGCCTTATTCCATTGCCAACGAAACAGCTTGAGGCAACTATAGACAATATATTCTCATTAACTGGTTTTTAATTGCCAATAATTGCTTCGGTTATTAAAGAAACTCCCAGCTAGTTTTTATCTTATAGCAAACAAGGAATGACGATTTTATGACAGCAATTCTAACACTTGAAAACAGTGTTTTGTGTCTGCCCCGCAGCCACCTTATCGAGCGGGTCTCACTTATGACTGATGATCATTTGAGTGCCTCTTGACACTGATAATGGTTTTGGGTAAATGGCTCATTAGCCGGGCCACTAAGTAGCCGTTTGCAGCAAGTCCCACTTGCCACTAACCACCAACCACTTGTGATCTTGCGTAATCGGAAGTGCGTTGATTTATTAACTTTTAGTTGCGATCTCGAGCGCAAATTGCAGATGCTGAAATAACTTTAATCTTTTTGTTGTTGTTGTTGCCGCATTTCGCTGTAACCACAACAAGAGCAACTAGCACGCCTACTGTTGTTGTTGTTGTTTTTTTTTTTTTTGCGATAAGATCGACGCCGAACTCCAGCAAGTTGCAAGATGAACTTGGCTCGTACGGCTGGCTGACAGTAACCGGGATTCGCTGAGCTTCATGCCGCACACGTTGCGCGGCTGATTACGATGACGATGTTCAGTTCGGCTGTTGTTTTTTTTTTTTTTTTGTATATTTTTTCTGCCTCAACTGTCTCCAGAGCGGGGCAGACGCCGGCTGCTGACAAATGACCACTACAAGTGTTTGTGACAAGCCGCAAGCGTTTTTTATTTATTTCTATTTGCGAAAAAGAAGACGACGACGACGACGACGATGATGATGAATAAGCAGCAGCGGAGGAAGCAAAAAACAATTAAACTTTAAGCCGAATTGCATTGGCAACTCCAACTCCGACTCCAACTCCGACTCCGACTCCAACTCGAACTGCACGCTTCTCCTGTCTCTTGACCTGGGCCAATGGTTTTGAGCTTAACTTTGAACCTGTGTTCGTATGCTAATCTTGCGTCAATCACAACATGATCGGCTGCCGCCCCCCCTTCCGTGGACCGGGTATGCAAAATGTGGCAAGAAGACAATGGCAATTTGAATTGCAGAATTGGCAGTGATCTCAGTTTGTGTCCTGTCTCAGTCCCAGTCGCTGTTTCGGTCTGTGTGCCACTTAATAAATTCTGTTGCAGAATTTTTGCATGCACCAAATTTCAAATATCAACTGATATGTTAAGAGGCTGTCAGCGTTTGACTTTGACGTCATCTTACATGAAAATGAAATGCAAAAGATCAAAACAAAAGACCAAACAAAAATGTCACACGCTCACATGAAATTCCTAAAAGTATAAAAGTATAAAGTATATATGTATATATATAAATATGTATATGCAAAATCCAATATGTGTATATAGTATTTCACGAGATGACTAGACTAAGCGAGCGAAATGGGCACAAAGTTGTAAAACGCTTCGAATGTTCGCTCATTGGCGCTGTCAAGAGTCGACATGCCCATGCCCATTCCTATGCCGATGCCCATGCCCATGCCCCTACTTATGTACACTCATCCCGAGCCCATTCCCATGCCCCTACGATAAGTGATATGACACGCCAGGTGCCGCTGCCAGTGCCAGTCCCACTGCCAGTCCCACTGCCAGTGCCAGTGCCTCAGCCAACTGCTGTCAACTTATGGGGCTTTGCGCCTGGCCATGACGACAGGCGACAACGATGCGCTACTTATCTATGGATGTATGTATGTATGTATGTATGTATGTATGTATGTATGTATGTACGCATGAATGTGTGGCATGAATGTATGTAGTTATGTAGTCAGTCCCAGCCACACTCCCATTCCTACTCCTACTCCCAGTCCCAGTCCCAGCACCAGCATCAGCACCATTCCCACTCCGATTCCCAGTGTCAGTTCTGCAGCCGCATTGGTGACATTTAGTTGAGCCCTCAACGGGTTGCCGGGAAATCGCTTTGGTTTGGTTTGGTTTGGTTTGGCTTGGATTTTGTGTTGATCTTTAGCTGGAAATCAAGTCTCCCGTCTGAAGACTGATTTAGACATGAATAATGCTCTTTCTTAAATGGAGCAAGTTTCCAGGGCTACGAAATATAATATTAATTTTTAATTTATATTCAAATAAAACCCAAAATATTCATTCTATCATTTTAATATGACAAAAAAATCAATTCCAAAATTAAAACAAACAACATTTTATATTAATTTTGTATTTAAGCAAACGACGTTTTGTTTTTTAAATTTTCAGTTTCAACTTAAAACTTGTGAGTAAAGAAAAAAAAAAAAAATTGTGAAAGGTTTCCTACCAAATCCCATAAGTAATACCAAAAATGCTGTTCGGCCATCCCAAGATACTTTACATGTATCTCACAGATACTTGACGCGTTTTAATACTCGCATGATTCTAGTTGCCGCGGCGACTGCAGCCGCAGCTGTGAGTGTGTTGCATGTGTAAACAAATTGCCACATCAAATGACAGCAGCATTTGACAATTGTAAATGGTTTGGCGGCAGTGCAAGTGTTGTGTGCCCACCCCCCCCCCCCCCCCCCTGTTCACTGTCCCACCTTATACAAACATGAAGAGGAGCAAAAGGGGAACGTGCCCCAACTGGCTTCCAACTCCGATATTGATTTTCTATGGACAACGCACGTCTTTTGTAGTCCATTTTGTTTTTGAACTGGGCAAGGTCAGCAATAGTTTGAAGAATAAGTGCAACCTGAAGCTGCGTCTGCACTTCATACATCACGTGCCACTGAATGTTGCATGAGATGTTGCCTTGGCCGAGTGGTCGCCGTCTGCAAAGTTTTTGGCGTATTCTGCCACTTTTTGATATGCTGTGAGGTGCTCTAATGGTTTGCCAGAGTTATTAGTTCCTGAATCAAATTTGATGCTTGATAAGCTGACTGACAGCGCTGCTAACTGACCGAAATGGGTCAGAGTCTCTCTCTCTCACTCACTCCCTCTCTCTGTCTCTCTCTCTCTCTCTGTCTCTCTATTGTTGATCCACATGAGTGATGGAGGCGATGTCGTTGTCTGGTTACTGTCTGCTCGCTGTTTACGTGGTCATTAGTTTAAACCCCTTCAGGATGGCCAAGTGGCACCCAACTACGAGTTGTGGTGCACAGAAACGCGCGCAGGAACGAATACTTTTAGACATCACTGTGACTAGCGCAGAAGTGCTTTTGATGTCTGCCACATGTGCGTGTGGGTGTAAATGTGTGTGTGTTTGTGTTTGCTGGTTTTTGGCGACCGGCGCTCCGCTATTTGCCACACTCAAATTCACTTTAATTAAATGAGTGGTAATTAATTTCAACTTTAATCACAAATTCCATTTAGATTTCCTACTGATTGATGTGACCCGACATCTTTCGACAACGTCACGTCGACCACTAAACAAAAAAAAAGGAAGGAAACACCAAAAAACTAAAATAGGAACAGCAACAGAAAGGGAGACAGATTTACTTATTTTTATTTTAAATTTAAATTCACAACTTTTATTTATAGTAAAGCTGAAAGTCTTAATAATAAATTGATACCTTTAAAGAGTCAGTGGATTAAAACGAGTTTTAAAAGGATCTAAGGAAGGATACAGCTGATGGAATAAAAAGCATGGGTTTTTGATAGTTTCTTTTTTTTTGCTAACAAAAAATCTGCAATATTTACAGTAATATTTCTATTGCATATCTATTTGTTTTGATATTCGTGAAAAGTTGACAGTTATCGATAAAAGTATTAATAAATAAATAAATTTACTTGTTTTTATATTCAAAATTCAGTCTCTCAGACAGCTCCAATCTAGTCGGTTTTGAACGGTTAAGATTAATTATTATTAATATGTACAATTTAATTAAAAATCAAAGCTAAGACATTTGAAGAATATTTAAGCATAAATAGAACACAATACTTTACGATTGATAATTAAAATTTTTTTTTTTTTTTTATTTAACAATGCTCTTTGGTTGTTTGAGAAACATTTGCTTTACTCGCTTGCAAATGCGCTTGGAAGCATTTCTTTAAGTTTGCAGAGCCCATTTGGCGTTCGGGAATGGGCCGTGACCCATATTTGCTCAGTGGTGCGCTGGAGAATGTGGCGACCAAGGGGTCCAAAAAGAACATTTGTCGGCTTTCCCAAAGTGCTGACAGAATGAAGCGTTCCTCAGTTGGCCCGTCTATCACATTGACTGACTGCCACACATTTCACGGACTGACTGACTGACTGACTATGTGTGTGTGTGTGTGTGTGTGTTTGTGTGTGTGTGCTTGTGTGTGTGTGTGAAACATTGTCTTATTCTCTCGTGAGTTGAATACCAGGCGGGCCAATTGACTTGGCCAAATAACACGCCACGGTAAATGGCTTTTATAAGTCTACTTTGCCACAAACCGCCCCCTCATTACGAACGACGCGTTGCAAACGCCCTCGTGCTGAGGGATTGGAGGGGAGGGGCGTGGTAATTGTTGGGTACGGGAAATTGTCATTATCTTGTGGGCCGAGAGCAATGTGAGGTAGACACTGAAATTGAGCAGCAGCACCAGCAGCAGCAGGAGCTGTCTAGGCTCTAGATTTTAGAATGATACTTCATCGAGCCCCCTTCCCTGGGTGAGCATATTGTTGATTTGTTCGCTAACAACAATAACAATAACAATAACAACGAGAAACGATTTCGGCAGTGAAATCAAATGGCACCTTGACACGTCATATTTATGAAATGAGCAACGTTGCAAAAAATCACTAAATAAACAAAAGAAGCAAACAAAAAAAAATAAATAAAAACAAATAAAAAGAAAATTAAACTTAAACTTATTTTGAACGGTGCCTTGTCCACTTGAGGCCTTGTCGATTGCCTAGAAACGCCCTCCAGCGAAGTGTAAAAAATGTTGAGAATCATATTTACGTAACATTGATTATTGACTGATGAGACTCACTCCGGGACTTTATTATTTCGATTCTTAATTATGTAGAATTTTAAGTTTGTTGTTTAATTTTCTTTTAATTAAGATTGCAATACGTTCTAATGATAAACGGTTTGGCCACTTTTGCAGGTACTGTGAATGCCAATGGCGAGACGAAACGACAACGGACCTCATATACCCGCTATCAGACACTGGAGCTGGAGAAGGAATTCCACTTCAATCGCTACCTGACGCGCCGGCGACGCATCGAGATCGCGCACGCGCTCTGTTTGACGGAGCGACAGATCAAGATTTGGTTTCAGAATCGCCGCATGAAGTGGAAGAAGGAGCACAAGATGGCCTCGATGAACATTGTGCCCTATCATATGGGCCCATATGGCCATCCCTATCACCAGTTCGATATCCATCCGTCACAGTTCGCGCATCTGAGCGCATAGGACGCGTGGCACTTTTCGGGTACTGGTTAGAGACTCAATCAGTTGTATCAGGAACCATATCAGGCGGCGGCAGCGGCCAGCGTGGCCGGCGGCTATCAGTCACAGGGCTCTCAGGATGCTACAGCGGCGGCCTCGGTGCTCGGCAGCGGCAGCGCCAACGGCGGAGGTGGCAGCAATCTTGGCGCCGGCAATCCCGGCACCAATTCGCTATTCAGCTCCGCCGCGGCGGTGGCCAATGCCAGCAATGCCAATGCCGATTGCATTAAATATCCGCAAGAGTTCTGATCTCAGGTTATCATCAGGCAGCACCAGCAGCAGCAACAGTATCAGCAGCAGCAGCAGCAGCAACTGCTGCAGCAGCAGCAACAACTAAAACAACAACAACAACAACGTCAGCTTGATCAGCTGCTGGACTCGGACTGTGAGCCCGAGCCGGAGCTGAGCCAAGATCTGGAGCTGGAGCTGGAGCTGGAGTACAAAGCGGATATTGTGGACTGCAATTTGTTCTGCTGCTGAGCCGGTGCCTGTGCCATTGCAATTGCCACTGCCACTGCCTTGCCTCCGCATTCGCATCCGCATCTGCATCCGCAACCGCCGCCGCCGTCGATCAACCAACATCAAAGACGATGCTTCTTGTTTGCAACTGATTCGTGTTAAGCTGAGAAACGAGCCGTTGCTGGAGCGCGGCTCGTTTGGGTTTATGATACTGGAGGTGGAACTGTCTAGTTCTCTCAGAGCCTTCCTTACACACATATATGTATATATATATATACATATATATATATATATATACATACACACAGACACACACACACTCGGACACACACGAACACACACAGCTCGAGCCTTGGGCTTGAGCCAAGGGCAAGGATCTGGAGTATGCTTTAGTTGCCGTTGGACATCCAGTATGATAAACCTCTTTCTCTAAGCAGTATTCGAAAAGCTATTAGTTTTAAGTCTAGCATAAATTTTAGACCTAAGCCGCACAGACGAAGAAAAACAAAAACAAAAAACAAAAACAAAAAAACAAAATGAACAAAAACCCAGCAAAATCGAACGTAATATTTGCAATAATTTCAAAGTGATTTCTATTAAAGTTAGTTTTCGTTTAACACTTAATTCTAATTCTAATATCCTCAAATGTGTACTTAAAACCTTTCAGTCGTACATCAAATATGTATGTATGTATGTATGTATGTATGTATGTATATACATATGTATATCTACCCATGTAAGGCTTTGTTTAGTTTTGTATATAGCAGAGCGCCCCACTCTCAACAGGCGCCTTATTATGTTTGTGTTTCTTTTTATGAATGAATATGAATTGTTTTGCTCGAGAGCTACTTTTAAAAAAAAATGTGAACCGAAATGTTCCGTTTGATTTGTGTTTTGTTGAATGTGCTTTAGCAGATTTTCAAATGCTTTACTAATTTAACTCAAAATTTAATTATTTAATACATAACTAAAAACAAACTTGTTTTATTTGCACCCAATTGTGAACAAATTCGGAGGACAAACAGGAAATTTGGCAAACGATCAATTTGTGGCTCTATTGCGAAAATTTAGCACAATTTCTATAGCTCTATAGCCACTGAGAATTATCTATAGCTCTCTCAATAATATTATTTCGAGTTGAATCAAATCTTTTATGTCTGTAAATCGAAATCCTATAACAAATTCTATACATATTGTCTTGTAGCGTAAGTGTGCATTACAATTTAATATATAAGGCAATGCGCAACTTGTTAAACCCTTAAGATTAAAAACAAAAAAATAAAATAAAGAAGAAAAAAAAAAAACAAAACTGAAAACTGAAAACAGAAAACAGAAAACAAAACCTATATCTAAATGTAATGTAATTATTTATGCTGTACTTTTCGCTAAGCTAAGGTTAGTGCATTCTAGAACCTATCGGTAGTCTATGTGAACCTAGCTCATAAGCCTAAATTATATGTATCGAATTAGCAAGACAAATTTTAGTGAAAAGTAATATAAATACAAAACCAGGGCATTAAGATATTAAAAAAAGAAAAACACACAAACAAAAAAAAAATGAACAGGCAAACAAAACGAAAAAAAAAAACAAAACAAAAAAAACTTAGCACAAATGAATTAATTGTTTTTGTTTAATTTATGTATATTTTTGCAATTTGTGCAAACGAATTGATTTCTCAATCAACATACAATTCAAAGTTTGTAGTTTTGGGATAGGGGAGCACAGTGTGCGTCAGAGCAAAAAGTTTAACTGCATTCCATGTAAAAATAAAATTATATAAATAATTTTAAATGCGATCCATATTTATACAACGATATGGGTTCAATTGCGCATGCAATGATTATAAAATGGAACTTTCAACTATAAATCCATAAAACCATACAAATATAAATAAATCAAAACAAACAAAACATATGTAAACATGTATGAATATGGCATAAAAATAAAACTATTTTAAATTGTAGAGTCCATAGTGTTTTCCTGGATTTGATAATTGCCTACATTCCTAGCCGTATGATCCTGTTTCTATCAACCTCATCAGAAGTGTTCCTTGACCACTGGTTATTGTATGCCCGGGTAGCTCAGTCGGTAGAGCATTGGACTTTTAATCCAAGGGTCCAGGGTTCAAGTCCCTGCTCGGGCGAACTTCAACATTTTTTATTTTATGATTTTTATTTTATTTTTAAGCACTCCCTTTTTTTAAAAGCACTTAATTCTTAATATAATTTTTAACAATCAAAATAATTCAAGTGTGGATTGTTGGGATTAATATCGTGACAGTGTCCAATGAATGTTAAAACATGTAAGCAGTTCTAAAGCAGTACATGTACAAAGCAGTTCAAAGTCTTTATTTATGAAGCAGCGCACTGTATGCAAGCAGTGTCTCCCAGCGTAGATGGCCAATATTTTAAATGAAAGCAGTTCATCGGTAGAGCAGTGCAAAAAACCCCAGCAAATAGTTTGACAAAAATACGTTTAAGAAACGAGCACTTCGACTGGAAGGTTGGCAGCTTCTGTAATCACGCTTCTGTGAGGTCTGATTGTGGGATGGCCTGAGGCTGGGGATCACTGTGTAGTGGACCAGCCATGTTGACGGAACGTCCGCACTAAGCTTGCCATCAATATGGGTGCCGCGGAGGAGTCCACGGCATTCAGGTTGGCTAAGGAGGGATGAACCGGGCCAGGGGTGAAAACCAGCAGCCAAGAGTTCCCGTGGTAGGCAGTAGTGGGATAGCGTACCGGAGTGGACTGCCATTATCAGCCTTGCCAATTGTTGGACCGCAATCTTTTTGCCACAAAATACATTTTTTTTTGCATTCAATTTGCCTATAGAACAAAATAGATAGAAGCATCGGCCTCGTCAATTGTACGGGACGGCTGGGTACAGTTGGTCTCCTACTCAGCTACAGTCGATCGATATATATATATTGTAGCATTCAAAACTAAATTTTAATTATTTTTCATTTTTCTCAATCCACCACGATTCAAATATTCTGCTAATCAGCAATGCACCAGTAAATTTGACGGCGAAAACCAATTTGAATATCGCCATCGATAATGCGCCGTTGCTTTTTCTCCGCTTTTTAATTTCACAACTGCCGATCTCACAGGCGACAACTTGTCCACTTCCTCCGCACACTCGCCGTTATTTTCAACCACTACTTTACTGATCCCACTTCCGATATTAGTTGCAGTCAAAACTAAACTATATTTCTTTCTAAAACACGACTGCTCAATTTACTTTATTCACAACAATTCATCTCTTCTGCTTCCAGCTGGTAATCGCGCTAATGATATCGATCGATATCAATATTATATGTTAAATATGTAGTTGCATGTTAAGTTACAGATCTTATGTTTACAGATAGACGAAAAATTTCACGACCGAAATTTGAGGAGCCCTAAAACAAAAATTTAATAAATTTGTTTTTGCCTTTATGGCGATTACAAGTGCAAGTTTTCTTAAAGATTAAAGTATTGGATGCACTAAATTTGTTTGCGAAATGTTTTTTTACTTTGATACCAAAGGTCTTATAATCTATGAGATCCTAGTGAATTTGTACAAAACCATTTTCAATGGGTTTAGTGTAAAAAATTAAAAATATATATTAATTAATGATACTGTTGTAAATGTTATTAGAATTTATTCTTCGTATTATTCAACAGTTTAATCGATTTTCTTCTTTTATTCGCAATAGTAGGAGTTTTTTGGGTGCCCGATATTATTGGTTTTATATCTGGTATTGCTGATAAATGCATTTTTGTTAAATTTTCTACTACTCAGGCGATGGTTTTGCTTTTTGTAACATAATTTTATAACATAAAAACTAAGATTAAAAAAAAATAGCGTCTTTTCATATTCGATGATCTATTTTGCAACTTATATATAAGAAATTAAATTATGGTATTAATATATTTATTTTTTGTTAACATTCCCTTAGCATAAAGTAATCAATTGACCAAAGCTTCACGGCTGATGCCTTGCTGGACCGCAATCTTTTTGCCACAAAATACATTTTTTTTCCATCAAATTTGCTTATAGGATTTCTATCGGCTTCATCATCTAAATTATAATATTATATTATATATATAATTTATTTCTTGCTTAGCTTATATTTACTTATTTTTATTGATAACTCAGTTGGCTTGCTGACCGACCTGAAACGCAAATAACCCCTATGACTTTCTTCACCGCAAATATATTCATAATATTCATTGTATCGCTGGCGAATCGGTCAGTCATATTTGATTAGTTCGCTTCAAAAGTCCAAAGAAAGCACGTCTTCAACATTAAGAATTCATTACGAAGTGGGATTTTACCAGTTTAATAAAGAAAATGAGACATATGAGATGCGTTCTCTTACTACTTAGCTTTATTCTGGCTGAGATTACAGCGGATCTTCCTGGATGCGATTATATTGATACAGTTGATCTATCGAAAATAAAACCCTTCGAAAATGGTTCTTACCAATACGCAAATGTTCTGATCCCAATAGACAACGTATCAAATTTTACGATCTGGAGAAATTACACTGGCAATAAAATAACTATGAACAAAGAATACAAGAGAGGCTGCATCTGTCACGAGAGAATGTGCATACACTTGTGTTGCACAAGTTCCCACAAGTTCCTCAAGAATGACACATTGAATATCACTCGACGCAATGGCAAAAGGGAGGAGGTGAATGTACTAGCGAATCTTGGAGTATTAACCGATTTTGAGCAGTCGTGTGACACGTTTCCTGTGGATAAAAATGAAGAGCCTCGTTGGACATTGTTTGAGGTTGGTTTGATAGAGATTGATTAATAATTTATAATTTTGATATTAATAAGAAGTTTATCAAAAGAACGGATTACTATTTGATCATAAGCGGAATATTCAGCAACGCGATTATTGCCTAGTGCCAGTTAAGGTTAACGACCACACTTACAAGTTTGTGCCATACTTCATCGATACTACAAGTGGCGAAAGTAAGCCAAGTCATTAAAGAATTAACGAATAAAATTCCAATCTTATTTTATCTAAAAACTATTTGAATTCCCAGTTGGTATGACTGATCCGTTGCCGATTGTTTCCATCATTTGTATGATTCTCACCATTGCTATATATCTCTACTTGTCAATGTTTCGGGAGGTCTACGACCAATGCTGCCTATGCTTCTTCTCCTGCTTCACCGTAAGCTTTACGTTACTGTGGATCGCGTCGCTTATTGATGAGAACAAACTTTCCAAATGGATGTGCATTGCTTTAAGTGCGATCCAATTGAACTTATGTCAAATTTAATAATATTTAAATGCGTTTTTCAGGTTACAGCATTTATTATGCTGTTATGGCCATGTTTCTTTGGCAGCTGATGATAAACTTTACTTTGTGGAAGACATTTGAGAAGATTGGAACGAAACCAAGACTTAGTTTCAAGAAATATAGTCTCTTTGTTTGGGGTGTGGCTGCTGCACTACTGGCGGCCACAGGATTGTCCGAGTACTTCCTTCAACCCGAGAAATGGATGCCTGGCGCTGCTATTTATGTCCGCTGGATGAAAAGTAAGATTATCGTCTGTAACTTTTTGCTTTAATTTATTTAATGAAACTGTGCTTTAATGTGTATCCAGGGAAGGATTGGTCGGCAATGATCTACTACTATGGTCCTATTTTGCTGGCAATACTTATCAACTTGCGAATTTCAATTAAAACGGGAATATCTATACATAAGCAAGAGAAGGAAAAATTGTTCGATTTTGGAAGCATACAAAATGTGACAAATAAAGAAAAGTAAGTCAAAGTGTGGTCGTTCGCCTTTTATGTATTTGTGCAGATGTTAATTGAATTTATTAATTCTATTATTATTATGCAGTTTTCGCGTATTTCTGCGGATGTTCACTATAATTGGAGTATTATGGATTCTTGAAATCATTTGTTATGTTTCTGGTATAACAAACACATGGATAATGGATATATTTTTTGCTACTCAGGGAATGGTTTTGTTTTTCGTAGCAGTCTTGAATAAGAACGTCCTGAAGTCCCTTTATGAAGTCTCGGTAATCCATTTCGCAATTAAAAAAAAAGAAATTGTTATTAATATAATTATTTTTTGTTTCGATATATTTCCCACAGAGAGAAAAAGAAAAAAAGTAATTATCCACCCGCTTAAATATGGAATTATTCACTCTTGAATATGATATGTTTTTCTAAATAATAATAATTATTCATAAGTTATTGTTATATTGTTATATTAAAAATTCATTCAACGGGAAAAAATTGGAAGCAAAAAATGTATTTGTTTTATATTTGCATATTTACACTATAAAACGAGTGAGAACGTCCAGTCAGCCGTATCCGACTTCGAAATACTCTAATACCAACAAAAAACTCCATCTGAGAACAGTTGCCACAAAACAGGGCGGGTGTTTCCAAGAAATACGGATAAATTGCGAATGATTTAAGATATAGGGAATATAAGGGTAGAATTGGGCGTGGCCAAAAAAAAAAATATGAAAACAGCTTCTTAGTAATCAACTTTTCAAGTTTACATTGCAAGAGATAAAGTTTTTTCGGAATTTTGTGAGCGTGATGTCTCGGTTTTGGGTTGCGGATTCTGTCATTGATCTTTCAAGGGAGCTAACAGTAACTTATTTTTAAAATTTGGTAACACCAGCTTACAAATTGTGGGAGATATGCTTATTTGAGATTTCTAGGACTGAAGTTCCTGGGCTGCGGGTGTGAGTGTGGTCTAAAAATGTATATCCCGATTTTTCAAGGAAGTTATCAACAAGCTGCCTTCTTAGTCTTGTAACTATATCCTTCAAATTTTGGGAGATTTGCTATTTTGTCGATTCACACTTTCTGAAATATCGCTTTTGGCGATCATGAGTGCAGGAATGGGCGTGGCCTTAACGGTTACTAGAAATATACTCATCAAAATTCATTGGCAATAAAACAATACATATTCAACTGCTGGGTTTTGGGTATTGCTAGTTCATTGTATCCAGATAGTTGTTCCTCAGCGGAATTATTAACGCATATGATTAGACTTAGAATATTCCTTGCTCCCGCGATTTCTGTCCTCTATGAATTTTAATAGGATTATGATTGATTTAATATATAAATTATTAACAAAATGTATAAATATAAATACATTAATGTATAAATATAAATATATTCAGCGGTTTTACTTGACTAACCCCGTACCCATTTAGCCGCAAGGTCTTTTTTTTTGCAACAAATTTTTATTAATATTCAATGTACCGCTTGCGAATCGGTCAGTCATATTTGATTAGTTCACTTGAAAACTCCAAAGAAAGCAGATCGTCAATATTAGAAATTAAAAGTTATTCTCGAGAAGTGAAGATTTGATTAGTTTAATATATAAAATGAGACATGCACGCAATGTTCTCTTAATATTCATCTGTGTTTTTGCTGAGATCACAGCAATGATTCCCGGTTGTGAATATATTGATACAGTTGATCTATCGAATATAGAGCCATTCGAAAATGGATCTTATCAATATAAAAACAATTTAATCGCAAAAGAACAAGTTGGAATATTTAACTATCGGAGAATGTTCGACGGTTCAAATCAATACGTTTTTGATTACCCGAGAGGCTGTATTTGCCAAGTGAAACTCTGTTTACACTTTTGCTGTAACCCCCACAATTTGCTCGATAATTATAATTTTAGCTACATCACACTCGAAGGCAAAAGTGTTGATCACACACTTAGCGACTCCTTGGTACTGTTGGACTACGATCGATCGTGTGACTCCATTCATTTCAACAATCCTAATTTGGACTGGCAATTGTTTGAGGTTTGATAGAGCTTGATTAATAATTTGTATTGTTGATACTAATAAAACGTTTATCAAAAGAACGGATTCCTAGTCGAATATAATTATGACGATCAATACAGGGATTATTGCCTAGTGCCATTTAAGGTTAGCGAAGACAACTACACGGCTTTGCCTTACTTCTTCAAAACTCCAAATGTCAGCAAAAGCGAAAGTAAGCCAAGTCACTAACGAATTAAATTCTAGTATTTTTAAAAAATTTTTATTCTCCTTATTCCCAGTTAATCTGCATGAGATTTTGCGGGTTGTTTCCATAATTTGTATGATTCTCACCATTGCTACATATCTCTACTTGTCAATGTTTCGGGAGGTCTACGACCAATGCTGCCTATGCTACTTCTCCTGCTTCACCGTAAGCTTTACGTTACTGTGGATCGATTCGGTTATTGATGAGAACTATTCCGAATGGATGTGCATTGCTTTAGGTACTATCCAATTGAACTTACTTAAGTCAAATTTAATAATATTTAATTGCGTTTCTCAGCTTACAGCATTTATTATGCTGTTATGGCCATGTTTCTTTGGCTGCTGATAATAAACTATACTTTGTGGAAGATTTATAGGAACATTTGTATTACGGTCAGTCATAGCTTCAAGAAATATAGTCTCTTTGTTTGGAGCGTAGCTGCTGCATTCGTTATGGTCACAGGATTGGCTCAGTACTTTGTTAAAAACGAGAATTGGAATCCTGGTGTTGCTAAATTCACATGTTCTATAAATAGTAAGACTTAGGTTTATAATTATACTATGATACCGAATTTTATATTGGGTTTGTGCAATGTCCGTCATGCTGTCTGTCCGTCTGTCCATCCGTCCGTCTATCCATCTGTATGAACGCGCGTTTCTTCGACACTTTTAGAGATAGAAACTTTAAACTTGGAGCATTAAAGTGTCAAGGTTTTAGCCCTACGTCCACTAGAAAGCTACAGAATCGAAAAGATCGATTTTCGCAAATCGATAAAGCCACATATCTCCTACAATTTTATGGATACAGCCACCAATTTTGGTTGGTAGGTTGTTGGCGATGTCCTTCAAAGATCGGCATATTCCACGCCCACCTCCGATGCCCCAGCCCCCCCCCCCCACGCCCTCAAAACTTTTAAATAGCTATATCTTCCGCAGGGTTTGAGTTGGGAACGTCAAATTTGACAGGTATATTAATGGTACAAATTTGTGTTGCCACGCCCACACCTGCGCCCATAATCGACGATGCCGATATTTCGGAAAGTGTTAATCGATAAATCCGTAGATCGCTCACAATTTTAAAGATAGAGTGACCAAATTGCTGGTAATCTCCTACAAGAATCAACATATAAATTGGACCACGCCCACAACCGCCGCCCCAGGAGCGTCGGCTCTGGAAATCTAAAAAAGCGCATATCTTCCATCATTTGTGATGGATCCATCAATCTGTAAACAAAATTTGGACCACGCCCACACCATCCCCCAAAAACAGATAAATGCCCATATCTCCCGAAATTTAAGAGCTACAGTTACCAAGCTTGGATGGAAGATTATTAGGAACCTTCTCTTTACCTTTTTCAAACACGCCCACTCCAGCCCTCAAAATCTCGGAAAGCTCATATCTTCCGTAATTTAAGAGCTAAATTTTCCAAACTTTACTATCTTACATCTACTTCAATCTAAAAGGCAAACCTGGACAGTTTTTCTTGGCTGCACACAAATTATGGTATCATAGTGCTTCGCTGTCGGCTGCATCCGACTGCAACGTTCTCTCTTGTTCTTTCTATGGATATGTTTAAAAATAATGTGGCACTAATTTGTACCCAGCGAATGCATGGTCGGCAATGATATACTATTATGGTCCCATTTTGCTGGCAATACTTATCAATTTATGGCTTTCAATCTCAGCTGCGTGGTGTTTATATAAGCAGGACAAGGAAAGCTGCGACATATGGAACAGTCCCGAAAGCACAAAAATTAAAAATGTGGCTAAGTAACTAATGGAGACTTCGATGTTCTGGTCTAAATGTTAATCAAATTAATTAATTAATTCTTTCTGCAGTTTGACAATGTTTCTTCGATTATTCGGAATAGCAGGAGTGGCATGGCTGCTTGAAATTATTGCTTATACCGTTGGGGTAACTAAATTGAATGTAAATTGGATTTTCTATATATTTACTACATCCCAGGGCATGTTGTTGTTTGTCGTAACAATCTTGAAAAAGGACATCATAAAGAATCTTTATAAAGTCTCGGTAATACATTTGCCATTTTAATTAAACACAATTATTATTGTATTCTAACATATTGCTCTATCCCTTAGAATGGAATCCAACAACCACGTCTGCAAAAACTCTCGACTCATCAATAAATATTGTATGATTTCCAAATAAAATATACCATTAATATACAATAATTACATCAATACTTAATAATAAAGTAATTTAAACGGATTACATTAAATTTATTTATTTGTTCTTATTTTTGTTGGTGTTCAGATAGCTATGCACAATCCTTTTTCAAAGGTCTCAAAGGCAATACGCTTATGATTGAACTTTTGCATCCCACAGATACATGCCCGGGTAGCTCAGTCGGTAGAGCATTGGACTTTTAATCCAAGGGTCCAGGGTTCAAGTCCCTGCTCGGGCGACATTTCTTTTTTTGTATTTTATTTTGTTTTTTAAGTTAAAAATTTTTTTTTTTTTTATTAAATAATACCCATATATTTTCATTTTGATAATTTTAAGACAACCAGGAATCAGTGTTATTCAATGCTATTTATAAACACTCTAAACACAGCAAGCAGTGTACTGAAAGCAGTTTATCGGTAGAGCAGTACAAAAAACCCAGCAAAAATTTTGACAAATATACGTTTAAGAAACGAGCACTTCGACTGGAAGGTTGGCAGCTTCTGTAATCACGCTTCTGTGAGGTCTGATTGTGGGATGGCCTGAGGCTGGGGATCACTGTGTAGTGGACCAGCCATGTTGACGGAACGTCCGCACTAAGCTTGCCATCAATATGGGTGCCGCGGAGGAGTCCACGGCATTCAGGTTGGCTAAGGAGGGATGAACCGGGCCAGGGGTGAAAACCAGCAGCCAAGAGTTCCCGTGGTAGGCAGTAGTGGGATAGCGTACCGGAGTGGACTGCCATTATCAGCCTTGCCAATTGTTGGACCGCAATCTTTTTGCCACAAAATACATTTTTTTTTGCATTCAATTTGCCTATAGAACAAAATAGATAGAAGCATCGGCCTCGTCAATTGTACGGGACAGCTGGGTACAGTTTGTCTCCTACTCATCTACAGTCGATCGATATATATATATTGTAGCATTCAAAACTAAATTTTAATTATTTTTCATTTTTCTCAATCCACCACGATTCAAATATTCTGCTAATCAGCAATGCACCAGTAAATTTGACGGCGAAAACCAATTTGAATATCGCCATCGATAATGCGCCGTTGCTTTTTCTCCGCTTTTTAATTTCATAACTGCCGATTTCGCAGGCGACAACTTGCGGACAGCCGCCGTCGCGGCTATCGCCGTTGTCCACTTCTTTCGCACATTCGCCGTTATTTTCAACCACCACTTTACTAATCCCACTTCCGATATTTGTTGCAGTCTATATTTCTTTCTAAAACACGACTGCTCAATTTACTTTATTCACAACAATTCATCTCTTCTGCTTTCAGCTGGTAATCGCGCTAATGATATCGATCGATATCGATATTATATGTTAAATATGTAGTTGCATGTTAAGTTACAGATGTTATGTTTACAGATCGACGAAAAATTTCGCGACCGAAATTTGAGGAGCCCTACAACAAAAAGGTCTGTTTAGAGGCAAAAATTTAATAAATTTGTTTTTGCCTTTATGGCGATTACAAGTGCAAGTTTTCTTAAAGATTAAAATATTGGATGCACTAAATTTGTTTGCGAAATGTTTTTTTACTTTGATACCAAAGGTCTTATAATCTATGAGATCCTAGTGAATTTGTACAAAACCATTTTCAATGGGTTTAGTGTAAAAAATTAAAAATATATACTGTTGTAAATGTTGAAATTTATTCTTCGTATTATTCAACAGTTTGATCGATTTTCTTCTTTTATTCGCAATAGTAGGAGTTTTTTGGGTGCCTGATATTATTGGTTATATATCTGGTATAGCTGATAAATGCATTTTTGTTAAACTACTACTACTCAGGCGATGGTTTTGCTTTTTATAACATACATAAAAACTAACATTAAGAAAAATAACGTCTTTTCATATTCGATAATATATTTTGCAACTTATATATACGAATTTTAATTAATATTCCCTTAGCATAAAGTAATCGATTGACTTGGCTCGTGAATAAATATTATTACCCTATTTTTTTTTAATTATCTTAATTTTTCACAATAGCAAAATTAACACTTGTCTCAAATTCCGATGACGATTTTTCCATTTCATATTTTGAATAAATAAAATAAATAATTATGGATAAGTGCAAGTTACAATTTCGTTGTAAAATTATAATACTATCTTTGTGGGGAAGCTATAAAGCTTTATTCAATATGCTGTGAAAGCTTTTTAAAATCGCAAAGCTTTTTTCAAAGCAAGAATGTTAATGAATTTTGGCAAGCAAACAGCAATTGCCCGGGTAGCTCAGTCGGTAGAGCATTGGACTTTTAATCCAAGGGTCCAGGGTTCAAGTCCCTGCTCGGGCGAGCTACTATTTTTTTTTTTAAGATTATGCATTAAATTTTTTTTAAACGCTAATCTACTGAAATGGAATCGATAGACTTAAATCATTTTAGATCAATTGAGAAAGATTTTAGGAACTTTCGTGTTTTCGTTTAAACTAGACCCGTAACTAATAATAAAAACCAAATACAAATAGAAATAGAAATCGTACTGCAAAGCACCCAAACGTCTAATTGAACCCTCATGAAATTAGCACCTCTTATTTGCTTTTCCATTTACGCTTAAGCCGTGGATATACCCAAATTGTGTGAAACTTACTCGAACATCGCTATCTGTAGCTGTATCTGGGCATTCATGTTGCTATCTTCTATATACATTGATTTATGCTTATGTGTGCGTTTCTATCTGTGTGCATGTTTGCTAAACTAAGGCAGCAGCAGCAAGAGCTCGACAAGGCATGTGAGGCAAGGTTTTGTTCATGGATACGCCTAAGAATTTTGACACACTTTGGTACCCTGGCCGTTCGGCCCACGGCATACGAGAACGTTAAAGTTGAACGAATACATAGATACACAACACAGTGATACGTAGAAGCAGAATTTGTTGCTCAGGCCTGATGTGGATGCTGCTAGCAGCTAGCTGCCAGGCTGGACTGCCAAGTGAACTAGAAAACGAATGCGTTTAATTAGCATTCATTACGACAAATCATCAAATTGACTCCGCTGAAGCTATGCAACAATAAATCGAGTCGCAACAGCCCAGATAACGAACTAGTTATTGTACAATACGTTCGTGTTAATCTTTAAAATAAACGCAAATATATTTAAGTGATAAACCAGAGCTAAAAGTTTCCGAAACTATTCATCGCTGTTACTTAACGAAAATGGAGAAATCGACTAGTTGCATTTCTTTCACGTCACATGGAGTGAATAGTTAAAAAAAAATATTTTTTTAAATATATATTCTCTCAGCAGGCGTTTGGGAATTTGCAAAGATACTTCAGGTAGAATTGCTGAGCAAACTGCAGGAAATATGGGTCATAAATTAACAAATTACTAAACAATGGATAAAATATTTCCTTTGCTCGCAGTAGCTTTCTTTTTTCTCTCTTTTTCTGTTCTACCTAGAATGCCGAAGGGTTTGCCACATTTGTACAGTTTACTCTCAAGGTTGCAATAAAAAATAGTTGTAACAAAAAACCTTAAAAATACATATACAGACAGTAGATATATATAGTCTTTACTTGGATGCGATGAAAATATCTTAAAAGTATAAAGTACCATCTATCAAACATCGTGTAATTATCAATGAAACAAATTTGATCTTAATGAGCGCATTAACGCTCTCAAGTTAAGAGCCTTGAGTTGTGGGATACTCGACACTCGGGACTCGACACCTCGTCCAATGGCAGCTTCGAGCTGGGGTTTACTTGTGGAAAGCAGACGTCTGATTAATGAGGCTTTAAATATCCCACTTTGATTTCATTTTGAAAGACGCGGAGCGTGCAACAAAGAAGTTTCATTGACTCCAGTCGTCGAGAGAGCGTGCACCGAAGGCTATAAGGATACGCGGCCTCGTAAATAGCCCCGCTCCTGCCTGTTCTGAGCTGCGAGTCCTTGCTGAGCACGCACACGAAAATGTATTGGGCAATTCAATTTGGAAACAAGATCCACAAACTCTACACTCGCCCAACTCGGCTCTGCTCTGCTCTGGGTGCTCTCCCAGGCACAGACACAGAAACAGCGTATATATGTATGTATATGTATGTATGCGTGTATGTGTGTGTGTGGTCACATGCGTACACATACATATGCACATATACAAAGGAGGCATGTCCTGGAAAATGAATGAATTTTAATGCACCTCGAAAAATATTTTTTGTATATAATATAAAAATATATATATTTTATATAAAAATAGATATATATATATATATATAATATAAAAAAAAAAATATATATATATATTGATTAACATTGATTTTCAAAGCTTGCACTTAATTGATCTTAACTCCCATAAACGAAGGCAGTCATTTGTATATTTTTCTCTGAGTGTATTCACTCTCTCGCTCTCTTACTCGCACTCGCTGTGTGCTCGCGCTCTGACGCTAGGTGCTAGGTGGTTGTGTTGCTCACACGCACACACAAACACACAGAACAGACACAGCGCACACACACATGGACAGCAATATGGCTGTTATCAACTTTAGCAAAAGAACCGTTTGCCTGCGCGACTGTTAGTGTTGTTGTTGTTGCGCTTGTTGTTTCTGAATATCGCGTATGCCCAGCGGGAAATATAAGCGTGTTAAAAGTACAGACCTTGCACACATTTTGGGCAGATTATAGTGTTTCAGTTATGTCTGACGTTATTACTAGCTTCTGCTTAGATATGACCATTAAATCTGTTTATTGCTTGGCTAAATATGACATTTTTTGCAGCTTCATAAGTGATTTCAGTTTCACTAAGAAATGTCATTCCGAAATCCCAAAATAATAGATACTTGTTTTGCTATAGTTGGTGTATTTACTAACTTCTGTCCTTACGAATTAATAATAATTCATATTCCTGCTTAGTTACATTTTACGTTTACTAACTTCCTTGGGCTTTCCAGTTTCAATAAGAAATGTCGATCAGAATAAATAATAAGTTATATATTTCTCTGGTTATATTTTTTTTGTTTTTACTAGTTTCATTATTGTTCCCAGTTTCACTAAAAATTGTCCGGAAAAAAAAATAAATCAGATAGTTGCTTTAAATATATTATTATGTTTTTACCAGCTTGATAAGTGATCATAGTTTCACTAAGAAATAAAATATCTTATACTATCTTAATTAAATTTTATGGTATTTTCTAGATTCATAGTTGTGTTTGTAGTTTCACAACTTGCATATTCACAAGTCTTGTGGGCTGAACAACAGCGGAAGAGTTCCACGCCGAATAGAGAGATTCGTCGAGCGCTATCTTTCCACAACGCATTCCCGAAAAAACATAAAAGTAAAAATAAAATAAAAACGTCCAGCTGGGTGACTCCGGCTTGGAGGGTCGCATTCGCATTCAGTTTTAACTGCGGCCATGCCGGGCCAACCGACTTTAGTTTGAAATTTGACGCCGAGCGCAGCAGTTCGTTGAAAACGAGAGCGCGGCCATTGCCAGCAACACTGTGTCTGTCAGCGTCGCCGTTGCTGTTGCCGTTGACGTTGACGCTGCCGCCGCCAAAGACACACTCACACTCACACACATACACATACACACAAATATCCTGCAGCCAGCGGCTGCCCAGGATGCTGCTGCTGCTGCCAGCAAGTTAAAGCCCCAAAACTTCAACAATGTGCAAAGTGTTAACGTTAACCAATTGCTGACGAGTTTGTTGTGCAAGCTTATAAAAAAAGCAAAAGAAAAAAGATAGAAAAGAAAAGAAAAGCACAGCAGCAGAGGAGCTACTTATGACGGTCAGCTGATGGATTTTTGTATTTCATTAGACCTGGTAAACGCTTAATGGTCGCAGGTGAGTTCCTAGTGCGCACTTTATTAAATTGCTCGACTGCAACTAAACCAAAAAAGTGAGCCAATTTTCCGTTGGGCCAACTAGATGCTGGCCAATTGTTGTTGTACGCATGTGCCAGAATTGGGGCTCAGCCGTAGGTAATAATCCTGCCCCACTCTCCGTCACCAACACATTTCCAAACTTGAGCTCGCGTCTGTCCTCATTTTGACTCGTCGCCACTGAAAGTGTGTGCTTGTGTGTGTGTGTGTGTGAGTGTGTGTTGTCGTTGTGCGCGCCCGGAAATGTGCAAAGCAGCCAACACACCAGCGCCTTTCATCCACTTTTCATTTGCGCAGAACAAGCACCACCCCAACTCCCAAGCACCGCAGCACCACAGCAGTTTTAGCTTCGTTCTCGCGCTATCATCAACAGCAGCAGCAGCAGCAGAAGCGGCAGCAGCAGCAACAGCAACAGCAACAGCAACAACAACAACAACTAGAATTGCCACTTGAGCAGCAACCCCCAGCCAAGTTGTGCGTTGTATTTGCGCTATAAAACACTTGTCCCGCCATTTAGTGCATGGGTTAAGTAGTATACCGAAATATTAGTGGCAATTGCCAAAACGGCGACAGCTGCCAACACCCTGCACCACCCCCCCACCACACACTTCCACCCACCACAGCCAAGTGCTAGAGTTGCAGAGATGACGATGACCCAACCCGAAATTGCAACCCTGCGCTGCCGACGACGACGACGGCTGCACTTAATGTCTGCATGTGTGCGAGTGTGTGTGCGTGTGTGTGTGTGTGCGTGCGTAAGGTGCGTGTGTATGTGTGAGCAATATGGCGCGACGCCTGAAACCCACATTCGACTAAGGTCAAATCGGGCCACTGGACTCGGTCTGAGACAGCGTTTATAAATTCGCCTTTGCTGCAGCTGGCAGGACTCGAACAGGAACTCCTACTCCCTGTCTGTCTACTTTAGAGTGTGTGTAGAGTGTGTGTGGGTGTGTGTGTGTGTGTGGCAATCTGAGCATCTTGTCCTTGTGTGCATCTACACCAATTACGAGGCACTTGGCTAAGCTGCTGCGTCTTTTCTTCGCCCAGCTTTCCACTTCGCCATCAGCTTAATGTGTGGCAAATTATCCATTTTCTGACAACGTTCACCCATCCAGGACTCGACCTGATGCTGCTATCTAAGCTGTGACGCTCGTATATTTTTAACTATGCAAATTGACAACCGAAAAAAAACCATAAAATTATAAAAAAAAAACTATACAACTAAATTAGACACTGGGCCAATCGCTGTCATGGTTATTTTAAGCGTTTTGCCCAGCTGAATATTAAAACCTTGAGATTTTATGACAAATTAAAGTTGTTGCCGGCTAAAGATTTGAAACGCCCCCGTTTTACCCCCGGCCTTAAAAGCTGACTCTGTTTGTTGACCTGAATTCGGGTTGTGTGTGTGAGTGTGTGTGAGTGTGTGTGAGTGTGTGTGAGTGTGTGTGGAGTCACATACATAGTTATGTGTATGGTTATCGTTATTGTTGGTTGTTCAAATATTAACATAGACCACAAAATGCATGCAATTCCTTTTAATACGACCCGAATTCCTTCTGCTTATTAAAATAAAAAAAACATATAGTAAAATATTTGACTTCTTTATTGGTCTATCACATGCAAAATTATTATGAGGAATTTCTGAAATATACTTGTACTTTCATCGACTCGAACGCCCATGAGTCATGCAACAACTTAGAAATAGATTCAAAACTATCGTTTTTAATTTAGTTTTGTAAAATCATCATAACGCATTTTATGATAATTAACACATTCAAATGCAAATTGAAGTCAATAGAAATCCCTTCAAATGTTGGCAGAAGCTTAAAAGACAATCAACAAATGCTGAACACTTTGAATGGAAGATACCCTATAAAACAATTGCAGATAGAGAATAACTTGTATATTATAAATTTATGGGGTTGAAGCTGTCTTCCAGGGTATCAAAAACCACATGGACCCATTTCGAATCGATTACAATGTGTTCTATTCACAGACAGGGGTTTAATGGCAAACGAACCACTGAATTTGTAGCCCCTTCGGTGCACTGGGAACTAACTGAATGCACTTTTGGTTGAACTGCTGGCAGACTGCACTGGCATATTTATTTGAATTTCATGCAAATTTCATTGGACTGAACTGCAGCTGCTCGGGGAGTCCGGAATTGAGTTGAGTTTTTTTTATATATACATATATATAAATATATATATATATATTTGTTTTTATCTGCCCTTCGTTGTGCGTGTTAATTTTCATTAAGAACATTCAGATAATAATTACAAAAGGAAGGCGCGTATTTTGTAAACAACAAACAGAAACTTCGGCTAACTAACCGCCCGCCAACAACATCATCAGCAACCGGTATACGGAGCACCGTTTACAGATACGGATACAGATACAGATACCGGGCATAGATACAGATACAAAATGCCGCAACTTGCAGGTTGAAAGCAAATACAAATACCAATATAACTAGCTCACACACACACCACACACACTCACACACACACACACATGTACATATGTGTGCTCAGCTAAAGGTGAGGCGAACCGTTTTAAAATTCTTTTTTTTCTTTCTCTTTAACTTCTACCTGCACCCATTTTTCGACTTCAGCGAAATATTTCGCGCTCCGAAACCGAAACTGAAATCGAAGCAGGGAAAAAACAATAACAATAACAACAACAACAACAACAACAACAGCAGCAGCAGCAACAACCTTGGCCTGAAGTTCTCTTCTCTCGCTGGCTTTCAGATCCAATTGCCGAGATGCAAACAAACAAATGTGGTAGAAAGGCCGCAAGTTGCTGGTAAGCACAGTGAGGCAAACCCATTGAAAATGTGCATTGCGCTTGCACCGTAAGAGTCAGTTCAAATCGCACTGTAACCACTGTACTTGGATAAATGATTACCGTTCCTCGTTTTGATTTATGTATTTTATGTGCAAAGTTGTCTTCTCAGTGTCGCTAAATCCGCCAGTCATTGCCCCGTTTTTTTTTTTTGGATTTTGCGAGGGGAGCGGGGCGCATTGCGCACATTCTTCACTTACCTTTTGTCCACTTCCGTTCGTCTTTCCTGTGAATGCATTCAGCGAAGAAAATAAAAATAAAATAAAAATAAAATAAAAATAAAATAAAAATCAAGACTGCACACACTTCCCATATCATACAACTGTTTACCAGGCACATACTTATATGCATCATTAATCTGTACATACATACACATGTATGTGTATGTGTGTATTACAATGTTCGTGCATTTATAGAAGTTTCCCAAATTTGTCGACTCACTGATAAAAGCAATATTTATCTACTTATTGCCAAGTACGTATCACCCGCAACACTTTCAATTTAATGGCTCTCAAAATTTATTTCGCTACTATTCATCATGTTTATCGAAAGATAAGAAGAAAAAACAACAAAAACTAATCACATTTTTTATAAGCCGCATTTTACGGTTCATACGGTGTAATTAGTTTGTTCGACTCTTGCGTATTTATTTGTTCTGATCAATCATTGGCTCATGTGTGCTCCAATTAACCCACTATTCCACAAATTTGTAAAATGAATATATTTGATTCTGTTTTTCTGAAAACATGAAAATTAAATATACATAATAGTAATATTCTCACATTTAGTGATCGCAAAAATTATTGACATGATTCAGCATTAATATATATTTGCAAAAAATAAAACAAATGATAATACATTATTCATTTCCTTCAAAAAAATGTTAATTATATAGATATGTGTAATTAGAGAGTTATTATAAATTCATAATTCTAGTGTTTTTGAAATAAAAATTAATTTTAAATTTTAATCTTCATTTAGTTGAGTTACCAAAGTCTAAAAAGATAAGGGACTCACAAATTGTAAAAAGCTTGGTATATATATTTTTCCAGTATTTATTCAGTATTTATAGCAATAAATACAATAATTTTGTTCTTTATACTATATTTACTAGAAACTATTCACATTTAACTGCTGTTCTGTCATTTCACTGATGATTGGTTGCGTGGCATTTGCACAAAATGCTGTCAGCAAATTTTGACTGGCTAACCGAAATGGGAATCGCAATTGTTTAGTATTAATATTATCCAGAGTCGAATGGTGCTAAAAAAGCGTTCCACGTGAAATCAATTAGCATATTAAGTGGAAATGGGCCTGCGGGCGGTTTGCGGCAGTTCGAACCGTTTGCCTCAGATGATGTAATGCATTTTATTTATTTCTATTTTGCAAACTTAAATTTGGCGAAGATGCGTTAATTTTGCCAAGGTTAGTTAATTATTATTACTATTTGGAGCAGTTCGTGAGGCCAGCTAGCAAGTTTAGGCAGCGTTTCAAATCGTTTTCGGTCCGTCTTCATGTGCGCTGTGGAAGCCACCACCAGCGCAGCAGGACGAGAGGCAATAATGGCAGCCCTTGTACAAAATCCCTCCAGCTGCTGCTCACCCTGTTCTCGCTTGCTCTCTCTCTTTCTCTCTCTTTCTCTCACTCTCTTTGGCCTGTTTTTGTGGATTGTGTGTAGACAGTTTGGAGATATTACTACGTTCCTACATGTATAGATAGAGAGAGGAAGAGAGAGCGAGCGAGAGAGAGTGAGAGTGAGAGAGAACGAGTGCTGCCATTGAGGCTGCAAAAAGGACAAATGCCACCACCAGAAATTGAAGCAGAAAAACACACAAAGAGGCAAACGCAGTCAATGAGTGTGTGTGTGTGTGTGTGTGCGAGACAGAGAGGCTGAGAGTGTGAGAGATGAGAGAGAGAGAGAGAGAGGCGAGGGTGTTAGGGCTGTTATGGGTATGAGGGGTGTTTAGGGAGTCAGTTGGCTTGCCTTTGTTTACGCAAGATTTGTTGCCATTACAAAACTTAATCCGGGGTCTCAGTTGCTGCCTACTGTCGAAAGGTTTTTGACTTTACTGGCTTGACTTTGGGCCCCGGGGCGCGCCTCCTTTTGTGCAGCTTAGGGGCGGCTTATTTAAGTTTAGTCCTAGACGATTAGTGCTAATGAATAACGCTAAAAAGTCATTAATTAATTGACTCGAATACGCTTTGCTTGCAGGATACAAACACATCAGCACCAACAACAACACCAACAACAACAACAACACACACAGCGTCAGATAGGATCTATTGTATTACAATGCCCAACGACCTTGCACAATGGCAATGATTTGTTCCATATTTCAGAGTCGTCCTGCTTCTGCTGCTGCTGCGGATGTCCTTCTCCTGTGCGTCTTCCATTATTCAGCAGTATTGCGAATACTAATGCTGAATCATCACTGACAAGACCAGCAACGAAGGGGTGGGGTGCGGCAACCCAGTGGCAAGTGGCGCACTGGGGCTTACAGAAGGCTTAGCCACATGGCGCCAACATCGTCGCCATCATCGTCTTCGTCGTCGTCGTCGTCGTCGTCGCCTGCCTAATCGACGCTGGCGTCTTTACAATGCAAACAAATTTGGCTGAGTGCAGCGATTGTAACTGGAATTGGCGGAGCTCAACAACTGAGAAATAACCTGATTGATTCGTGTCCCCAATAAACACACACACACACACATACAATATATACATTAAATCAAACTATCATTCATTAAATGTGATTTTCCTCTTATCGCAGGCGACGATAACTGTTCAGAAGTCTCCGCTGCCCTCGACTCGATATCGATATGAAGAAAGTGCTTTAATCCGTGCGCAATCAATTAGATACATGAAGCGCTAAGACATTCGACATTCGGCCGGGCTCTTATCTTATCGTTAACTTTAACAAATAGATTTTCGGGCCCGGCCACCTAATCTTGCGCCTCCACCTCGCCAGCACTGGGAACGAGTCGTCTTCAGTTGGTGCTTCGATATGCAGCTGAAGACAACACACGCCATGGAGTTGCTCTTCAAGGACGGCAAGGATTGTGGTCTTCGTGACTGGGGACTGGGCGCCACTGAGTCCTCGAAGCTGGCGACGTGTTCCAATATAATTACCCAACACACTTGTGAGCATTGTAATCATTTTTATGGGTCATTTCATAATTTGGCATCACGTGTGGCACGAAACACACAAATTACAGCCGCAACTCTATTCAAAATTGTGCCTCTAAATTACAACTTACATTTTACAGGTTTCACAACTTTTCAAGTGAATGTGTTCATATATGTACAATATATGTACTCTATATGCATATAGTGTTCTCACTTTGTTCCACGTCTACCCTGTAGATCCGAATTTGTTGTACACTAGTTTTAAGGACAAATTCGGTTCTAGAGAGGTTTGTGTGGCTCACTGCCCAGCGAAATGAATAGTGAATAGTGAATAGTGACTGACGAATAGTGAATAGTGTGATGGAATTGTACACATTCCATTATTTATAATAACAAATATGTGTAATATTGATATCTAATATATTATATGTTTATAGATAACTACCCACAATAATTTTAAACATAATATGAAATATTGTCAAGTTCACTATTGATGCTATAAATAACAAACATTTTGATACTGTTATCTTATGTAAAACCTCGGTATTAAATTTGTATATATCTTATCACATTTCACAAGCATGACTAATGTTGAGTCTATCGTCTATCTATATTAATTAAAAAATGTTGTGTTACGATTTTGGCTGCCTAACATTTATGAAGGTGTTTATTTGGTATTTACTATAAGAAAAGCTTGCTAAGTCTTTTTTGAATAGACTTTAATCTTGTTTTCTTTAGTAGATATCATCAATCAATACCAACTAAATGCATAAACTCAGCCCGAAATAGAAAATGTCCTTCAGTGTTGCATTGAAAACACATTTCAAATTTTGTCGAGCGACTGGTAGTTTTTAGCTCGATTGCTGACTTTAATTTATTCGCTGACATTTACATATAATATTTAGCATATAAATAGCCCCTTACGAGGCAGTTACAGGAGGCAAAGGAGTAGATGGAATGAGTATCCGTTTGAGTAGCCGTGCTTGGCATTTGGGTCAATCGTCTGCCGATTTTGTGGCCCGTTCGGAATTTGCTGAGCTTGTGCAAATGTCCGTGCACTTATTGCAATTTGCATATGCCGCCACTGAAGCCACATCCGCAGAGTGACTGGTACCAGTACCATCTGTCGTGGTCAGGCGACTGTCATCTTGGGAGTGGTCGACTCCAAGGCATAAGGCACACATTTTTCCACTCGCTGACTGTACATATTTTATTTGTCAAGTAATTTAGATACTGGAGGAGCTCGCTTTATTAACTGTAGATAGCAAACTTAACCGATGGGCCTCCATTGCTGTGACATCCAAATCGTTTATAATTATTTGATACTTGCCCTGATAAAATAATCTACTTGGCCACTTGGTGTGCTGACATTTTTTTGATAATGACCACAATAATTCATAAATTGTGTAATTCCTCTTTTCGATTTTTAAATAAAAACCATAACTTTTCACATAGCAACGATTCGAATAAATTTTGCAGTTGCGTGCTATCGATAATTAGTAATAGATCCATATCGCATGTTCTTATCTTCAATATGCTAATAACCTAATATTTTTATATTGCATTATTTTAATGATTATGTCAATTAGAATTTTTGATATATAAGTTTTGGGCTGTAGATTGTCACTTTCATTATTATTTGTTATACATCTTCGCTCTAATTGTATAATAAACAATTTTTTATATTCTAAAACGATGACTTGATAGTTACGCCCAGCAAATATTATCATAATAAATTTAACATGCAGTTAATTTGATAAACACGTCTATGATAATTGCTAATATACGAAAAGCGACTGCGCTTTCTACAATGGATTTTCTTATTTAAATTGGAGCATTTGCTATCTTATATATATATAATAAATGTGAGAAGTATATTAAAACTCGAGCTTATGCTCCTACTCATTGTTGCTCTTATATATATTATTAATTTCAATGTTTTTTTGTATTAAAATGTACAACAGTTAATATTAAAAAAAAAAATTAATAAATCATGTTATGTTAATTGAAATATTTATTGTATTAAAATGTATCATAGTTAATATATGAATATAATAATGTATAAATAAATAAAACAAATTAATTTTTTAAATATAAACGAAACTCGGCACTTTTGTTGAATAATATAGTTTTTCTGTTTGCCAAATGATGGGTGACTTGACCCAGGGAGAAATGACATACACATTTCCGAATAAAATCTTTGTTAATGTAAAATATATATAAAAATTTACCTAAGATATTTTTTACAGCACTTCAAATGATTTAATGCAGCTCTATGGACTATTTAACTAGTGACCGTTGTAATTTTGATAAGACAAACTAAATGTGTGGGTTAAGGAATCATTAAATATCTAACTTCCATTGGAAATTTTAAACCGTCTGCTTATAAAAATGTACGCCAAAATGCAGAATGGCAGACATGTGATGTTATTGTAAATATAAATGTTTATCAATAAAAATAAATATAAATTGAATAGTGAGATATGTTGACTATTTTTGTTTAAATACTGCATCTGGTGGAATTAATCGACTTAAATGTTATCTTAATTATCGATAAGAGAGATAGAGAGGGACAAATATATAACTCAGAGCAGTGCAGCTATTTCAACGTGCTTGGTTGTTGTCCAAAATGAGCCTTGTGGATAGTGTGGATCGTATTGCTACTGGCCAACAGATGGCGCCAGTAAATGTATTTTTTGTTCCAGCAGTAAATACAAATGTGGAACCCGTTTTTATAGCTTGAGTTTTCTTCCACAGAAATTGATATAAGATATATACATATTATTTGGTATTTTTCGCTTGAATTTTAATAAACAAAAATTTATGCATATAATCAAAATGATAAATTAGAATACCGACATTAATTTGCATATGAATATATGGTCAAATTATCTTGGCTTCATTTTAATGTAACGGCATATCTTAAATACAAGTTGAATTTAGCCGACAACTGTCGATGTCTTGGCAGACTGGGTGAATGACGTTAGCCATTTTGGCTGGCAGCAAACAACCAAAAGAAATGGAGTTGGGAGAGAAACAGTTGGTTGCTAGTGCGAACATCTTGAAAACCTGTCAGTCAAATTTGATGAAGGTTTCTTACGCATTTCGCCTTTTAAATGTTTTTTCGGCTCATTTCGTGCTGCTGTTGTTGTTGTTGCTGGTTGTTGTTGCTGGTTTTGTAGCCCATGCTGTCTGTTTTTGGGCCAACCTACGTTTCACGGGCTTAAGCGCATTTTAAAACGGCCAACGGACGCAACAGTAGGTAGAGCTGATGGCGGAATCATTTTTCTACTTTTAAGACGCAAAACTCGACACTTTAAACACCAAGTTCCACCCTCGGAAAAGACATGGCCGCAGCCCTATGCACTGTGTATCTTCTGCTGGACCATTTGACCCTCCAGTGGGGCATAGAGTGGAGGGTTGAGGTGTTGTTATTTTTACCCAAAATGGTCACTGCTGGCTTTCGGAATGCGAATGTGATTTGCGCTTTCAGTCCATTGTCGACATATGTCACGTCGTACACCCAACCCCATCCTTTCTCTCGACTCCCGACTCCCGACTCCCACTTGCGTCATCAACAATAACCCCAACTTCATCCCACATGACCAGCAATCGTTTGGGTCTTTGCGTGCTCTCAGCAACTGCTTAGGTGCTAATAACGAATGGACTTTGGTCAAAACTCAACTGGTGCTCAAATTAGTCAGCTCTGCATCCAGTTTAATTACTACCAACTTTGGTACATCAACACTTTGTCAAAGTGCCTGCTTCAACAAGGTGTGTGTGTGTGTGTGTGTGTTTATGTGGTGGGTGTGAGTCCCAATGCGTGTCGCACCCACAAGTTTTGGTCCTTCTTTTAATTGTCATTGTCATTGCCAGTGGAACGGGAGTGGATTGTGCAGGGGCAAGCCGTGTGGATGCCTCGTGTGAAATGGCCAATGATAATTACTTTGCCACTGTTCTTTTATTCATGAGCTGTGCTTGCCGGTAAGCGTTTGTTTTCCTTTAATGGATTCCATTTGATAAGTCAAAGTGCAGAGCGACGCAAGGGGTTGTCTTTGCCTTAAATAGAATTCCCCCTAATTACTTTAATGCCCGACTCAAGAGGCTATCGGAAGTAAATGAATTTTTCGATCGATTGTTCCCTGACTTCCACTTATATTAACCAAATTTCCTTCAATTCTATACCATATTTTACAACAATTCACATTTTCCTTCAATATCTTTTAATTCCTTGTACGTCTTAATATAAGTTATAAGTGCAGTAAGACGCCTCCCACACAATGAAGAATATAAGTTCACAATTTCAAACCAAGTTTAAGATGTACTCCCTCAATTTTAAAGCTGTCAAAGCTATGTTGCTAGCATTAAATCAAAAAGACAACTTAAAATTAATTATAAATTATAAATATTATAAATAATGTGTTAAACAGTTGTATAGACAATATGTCAGACAAGTACATCAATTTGCATATTTCCATTAAAACATTTTAAAACATTTTGTGTATTTCATTTGTCCACAATAAACATCTAAAATACGTTGAACAAAAAACCATAGGTAATCTTAAAGCAATTAATAATCTGAGCATTATTATTATTGGATTTATCTTATAAAAACCATTTGCAGATATTCGTCTTTTCACTTGACTTGCTCTTGTAGTTTGAAATACTCCCAGTTAGTTGAGCTTACTTTTACTTTTTAGAATAAGCTCACTCACATCTTTATAAAAGTCGCATGGCTTGGGAAAATCATAGGAATTACTTAAGGGAATGTGGATATCAAATGGAAACTTATTTGGTCAAACTCTACGCTGACAATGCACTCAAAACCCGAGGAAGGCATTGTTTTCTTTTGAAAACTTACTTTACTTTACGCAAAATTGGACTGGGTCGTTGGGTGTGTGTGTGTGTGTGTGTGTTGTTGTTGTTGTTGTGCAGTGCCTGCTGGCGCAGAAATGGAATGGAAAACGCTGGAGATGAAGCGGATTATGTGCCCAAGTGTAACTAAAGAGAATAAGGGCGAAAATCAACGAATCATTAATCAATCCTTTCATGATGTGACGCGGTGCGTGTCCTTTTATGTGTCAAAAAAGAAAAACCCCGAGGAAAAAAAAGTGGGGAAAACGAAAACACGCTCGCACTCACACTTTCAGTCGCTTTCAGCGAAGAAAGCGAAAAGCAACACTAAAATAAATATAAAAAAAGACAGAAACAAAGGAAAAAGAAAAAGAAAAGTATCTTTTTGCATGAGTTTGACAGACAGAGCGACAGATACGCAGGCAGGCGGTGTTAAGAGAGCGGGGAGGAAAGTGGATGAACTGGCGAGCGGGGATGAGAGACTCTCGCAGCAAGAGCAGGAGAATGAGGAGAAGGAGAAAGAGGCATAATGTAAGCGAGAAGTGTAAAAAATGGCGACAATATTTGCTGAAGGATGCTCCCATTTACATTTTGAGGCCTTGTTGATTAGCTGAGTGCGAGTGGAGCAAGCAGTTGCCAACCCCAACCACAAGACCCAACCCTCCCGAAACCCCAACCCCAACCCCAACCGCAGCTACCAAGCCACAGCATCTCAGCGGACAACGGCACACGCAAGTGACAGCGCAGGCGGTCGATAAGAAATGGAATTATGTGTGTTAGCAGCAAAGAAGGATGGGGAATGGGGAGTGGGGAGTGGGTGTGGGCAACTAGGAACCCGTCAGCCAAAACGTGGGCTGTCAACTTGCTGTCTGTCAACTTGGTGGCTTAAGGTGGCCCAACGAACCGGGTGGGCATGAGTTATTGTTGGCTGTGAATGCTGAGCTGTGCCGAGCTGAGCTGAGCTGTGCTGTGTGGAACTGAGCTGGGCAGATGCAACTGCAGAGATGCAAGATGTCTCGAGCTCACATATGTATGTATGTGTATCGTCTGAGCAATGCTTATCGCAGTGCTCGCTGCGTCTGTCTGTGTCCAGCGGGAAAGTCTTTCCCTCGCATCACGTGACCGAGCAAGAGATAGAAAAGTGACAGTTGCCAGTTGCACATAAGAAATGGTAAATCTGAAATCTAAACTCTGCCATCGGCCCACGGATATGCAGACATGCAGGCAGGCGGACGGACAGACATACGGCACAGTCGGAGTCGTAGTCGAAGTCGGAGTCGGAGTCGGAGACGGTGACGGTGACGGAGACCTACACCAATGCGTGAATATGGAGCAGATCATTAATTATGCGCAAGACGAGAAGACAACGGGCCAACTGCCTGGCTATGGGCCAGGCACAAGAGTTGGGCCCAACCGGCAAACAAACGTGCATTTTGAGAACGGAGGGCGAGCCGATTTATCTGACAGTGTTTGGTATTGAAAAGTTTTTGCTCTTCCTGTGGATTTCTTGAAAAGTGAAAGAAGTGCCCGCTAGCCACGTCTTTCTCCTCGCCGCTCTTCTCTCAGTCGATTCCCTCGAACAGATCATTTATTTTCCTCATTTCAAATTCTCGAATACTTATGATGCACACATGTAATTCTTCTTCTTATTTGTCTTAATGCAGGCGACATTTTCTCAAATGCACTTAGCCAAGCTAACACCTCCCAAGGCGAACTCAATTGAGAAGAAGACCAACAATTCGATTTGGTGTTTGTAATTGTAGCGATCATCGATAATTGACTTGTAGCATTGAAGAGATTTCCTCACAGATGACTTCATTTTTACGGCGAGTTTGCTTAAAAATGAAAATAAATGAAAAGATTGCCAGATTTCCAAAATCAATAGAGAATTTGAGTAACAGTAGGAAATAGTTGATAATCATAGATCCCATGATAAGTGAACATATAGAATACCTTTTCCATAAATAGTCAGACAATTTGCGATCATCATTAGTCGATGGGGTTATGCAAAGCTGAAGGGGACAGTTGAGAGGTGTAGTTTCAGTGAATTATTGAAATCGCGGGGCAATTTGTGTGGCTAGACTTTGTTGAAAGGTGCTTGAATTGATTCAATGGCAAGGTGCAAATTTCAGGTGAAAAAGTAAAAATCATGGCAAACGCTCAAGTTCATGACTTGTGGAAGCGCAAAAATGCAACTTGGCCAAAAAGCTATTAGTTGTTTTTTAAAGGCAAATGTGTGTCCATTAATTAAGTGGCAAGTTGCGGGACTTGGCTCGCATCATTATGACACCAGCGAACAGCAACAGCATCAGGCAAATTAATTGCTCAATTGTCGGCTTAATGATAATTACGGTGGCAAGTGCAACTAAGCAAACGGCTTACGCAACTGTGGCAGAGAAACAAGAGGCAACTACAATCTGGCCACGAAACGCAGCTGAAACTAAACTTGGCACCAGTTGTAGAGGGGTGGAGAAGGGGTGCCTATACAGAGAGGGAGCTGTGCACACATGCAGTCAATTAAATAAACATTTATTAGCCGAGCCACTGCACAAAGCTGTTAACAAAGCCATTTGGCCATTCAGGCCTCGATTCCCGTTCCCGTTCCCGATCCCATTTCCATTCCCGTTCTTGTTCTCGTTCACAGAGGTGTCTAGGCCCCAGATGTGAGAGTCCAGTTGGGCTTGTTGGCGGCACAGAAAAGCCATAATTGATGGTACTGGCAGGACACACACACACACTCGCACACACACACATATGAGAGTGCAGCTTGTCGCTGTTGGACAGGCTGGAGCCCACATGCAACTCGATTGGTCTCTAGCCTCTATCTGGGCTCTGTTGTTGATTTCACGCATGGAACTCAGTCGGCGGCCGCCGATGTGGAAGTCGGGCCAAATCGAAGAGGAAAAGACCAGACCCACTCACAGTTCCCAGTTGCCAGTTGCCAGTTGCCAGTTGCCAGTTGCCAGTTGCCAGTTGCCAGTTGCCAGTTGCCAGTTGCTAGTTGCCAGTTCCACTCGCAGTCGCAGTCGCTGTGTCCCATGTTTCGAGTCCCTCCCGGGCTATACATAGTAAATTCGAATTGAATTTTGGCGCTGCGTTCATTAATCATTATTTCAATCATGATCATGAAACAAATGTGCTCTTGGTGCTGATGGTTGTTGTTGTTTCTGTTGTTGTTGTTGTTGTTGCCAGCGTTCTTGTTGCCAGCGTTGGCTTTGTTTTGCGTCTTGTGAAATGTTGTGTCGAAGCGTATCGATACTCTTGCCCCGCCTCCTCCCATCGCCTCAGCTCAAACTGGACTCAAACACAGGCACACTGTGCTGGCTGTGATGTCGAAGTCGATGTCGATGGCGATGGCGATGGCGATGCGCTTCAAAGATTGATAATCTCTTGGATATCTTTAAATTTAATTAGTCACATTCATAACAGACCGCCAGCAAGCAGAATGCTGGGTGCTGTTCGGGAAACGGGCCGTACCGCATCGGATGCCATCCCAAATTACATGTTACAACAAACTGTGCGCGTCGCTCTTGGCCATGCTCCTCCTTCTCTTTCTCGTTCTGCCCGCTGCCCGCTGCCAGCATTCGCCATCTCTCTCTAGCACCGCATGGGTTGGCTGTGGCTTTAACTTCGGCTCTGGCTCGTTACAAGACAACACGACTTACCCTATTTAAGGGTAAGTCTGCTTTGAGACAGCATTGGTAGCATCTTGAAACTACTGATCGAATTAATCTCCATCTCAAGAATTTTAAATAATATCGTATCCTAGCTTGAATAGGAACAGAAAATATGCCACTTATGGGGAATAGTTTCTTTAAGCTTGTTAAGAATTAATAATGAAAATATTAAATATTATAATATTAAGATAATAATCATAATTATAATATTAATAATTATTTAATTTAGTTTGTCTATTTTCTTACACATTTTTCATCGAAATATACAACTTATGAAGAATATTTTCCTTAAGCTTGTTAAGAACTAGTACTAAATATAATAAATATTATATAAAATTAAAATTAAAATTAAAATAACACTCAAAATTCGTTTTTTAATCAATTACTCTATAAATGTTGTTTGCTTTCTTACACAATACTTTCATATTTACATTTTTCATCGGAATATATAACTTATGGAGAGTTTTTCTTTAAGCTTGTAAAAAACTAGTAGATATAATAAATATTAAAATAATAATCGAAAAGTACTTTTTATTGAATTTCTTTATAAATTTGTCTGTTTTCTTACACGTTACTTTCCCTTAATATTTTTCGCGAATTTTCATCGAAAGTCCATCTTCTGCTGCACATAAAAAAACAGGATTTTTTTTAGAGCATCCAAGCTTCGACGTGAAGAATTTCTGTTTTGTTGTAAGACTGGTAAGAAAACTAGTTGTTTTTTGTTTGTGTTTTGGATACCAAGTGGAGCTCCCGAGCCACGCACATGTGTGAGAAAGTTGGTTCTGTGGGGCTGTTGCTGTTGTTTTTGGTGTTGTTGTCGTTTATGTTACGTTTAGGTTCAATTTTTGAGGCCCTTCAATGAAAAATCGACGTTGTTACTAATTATGATTGACATAGACGTAATTGGAAATTTGAGCAGAGCTTTGGGCACGATTGGCATCAAGAAAAAAAAAAAAAAAATAGTAAAAAACAATGGAGTAGGGTTGGGAAGGTAGACATTCGGCATCGGCAGTCTTCAAAAGTTTCACTAAATTAAAGGGTTAGCTTAAATACCTAACTTACCCAACTTTCTTTGATGGATAAGCGCAAGAGGCGTGAGGCTCCCAAGTTCTCTTCGAGCTCAGCTTCAGGAGTTTGTGTTTGGTGTGAAAATGTAATAGAAAGTTTTGTAAATCAATAGGTTTTTAATTTCCATCAGAAACGCTGAGCATCGCAAGCTGTATTAAATTAAATTCCACTGCCAATGCATATTCAAAATGTCTTCAGTTACTAATTAGTATAAAGTATATTTGGTTGCTTAAAATATTTGTGTTTGAACTACAAAATGGAAAAAATTTAAAAAAGAATTGAGTAGATTTTTTTAAAATGGAGTGGATCCTCAAGAATGTTGTCATTGATTCTCATTCCTATTAAACTAAGAATAGACTCAGTATTCAAACGTGTATTGAAAACTAGCTTAGGAATGTAAAATGTTTTGAACATCATATGAAAGTTGGTGTAGTTCTTGTTGGAAGGCAAAAAGGTTAAATTGTTGAGATCATTAAACATAATTTTAACAGTTTCGTAAATTTCGGCTAATGTGAGGCAATTACGGACCCATCTTTCAAAACGTGCGCGCATTTAACATTTAACCAATTGGCGGCAAAGGTGACCCAAGTCGGAGTCAGAGCCAAAAACATAGTATTTTGGCCCCAAGCCATATGTGCAGTCGCAGCCTTCATTATGGCTGGTCTGTGTGTGTGCATGGGCTAAAATGAAATCAATCAGAGATAATCTGTCATGGATAATGGGTACCTGTGCCTTGTCCCACTCCAGTCGAGCTGGACAGCTACCTTTGCACCCCCGAGCGCTGTCTCAGCTCATTTAAGCCATTCGTGTAATTATTTTAAAACAGACGCAGTGTAAATTTTGGTTAAACACTCATCTCGCTCCCAATATGTGTCTGTACATGTATCTGTGCCTGGGTATCAGATTTGAGCATAATATGACAGCAAACAGTTGAGCCAGTTGATAAATGGAAAGAAACGTTTAACCCAATGGCAACCAAATGGATCGCATTTAATTGGTCTTCATGTGGAGCTTGCTACGTGGATTGGATGAACCGTTAGTCTGGCACTTGCCCAATTCGACCAGATTTCAAAACAAGTACGAAATTTCAATTTAAAGCCAATAAAAGTCACATTGAACATGCTGTTGCTCAAAGCTTTAATTGCGTTGCCATTGATTGACGCAGGCTGCTCGGTCAATCATTAATCACTCAGTCAATCATTTCAATGAGCCACGGCCTCCTTCAGAGTCCTCTCCTAAATGCTCCTAGCCGTCTCTTAAAATGGGAAATGCCTGCGATAAGGGAGATCCAGCTAATCAGCATTCAATTCCCACACTTGTCACCCAGCGCTCAATCTCACTTGTCAACATGTCGTTAACACGATTTCCATACCAAAAAGATTACTGCGAAGGGTGGCTGGCAATGGATTTCCAAAGTTAAAGGACTACTTAGCCAATATTGAATACTTTTATAAACTAAATTTTTGTGAACATAACTTTTCACAATTTTGCAAAAGTATGTTTAGTTACGAAAGCGACGAAGAATTCGAAATTTCTAGTTTCTCTGATATGTTAAGCTTTTAAGTCCAAGCTTAAATCGAACATAAGCCGATTTTTGATCGTACAAAACGGTCATCTCTTAATTGCACCTAAATGTATTTCAATCCAACCGATTTTATTGTTAATCAGACATTTTTTTATCATAGTATCAATCATTATTATTATCATTTTGTTAGGAATTTGGTAATTCATAAATCACATCACTTTGCCCCGAGATGTTATCTAAAAGCTGCTGGCTATCTTCAGTATTTATAATAATATTTAAATATTTTATGCTATCCAAATTAGACATTAAACAGGTAATTAGATAATTGGGCAACTCCCATTTCCATGATTTACGTATAAGAAGTGACTTTGAACGAGTTCTCAGGTTGCTTAATTTTATATAAAAATGTATTTGGTGGGTAGCTTAAGGGCAAGTGGGGTAAAATTAAAAAAATAAAAATAAAAATTAAAAGAAACAACAAAGAAAAGCAATACGAATGCGAACCCAAGACCAACAGTGTCTCACAACAGGGCACACATAATGTGCCCGGCATAGAACCATTAATCACATTTGCCTTGTGCAGCAAGTGAACTTCCTTTGCCGCCTGACAGTCGCAACTGATTGCTGGCTCTGAATTGGGATTTGGGACTCAAATGCTGGGCAAACAGCAGCCGAGGCACCCACTTTGCCTTCCTTCCTTGGCATTGGATCATCTCGTAGACAAAGCTCACTGTGAATCACCCACCACACACACCACACACACCACACACACCACCCGCCTGCCCTTTCATTGTTATACGTCTCTTGGCAACCGGTCAGCCTCACATCGTAGAGTGAACTCAAAAAACAACCAAACTTTAAGTGCAATGGAGCAAATGGAGAGACAAGACATTCTCAGGAGTTTGTCAACCAAAGAGATTTGAAATGTATTTTCACTTTTGTGTAAATTTGCATAAGTGACACTCACATTTCGAGAAATGCTTGAAATACAAGACAATTTCTATTTATTGAAGATTTTTAGTTAAATTTAAATATCGTATTGTATAGATTTATACATTTAATTTAAATATAAATATTGTATCAAGATCTATTAAGCAAAAACAAAAGAAATTATATTTATTTTTTCATTAAAATCACAGCTTTTTAATGTTACTTGTTTTAACTCGTAGGTCACATGTAAAAAATGTAAATGATTCAAATACAAACATACGTTACATATGTATGTAAATATTTACATATAGCTTTAAGCTAACACCAACAAGTCGAATAAACCACTAAACACAATCAGTTGAGTGCCACATAAATTTTAGTTCTGTACACTTAATTGTCCTAATGAACTTTTGATAGTCACCATCAAAATCGAATCAGTTGGAAGTCGATTAATTAGTATTCACTCACACCCACTCATTCACACACACACTCACAATAACTGGACTGGCACATATAGCACGTGTGTTTCAAATGGGATGAGTTCAATTATTCGGCAATTAGACGATCTCAGTCGCTCACCCACACAACCCACATGGAATGGTGGGCACATGGCAGAAGTGTGACTCCGATTTTAAACTGGAGATGATTAAAGAATTACAGAATCTCATTAGAGTGTTGCTGTTGGTAGTGTTTGGAAAGTGTCTAAATATTTGGCTGTACAGATATTAAAGCGTTTAATGTGCGACCTTCTTTATACACTGCATTATACAACAATCATTCTATCGATTTTCCATGTGTGTCCGCTTCATTTGAATATTTGCCAGTCATGCTCATCATTTCATCAACATTTTCAGCAACAATACAAATCACGGTAGTAATGATAACAACAACAACAACATCAACAACAACAACACCGGCGACAACAATAAACAGCAGCAGCAGCAGCATCCCCTCCCCATGAAATGCTGACCACAATAAATATGAAGCATTGCGCCAAGTGCGGTGATATTCATTCAACATTCAATGGCAATGGCCAAATATTGCAAGTCAGCCGGGACCTTTCGAACTGCATACAAACATACATTGATTTGTGTGTATGTGTGTATGTATGAAGAATCTGAACTCGGTAGCCATATCAGAGTCGCTGGCGACGATCGATACGAGTGTAGTTGGTGTAGTCGATGAGAATTCGCTGCATCCGTTTGTAGGTTCTGGTTAAAATAAATGGTCTGCTCTGCCATATTCGCATGCGGGATCGATGAAAGACATAGTGAAAAGTGGGCGGTGCTTGTTGGCCACGCACGACGCGACTGTCGACGATGAGGGCAGTTTTTTCTTCTCGATTTTGAGCGTGCGCCATGGCCGAAGACCAAAAACTAACACTCACACTCGCACTCACACTCGCACTCACACTTACACTCACTCTCGCTCAGACAACAACAGACTTTTCGTTGATTGTGATGCCGCCAAGAGCATACAGTCAGTTCCTGTACATTAGGTACAGCCGAGTTTTATAGTAGACTCCCTCGAATATTAATGTGTAGGGTATTTAATAGAAAATAAATAAAAAAAAATGTAAAACTGAAAATACTTTTGTACAAAAAATCGACTCAGAATTCATAGGATCACTAAAATTATTGAAATGTTTTTAAATAGAATCAAACGAATAGGAGTCGTATATAAGTATATATAAGAATTTAAAAAAAAAATGAATAATGAATAATTTTAAAAAAGTTAGAAAACATTTTCATTATTGATAACTATATTAAAAAATACGTAAGCTCAAATGTACAACACTGGAAAAAAAAAACTGTTGAATGCAAGTGTTTTGTTCTGAAACCTATTGGCATCAAAATCATTTTCATAGATCTCATTAAAGACTTTATAAGTGCTATTGTTGGAAAATTAAATTTTTCATCCAATTGCTTTCAAATACTATTTCACACTGGTAACGATTATGGAATAATTAGCCCAAAAGGGAAAATAAATTGGTACCAATATGTAAATAATTTAAAAATAAAGAAAATGTTAATGTTATTTAATATTATTAACACATTTTGTTGAAAGCCTATTCGAATTGCAGGCATGCTCAATAATTTGGCCGCGCCTGTAGAACGAGCAATGCGAGCAGCAGCAGCGACGAATGGGTGTGACTAAAAGTGGTGGCATCTCGCTTGCTCGATGCGTGCCGCACTCTTCACACTGCCGCTGTGCCTGGTGGTTGAAAATGGCGTGCAGCCATGGCCACAAAGTTCTCACTGCGTGTGGGCTGTCCTTTGTGCGGCGTTGTTGTTGCTTCTCTTTGTGGCAAAAGCAAAAACAAAACCAGTAAATCGAGTTTCGAAACTCAAGCGTCGACGTCATCGCTGGCTGTCAATGGCAATGGCGATTTCCACGCTGCGTTTCGGAGCGAAGCGACACACACACACAGAGAGTGAGAGCGAGAAAGAGAAAGAGACAGAGAGAGAGAGAGAGATAGAGCTGGAGAGGGAGAGGGAGAAGGAGAGTAGGCGAAAAGCAGTCAAAAGCAATTGCGAACAAGGAAAACAGAAAACAGGTTCGTTTGCGCTCAGAGCATTCGTTCGTATTCATAACAAAAGAACGGCTCGAATTGAACGGTTCGCATTCGCACTCGTGAATCAGACGCGTCGTTTTTTTTCAAATATTTGAATGTTTTCTGAACGTCGCTGTAAAATTGTTTGGCATTTTTGTTGCTTACGCCACTTGTTTTCAACGTTTTCCACGCGCCGGTTGCGCGGCGTTCGCGCTGTGTTCAATAAACAAATAAATCTCCTGCAACAAAATATTCATATTAATATTAATAATAATAATAATAATAATGCTGGCCACAATCCACACAAAAAAGTGATCGAATAGTGCAAAAGTGAGTGCCAATAAGTGTATACTTAATTGAAATATGTGCTCTGAGTGTAGGAGTCGCAGAGCCAGAGCATAGCACAAGTTTTTAGTAATCCACGATAGCAATACAGAAACTACGATGAGCTCATTCCTCATGGGTTACCCACATGCGCCGCATCACGTCCAGAGCCCCATGTCCATGGGCAATGGCTTGGATCCGAAGTTCCCGCCGGTTGCCGATGACTATCACCACTACAATGGCCACTACTCCATGACTGCCTCCACGGGGCACATGGGTGGCGTTGGTGTCGGCGTTGGCGGTGGCGCAGTCAGCGGTGGTGGTGTTGGTGGGGGTGTTGGTGGCCCTGGCATGTCTGGTCACCCGCACGCCACGCATCCGGCGGAAATGGTCAATGATTATATGGCCGCTGCTGCACACCACCACAATCACAGTCACAACCATAACCCGCTCCCGCACTCGCACTCGCACCACCATAGCAATAGTGCACTCTCTGGCCACCATCATCAGAACGGCGGCTACACAACAAACTATGCCACAACGCCGCCAACTCATCATCCACATCCACATCCGCATCAGAGCCTGGGCTATTATGGCCATCATGCGGCGGCGGCGGCAGCGGCTGCCGTGCACCACGCTCCCGAGTATATATCCGCCGGAGTGGTGCACTCGGAGACTGGTTACGGCCCACCGCCGTCGGTGAATGTGGCCAATGTGCCGAGCAGCGGCGCAAACAGCTCGAATGGATACTACGGCGGTTACTATGGCACCACTAACGGCAGCGTCGGCAGCACCCACTCCCAAGGCCACTCGCCACTCTCCTCACAGATTATGGACCTGCCACTGCAATGCTCCTCAACGGAGCCACCAACAAACACCTCACTGGGCCTGCAGGAACTAGGTAAGTTTCCCGCACCAATCGATTCTTTATCATACAACACCCATCTATCCCCTGAAATTAGAAAATAATTTCAAAATATTACAATTAGGGCTGAAATGGATCATTTGTAATACATGGATTATAATTCGTATTAAGCACTTTTAAACGAATTTTTGTTCACTAATTGAGCCGATAGAAATCGATAATTGGTCAAACTCTTCGAATTTCTAAAAATATACATTTTCGGATTTATCATTTGAATTACAAGAATAATTGATGACAGTTTTACCTAGATTTAAAATAACTCATTATTTTTTAATGTATTCCAATCGTAAATATTGTCGATGTCTGAAGTTTAACAGACCTATTAAAATAATAATGTTGTTTTTAAATCTATTTTTAAATACTTAAATGGCTTGAGTTAAAATTGGATGAACATTTTAAATGCTTTTCTAATAATAGTTAAAAGTTGGCTGTTATTATTTGAAATCAAATACATTAAAATCTAAAGTTTTATTTAGAACAAAACATTTATTATGTAATCCATTTCTTACATTAATTTATAAATGTTTTGCAAATATATTCATTGCATTATCTTTATACAATCAATAAATTGCATATAATTTGTAATGTTTATACATAATTATTAATGACATTTACCTTTATTACATATATAAAAATACCAATATTATCTGTTTTATTACACATATAACTGTAAACTTTACTGCAGGCTTAAAACTAGAGAAGCGCCTTGAAGAAGCCGCTCCAACTGGCCAGCAACTGCAAGAAGTTCTACACTGTGATGATATGGGATCAGAAAATGTAAATACAAGCAATAGTTTAGTTATTGGATAGAAAAGAATAATGTAAAATGAATGTCACCTGTGCAGGATATGTCTGAGGAGGATCGCCTTATGCTCGATCGATCTCCAGACGAGTTGGCGTCCAACGATAATGATGACGATCTGGGTGATTCAGACAGTGAAGATGATCTGATGGCTGAGACGACCGACGGGGAGCGCATCATTTACCCTTGGATGAAGAAGATTCATGTAGCGGGCGTTGGTAAGTACAGATGCCACAGATACCTACATAGAGATGCACCCACAAAACAGTGTGCCCCATTTCCGTATGCTAATTAAATTAGTTAGCTGCCAACACCCACGTGATCCACTGACAGACATCGTAATGCTCGACTTTGGCAAAAAAAAAAGAAAAAAACAGAAGAAAACTAAAAGATACAAAACAAAAACTCTGCTCTCTGCTCATTAATCAAAATCAAGAATGGCGCGCCTTCTGCTGAGGGCAAAAATGTATATGGCGACATATTCATATATGACTACTACTATATATGTACAATATACAAACATGTGTATCTGCATGCAACTGCCACTCGACCTATTCAGTGCTCTTTCAACACTTGGAGTGTCTTTAAGTGGATTTGTCAAACCGTAAACTGTGCAGGCAACAATTGTGTTACTTAAAATATATTTTGTATAGGTAAAAATAGATTTATGAATAAGTGAATGAAATTCCGTAAATTACTTAATAGTTGTTCTTAATAGGATGAAAATATTAAATATTTATTTAACAAATACATATTGAATCGATCTGAGCAAGAACCCTTTAATTAATTATTTCAAACTTGCTATTGTGTCAATTCCACCCGAAAAAAGAAAAAGGAAAAACTAAGAAAAAAATGATATAAATGCAATATGATTATTTTGAAAACTATTCCTCGAAAATCTTACAGCTTTGTGTTAATTGAATAATTTTTTTCAAATGTTCAAAAGCTTCTGTAGGCAAATTTATTTTGTTTCGATCAAATTGGAGTTATAACGTAATGAATGAAATTGATTAAAATATTGAACAATATTTCTTAATATAAATGAAATATCAAGGTGTATTAAGGTGTTTAATCGCTCCTCAAAAAACACATTGAATTATTATATATTTGGCATTGCTCTTAAGGTTCTTGTGTTTTAGCCTCCTGACTAACGAGAAACTAAATATCAGAATTTATAGGAGAAATATGAATATTTTGAAAGACTATTTCTAGAAATTCGTTAAGCGTTGCTTTAACTATTGCTAGATAAGAGTTTCGGTGGGCAAAGCTTGATTTTCGAAATTCCGAGTATATTCAAAATCTTTTAAATATTTTCACACCACACGGCTCAGGTCGAATGTGGACTGCAAAAACAGGTTTCCATTCACTGCACGATGAGCGGTTGAACTTAGCTACCAATACCATAACGAATGTATTCCTATGTGTGTGTGTGTGTGTGTGTGTGTGTGTGTGTGTGTGCGATCGAATTCGAATGTTTAGCTTCGATGAAGAATAATTACCATTAATTGTCGCGACGGAACATTAACGTTAAACCCTAAAACCATATTCATTGAGGCATGTGTTGAGTGCCACTATCAAAAAGCGTTGCGACGTTTGTCAGCGCTTATTGTTTTAATTCTACCAAAATTGACTGCCGCATGTGGCCGAAACGACAAACTGGATTGGGCCCCGAGGCACCGACAACTGAACAGCTGACAATGGTCTGACAGGTTCAGGTGGCGAGTGCATAATAATAATCATAATCATAATCATAAACATAATCATAGGCCCGACTGCATAACTCTGGGGATGGGTTCTAGGCCAGCGACTCTCTTGGCTGATAAATGGTTTTTTAATTTGCCTATCTATGAGTGCGTCTATATTTGCCAGGTGTGAGATACTTGCTTAGTCGAAGCGACTATGTCTGTATTCAGCTCTGTGATGCACTCCAATTAAACATAACCTTGACCCTAATGGGCAATTATATCATTAGATTTCGCCATGCGACTTCAGTGCCACTCCAGAGACACAGGGAGACTGAGACAATGTCGGGGGGATTAGCTATGCTGATGAGCATCAAATCGAAGTAGTTCGACTGACAGACAGACAACCAGACAGACAGAGAGGCAAAGAGAGACGACAGAGTCGAGATCGCTCAGGGGCACAACACAAAACTCCGACTGAGTGACGGATGGTCCGTGTCATTTGATGTTAATGTTGTGACATTTATCATGAGCGCACGACTACGAAAACAAGACGAAACTTGATTATCGCCAGTGCATCATCTCTCGTTATGCCGGAATGTGGCTGTCCCCAGCCCCAGCCACATCCACAGCCCCATCCCCAGACTCGGTTCTCCGTTCGAGTGCCGTGTTCTCGGTTCAATATTGCTGCCTGTTGAGACGGTGCCACTTTGCTGCTGTTGTTGCTTGTTGTTCTTGTTGTTCTCAGCTCTTTTACAAATGACTTACACTCGGTTAGCACTCGGCTAGGCCCAAAATGCTGCATGGCTTGGCGTGCGTATCAGGTGGCGTGTGGTCCGAGAACTGACCCATTCAATTTGTATAATTCGTCTTTACCCAACGAAACCAACAACAACAACAACAACAACAATAGCAACAATCAAAACAACAATAATAACAGCTTAAGGCACAGCTATAATTTGACAAAGTTTAAGTATTTAGGGAACAATTTGGCATTTATACAATTTGCCTAATCGCTGCAAAATGTTGACAAGATTATAAAATAACGACACCTGTCAACAATTATATTAAAGCCTTGATTTTTCTTAAATATAATTAAGAATACAGCAATTTCAAGCAATTCTGAGATTAATGTATTTACTATGTAGATGAACAAGTATCAGAGCTGTGTCGATGTTTGGTATGATAAATTATTCAGTCGAAATCCGTAATATATAATACTAAATATATAATTATTATCCTTTTTAAAATTGCTAAAAGCTACCCCAAGTTTGTTGCTCAATAATGTAATATTAAAAGTTCCAAGCACTCAATTAAATATTTGTTATATTAATTATTAGTTAGACATTTTTGTAAGTCTAATACTCAAACGTTCTCAAGTTGCTAATTGTAATCGCCAATTGTATATTCATACGAATTGAATGTATTCATAAAAGTGCAAAATATTGATTTCATGCACGAAAGCTTTAAGACTCTGGTAACCCGTACTCGTATTAAGAGACCGTGCAGATGATCACCGAGTTCACGTTCCACATAACATTCAATAACATTCAACAACGGCATCACACACTCATACCCATACTCATACTCATACTCACACTCGTACCCACACTCATACGCATTCATTTTTATGCTCATAGTAAGCGCACTGAAAACGTGGTCAGCCTTGTAACTGAATTTCAATGGCAAGTCCACGATTAAGTTTCCAATGTGCCGCAGAGGCCAGGCTCACGGCTGGCAGTCACAGTTACCCGATGACTTGCGAAAAACCTCATCAGCATCTCACCTCCGTTGAGGCGGCAAAAAAGTGCAAGCCCAGTCACAAACCCAGACCCAGACCCAGACCCAGACCCACTCACAGACCCAGACTCGGAGCGAGGCCCAGATGCGACAGAGATGCTGTAAACGTTAACCCAACTGAAACTGAGCAGCATTTGCGAAATGTGACGAGACCAAGAGAGAGAAAGACAGACAGAGATAGAGAGAGAGAGAGAGAGAGGGAGAGAGGGAGAGGGAGAGAGGCTCAGAGCACAGACCCCAGCGGCGGCCCAAGCCTCGGGCATGACAATGATGAAAATGACGCAGTAAAAATTAAGAAGTTCGCCTTTTATGACAGATGAGGCACGAACAGCTGAGGCTGCCACGCCATCTGGATCTCTATATATGTGTCGGTGTCGGTGTCGGTATCGCTATCTGTATGTAACTCTGGCGAACAAAGCGTAATTAGCGTCCCAATGGAAAACAAAAATCACAAAAATGTGAATGGAGCCCAGAATTGACAGAGTATTCGAGTTTCGCAGCCTCTGCTCAATTTGCGCCAATAAAACTCTGAAGCTCTCAACTTGCGCGGAATTATTGAAATTGGCGTTAATTAGCGACGCTTTTATTGGTGCCTTGTGGCATCGAGAACACTTTTATTTCCACTCGGCATAAGTCAAGATTCTCAGTCGCAACTTCGTGGGGCTTTAATTTTGTACCCCGAACCAATTGGAAATGTTTAAAAAGGGTATAATAAAGGTGTGCAGAAGTATGTATCAGACAGAAAGATTATATGTATTATTGATTGGCATTTACAGACAAGGAGAATCAGTCAATCTGTCTGTAATAATCGGATATTTCATGAGGTACCTAATATCAACAAGAATTTATTATTGAAATTTTAAGCATAAATCTTTCTCTCTATAGGAAAATCTTTAATTTATAATAACCAAATTACAAAGCGGTAGGCGAAAGCTTTTTCTGTGTCTAGTATACCGTATATATGGGCTCAGAGTATCTCCTAGTCGAGCACTCTCGACTACAATAGTCTTAGTTGTTTTTCTTTCAGTTATTTGTATTTTAGACAAACGAAACTTGTGTTCAAGGTCGTGTCTATTGTTAAAGTCTTTAAAGTCGTGAGCTTCTTAACTTGTTACTGTTTGTCTTTCGGCTTTTGGCCATAGCTTTTTCATAGTAATATTTGCAAGCTTGCTTTTGTAGCTACAAAAGAAAAAAAACTCTTAAAATGGCTTCGATAGTTGCTTTAAGACAGATTCAGTTTCGCTGAGTAGCAACTTTTGGTCATTAGGTTCGCTTCTGGTTGTAGAGCTATGGAAAGTGAAAATCCATTCAGAATGCGTTGCGATTGCTATTGTTATTAGCGGTAGAATGAATACAGTTACTACCTATTTAAGACCATTTATTTGCCAATTATACTTGCGCTGCTAACAGAATGAGGTCATTGTTCAATGAAACCAAAAGTTGCTTTCATAAAGCATACCTTAAATTCTGACAATCCCTTTAAAATATAATATTTCAATTGTGTTCATAACGAATAGGAAAGTTATACATTTAAATGGGGTTTCGATGGTTAAATCAGTTTCTAAATGTCTGTTGATTTTAGAGAATTTCTTAAACCAGAAATATTACCCGTCAGTCATCAAAAACCAAATTTGAATAAATTGTATTTTGGGCGACATCAATCATCAATGATGGCTTGCCAAATATGTTTTTAGTGAGCTAAAAAACAAAACGTCGTTTATTAAAATTTGCAATTAAATTGATTGAGTACCTTTTCGGTTCAGAATTCGATGAGAATTGTTTGTTTTGATTAACATGCAGTTCGTGTATAAGCAAATATTCTGAATGCAACGACAATGTGGTTAAATTGCTGCTGGCAAATTAACAAATCGAGTTGTGCTAAAGTCTCTTTCCCAGCTACAAGTTCAATTGCTGCGGGTGCTTCAGTTTGTATCTTTGAATGTATCTTATTATGAGTTACATATGTGTATGTGTGTACAATTGTTTTGTAAGTACATGGGATTTGTGGTACGCATGCTAGGGGCTCTGTTTTTGAGGCTATGTGTGTGTGTGTGTGTGTGTAAGTAGCATGAGCTCATGTTTATTTTTATTTGCCTGCCACAAATTGCAAGTCACTTGACAAGCTGCTGATGCAGCTCCCGCTGTTGTTGAAATGCTGATGTTGACTTGCCTTTTTCCATGAGCTCATGAGCAAGCACACACTAAAAAAAAAACTTACCCACTCACTCGCACACACACACACACACACACACACATAGAGTTGCCAACAATTCACAGTTGTTGGCAACATCAATGTTTGTCGAAAAACCTGAAACCCAATTCAACTTAGAACTTGGCAATAGCCGCTGGCCAATGCGACGTATGCGCAATATGCGGCTTGCATTCATTAAAGCCAAGATGCACTTAAACACTGTTTGCATAACCGAAAAAACACAGCAACAACTCAAAAATAAGTATATTTCATATTAATTTGTTGTCATTTGTTAAATTTAACGTTGAGTGCACATGAAATGCGATTTCCCCACATTGTTTCTAATAAATAAAGCGCCAGATAAAACACAGTTTTTTTGTTCGTTTTTCGGGAACGAGTTTTGCGTTTGATGAATGAGCAGCGAAATCAAAGTTGACAGACGTAAAAATTATTTCTTTGCTTGTTTGGCACGAGTCAAATTTCTCAATAGCAGGTCGTGCCCCGGCCACGTTTCCAAATATTTACACACTCTCGCACTATCGCAGCAATTAATCAAGTGGCTCATTGGGAGCAGTTGCCCAGAGACTGCCAATGAATGGGATCGCATCGAGTCAAAGCCCGGAAGTTGCCCGATGACCACACCTCAAATGCCGCCGTTGCTGCCGATCACTTCTCTGGATTAAACTGATATCGAGCTTCGAACATCGGGCATCGGGCTATTGCCTGGCATTGAATATGAAGAGTTAACCCACAAATGGAGCCGCCACCGGCAAAAAAGATTATGATTATTAAGTAACGTCTGACATAGTTTTCTTGTTTATTCCATCTTTCTCTCTCTCTCTCTCTCTCTGAATATATCTCTCTCTCTGAATATATCTCTCTCTCTGTCTGCTTTGGATACACGTTGCTCGGCTACGCGTCAGCGCTATGAATGAAACTGTAGAGTCACAAATGCATGATAAATCATATGATGGGACAAACATGCCGACAGCCGTCCATGAGGCAGGGCCAATTATGCCCAACACATGATATACATATACAGTATCACACACAAAAAGAGACAGACAGACAGAGAGAGAGAGAGAGAGAGAGAGAGAGAGAGAGAGGGTGATAATAATCTACCTACGCACTAACATGTTTAAGAGTCGCCGCCAATTCCCCAGAGAGCGCCAATTTTCAAAACAACAAAATACAGAGAACAGAAAACAACACACAGTTCGCTGTTTAGCAGTTTCATGCTACGTTCCTGCAACACAGTCCGCAACCCCTCGCAACCAACCGTTGCTGCTTGTTGCGGCAACTGCTTGTGCAGTCTTGATTTCCTTGGCCTTGTATGATTTGGCATTTTCATAAATTGGCTGCCAGGCAATTGCAATTGGCACTCTTTTTGGCTACGCGCTCCTCACGATGACGCTGCACTTTGCGCCGGCGAGACTTTGACTTGGAACTGAGACCGGGGCACAACTTGAAGGCCTCTTCCTGGACATGGACACAACGAATCTTCAACTCCCCCGCTCTCCCTCTCTCTCTATCTCTGTATCTGAATTGTTGAAATGAAATGATACGCACTTATTAAAAACGAATTAACGCAGCTTGCTGCCAACGTTAACGTCAACGTCAACGCCAACGTCAACGGCAACGCCGACGCAGCAGCTGACGTCGCGTCATTGCCGTCAATGGTTTCATTTTCATTTTCATTTGTATTGTTCCTTTTCTGCTCGTTTTTTACTCGTGTTTCTTGTTCCTTTGGGGCTTTGTAATTGATATTGTTTAATTTTTTGTTATGTTTTTGTTGAGGTATTGTTGCTGATGTTTTTATTGCCTTTTTCTTTAACAAATCAATAACATTTGAATGCAAGCTTCTTTAAGGGTTGAGGTGCACAGAGATGACGTGTGGGCTAAGGAATTTTAGAAGAATTCTTGCAATTTTGGATATGTTTCTTAAGTTAATTAATGCAAATAAAAAGATTTAAGAGTTTTTGAAGGGTCTTAAAACTCTTTTAATTTTAATTGATACTGTTTAATTAATTAATTTTTTTTATTTTGTTGGGGTATTGTTGTTGATGTTTTTATTACCTTTTTCTTTAACAAATCAATAACATTTGAATGCAAGCTTCTTTAAGGGTTAAGGTGCACAGAGATGACGTGTTTGTTAAATTATTTTAATTTTTAAAATGTTTCTAAAGTAATGAAAATTAAAAAGACTTAATTGTGTTTTTCAAGTGTCTGCTTAACTTTCTTTAAGCTCGTACAAGGCTTATAACAATATCACAATCGATTTAATAAACATTCTTTAAATCGTTATTACTTACCAACCCGTTAGCTAAAGTGTAGTTATTGAATTTAATGCAAAAAATATTTATAACTGTATGTCAATTTACAAATCAAAGACTACATTTAAGAAATGGAGTGTTAAACTTATCCGCAGCTCTTTAAGGCCTACTCCCCATTGACTCATAGATTTGTAGAGAGATGCAGAGAAAGACAGAGAGAGAATGCGAAACCCTTTCCCGTCCCCCCCTCCGCAGCATGTTTTTTATTCCCCATGCGGCTGTCAGCGGGGCCAGTGGACAACATCATTAATCTAGTGGCTGGGAAACAGCAGCGCAGCAGTTGGGATTGAAATATTTATATCAAATCGAAAGCTGTCTGTCACAGTGCAATGAAATTTTTATAAATTACAACTTGATGTGCTCCGGATATGATTGGTCAAGGAACCAAGGCAGCAGGACCCGGCAGCAGTGGCAAGTGTTGCTGTTTGGAATGGAAACATCAACTCCAAACCCAAACTCGATGGCATTGCAAACTGGCCAAATTGAAATTGATGGTGCGAATATAAATTTGATGAGCTGTCTGTTCGCTCTATTTGATCAAAGTGTAGTCCCGATGGCAATTGGAGATTCCAGGCAGGCAGCAGGCAGCAGGTGTGGCGTATAAAAAAACGGAACAGGAAAAGGATACACTCACTGCGGTGAAGAGGGGGGAGGGTAGCGTAGCTGCCGGGAAATGTTTAATTTCGAGGAAAAACTAAAGGCGAACGCGTAATGTTGTCCCTTTTCCAAGTAGCGCCTGTGTCCGTCTCCGACTCCGAGTTCGCGTCCGCGACCGATAGGCAGACGGACGGGCAGTTGTTCCATTTGATTTTGATTAATTATCCTGTTTCTCAACTGAGCCAAAACTGGCGCTGTGTAAGTGCAGCTCTTTCATCTGCCCGCTGCTTCTTCTTCTTCATCTTCTTCTTGCTCATCTTGCTGTGCGTGTGTTTTTTTGAAGCTACCCTTCTGGATGCAGCCCTGGGGTTCAAGGTGTTGTCAAAAGTTTTTGGCGCGCTTTTTGGGGTTGTCAACTTATCTGGCGAGATTTATTGAGCCTCCTTCTGCCATCCATCCGACTATTATGAATCTCAATTTGAAGTGTATTAATTGTGGCGCGTTGCGACTTAATCGGCGTGCCTCAGCTCGGAGCATTGCCCCGCCCCCAGCCCCCAGCCACGTCCCCGCCTCAGCATCAGCCTCAGTCCCATGCCCCATGCCCCATACCCCATGCCCATGCCTCTTATTGCCAATCATTAATTATGCATCTTCTTATATACTCACTATCGGTGGCTGTCTCTCTACTTGCAGCGAACGGCTCGTACCAGCCGGGCATGGAGCCGAAACGCCAACGTACCGCCTACACACGCCACCAGATACTCGAGCTGGAGAAGGAGTTCCATTACAATCGCTACCTGACCCGACGGCGGCGCATCGAAATTGCGCACACGCTGGTGCTGTCGGAGCGCCAGATCAAGATCTGGTTCCAGAACCGACGCATGAAGTGGAAGAAGGACAACAAGCTGCCCAACACGAAGAATGTGCGCAAGAAAACGGTCGATGCCAATGGCAATCCAACACCAGTAGCCAAGAAGACCACAAAGCGCACCAGTGCCAAAAAGCAGGCCCAACAACAGCAGCAACAGCAACAACAGCAGCAGCAGCAGCAGCAACAACAGCAGCAACAGCAACAAACTCCAGTGATGAATGAGGTGAGTGTTGTTGCATGCATGCGCTGTGCAACAATCAACAGCGAATCAAGTCACTTAAAGCACAAATGCATTAGCTGAAACCAAAACTTGAAATATTTCTCAGAAATAGGTACAAGTAATCCAATTTAAGCAAGTAAGAGTGATGTAGTCGACTACGATATACCCTGAACCCAGCAGTTAAATATATTCCAGATTTATTGGCATATATCTCTATTTAACATGTCTTACACCCAAATGTGAGCAGGTCTGCAAAGGCACTCACCAACGTATTTATTTACAAGCCCAAACTGACCCGAACTGACCCTATTGACCCTCGCTTCGATTATCATGTCATCTCTTTCCCACTCGCATATTTATACATGCAGAATATGAGAATATCTTTTCGACTATAACTTGGGTGTTTCTTATCCGCTCTTGATGATAGTTGATTCTGAATAAATGAGATGGTTCTGCCTTAAGAAATTCTTAAGCATTTATTGCTATTGGAATTCGAAATGTATTGATATTCGAGAAACGGAGGCAGTTATCGATAAGATAAAGTAAACTTGACCTACGCCGGGTATATGAGTACCTATATTCCAAATAGGTTATATTTCTCTAGCTGTTATATTCTGTGGGATCAGCGTGTTTATACAGACGGAAGGACAGATGGACATGGCTATATCTAGTCGGCTGTTCATCCTGATCAAGAATATATATATTCTTTATGGGGTCGGAGATGCTTTCTTCTGCCTGTTGCATACATTTGCACAAAACCGTTTTAGACCTTTTTCGCATTTTTAATGGGTTCATGTTATAAAGATGTAGACATAGAAAGAGAGAGTGTGAAACTGAGATAGCAAATGTTAAAACAGAATTGGAATTCCCAAGTGTGTTTTTTGCTTAATCCAAAATAAATAGAGGACAATCTAACTACAAACCACCTAAATTAAAGCACAATTGGCTTATGTTGAACACTGAATTCGGTAAATTTTTACCAAGTACCGCTTTCAGCACAAGCCAATTGATTTAAGAGAGAGAAGAGAGAGAGAGAAACAGTTAGGGAATGTTTGTTGGAGGAGAAGAAAGAAAGAGGATTGCCCAAATCTGTTGTAGACTTAATCTAATCGCAAAAAACATCTAGCAGTCTAAATATACACTTTTCCACCCCACCCAAATAACTTGGAGTCGAACTAAAAAATGTGAAAAACTATGGGCTAAAACTATCCAGCAAGCTACATTGCAAAGATAAATTGAATATTTGTAAATTTAATTTCGTTTTTATGAATAGATAAGAATAAAGATTATTAGCAATTCATTATCGGACGCAGATTTATGTTAAACACCTGCTGCAAAATCAGCTATTTATTGAGGGTGCGTTTAATCTCAAGATTAAGTGCCCGTATTCAGCTGGTGTCATTGTGACTGGGTATATTTGTTTAAATATCAAAATACTTATTTCCCCACCTATCACTTTTCTTTATTTCTATATAGTGCATTCGCTCGGATAGCCTGGAAAGCATTGGTGATGTCAGCTCCTCGCTTGGTAATCCGCCGTACATCCCAGCTGTTGCGGAGTCGTGCGGCAATGGCAATGCTTTCGCCGGATCTCAGCAGCTTCAAGTGCATCACAACAACAATAATAATAACAACAGCAACAACAACAACAATAATAACAACAGCAGCAACCTCAACAACAACAACCAGATGCACACGGGACTGCATCACCATCAACAACAGCAGCAGCAGCAGCAACAGCAGCAATCCGATCTCATGACCAATCTGCAGCAGCACATCAAACAGGACTATGATCTAACGGCGCTTTAGGTGGCCCCCAACACGCCCACTTCACTTCCCAGCCAGATCGGCTGTGTATATTGAATCCTTTAGTTAGCCCTGCTTACTTTCTGTAACCCGATGGTTGTTATTTTATTATTATTTTTTTTAAGTCGGCACGTTTTGTAATATAATCGTAAACGGAATTCCCCATTATTTTATACACCCGGCGATGTGTCAAGGTCACCGGGAAATTCGGAGTATACAGTGAACAAAAAATTACATTTAGTTAGCTAGTTAAGCGCTGAGCCACACAACTTTTGGGGCATCCACTCTGAATTTAGGAACCCACACATCCTCCCAAAAAGATAACGAAAAACAAAAACCTTGTAAATTAGCGGTACTTAATTAGTGGTACATTTTGTATAAAGCATAGCAAATTAATAATAAACACAAGCCCAATTTGTCATAGTCGTAAGTGGATCTAACTAAGTGGTAAATATAAATGTATAATTATTATTGCTATTATTATTATTATTATTATTATTATTAGTATTGTATGTAACTAGTTGCATCTGTTGTGCGTAGATATGTATGTAAGTTCATATATTTTATGGATACAACCAACAAACCAACCAACAATATATAAATATACCTAGACAATATAAAAACCAAATAAACCGAACAATTTTACTTGGAAATATAAAAAGTGCTGTGAAATTATTTAATTCAGAAAACGAAGTGAACCTTAAGAAAGAAGTGCATTTCTGGTGGGAATATATTTTCTCAATTATGATAATTTTATAAATCGGTTCATGTATTTAAAATCCTGTTTCTAAAACTCTTGTGTTTTGCTCTTGTAAATTTTGGATTAGTTATTTTCAAACATTTTCAGCAGTTAATCGCAACTTTAAAGCTATTTCGTAAAGTGATGCGAGGGAACACTTGTATTTAACGCTGACTCATCGTTCATTGTCATCTAATTAGGACAAATTTAAACATCATGGAAACGCGCTTTTGGGCTTGGGTATGGGGCATGTGGCATGGGGCATGGGATATCAGACTTAACCGCCAGACGGGGCAATCCTACGAGCAAGCAGCCTTTGTTGCGCTGCCCAAAAGAATTCAACAAGCCTTTGTTGGCAATCAGCGTTGCTCATGTGGAATGACTGGGTCCAGTGGAGGGAGTGGAAACTAAGAGCTGGGGATTCGGGATTGGAGATTGGGGCTCTGGCTCTGGCTCAATGAGGCGCGAGATGCGCCGGCTGCGATAGTTGGCAAATGCTAACAAGAGTTCTTAATTAAACATCGATTCGCAATGATTGATCACAGCCCATTGGCACCTGTTGGCTTCTGGAAATATGTTAAACAAGGCATCATCTTTTTAAAAGTGGCAGCCCAGTCAGCCAGCCGGCCAACTTGCCAACTTTCCAACCTACCTGCCTACACAAATCGTCGATCCCTCGCAGAGAGAGAGAGAGACAGAGACAGAGAGAGAAAGATGGGGTGTCATAAACTGGTCTTAGCCAACTTGAAACGAACCTGGAGCTTCAGCTGAGCTCCTATTGCAAATTGTCGCTGCTTATTCAGGCAAACATCGCGTTGACAATGTTGCCACAAAACAGCACACACATGTGACAAAGTCGGACTGGAGCTGGAGCTGGAGCTGCAGCAACGGGCACAGGCACAGGCTCAGAAGCTCGGCACAATCAATCTCCCCGGCTTGACAGTGGATTGTCTTGCAGGAACATGGAAACACTCTTAGCGCTTAATTTATCATTGCGAATTGATCTACGAGCATTCAGTCAGTCACTCGAGTCCAGTTCTGTTCCCTGCTCTCCGAGTTCCTCACCCCTCCATCCTGTTCCGCTTGGTCAAATGGAAATTGCTCGCACTCGCGACGAAGCGATAAAAAAGGATTAAGACCTACTTACGGAACCGAGGAGGAGTTGAAAGCGCACAGCGGCCGCAAGGGTCGAGAAATTAGCGGCTCGGAATGATTACGAGTGCAGGAGCACGTGTTAAGGAATCAACTTGACACAGTGCCAGCCACACAGACGAGGCTCCCCTTACCCTAATTAGTGACAACGGTAGCCCAGCTTGTCACTGCCTTTCGACTGGTTATGTCACCGCCCTGAGGACCTACCAGGAAACTGATATCGATAACGATAGGCGTACCTCAATAGTATTGCTTAAGGTACGAGTCCTTGAAAAAGAAAGTGAATTAAGAAAAACCCTTACGACAAAAGTTTCAAGTTCCTCAAAAACGAAATTGTCATTTGCCCATCTAAATTTGAATATTTACTTCATTTTTCATTTATAAGTTATATGAAGGAATATAATTTGTAAGAACGATATGAATATCTTTTACTAAGTTGCGAATATCGGAAGCATATTTTATTTTGAAATTCTATAAAACTGAAAATAAAGGCTGATTGTTTTATGTGCATATATTCTTTATATCGAATCTTTAGATATAGAAAATCAAATTATATTATTTATATTATTTGATATTAATTGTGATTCTTTTTCACAAAGTTTAAAATTGTATTCTTCATATACACAAATAAAAACTTATTTACTTCATTATTTATATTTATATTATTAATTTATTGATAAACTTTACAAATTTCGTTAAGATCGGATAAGAAACACAGTTTCTGTTAACCAAAATGTATTTGCATATTAACGGGTATCGGAGTATCTCCAGCAGAGCTCTCTCGACTCGATTCTAACTTGAGTTGTAGTAAATTCTATAAATATCACAATATATTATTTCTACATTTTTGCCAAATAAATAGACTTAGACTGAATACTTCTTACTCCTGAAGAAAATGTATTATTTACCAAACTTAAATTAGCAAAATCGGTTTTTTAAAAAGAATTCTTCTAATCCGTTATTTTTCTATACAATATATTATTTATGAATTAACTTTTGACTTTCGGGCTGTTTGTGAAGTATTTGAGCCAACTGAGACGCTGACCGTATCCGCCCCTTTTGATGTCGGCGTTCGGCATGGATAAAGGCAGGGCTTTAATCCCGTCTCATCCTCTTTCATCCTGGCTAATCCCAAAAGAAGTCACCGGCCATGTCTCAGCCTCCTGACTCGCAGTCGCAGTCCCAGTCGGAGTCAACCCTTTTGTATGGTTTTTTTTTTTGGCGAAAGAAAACAATTAACCCGTCTACTGTTGCTAATTTCATAGGATCGTCAGGTTGCCTGTGCTGTTTTGCATATTCGCCATTCGGCACAGTGACACGCCCCTCGCACACCCACGCGACTGCCGGCGGCACCAGCAAAGGGTGAAGCTGTAGGGATTAAGCCGAAGCCGAAGCCGATGTCGCAGTTGTAGTCGTAGTCAAAGGATTGCCTCACGCTGAGCACCGCACCACCGCCCGCCGTCTCTCCCTTTGCTCCTTGATGCCGGCAACGCTTTGCTTTATTCCGGTGACTTTTCTAATGCGCCTCCTTTTGTTGCCAATTTTTGGCTACCGTTTTGCACGGGCCAAATTTCGTGACTCGACTTGGGTTAGTTTTCCGTTCCGGGAAGTGCATTGAGTAGCGCTTACCTGCTAATTAGCTGGCGATATTTGTAGCTAAACACAAGAGTCATGCGTTTGTCAAAATACACGCATGCAATCAATTCTCATTAGGCATGAATTGGAAACAAATTTGCTGGGCCAACGGCATAAATCAATGTGCAGCCAAGGCCAAATCTTCTTTGAGCCGAGAACTGCATTTGCCCACTTACAATAATGGCAACAATGCACACTCTCAAGTGTGGCCCCAGGAATCAATCAAGGCTCATCACTCACACAGCCACTCGAAGAGCATCGACAAGCCCGTCAAGTCCGAAGTTCATCTCTGCGTGTGTTGCCTTAATTAATGTGTGGCCATTTATTAAATTGGCAGTTTAGTCTTGGCGTCACTTTTGGCCAGTGTTGTACCTCAACTGAGATGGAGAGAGAAACAGAAAAACAGAGTAAGAGAGAAGGAGAGAAGGAGAAACTCGCCTGCGGTTGGCCATTTATACACATGGCTTCCTCCTGCTTCTGCTTCATGTATATATATATATATATATAGATATATATATATATATATATTCATATATATGTATAAGTCTGCGTGCGTGCGGCCGATCAGCCTAATTTGTAACCATTAACCGAGGTATTATGTTTGGTCAGGGGCATGCCTGCTGTTACCCATGTCATAAAGGGAAATGAGGCTGCCTGCCTGGATGGATACCTTGAAGGATGGTTGCATGGATGGATAGATGGATGGATGTCTGACTCGATAGATGGATGGCAGCGGTGATTTTTGTCTAATAGAAACAATTTAAACAAATGACCCATCCATTTGTGCTATGTGCATTCTTTTTGTGCCCGACAACTATTCAAGTGTGAAAAGCCAGAAATTATTTACAGGTGCTTCTCTACTTAAAATCAATTAACCCTTAAACATTTTCCAATCACACCTAACTTATTATATAACGTTAAGGTGTAAATAATTTTTTTCTAAATATTTAAATTTTCTTTATAATGAATATACATATCTTTTAGGCAATTAATGTGGCTTTTAACATATAAACTTCATATCTTTGAGTATATAAAAATCTTATTGAATCTAGATTTATCTTTTAAACTGTATTTTTATATTTGGTGTATATATATGGTAAATCAAGTCGGTATATTGCAATTCCCAACCGAAGATTCATCTGCAATAAATATAAATGTATTATCCTAACCTAAGGTAACCATCTAAAGGGTATACAAATCATTTTTTACTCAAAGTAAAAAATAACAGGAATAAAATGTTATCTTAAGCAATCCGAAGACTACATACCCTTGAAAGCTGCAATCAACCTGTCAATATCTCAATTTTAGTACACAGTTCGAAGTTTCAGAGTGTTTGTGAACATCTAAGGCTAAGCTAAGCACGATGCCATAATTTAATCATCAACTTCCTACATGTTTTCCCAATGATATAATCGGCTTTGGTGTCCTTATTGACTGAAGCAAAAAGACGGATGTTGGCATCCAACTAACAAGTTTTAAAACTGACCGAGTTCTGCTTGTGGCACTAGCAAGTGATGCTGCTCAAGAATATATATACCTAATGGGATCGGAGCCGTCTCCTTTAATGCATTACAAATTTTACACAAAATATAAAAAATAAAAGTTAAAGCTATATAGCAATTGTTAAGTATGATATTTAAAGATTACTAGTTGTATTTAGTTGAAATCGTAAGGAAAAAATGGTATCCGCTCAAAAAACACAATATGAAACTGATGACATTAATTGCTGCACTTCTATTTACTGTGGAAACTTATCCCGATTGTTGGGAAAGCAAAAGCAAAATGGCATAAAAGTACCTGATTAATATAAGTTTTATATTTGTATTTTTCTTGGAAAACTGCATCTGTACTTTACAGAGCTGACCAGATATTGAATGTGCAACCCAAGATTGCCTGCAGTTATAGTTCTTTTGTAAGTACTGAAAATAGCATTGCAATTGCAATTGCAATGGAATATCGAATATTGTCGCAAGTTGCGCCCGAAACCCAATGGAATCGCCATTAGCAGCGCCGCCTGCATTTTCTGTGGCGCATCCGTATTTGGCTTATGTTTGTGGCACGGGAATTGGGACTGAGCTATATATACATATATATATATATATGTGTGTGGGGTGTTTGTACATACATATATATACATATATATGGTATATGCGGTAATTGACATTCGATCATTAATCAAAGTGCACAATGCAGACATTTCGTTTCGAATTTTATTTAGTTTTGTATTCGTGTTGGCTGCTTTTTTGTTTTTGTTTTCTTCTTTTTTTTTTAGCGATTTTGGCACAGCCGCCGAGTTGCCCGCTGCGCCAGAGTACTGTGTAAATGGATGTGGCTCGAACCCAGACCCAAGTGCAGACGGCAGCGATGCGAGGCAGATCTGCTAGCCAAGGGCTGGCCATTTACAAATCTACAATTGCGAGCAAGTGGAACGGCCTTCAACACCTCAGCAGCGGAGAGTCGCCCTTAGTGCGTGTGTGTGAGTGTGTGTGCGAGTGTGTGTGTGTGTTATTTTGTAAGTTCAACTCAAGAGTTTCAACTGGCACCACTGGGCGCGCCCAGAGAACTCCTCCTCTCGCCTGGCTTGGTCGCCTGGCGCTACTGAGTGCTCTGTTCTTTGGCTGACAGCTCCTGACATGGCGCGTCAGTTCGCTGGCTGAAGAGCTCACAAATCCTCATATATGATGGGAGTATGTGTTTCAGTTTTTCCATCTCCTGCCCGAAGCTCACCCTCTCTGAGAGCTGTGAGCTACCCCATCCACATACAAATCCACCACCAGCAGTGAAAGTTCTCCATGCGTGCAAAGGACCAAGATGAAAGTAGCAATTTCGTCCATTTGCAATTTTCCCCCATTTCACTCGCTCTGTAGCTGAGCGTGTGTGTATATGTCTGTTTGAGAGTGTGCGTGTGTGTGTGTGTGTGTGTTTGCGTTGGTGTGTAACTCTGTCTCTGACAGTCGCATTTTGATGAAATTTTATTCTGTTCACATAGCCGTCAATGTCATTTCTGCCGCTCGCTTAGTCTTACTTTTTTATGCCATGTCCTTTTGTTGATTATTTCGTTGACGTGCCACAAAATACGAAAAAAAACAAAGTGAAAACAAAAAGAAAGTAAGAAAGAAACGTGTCGTTCTTATTTTTGTTTTTCCTTTTCTTTGTTTCTTCATCTTTTTGACAAATGCTACGCGTTGGATTCTTGTTAAAAAAAACCTTGCTAAAAGTAAAGTTCTCTTCAATTTACATAACACTTATGATGGATATTACTCGAGTACTTTAAGCACTCAAAATCACATCGTTTTAAATAAATCGAGCATAATTCACAACTTGAAGCAAGTTATTTTTCAGCATTATATCAATACTTGTTTTTATTACACTTATTAACTTTTAAGCCACACATCCGACAAATAGAACACTCTTCAGCATGTGAAGTTCTTAAAGTATCACTTATAGAAAGAATTAGATTAAAATTAAGTAATTATTTAAGTAAGTAAAAGAAATATTTAAGTGAAATAGAAGAAAAATATCAATGAACATAACAAAACTAAACAGTCATTCTCATCCTGTACGCTAAAAATAAACAACAATAGAAAATGTTCTAAGCAAAAAAATTCTGAAATTGTGACGCATTAAATATAATATAGGTTACGTCTTGCTTGTAAATATAAATAATTTCGAATGCACTTATTAAAAAACTTAACAAGTTATTTACTAAAGGAAAAGGTAATTTTCTTTAAAAACCCAAAAAGTCCATATAGCGAATTTGAAAACATTGTATATCTAATATGGATAGCTGTAGATATATAGCGATGCTGTTTTCTGTTTTGATCCTGTAATGTGTTTACATAAATATACTTAAAATATTATGAATATAAGCAATAGACAAGTTCTACATTTACTTGCTACATTAATGCGCGCCATCTAGCGGTAAGTAGCAATCTGCTTGTGTTCCACATGTGGTTTGAGTCTTTGACCTGACATTGAGTATGTTGCTATCTCGCTCTGCGAAAAGAAGATGACAATAGCGGTCTTAGTTGTGCAACTTACCAAGTGGATGGTGTCTTCGATAAGTTAGCTGAGAATATATCGAAATAAAATGATTTAAATTACTATTATTAAATTATTTAAATTTATTTAGCTGAGCTATGTTTGACTGAAGTTAAATCAAAATAATGCTGCATAAAACATGATTAAGTCAAATAGCAATAGTATTTTCGTACAATTAGCTATTTCTTCAAATCGTATTCTTAATTTAACTTTATTCACGGTCTGAACAATTATTTGAATTTTCATACTGATTAATTATTGTTAAGAAAAACGTTCTAGAGTTAAGCGTATAAATATAATAATTGTCCGACTTGAAAGCAAACCTGTCAAAAAATTAGCAATTTATTACAAATTCAATTTGTAGGGTATCGATTTACTAATTTTTTTCTCTTGTGCTTTAAGTAATTTCTCATTATTTCTCATTGGCTTGATTTTATCTAGAACTGACCCCAATAATTAACAGGATGAGGATCAGAGGCAATAAATACGGCATTCAGTTTATGTTAATCCAATAAATATTATTTCACGGAAATGCTGTACGGTGTGCAATCAATTTTATTTGGAAAACAATTTGTATTTGTATTTGTTGTTTGCTGGTTATCGTTATCGTTCTGTTCTGTCCTGTCGTGTCTTGTCCAGCTCTGTCCTCTCCTGTCGTATAAACACCAGGATACTGGTCCTGCGGCGGTTGTTGCTACTGCTGATATTGGTGCTGGTGCCACATCAACGTGCAAATTTAAAAGCTCAATTTGTCCATTTATGTCAACTTGTCACGCGAAGTAAAATAAAACGAATTAATAAAATGTGCCGGGGGACAAGGACTTGGCACTGGAGCACACGAAAGGATATAGAGCAGTGGAGTGTGGAAAGTGGGGACGATAGGCGATGGAGGGCTTTCGATTGGTGGGTTGGGTGGCACAACTAAACGCATAAAATATATTCAGCAATTGTGGCCACTGTTGCTGGTGCTGTTCCTGCTGCTTTCGCAGCTGCAGATACAAAGATACTTTAGTGGCAAGATACAGATACACCATCATTCATCGCTTATGTTTCGCCACATCCGTTCGTCGTGCTGTTTGGCTGTCATCCTCCAGCTCCCATTTCTCCATCTGTCCCACCTCCTTCTTGTTCGTCCTTGTTGGCGGCATCGTTGCAAACAAATGGCAAAAAACTGTCGCTCATTCGCATAAATCCTGACGAATGATTTCAGCGCGCGGCCGAAACACTAACGCCCGAGGGTGGGGAGGGGTACGGTATAAAAGTGGGCGTGAGGGCGTGCCATCGTGGGCGCACAACAAAAGCAATTATATGTGCGAATCATTTTACGAGCGAGCGGAAAAAGAAAACAGAAAACAGACAACAGGAACTGCGCTGCGCTGCGGCTGATACTAGCATCCTTTTCGAGGGGGCATGGGGAGAGCTGGTTGGGTGGGTGGCCCTTCTGTCACATAAAAAATAAGGGAAGTAAACGGGGGGTGTTGGAGGGTGGGGGAGCGGCGAGTGGAAGTAAAACAAAGACCACTGCAGTGGCAGTCAACAAACAAGCGACGACAAGTAACAACAATTCAAATGGCAAAGAAATTGCAAACTCAATGAAAGCGAGAAGGAACAAAAAAACGCTTCGAATTTGCCCCATACTGGAAAAGGCTGCCACACAGCACCGCTGTGCCATTGCGCACCACCCTGGTGCCCCACCGTTAAATCTGTAATGGAGAAAAACGCGCACGACCAAAATCAAACGATTGTCAATGCGAAAATAAATCGCATTCCTTCATTTAAGATGCTTGGCAGGAGACATACCAACTCTTCGTCCTTCCACCCTCGATCTCCATTTCAAGCACCCCCGCCCGTTCCGTAACCGTGCAACTCCCCAATGACGACAGCTGCCATAAAAAGTTTAGTTCAGCATCGTTGAATAAAACGTGCACCAATTTTTTATACTTGCGTTCTGACTGTGAAGAGTTCCGCTCGCATCCTGAAATGAGCCAACTCAAAATCGAACTCAATTTGTACTTTACATCGCTATTCATTTGATCAAGAAATATTGAAAGTTATTAATAAGACTCAAACAGCTCCAATCGACTCCACTTAAATAAACTTGATCATCTATTTCGATTGCTTTCTAAACCTAAAGAAGTTCTCGAACTATGCATTCAAAATTGTATCTAGCAAAATTAGTAATCAAATAACACACCCAATTCTTCTTTAACTTATGTTTTATTTTGTAAATTCAAGTTTTGTTTAGTCTTACAGCTTATGATATAAGTTAATATTTTTCAAGTTTATAAAAATTACTTACATTAATATAATATTAAATAAATACATATTTTAAGCAATCAGCTTGAACAAATAAAAAAAATAAATTTTGTGCATTCCGCCTAACATAAATTTACATATGATTTAGAAAGCGCGGAAAGAAATCTGATCAACATCATAAATTCCCAAACGTGTATCAGCCATAATAAAGTGTGTGGCTTGCAACAAATGTGGCATACTAATGATTCGACTCGTGAATGCCAACAGCAGATACCAATTTCGACAGATTTGTATTTGTTCAGAGCCGACATCACATTTTCCATTTGAGTTATACATTTTTCTCTTATTTTATTATTTTTTTTATCAGCAGACAAGACGCCTCGCTGCAGCATGCGGCGTATACTTAATGCCAGGCGCAGACACACACAAACACAAACAACAAATATACCCAACCACACACACACTCACACAACCTCACACATATCTCACACACACATAAACGTCATCATAACAGGCTTCTGGCGCAAACAGCCAACGGCCTTCCCAAATCGTTATTTATGTATGGAAACGTGCCAAGCGGGTTTTTGTTCCGCATACCTCGCTGAAGTCCCAGTAAGGATGTTTTCCACCCTCCCCATCCCCGCCCGGCTTTCCCTACAATAAACTTCGGGCAGCTGATTCGCGTCTGCAGACAACATCATCCATTTTTTGCTGCCCGGGATTCGCTCTCGGCTTATGTGCGTTGCCTGCTGCTGCCTCTGCTGCTGCCTCTGCTGCTGCCTCTGCTGCTGCCTCTGCTGCTGCTGCTGCTGCTGCTGCTGCTGCTGCTGCTCTTTCTGTTGCTGTTGTGATTTTCTCCAGATTGCCTCAAAGCTATTGTTGTTTGTTTTACACTGGTTTGTTGATGTTGTTGTTGCTTTCTTGCACTTCACTTTGCCTGGCGCCAAGTGCCACAGTTGCCTCCCGGCCACCCTCCTCCATTCCACGCTGCGAACTGTTCGTTAAGTGATGCCAACTTTTACGTGAGCCTGAATTATTAATACACGTTAAAAGGCACCGCCAATTGTTGGCGCCTGGACACCATTGCCATCTCCTACTCCACCACCTGCTTCTCTTGGAGTCTGCATCATAGTTGACTTGATGTTTTATGTGCTAAGTAGTTGGTAAGTCACCTGCGACAACTTGGATAAAAAGAAAAACATATTTCGTTCCGCCGTTCTTGTTTCTGTGCTCGGTGCTTGACTGAAATTCAAGGCATTAAATTAAATTTGTCGTGAAATAAAATTATCTAGATACCTCTTAATCTACACTGCTACTTAAAATGTATATAGGATATATTTTAACATATAAAAACATTTAATTAACAGATACAAATAATGTTTAAATAAATAAAACAAAGTAAAAAAAAACAAACAAATTAAATGCATACTTTTAGGCTGAAAAATAAATGCACGAGGAACAGACTGAGAAAATTATTAATAAATGGGGAGTCATTTAAGAACTCAATCACTTGTAAAAATTGTAATAATTATTTTCTCGGAAACCACAAGGACTATTTGTATGTCCTTTGGCTGACTTGCTAGCCGTGAGCAATTTTCTGTCTTAAGAAACGTAATTTTATTTGGGATATTTGAGGCACACACATCCGTCTTATTACGCTACTCGATCGGTATGACAAGAACTATTTGTGGTCTGAAGGACAAACGGATTACCCTTGAAATGGCCAAGTTACACCAGGTTATCAAAAGATTTCAGAGTTATTTTGAGCCCAATTACTTTTCTAATCCATTTCGAAATCAATGAATGCCAATCGTTATATATATGTTTCCTTTTGAAGCATATCATCGAATAATGGGCGTATGTCCTTTTTTTAAGAATTGGCTCCTACTCATCCCAAATACCAGCAGATCTTCGAAGGAAATGACGCATGAGACTCGTAAAAATCAGCATTAAATTTGCACTTTAAGTTTCTTGGGTCCTTTGCAGTCCGTGATGCTTTGAAAACTGTCCGGGTGATGCCGCCAATGGTTGCTGGTTGCCAAAAATAATCTTAAAATTGAAATATAAAAACCTTAAGCTCAAAGCTTAATTGTTAGAAAAGACACTTTTCAAAACACATCATCGCATTAATTGACTAAATTTTGCACAAAGCTTATCTGTTATTTTTTATTAATTATTTTATTAAATTGTATTCGTTGTTTCTTTCTACCCTGTGAGATACCTGTAGAGACGAGCTTCTGATAATTGACAATGGCATTTAAATGCACTAAAAACAAAAGCCCGGAACTACAGGGTAGGTCACGGGAGCGTTTCTGGATATCACTTCACTTCACGGCCCCACCGAACTTCCACATCACATTTGGCTTTCTCGGCTTTGGGTTGCTGGCAAATGTCCAAAATGGTAACATCGCTGACCAGAAATTCATGAGTCCAGAACGAAAATCTCGACTTGAAACCGTTGTCTGCGTCTGATTCTTTTTGTGGCTTTGGTAAGTTTATAAATGGCACGCAACTTGTGGCAGTGCTGCTTGGCTGAGAGTAGCAGCAGCAAGTGCACAATAGCAACTGCCATAAATACTACAAGGTAAAGTTTCTCCAGTCAGTATCTGCCCAGGGCGCTGCAAAATTTCGAAAGTATAATAACAATTTGAAAAACAAGGCGAACTTTGGAGAACAAAACAGCAGCGCATCGAATACTTGACGCAAAACTTTATCCATTGGCAACGAAACTGCGAGAGGCGAGCAAATGTCCTGCTTGGCACAATCCACCCAATATTTATATCAGGTTGCTCCTTCTCCCTCCATCCCATCCCGCTCCACTCACACCACAACAACTCACCTCCTCCTCTGACCTCGGGGTTAGTTCGCATCGCATCGCATCGCATCGCTCCGCATTTAATATTAAAATTGTATGCATCCTTAACGCAGCTCAGGAACTGGAAGCTCAACGGTGCTGGGCGCCTTCTCGAAATGTTTACAACGTTTCTAAACTGGAATCATAATTTGAAAATGCATAATCCACAACATGATAAATACTTATTTGCACACTGGCCAGCAAATTGCATTTCGCAAATGTGCAATTAAATTAAAATGAACTTGTTATTTATGTCCCCAAACACCCAAATATCGACATCCACTTGAAACTTGCAGCTCATTTTACCAAACATCCGCATCCATATTCTCACTTGTATCCGTATCCGTATCCGCATCCGCATCCGCAATCACATCCACATCCACATCCGTATATGTCTCTGTATCCGTATGCCGTGTTGCCGTGTCCTTGCCACATGCTGCGCCCAGCTGCATTTTAGTTTTCATTATAATCTGTAATTTACAGCAAAATTCTGTTTATTTATGACACTCGCCAAATGTGCGTAATGAGATTTTCTCCACACAAAGTTCAACCAGATAAATACCCACAACTCAGAAGCAGCCATTTCCATTTCACTAATTTACAATTCTGTTTAATTTTGCAACGGTTTTCTGGATTACCAATAAGTGTAAATATTGTAATATCATATTATAGATGCATGTGTATTTGCATATTGGTAATCCCAAAAGGAGGCTGAGCATATTTCCCGAAAATAGTTGGTAAGCTTCTCTGACACGAAATCGTAACCATTTTTTGGGTATTATTTGTCAAAACCGTAATTTGGGAACATGTTTATTTATTTTGTCAGTTTGCCTTTCCTGACTAAATTTAGTTGTGATAGTGGATACTAAAAGTGGATATTAAAACGAATGTTTTAGATTATCTTCCAAAACGAGATACATTTTTTTATATATTTTCCATTTATAAGCTACTTTATTCGTTGTCAAGATAGCCGTGTATTTTACGTTATGCTATATATTTTAAGCTTCTACTCTCCAGCTTATCAGATGTACACCTGGGCTTTGCACCTGGGAATTCAACGTAATATCACAATAATGTGTATAAATTTAATTGGATCTCTTAGATGTGCAACTTGGCGAGTATCAGCAATGCAATTTGCTTCCAGCTCACAACTCTCGACTTGGCAACTCTTTTTGGCCAACTGCAGTGCGAGCACATAAATTGGGCAAGTCATGTGCACAAGGATAAGAAAATGGAGCAGAACAGAACAGAGCAGAACAGAGCTGAATCGAGCAGGATGCTGGCGAGGAGGAATGCCGCCGTAAAGTTTAATTAAATTAGTGCTACGATTTATCATGGCTTGGCAATCGCTTAAAAAGCCCAGTCGCAAAACGAGAAATGCTTAAAAGTCAGTCCGGGCCCTTGTCCTGGCCGTGTCCTGGCTCTGTTGCAGCCTTGTCAAGGAATTAAAAGCTCTGCCAGCACCACACTTTTTTCCCATCCTGCCCCCTTTTCCACATATTTTTTCTCTCCCCCTATTTGGACCGAGCCAGAAGGTCATTCGCTGTGAGTTATGGGCCACTGCTACTGGCCACGTACCCTAATGGGCTGCATAAAACGCCAGGCACACGAAGTCTGGCCAGCGCCAAGAATCTAAATGAAAAAGCATCGAGCCAAGTTGTGAAAATTATTTAAGCCTTCTTCTTCCTTTTCTTTATCTATTTTTGTATTTTTTGTGTGGGTTTTTTGGCCGAAAAAAGCCTGCGCGTCATTTGTTTTCAATTTGGGCGCAGTAGCTGAGAATTCCATTTGATGTTTGGCAATGCCAACAGCACCACAGCACCACACACCATCCACTCCCACTCCCACTCCCAGTGCCACATCCACAACTCACTTGCAGCATAGTAATTTGAGAGGGGGGGAGGGGGTGTGGAGTTGCAGAAACTAGCTGGCATCCTTCCGCACACTCATATTTTCACTTAGCTAACGCTGGCGAAATGGTGAAACGCTGAAATGGCTTCATCGGCAACGGAAGACAACTGTAAAAGACGCCATGAAACTCACGCCTTGAGCTTGCTAAAGAGGACCACGCGGAGCGATTCACGGCGAGAGATGCACCGGATGCACAAGTAATTTTCAGCTGCCACAGCCGCTCTCCATGCCACGTCCGGTTTAAGAGTCTTCTGGCAATTTTATACTCTTTGTGTAAGTGCATGTGTGTGTGTATGTGTGTGTATGTGTGTGTGTGTGTGTGTTAAAGTTCACATAAATTCACAGCGGCCATGGCCAACTTAACATTATCCGCGTTGGCTATCGCATGTCGCTGTTGTTGTCCATAAATTTGGTTTAAATTAAACAAGCATAATTGCTTTCCAGCCTGGCTGGTTGCCTGCTGCCTGCTGCACTTTGTATTTCGCACGAATACGCATATAAAATCGCATGGAGCCATTACAGATACAGATACTGATACCGAATACAGATACAGATACAGATACAGCTACAGATGCGAAAACATCAGTTACAGCTGCGCCAGTTGCACTCACATACTCAATTATGAATTAGCATTCATTTAAAGTGTAATTTAAATCCAGTGTCCGCATCTAACCAATCCAAACAGATAATCCACCATCAACCATTAGCCATATCTATGAGTATCTGGGGAACCGTTTCTGACTTTTGCATTCAGTGGCGCGTTCTCGCAAAATTTATGTTAATTGCCATTTCGAATATCCACTGCGAATAGCTTGAACATTAATGCAAACGACACATTCGAAGTGCATTAAAGAATTAATTAGTTCGCATACAACGAATGAATGTCCATTCAAATATTTAATGGGATCTGCACAGGCACATTAAGTAGTCACGGAACCATTCAAATTGCGGCCACTTAAGCACCAGTGCACTATTTGGAGCATTTGTGCAGCTTTATTGGTGCATTGGTTCACATATATACACATACATATATTTATATATGTGTATAACTGGCTTAATTCCCATCTATTGCTATAGTATCTGACCCATAGAAAGGGTTTTGGCATATTTTAAAATGGCTGCCAGTCTGTTTTACATATTTATTGCATAGATACATATATAGGAATGCTTTAGTATCTTCAATCCGACAACTGCTCGCCCAGTCTTAAATAAGTTTGGCAACTTTGCCAGATGAATATTGAGCAATCGCAAAGTGACTTTGCCACGCCCAACGTAAATGTTAAAGAGCAAATGTGGCAATGCGAGGCGGTTGAATGAAGTAAAATAAAATGAACGCAAATTATATGCAAATTGTATGCTGCCGGCCTGCGGGGCTGGCACGGAACGACTAGGACGACAAGAAGCAAAAATGGAAAGTCCAGACACACCTCTAACCCCATGTCCAGGCTAGGCCAGGCCAGGCAGTGAGGCAGCCACATTGGCATTAGCATCAGACACAAACATAAATACACAAACATAAAAACAGACGCAGACAGCGCCACCATCTACTGCTCCCAGACTCCATACTCCCACTTCCTTGGCCAATTCCCTGCTCCCGCTCTAAGGACTAGCACCAGGATACGCAATTGCAGATGCGACGATGATGCCGGCGATTGCGCCAGTTTATTTATATACGGGTGTACAGTGTGTGTGTGTGTTTGTGTGTTTGTGTGTTTGTGTCTGTGCAGATTGGGATTGGCCACCCTCGCCCGCTTTCCGCATAGCAATGGCAACATTTTAATGTAGCCAAGCACACGGCCATGAATCTCATGCCACGATGTGGGCTATCCAAGTGGCAGTCGCAGTACGCAGGATACAAGGACATGTCCTCGTGGCGCATTTTGATGCTGATAGATACAGCGTCTACTCCCACTATGGCTACGATTACTACTACGGCTACGACTACGACTACGACTATGACCATGACTACTGCTCCAGCTGAACCTTGTGATGTGCGCTGCGATAAAGAAAAGCGTGCGATGCATGTTATAATGAAACTCTTAAAGCAAATAATGTGCTTTCATCTAACCACCCCAGGACTGTCCGCCCCATCCTCCAGGAAGCATCCACTTCAGGTTTCGGGCGGCAAACGCGAGCTTATTTCAGGGACATTCATTACACAGCAGATTTTGCCAGATTTCGTAGATAAATTGCATAGCATTTGGCATTGGATTTTAGCTTTTACTTTTGGCTTGAAGCTGTAGACCAGCTTTCCAGCTGCCATGCTTGGCTCAGCTATATTCCAAATTTTTGATCATAATGGACATTCAGTTGATTTATGTTTGCCCAAACCAATTTCGACAAGAATACAAAAATACCATATTTAATTTAGCTAAGTGCAAAGCTGTAAAAAGAAAATATTTAAGAATTACTAAACTATCTGCTTGAATTTACAGGGATACATAAATATGTGCATTGAGCAGTTTCACGTTAGCTAATGAGTGTCATATTTCAATCTTAGTCGTGAATGCATTTCGAATGGAAATGGAGCTCATTAGGAGAGCATTCGAGATACTTTTTGTGGCAGCAGCAATCAAGTGTCAAGTCAATGGCAGTTTGTGTTTAACACAGATGGGGTACCTAAGCAGCTCGTTCATATTTGTGTTTATTTGTTAAATGTCTTTTGTTGCGAAATGTTATTTTAACTTGCCACTCGCATTTGCCTGCGACCTTTCGGGACCGGCAAACGCAATGCGCAGTATACAAAAATGGCGGTTGCACAAAACTTCCGCAGTTGCCAGAGAAAAGCAACGAAAATAAAGAAATGCCAAAACCCCATGAACCAGACACAAACCTCGCTGCCACAACCCACATCCGCAGCACGCTAACAAAGGGCGTGGCAGTGGTGGCTGGGGCAAGGAGGCGGATGGTGGTCGGTAAAATAAAATGCGCACAGTGCGAAACTCTTAACATGCAAATGCGTTGGCAACGCGGCACTTGCAAACCCCAACATTTTATTTCTTTTTTAATTTGGCACAAAAAACACACACACACATACACACACACACACACACAGACACACGCACAGTAAAAGTTGCAGAGGCAGTGAATGGGAATGTGAATGTGAATGTGAACGTGAACGTGATATCGAGGCATGCAACGCAGATAAGTGCGCCCAGTTGCCACGCTGATAGCCACGCCCATTTGGCCGTCAAGGAAAAGTTTTAATTTCAGTTGGTACAGTTGGACAACCCATAGAACAAAAAGCGGCGAGTGCATCTGCATTTTAATTGCAAATGGAAGCAGTTATCTAAATTGGTTAAAATATTAAAACGATACATGCCACTTTTTGTACATTGCAATCTGTAATGGACAAATTGCAGCTGTGGCGAGTTGGAGTTGCTATCTGGCTTTAGCCAAGTTGCTGGCGCCACAACCGAACCACCAAAAAATATGAAAAAAGCTAAAAAGTTATATTTCGTAAGTTTGTGATTTTTATTTTTTTTTTAAGAGATTATTTTGTATACCATAAAGTTTTACAGTTCCCAAAATAAAACTAACTGAACAGTCGCATTATGTAGATAAGCATTAGTTATGACTGCACATATTTTACAGTCGTACAAAATCGTTTCTATACCAAGAAAACCAGAGTTTATAGAGTTGACAATAAATTGGGTAAAGTTGGACTCAAGTCTTAAGTTATTCTAGTAGAAGAGTTTATCTACTTTCATCTATTAACCCTATTCCACACTCTGGTGTTATTTGACATTTTACTTTCGAAAACCAGAAAACATTCCTAGTTTTCAGATAAAATCGCTAAAGTAAATTTCTATTTAAATTTGTTCTGACATTATTTACCAAGTTATGTTGTGTTACGCTAAAGTGTCCTTAAGCAAATTTCCCAACACTTAAGTTATTACATCGATTCAGGACATTACTATAAAAAATCTGATAGATTTGCTAATTTTAATATTTAATAAGTATATTTCTATATTCATTAAGTTCAAAATCTAGAACAAGTCAGTATTGAATTTATTTCCCTATGTCAATTTGTTTATTAATGTTCAGTACTTTGCGCATAACTTGCTGAACTCGGCGTTAATAGACCCCTCTGATTTGATTTGTGCATACAGGGTATGCAATTAGGTATTGAATCTTAAGTTTCTTGGTACACTGCCAGAAAATGTTCCATTCCCGCTCGAGTGCACTCAGAGCCGCTGTTCGTTATTTGCCCGCTGTGTTGCTGTGTTTCCACAAATGGCATTGCAACGCCCCTTAAAGATGCACAATCAGAATCCGATTTAGATGCAAATGCAGATGCTGGACAAACTTTTTATTTAAATGGGGAGACAAGATTTGACTGTGAATGCTGTTGATGTTCTGCGAAATCTGCTGCTGTTGTCTTTGTTTGCCAATCGTCGAGGCAATTAGTTAAATTTATTATTTGAACAGCACCGCAACCGCAGCATCGCAACCGCAGCAGTAGCAACAGCAGTAGAGACCACCAAATCCAAAGCCAAAGCCAAAGCCAAACAAGAAGCCATGTGTCAACGGCAAAGCAGAATCCATTTGTCTCCAGGCGCGGGGATTAATGACAAGCAGCCAGTCGGGAGACCGACAAGCCAACCTCAATTTGCCAGGACATGCATGAAAATTGTCAGTGTACCAACTTGCCCCCCTCCCCCTTCAGCAGTCTTCCCCGAGACCAGACATGCAAATATGTGGCTTTAAGGATTCGCGCTAAAAGCAAACTTTTATGCATAAAATAATATATAAAAAAATTATGCTTTAATAAATATTTATTAATGCATTTTTCATGCAACTCAATTTGTAATTGGTTTGATTAGTGTGTCTGTGTGTGTGTGTGTGTGTGTCTGTGTGTGTCGGATATTGGTGAATGCATTCAGCATTCAACTATAAATTGTGGATCATAAATCAAAGGCGAGACTTCAATTAATGCTTCACTAAAACCAACGATAATTCATTACTAATTTATCTCCACAAACACAAACAGTTCTCTGCATTAATTACAATGCAATTACTTATTCAGACATTGTGTTGTATATGACCATAATTAGCTGGTTGCTGTCTATGTGTGTGCGTGTGTGTGGGTGGGCGGTAGGCGTGGTAATTAACATTTACATGTGCTACTTATCAAAGCAAAACAAAAGAGCGCATCCACCTGATTATTAATAACTTGTTAACAGCCAGTTGGCCAGGTGATAAGTCAATGTGCAGCACTTAAAATGCAATTGGGACTGCGAATAAAGCACATTTTATTTCCAAGTCGTCCTGTGCCACATTAAGTCAACTGTCCTTTTAGTTTTCAGTCCAAAGCAAGAATGTTTAAGTGCCTTAGTTGAGGTTGCAATAATATACAAAAATAAAAGTAACATTAAAAATAATACAACAAATTATATTAATTGACATATCCAATAACAGTTTGAGTAACATTAAAAATAATACAATATATTATATTATTTGACATATCCAATAACAGTTTGATTTGTTAAATTAAAAAATATTAATTACAAAAATTAAATGAACACATTAAATAATAATTAATTGCTTACTATTACTTATACTATTTATTTATTCCGCTCTTGTCAAAGGTAAAATTGGTTAACGTATTTCCTTTCATATATATAAAAATGCAGAATCTATTTCTTAATATAACCATAACTTTTACATTTTTTTAGCATCTTACCAAAATCATTCCTGTTATAATTATAACATCAACTATTTTATTGGCCTGTAAACTCACGTTTTATATTTTATGAGAAGCATATTATTGAGTTTACGACGCAGCCATAAATAAAGCTAGTTATATAGAAAATCATATAAACTGAATGGGGTAGTATAATTTAAATGGTGTTGAATTTACAATAATCAAATAATCATATTTATCGTTGACACAAGCTATAGCTCTATCACTTGATAAAAAAGATTATAAATATTATTTAAATTAAAAATTTGTGAAATGCATACGAATTGCACAAATATTCACAGTCAATTTTTGTTTTTAAATTGTTCTTAGCACAAACATGAAGTAAATAAATTTTAAAAAAGGTTTTTATTAGCGACGCAGGCATATTTTGTAAAGAATAATATGAAAGTTATGTTTTAAATAGAACTAAGTAAGCACGTGTTTATTATTTGGGTATTATGCAGGATCATCCAGTGATCACAAAAATCACAAAACCAATTTGCACTCAAGAATTTGATTAGCACAAAACTTTTAGCAACATTTATTTATTTTGCTAAATCAGCAAAACAAGCTACTCACCCAGTGAAATTTACACATTTGGGTGTCGGAAGTTGACGGGTTTTATTGTGATGACATATCTGTGGATCTCGGGCATCGGACATCAGATGTTGGACTGCGGGCATCGTTAAAGCCAAAAGCACGTCTTTTGTTTACAACTAGAAATGGGCGGCCATTGATGATGATGCTGGGTCAGTCGCAACTGACAGATCGTAAAAGGCGAGAGCACGATAAAAACAAATCCCAGCATCAAAAGCTGGCACGGCACAACAACTGCATCAGCGACGCCAGGTCCAAGTTGAATGAGCGCCAGCAAAGCGCGCCTCTGCATGTGGAGGCGTTAAGGCCAACACACGTTTCGCTAGCCGCTGGAAGCCATTTGGATTGCGTTTCCACGTTCCCCAATGGAACCCAAAAGGCACACACACAAACATAGAGAGAGCGAGAGAGCCAGGAGTCAGCAGCCAGCAGCCAGCATCCCAAGTGCAGGCAACCAAAGCAAGGTAGACCAGCAATGCGAGATGCGCATGCGCCTGCATCCAATGGATGCTGGACACGACTTGCAATCGCTGTGAGGCACACTGAGGAACGTATTCAGGCGAGGTGAAATCCATAGCAGTCACACTATGCTCAATGCGGCTGCAGCGCATACGAGCGTCACTTTTGCCATTTTCAATGGCGGGGTTGAAAGTGTCCGCAAAACAACCCCTAATTTTGGCCAGAGAGCAGAGCAGAGCAGAGCGGAGCAGAGCAATGATGCTCAGTCTCTGGCTGTGGCTGGCATTCCAATCGACTTTTACCGGGTGGGTTGTGTGCTGTGTTGTGCTAGCCCACAAAAAAATCAATAATGTCGACGTCCATGTTGGTCCCCCAACTCCGGCTGCCCGCTCCCCCAGACTAGTCAGACAATGAAATGAAATGATGAAGCCAACGCCGTCAACGCTTGTAGCAGTGCACGTGTTGTCCCTGTTCCTGTGCCCAGACACCAACTGCAGACTCCCAGCACACACCTCCAGATCCAACTGGGGTGTGCGTGTGCGTGTGTGTGTGCGTGTGTGTGTGAGCTTAGCGGCAACAACACCAATTACAATATAGACAGACATTTAGTGTAGGATTGCATTTAGGAATTGCGGCAGCCCCAAGGAAAACACATGTGCAAAAAATGACTATGAAAAATTGTCCAAATGTATTTAGCAACGAGTTTCTAATGGAAACAATTAAGTCATTAGCAAGTGCTGATTTTGATGATGACTGCCCCCAGAAGGTGGGAGAGGGGAAGGAGTCTGCTAAACTAATGTGCCAGGCCATAATAGAGTTGGTGTCCACAGAGACATCGCTCATGTGGTTAACTGCTCGGCACACAGCACATGGCACATGGCACCCACATGGACCACGTGCTTAGTACGCACTGTAAATACATATATAGTGTATATGCATATATATATATATAAATATATATCCCTACTCATGTGTGGCCATAGTTTAGTCCCAAGTAGCCACAAAAGTGGCAGCAACAGAGCGACGGCTCTTTTTGGCTTTGCCTTTACAAATGCCTCACATTTTTCTCAATTACACTGAACAACTTACTTTCTCATGCGTGCATGTGTGTGTGCATGTGTGTGTGTGTGTGTGTGCGGGTGTGTATGTATTTGTAGCAAGAGGTGAATTGAAGTCCATTTTTAACCATGATTGAAGAGTTAAATGTTGTGGCAGTTTGAACAGCTTACCATAAATGCCACCTCTCTCACTTGTGTACACCTTTTTGTAAGCCATTGGGTAGTTGGGAATTTGAAGTATTTCAAATGTTGCTCTTGCAATTTGATTAAAATTAATGTTTAAGTCATTTTTAACAATTTTGCTGAAGACTCTTTTACAAATTTGTATTATTCACACTTGTTAATAAACGTTATTTCTTGGCTTAAGACTTTAAGTTCATCAGTAAAATTTAAAGCGTAAGATTTTCAAAGTTTCGGACGTTTTAAATTGATTTTTCTAATAATATAAAATAAAATGCAATACGAAGTCGAATTTTACAAGATCAGACTGCAATTAGAAAATCTGATTTCTTTCATTTCTCGGAATAAAAATCTTAATAAATTCAATAAACAAAAAAAAGCTGTATGAAAGACTTGGTACTCTGAAAAATCACTAGTGATTGCTGATAAGGCCAAATGTCAACCAAATAGATAAGACAAAATGATTAGAATCAAAGAGCAAACATATATATAGATAACACCTTCTGTTTTGAAGTTTAGCTACCTCTTTTACCCATCGAATATCCCGGAGCAAGGGTCTGCTTATCTTTAAGACGATGACGACTGTGCAAACATCCCTCAAAACATGCCACATGTACTTATCTATATACCATTGTAACTGTATAAATTATCTCGAATCGAGAAGGAAACACATAGTACTATATGATATGCATGTGTGTGTGTGTGTGTTTATTTATGTATACTGAAAACGCAGCGATGGGAAGCGAGTTCTCAAGGCACCAACATTCAAACGGAATCAAGTGAATCGGAATCTGAGTTAATTGAATGAATCATTAATAATAAAAGAACTACAGACCGCATCCGAGTGGAAACTGCGGCCAGACATACAAAACATATAGTATGTGTATATGGCGAACATAATACCAAACAATTGCCGAAAAAATTAATATATAAATTCAAGTCTTTCTTCTGTGTGTGTGTGTGTCTTTGTGTGTGTGGGAAAGCAGCGGGCACAGCTCCTACGATGACGAGGGCACCGGAATGACGGTCTGGAAGAGATGCAGCCGAGCATCGGCATGTCCCAGCTTGTTGGTGGCATTGCAGAAGTAGTCACCGAAGTCCTCTTCCGATACGCTGGCGATGCGCAACACGGACGTGGTCGTCTCCGAGGATGAGGCCGTGTTGGAGATCTCGTAATGGCGACTCGATTGCAGCTGCACTCCATTCCTGAACCACACCACAGTTGGAGCCGGATAGCCCTGAACACTGCACTCGAGATCCACCAAATGGGACAACATCTGCGCCACCTTGGGTCGCTGCACAGCGATCTGGGGCTGGAACTCGACCTCGACACGGATCAGTCGCCGGTCCGGCTGGCCCTCGCCGTTCTGGGCAATGCAATAGTAGCCGCCGCGATCCACACGATGTATCGCCCTGATTCTCAGCGTCGGTTCGTTCAGCAAATTGCCACCCGCTGGCATTATGGCATTCTCTTCGCGTGCCCAGGATATGGTGGGTGCAGGAAAGCCGTTGGCATGACAGGATATCTCTAGATTCTGTCCCTCTGTGACCAACATGCTCTTTGGCGTCAGCTCGGAGATTACCGGCGGCGTCTTGATGAGTAGATTAAGTTTCTTGGTCACCTTGCCGGTGGCGGAGACAATCACCTGGCACTCATACGGACCCATATCGCTGGCCTCGATCTGGCGTATGCGAAAGCTATAGACGGCACTGTCCTTGCCAGCATTCTCGTGCACACTGACATTGTAGCGCTGATCGGGCAGACTGAGCATGTTCCGCATGCTGAGCACCACGGCCGAGTTGGGATCCGTTTTGGCCCAGCTGACGGTCAATTGGCCCACATGCTCCACGGTGCAATTGAATTCGACGCTGTCGCCCACACTGGCCACCACATCCTGGCTAATGTGGCTGATAACTGGCGCTGTGGCAGCCGTCAGTGATACGCCACAGATGCAAAGCAGCGACCACAAAAATACCAACTGCAAGTCACTCTTCCTCATTCTCCCCATGCTGCTGCTGCTGCTGATAATGTGGCCAATGTGATGATTCGATTAGCTCGGCGGAGAGTTCAATGCGCTGCTTGCTGCTCGCTGCTTCTTGCTTGGCTTGCGTCAATTCGACAAGAGTTGTTTGCTTCACGGCCGATGCGCGACTGACTTCGAGTTTAAAAACGCCGCTTAAAAACACAGCGTGGGCTGCTCGCAGCGACGTTGACGTCTCCGTCGCCGTCAGCGCTGACGTTGACCGATCGCTTGTTATTGTTATCTGTTCAAAACAGACGAAGAACACACCGAAAAATCATAGCGGTTATCGCTTCTTCTTTGCTTTTATTTACTTTCGCGCATTGTCTGCGAGAGCAGTTGAGTTGTTCTTGTTGTTGTTCTTGCTTGACTTATCAATGAGTTTAACTTGAATGCACTCTTCGGCTTTAAATTGATTTGTTTTGCTGCGACTTCTGCGACTGAGCGAAGGCGACGGCGACTGCGACGGCGACTGCGACTGCGACTGAGAGGGCGACGGCTACGTTGTCCGTTTTGAGTCGCGACTAGCCGCGTGCAACTAGACAAAGCTGATGGCAAATTTAAATTTGTGACGCCATTTGCCCCTGAAATACCGTTTTGAAGTTCGTGGAAAGGTGCTGCACACACACACACAAACACATACACACACAGGCACGTACGCATATTATGCATATGATGATTTATGGCATGGCGCAGGGAACAAAGGACGAAACGTCCTCTGTTGGAATAACCTTTCGCCCGGGGGAAATGCCAATGCCAGGACACGATCTTGCTTGGCCAGCATATGCATGCCATCTCTTTCGCACTCACAGAGGCGCTTGCGTGAAAACAACACACACAAAAAAAAGGGGTGAAATATTGAAACGCTTCAAAACTGAAACTGCTGTTTCAAATTTCACTTGCCAAACTCATCATACTATTAAAATAATGTAATATGAATAATAAAAATTTAATTATTATTCAACATATTTGAATATTGTTACGTATGTTATATAAATTGATCCAAGTATTTTTGGTCATTAAAAATACACATAAACATCAACACAGTTTAAATTTTGTAATGATGTTCAAATCTGAAAGTCTTATAAAAAAGGATTTAAGTTGTAAAGAATTTAACAAATTTTATATGTAGTTTGGAAATTACTATCGAAATTTTGTATTTGGACAAAATACACTAAAAAATAAAAAAAAAATGTATTCTGCTGAATGAAGCATTGTAGAAAACGTTTTAAGAAAATTAATATATAGTATGCAAATTAAAATCACTAATAGAAATTTATATTTCATTAGAATAAATTTGTAGTGCACTAAAATAGTCTTTGAAAATTATAAATCATGTACTTTGAACATTGAAAGCTTTCTAGCTTATCCAACTTAGAGAAGTGGACATAAATACGCATCAAATTCTTGCTTGAATATTAGTTTTTTTTTGTTTTTCCAATATTTCATGGATTATGCACTCAAACTGGATTGTAGATTGAGGGAGTTGAGGCAGAAAAGTATGTGGGGATAATTCCCGAAAATCTACGCGCGAAGCCACTGCAAATTAAATCAGACCTTAAAACGTGACTGTCACTTCCGTCGAAATGCGGCGGATGTGACAAAGGCGGAGTCGCAGCCGGGAGTCTGAAGTCGCAATCGGAGTTGGGAGTTGCAAGTTGAAAGTTGGTAGCAGATGAAACTGCATCCGATGCTCTGTGCTCAGTGTTCAGTGTTCAGTGTTCACTGTTCAGAGCAGAGTGCACATTTGAATCAGATAATTGTAAATTGTGTAAAAATAATAAATTTCAAGTTAACTATCTGTGTGGACCGCATAGAGTGCTTCTATTCATTTCGGTTGCCACAGTGCCCCTGCTGTGGCAGACAGAGGCAGTCCGAACAGAGAGCACAGAGCACACAGCACCGAGAGCTGCTCACAAATGTGGCTCATCCAAAGAACTGTTGCAGTCCCAGTTCCAGTTGCAGTTGCAGTTGCAGATGAGGTCTAGCTATTTGGCTATTCATCGATGCTCGACAAAACTTGCATCGCCTGCATATGTGTGTATATAAAATGTATATATATAGAGAGAGTAAGAGAGAGATAGAACAGGGCTGACTCGCTGGCTGACTGTCTGGCTGTCTGGCGGTGTTCACGTTCACGAGCTCAAGCGGATCTGAAACAGAAAATGTCAAATTTTGTAATTTATTACCCGAATCCTGTTTCTGTCAGTGACTCTTTCGGGTGTCTCGCTTCGGCAGTGCGCAGGGACTGTTGCCATAGTCCTTTGTCACACACTGCGTGTGAATTTGTGGCCCACTCTGTGTGTGTATGCGTGTGTGCATGTGTGTGTTTGGATGTATCCTTTGCGCCCTGTTTTGTTTGTTTGTTTTTGGCTCGCTGCCTGGCTGAATACTGTGAATTGACTTTGGCTGCCAGTTGGCACAATTACAACAGCAAACAGCTTTTGCCATCCAAAGTCAACACAACAATGATCGGTTACATATTTGTTAAACGGTATTAGCACATTTCACTTTGCTCCATAAATAAAAAAGAGTAATAATTTATTGATTGAATATCTTGAACAACGTTGAAAAATAATATGTAAAAAGTATACAGAATATGTATTTAAGGGATATATTGAAAATACAAAGTAAACATTTTTAAGTACTTGATAGATACATAAGAAAAATTAATTTGCGATTCTTTAAAATCTCTATATACAAATATAAATTAATGATAAAATAAAAGTATAAAATAATTATAGATACTTTTTAATTCAATATTTACTTAATGCATTATTAAACAAATATGAAATATTATAAGAATCTAAAATTTGAAATCTTTGCGCCACATTCTGCTATTTAACACGGGCGCCATCTGCCAAGTATAACGATAACTAAATGTAGAGAAAGTCTGGTAGCACTGAGCGCTTGTAGACGCCACCTAGCGACACTTACCAAATGTTACATTGCGTTGCCAGACGTGCGCATTTAATGCCATTTTTAAGCTATCTGGCACGGTCTTGCATATTCTGTTTTGAATTGTTGTTCTTTAGCTCCAAATAACGGCGCTTTGCGGACGCGATGTAAATGAAAGAAAAATGTGGAAATAATAAATTAGCGTTTTTCAAATGTAACCGGTTACAATTCGCATGCAAATGAAAACTGAATTTCCTAAGTGAATCGCGCCGAATAAAAGAAAAAGCAAAAAGTGCGCGGCGGAGCTAGTTGTGGAAAATGGCGCAACCCCCGCCGGATCAGAATTTTTACCACCACACACTGGCACACCCGCACCCACATCCGCACACACACCCGCATCCACACACACACACGCACGCACAGCATCCACAGCTGCAGTTGCCGCCACAGTTTCGCAATCCCTTCGATTTAGTAAGTGCATAGAATAAACAACGACAATTATTATTACGTTGCTCACCATTTGCCCCATCAAAAGCTATTTGATGAACGCACTGGCGCCATCAACTACAACTACATTCGTCCCTATCTGCCCAACCAGATGCCAAAGCCAGGCAAGTAATAATATCAATTTGTGTGCATGTGTGCAGCTTAAAGATGTGTATGTGTGTATACATGTTCACAAGTAAATACGCCAACAGTGCACACTCAATATAAAAAAATAACGAAAGTGTATTTCTCAATGTGTCTCTTTAACTCTCTCTTATTGTATATTTTTTCCTTTCTCTATCTCTTTTATCATAAGGAGGGAATGTTATCGCTATTTCTCTCTTTATAGATCTCTTCTGTCTCTCTCTCTCTCATCTCTCTTTCTCGCACTTTGTGCATAACTCTCCCTCCATATCCCTTTCTCTTTGCAGATCTCTCTGTCACTCTCTTAATACAAATATCCTTATCTCTATCCTTATCTATATCTTATTATTATTCTATCTATTATTATTATTTTATGTACATCTTTATCTCTCTCTCTCTCTCTCCCGCCCTCTTTGCATATTTCGTTGTCTCTCCCTCTTTATCTTCTTTTCTCTCATTCTCTCACTCGTTCCCTCTCATTTTCTCTTTTTATTTCTAACCCTCTCTTTTTCTTCATCCCATTTAACATAGCTGAGTGTTCCTGTTATGATGATAATATTCTTCACTAATCAACTCCACTTCCCAAAAAAAAAAACACAGATGAGTTGTCCGACTCGCTGGTAATGCGACGACCACGTCGCACTCGCACCACATTCACCAGCTCCCAAATAGCCGAGCTGGAGCAGCACTTTCTGCAGGGACGTTACCTGACCGCACCCCGCCTGGCCGATTTGTCTGCCAAGTTGGCGCTGGGCACGGCGCAGGTGAAGATCTGGTTTAAGAATCGCCGACGCCGCCATAAGATTCAATCGGACCAGCACAAGGATCAATCGTACGAGGGCATGCCGCTGTCCCCGTCCATGCCCAATGCGCCGGCGAAAGCATCGGATGCTGATCCGCCGAGCCTGCAGGCGCTGAGCCTGGGAGGTAGCGCTGCCACACCCAACGCTCTGACGCCATCGCCCACACCATCCACGCCCACGGCTCATCTCGCTGAGCATTACAGCGACTCCTTCAGCGCCTACTACAACTACAACAGCAATCAGCACACACAGGCCACAACGGGTCAGCAGCGGATTGTGACGCAGATGCATGGCCAGTATTCGAATGCATCGGCGTCCAATGCTGCTGCTCAGTTCTTTCCCGGGGCTGCAGCCATGCACCAGCAGCATGGCAATGCACATCAGCAGCTCCATCACCAGCAGCAACAGCCACAGCAACTGCATCATCACCACGTGATGGCACAACAACAACAACAACAACAGCAGCAGCAGCCGCAACAACAACAGCAACAATACCATCATTTTGATTTTCAGCAGAAGCCTGGAAATGGCTGTCGGGTGTCGCTGATCAAATGCGAAAACGAGGACGACTACAATTTCAATGGATCGTATTATATGAGGACGACGGCGCTGCCGCTGAGTGGCGTCGCTGCCAGCAGCATGCCGGCCGTCGAGGCCGTAACGTCTGCGCTCTCGCCCGGCTCCGAGGTCTATGAGCCATTAACACCAAAGAATGACGAAAGTCCCAGTCTGTGTGGCGGTGGCGGACCTGCTGGCGGCAGCGTCGGCGTTGGCGGCCCGTGTGCCACTGCTGTCGGCGACGCCGATGTCACCGACGACATGGACAATGGATCGAATAAGAAGACGACGACGCTACAGGTGAGTCTCCGCCTTCCATAATGAACTGCTTAAATAGTATCCTGACGTATCCTTGATACTTTCCCACATCACAAATACGCATATTAAATGGCTGTTTTTTTGCACAATACAAATCAAATCCTTCTCATGCCTTGCAGAACTTGGAGCCATTGAAGAGCAATAACAACAACAATGCGGTTGCAGACAAAACCTGTGACAATGGCAGCGATGTCTTGAGCGCAGGTCTCCTCGCTGTGGCACGTGGCAATCTCATCGGGTGTGGTGGCAGCAGCGGCAGCAGTGCCTTTGGAAAGTTTGGCAAACTCACAGTCCCGTCCACGCAGCCGCCACCGCTTCCGGGTGGGTCAATGGAGGCGATGCAAGAGTCAAACCAATATCAGTGCACGATGGATACGATAATGCAAGCGTATAATCCCCATCGTAATGCCGGTGGCAACACGCAGTTCGCCTACTGTTTCAATTAGGCTGCCACATTAATTAATGCCCCACAATAATAATAATTGTAAAAAAGAGAAGAAGAAAAACAAAAACTAAACAAATTTCAATGTTTGTGGAGTTTATAGCTTTAACCGACACGTTGTTTCCTGATTGTACAAAGATCTAATAATTGTAGATATCCATGCATAGTATTTAAGCCAATTTAACATTGTTTTAAACCAAGTATGTGAAGCATAGTTACAGCTGCGAGTTTTTTTTTAATGCATTTTCCATTGATGAAAACTTCTGTCCCACTATTTGGAAACTTTTTTTGTAAAGCGTTCTTTGATCTAAACGCTGTCTGGCTGGGCATTTGCCAAAGCCCATGAATGCCCATCCAGACACTGTTGAGACAACTATGGGCTTTAACAGAACGCTTTACAGAAGTAGTTTTCCTTAGAAATATAAAATGCATTTCATTTTCATAACTCAGCCCAACTGGCATAGCAAGAAAAACTGTACTGATCTAAATGAAAAATGTTTCTCTTCCTGATAATCGCATTTCTTTCTATGGACATTATCTGCCATTATCAGTCGAAGATCGAACTTTTAACAAATAATGTTCGTCAGAATATTTTTAAACTTTGTTATGCCATAGTTTGCATGGCGCAATTAAACATTCTTCACGTGAGAATTGTTTACAAATTGTCTCTAAACACATACGAACCACAGGCCTCAGTTATCTAAACGAAATCCTTAAGATAGTTTTACCGATTGAAAATGCATTAAAAATATGTATCTCAGTTACCCTTGAATGGTGCACCATTTAAATTTTGTTCTAACAGTAACTATCTATATATCTCTATATAATAGTGTATTTGGAGATATATTTAAAATATTCAGAGTATTGTTTTCTATAATATTTTAATAAATCTTACAAACTACAATATTTGTGTAACACTATGTTAAAAACATTTTAGTTCGATTAGTGTTAAGGTAAAATTAGATGCTATCAAATCTAATAGTAAAACGATGTTGTAAAGTGATTAAAATTCCGTAAATAAGTGCAAATAATCAAGAATACTTAAAGCATGCAGCTTTACAAAGATTGAAGTTTTAAAAATATGATGGGGAAATAATTTTTATATATGCCTTAATACATAAATATAACTAAGCGCAAGTACGCATAGACATATTAGAGTTATGAGTACGCAAATTGCATGTTGCATGCAACGAACGTTAGATGAACGAAAACTGTAGCTGGTTTTTCCGAAAATCTTATGAATTTAAAAATGAATACGCCGCAGGCACATGTGTGCAATAAAATCGGATGCGCGAATTTTCCACGAAATGTGCATAATAAAATTCGCGCTTAATTTAAATCCAAACCACCAGGTGCCTGTGTGTTCTCAAATCTACCTGACTTGTACTATTTAGGTAGGCTCGCTGACTGACCCGACCGGGTGTGCACATGCTGCCCCTGCGCTGAGGCGCCTCAAACGCCGGACCATCGACCAAGAGCAGGCAACTTGTTGAAGAAGCACTTTTCTTTGATATAAAATGTGGAAAATCCGACATTAGCATGAAAGAACTAAACTTGGGTTTCTCCCATATGCAATTTTATTCACTCTTTATTCAAGTGGATGAACTGCAAGGGGCGCGCCATAAGGCCGATCTGTGCTCATTATTATTGTACATTATGAATCTTAATTTAATAAAATATAAATTATGTGTCACATTTGCATAGCTAAAAGACTAATTAAATTAAGAAAGAAATAGACGCCAACATTTTGTCTCCATTTATAGAATGGAATATTGAACATTTTTAAGTAAAATACATTTAAATAATTTTTCGAAGACAATTTCCAGATACATCTATACAGGATATTCTTGGTAATACAATTACAAGTAAAAGTATCTGCATATGTACATACATAACATACATGTTAATATATATGTATCTTTATAGGACCACGTGTCGCATTGTACCCAAAAAGGTACGGAAATATGTGTATGTTATGACTTTGCCTTTGTTCTCCCGTATTTTTAGTAAATTCGGAGAAGCGGCAAATCCTATAGCGCCAGTAATAAAGTTTTGCGAACTCGCCGAATTCGCGGTGCCGGCGACAGTCGCAAAGGACGAAGAGAGAGAGGGAAAGAGAGAGAGAGAGAAGACGGCGACGTATTGTGAGCCTGACAGTGTGACACAAATAAAGTCATAAACTGTTAAATCAAGCATAAAACCCTCGAAATATCCTTTTTCGTAGCATTGGTTTCATTGCATTATCCGGAGCGACCAAGAGCGACGGTCAAATCAACGTATTTCGTCGCATGTCCTTGGATCGTTCTTCGCCGACGTGATCGTAGTCGGCTTCACTTTCTTAGACGTCTCGTCCAAACAGGTGCTACAAGTTGAACAACACAACTGAACAACAGATCCTCATCAGTGATGAGCAGCCGCCAGTTTACCTGGCAGCCAGATTCGGATCGATCTGAACCTGGTCGAACTCACGTAACGCAACAAATCCCAGGCTAGCCGGATTTCGATCAAAACAAGCCCCTAGATTGTCCATGCCCTGGACTTGGCTAGTCTGGCTGGTGCCAGACGCAGCTATATCGAGGAAAAGAAAGAGACAGACATAAAAACGGCGGCAGCAGATGAGGCAGACGACGACGACGCGGACGACGACAGCAACATCAGCGCTAAACAAAAGGATTTATGGCTCTGTGCGCGAGTTTAGGCAAATTTTTCGTTTAATTTTTGGCAAACCCACCGACTACCTAGCCGGGCTATATATTGGCCGAGTGCAGCCGGGCAGGACATCACTATTGATTTGGACAGCCGAACAGTAAGACGAACAAATACCCGAGATGTCATCTGTCATGCATTACTATCCAGTGCACCAGCCCAAGATAAACACCTATCCAGCTCCAGTGATGAAGTACAGCAATGTAAGTTGACATCAATCTTGGGTCATCCGCTGACATCTCAACTAATAACTCTTGTTCCTAATAACAGCTCCTGTATGGAAATCATCATAGCACAAGCAGCACGCAACAAACGATGCAACAATCCCAGCAGACACCACTCCAAGCCGTGGTCTCGCTGCCCACGTACCATTCGCCAACCACGGTGCCCTTGTCACTTGGCGAGCAGCAGGCGCAGCAGATATCTTCCGATGAGAATATGACCTTGCAGCCGGCGCAGGAGCAACGGGTCAAGTTGAAGCGTTCCCGGACAGCGTTCACCAGCGTGCAGCTCGTGGAGCTGGAGAGCGAATTCAAGAGCAACATGTATCTGTACAGGACTCGTCGCATTGAGATTGCTCAGCGTCTGTCTCTGTGCGAGCGTCAGGTAAAGATCTGGTTCCAGAACCGTCGCATGAAGTTCAAGAAGGACATTCAAGGTCATCGGCAACGCGACTCGAAGCCCAACGCGAAACTGACGCAGCCTCAAACGGAGCAGACCGCTCACCGCGGCATTGTGCAGCGACTAATGTCCTACTCCCAGGATCCCAGTGCAGAGAAACGGGCCGCACTTCCGAATCTGCCTGTTATGCCGGCCACATTGCCAAATCCGGTTGAAGACTTCTATGGACAGTGCAAGCCCAAGCCAAAGACTCAAACGGTGGCCAGCAGCGCATCGGATCTGAGTGAAATTCTGGAACACCTCGCCCAGTCGACAGCAGGGCCTGCATCCAGTGCTGCACTGCCTGCCAGCTCCGCCTCAACTGGACACTACTCGTACAATGTGGATTTGGTGTTGCAGAGCATCAAACAGGATCTGGAGGCAGCGGCTCAGGCCTGGTCCAAGTCCAATTCAGCGCAGACCCGTCACCACAATGCCGAACCCCATGCAATGCATCCCAGCTCCTCGCTATCCATGAATCTGCCGTGGGGTGAACCAGTGGCCAAGTCCAGGAAAATGGGCGTCTCGCACCTGAATCCCTGCACTGCTGCCTACGACTACCACAACTGAAGTCAAGTATCTCTGCTTCTTCTTCACCCATATTTTTTGCCAGTTTTAAGTTATTTCTAAGTAATCGTCCCTGGTAAAAGAAAGACGTAAAAGGTACAACTCAGTGAAACAATAGCGAATAACACAAGTCAACATTTTGGATGCTCATACTACTCAGTAAATATATCATTTAAGCCAAGTTAAGAATTTATAACAATAAAGCAATTATTGCAACAGAAAAACTACTTTCATGGAATCTTTATAAAACTTACCCATTAAGGAAATGATTAAGGGACTTCTAATTTGGAATACCAACTACATTTTGGATCCAGCCTGTTCTTTCACCAATCTAGAACCCCATGTCAACCCTTTATATAAGTGCATTCAAGCATACATCCGTCCTTAAATGGAACATCCTAGCAAGTGCAAATCCATCATTGCGACTGTCAAACGGGCCGTTTAAATGGGCAAAGAGTTCATTTTTGTGGCAGACTTAAATAGTAAAAATTACCACTCGCTCCACTCGGTGTTTTCACTTTTGCATTTAATGTCCTCTTGCGGCTTGAGGGTCAACTCTAGGAATTCCATGGAAAAGTCAAATGCTTGCGACCATCTATTAATGCAAAAGAGAAAAGTGTCAACCGCACTTGCCTTGGACGCGGGCACAGCTCCAGTGGTCATCTTGAAAATGCCGCAGAGAGTACGAAACAGAGTCCGAGTCCGGGTACGAGTATGAGTCGGAGAGAAATGCTACGATTTGATTTATGGATATTTAACCGCACGCATTACGAGTACTCGTGTTGGGTTTGTTGGGACACTTGTTTTGGGCGGCAGCTGGACGACATCTTTGCGTGGAAATGCTGCTGCTGTTGCTGCCCCAAGGAATGTGTGCGAGTGCAAGAACAAAACACACACTCACAGTTAGAGGCACACACATGCCACAAAACATGCTTAGTTACTCCGGCTTGAAGTGACTTTTGGGGTTATGCCAGTGGGTGAGGTTTAGCAAGTGTGATTGTGTGTGTGTGTGTGTGTGTGTGTGTGTGAGTATGCCCTGGTGTGGCAAATTGTTTCCCCTGGGAGGAAATTGTCGGTGCGGAAATAGTGCCAAGGAGCTGTGACAAAAAAGGGGTGGCACCTTGGAATTTTCATGCGCATTGTTGACATATCCGAGCATGTGTCAGACGCGCTTGTGCTTGTGGTAGCCGGAGCCGTAGCCGCGGGCGGGCTAGTCCTTGACATCACATGTCCTTCGCCTAACCACAAACAACACTCACACACACACAAATACATGAGTGTTTGTCGCTGCCATAATGAATATAGATGTGATTTCGGGTTTGAAGGCGGCATTGTGGGAGTGGCTAATCGTCTGGCCATAAGCGCAGCTAATCAAAGCAGCATAAAAAGGCGAAAATAAAGACAGCTAGAGAGGGAGAGAGAGAGATAGGGAGAGTGATACGGAGAGAGAAGGTGAGCGAGAGCCAGCTGCAATTACGCGAAATGCCAGTGTAATAAACATGTCCAACAGATTGTTTCAATTGTTTGCTTTCTTCTTGTGCTGCCCACTCGCAGCTCAATCTTTTCGTGTTGCGTGGAAGCGAGACGAACTTGCTCCATTGCCATTTTATTGGATTGCGACCGCGCCTTTGGCGGCGCTGATGACACAGCCGAGATGGCAGCGAGTCTTTCTTGTTCCTTGTTGGCCTGGTCATAACAATAAATTCCACAAACCGCACTTGCCGCCCAACCATGCCCATGCCTCCGCCCTGCTCCATCAACTCTATCCAGCGATGAGCCAAATGGTTTCTTGTTAATTAAATTAAATATTCACTTGGGTTCCGCACGGGCGCACTGAGGAAGGTATTGCAAGGCTCGAAGCGAGGCAACTGCGACACTTTCTAATTAGATTGAATCTATAATTTTTATGGCTAATCGCAGCGCGCGTTGTCAGCTCTGAATTTTGAATTTGTGGCTTGCACGGATTTCATGGCTTTTGCCAATTATTTCTTAAACGCGTCTCCTCCAAATGACCAAAGAAGCTGCAAATGTCTTTTGTGTGCTAATGAAACTGGCTCTTCACTAAACTTGTTTTGCCTTTTCTCATAAATTAATTGGGCTTGCTCGGTTGCAAAGATGTGCAACGATAAATAAACAAAAAGGAATGAATTTCTGGGCACGCCAAAGATTACACACCCTTGCAGACTAGACTGGAGTCGAACTGGAGGCATTTCAATTTCATTATACGATTATTTGCTCAAACTAGTGACATAATAAAAACATATTTCAAACATAAACTCATTTTTCAAACGATCATTCCTATGGTAGCTAGATTAAGCAGTGCCTATATAGACACGGCTAGTGATGTTGGCCAAGTACAGTCGGATACATCTATCATATATCTTAACCAATTGTTGGATAATTGTTATCTATAAATTACTTAAATCTGATCTATATGAAAGCATAATCAATTCGATCAGTCGAGACTTGTATTTAATACCCCTAGTTGACTAAGCAAATTGGTTCAGTGCTCGATATGTGCATATTTGAAATGTTTTCGTGTCGATTTCAGTATTTTCGGCACGTTTAAACGTTATGACATTTCACAGACGTGTTAGTCCCTCAACGCTACCAATATGGCAACACCTGTCGCATAAACAGGCCAAATGTATGCCTCTTCCCCCCTTACCCCCCGCTCAACCAACATATGTAGGCAAAAAAGGCAAAAAAGATTTTTCAGCTCACAAAAAATTGCACGTGGCTCTGTAGAAGAATACGTATACGTATATACCCTTATGTGGAAGGGGTTAGGTAATGCTTACTCTGTACCTTACGGCAGTTGCCGTAAAAAATAGTGCACCCAGTCCGTTTCATGCGTGTCTCCGTGCCGAAAGAAGCAGCCACATTTGGGCAAGGAGTGGGCCAACGTCTGGTGTTTTGTATTCCGCAGAGAAATTTCGCAAAATGAGTGCGTGAAAAAAGAAAAACACTTTAACTTTTGAATGCCAATTGCTGGTTGGGGAGGTGAGCTGGGTGCAGAGGGGGGCCCACCACACACACACCTTTGACTTGTGTGCACAGGACAATCCTGGTGTGTGCAATACAACGGCATTATTGTTGTGCCTTCCGCAGCTTGAATCATGGGCCAAAGCCGTGACGTTGTTGTCAGCATCTGTTGCTGCTGGAATTGCGCATCTACTCCGCTTCCACTCCAGGTTCAAAAGTCGTGTGTGTGTGTTCAACTGGGCTTAAAACAATATGGGACACAATTTGAATATTTGATTATTTCCAAAAGTACGCACACGTTTGCATACAACACATCAACTGATTGTTTGTTATCCTGAATATTGATATATAATTTAAAACTAAACGTTCGAGAACTTAGCCCCATGCCCAATAGCCTGAAAAGTGTATTCAAATTCAAATTCAAATTCCTGCTCCACAAAACACTGGCAAATGCTTAGGGTCATAAGTAGAACCACATAATTTGCCATCAGAATGATTTTCTAATGAATACTTAATAATTTTCTACTTAATTTGGAATTTAAGATTTTGGCTTAAAAACATATTTGTTAATATTTTTTGATGTGGGAAAACGCGCCTAATGAAGTTTAAATATTCCTGATCAGTATCAAAGTCAAAAGTCGGATTCATCTGTCCATCCATCATTCTTTATTTCTGTGTAAAATAACCAATCTCACTATAAGGGCTAGAAGCTTTGATGGAATATAAATGAAATTTTATTGACTTCTATATATAATATACCCAACTCCATAAGATTTTTTTTAACTCAAATGTATTTTCAAATTGCTTATTGAACCTCATCATTTCCTAGTCGAGCTCTCACTACTTGATAATTTTAACTTGAAGATTTTCTTCGAAAAATCGGAGTTTATTTCGTAAAAAAGTCCAATCCAATATTCTTGTCAATTTCACATCCACGCAGCATTCAGCAGCTACCATATGCTGTCTGAAATATTATTACTGACCTCCCAATAAGGAAGCCTATCAGTATCTGTAGCTATATATATATATATAAGTATATATATAAACAGGTACGTGCCGGCTTAGTGGTATACTTATGAGCGAATGGCTGGTATATTTTTCATGATGTAAAACCCACAATTAAATTACATAAAATCCATTTGTAATAATTACGCCGAATGGCAATCTATGCTGATGACCGCATATGCCGCAACGGTCGTCATATGGACGAAAAAAAGAGAAGAAAAAGAAAACAGCAGTTGGAGGCAGAGTAAAAAACAACTCTTGAATACTACTTCGCCTAAGCGCAATTCGTATAAAAATGCGATGCGTCATGTGAGCAATTTGTTTGGGGGGTGGCGGCGAAGTGGAAGGGTGAGGGTGAGTGGATGTGCCACAATGGTGCCACAACCAGTTCACCGGCTCGCTTTGTGATGCAATTATTTATTCCTGCATGTTGCCACTCGCGTGAACGGAACGGGCAAACGGCAACAGCCACAGCCACAGCCAAAGCCACAGCCACTCTGCCACATCCACAGAGCCAGAGTTGCAACGTGCAACGCGCAACGACCAACAAGCAGCAAGCAGCAAGCAACAAGCAACACGCTGGCGCTTAAGCATGTCCATGTCCGGCCTGTTGATAAACGCTCTTCCCATCACCATCGACATCGTCATCGCCATTTCCATTGAGTGTGTGTGAGTTCGCTCCTAAATGCAATGTGCGCACGAGAAATATATCCGCCGCACACACTCAGTCCAGGACCAGGTAATGTCAGACGACATGCACAATCCATAGCCACAGCCATAGCCACATCCATAGCCACAGCCATACCCACAGCCATAGACAGAGCCAAAGCCAAAGCCAAAGCCGATGCCGAAGCCAGTGCAATTTTCAGTATAGAGCTTGAGACGGGCCATTGGCTTTGAGCTCAGGTTGCGGCTCTATTATTAGATGCCATTATATTTTATAGTCTATAATTGATTCGCTGAGCTTGGCATGCATGCATGCATTTTTTCGAACAAATCGTATGACATTAAAATAAAAAGTAATGTGAAGACATTGTTGAATCCTCTTAAACTTTACGCAGCACATTTGCTTAAGGAATTTTGCAAATTCCCTTAATCTCCCTTATTGTGTAAAAATAAGATTATATTCAAGTCATAAAATCCTCTTAAACGCTTAATGAAATTATTATCAGTAATGTACATTTTCAGAAATGTTGTATGCATCAAACTATGTTTTGTGGTTGCTAAGCAAGGACGCGAAGACTGGTTGCCAGGCGATATCTTCGTTGAGGTTATGAATGTATAAACAAACTTGTCGAAAACGACAGCAAGCAAGCAACTATTCCCAAAATTTCTCTTTAAAATAGTTTTTAATTTCAATAATGTATTCACTGCAACATCCTCAAACAGATGAGAGCTTTCTGCGACTTGATTCCACGGTCGATGAAGTTATGACGCTGTTGCGTGGCATACAGAAACCAACCGAGTAAATATAATAATTCCTTAAAAAACACAAAAAGAAAAATAATATTTTATCTTGTAGCGAAAAAGTTGAACCCGAAGACTCTGCAGAAAGTGTTACTGAGAACAATTTTATGGTCACAGTGAGGCAAAAACCAACAAAAACAAAAGAGACTACGTCAAAAAACAATAAGGATCGATTCACATTTATGAGACAGGTGGAAGTTGACCAAGCTGAGCGCTCCAAGGCGCGACTAGAGCGTGAGCGTGTTGCACAGAAATTCCGAAAGTAAGTAGATGTTCGTTCACTAAAATTATAATCTATATTAAGTGTTAATTAAACGTTTTACAGACTGGGCAACGCTGATTATCGCAAGGGAGACTATGCAAATGCGGCAAGGATGTACAGTCAGGGGATCGACAACATCAAAGACAGTCCAATATTGTACATAAATCGTTCTCTGTGCTTCATCAAGTGCGTATTTTATTGCTGCAACACTCAATACAATATCAATTTCACATTCAGTTTATTGCTTTTCACAGATTGGGCGATTTCAAACGTGCCATCATCGATTGTGATTTTGTGCTGAACAAGCTGGATGAGAAGAACATGAGGGCGTGGCTCTACCGCGCCTTGGCCTATAAAAGCATGGGCGATGAGGCCAGCTTTGATAACTGTATTAAATATGTGCGCAAGTATCATTCCAAGCAGTTGCAGTTTATAGACGCATTTGTTGAACAAATTAAAAGTATTGTTTAATGGGAATAAATGAAACGATTGCTGGAATTGCGGATTTATTAAGGCACTACAAAACTACTCCGATAGCATTGGAGGTCTCCATTACATTAAAAATGTATTGAAATGAATGAAGCGATTGCTGATGCTAAATGAAATAATGACTGGGGAGGGGATAAGGCACTACAAAACTACTCTAATAATATGATACTCCATTACATTACCAATACATAGATTTGCAAGAATTAGAAGTATATAAAATAAGTGTTATCTATGACTATTTAATATATGAATCGTATTTGATGTAATGATAGTTGTTGAGCTCATTAGAAGTTTGTTTAAAGTTTGAGCCGCAAATAGAAACCGAAACCACCCAAGGGAAAAACGCAAACTCAAGTGTTGTTTACATATGACAGCAGGAATTTTCATGTTGATGTCAACGTTGTGTCAGAGTGTCAGAGGCAGTAGAGCAGAGTTGCGGAAGCGTGAACCGGCGTACAACTCTTTCGATTCTAATGCCATTCAATCGAAACTCGCAACCCCGTCCAGCACCCATCATCCATCCCAAACCAGCCACCCTGTAAAGGCAAACAATTCGATGGCGGTAATCAATCTTCCTCCACTCTGTGTGCGAGTTGACAGCTCCGTGGTGTAGAGTCAAATTGCGATCTTTGTTTGTCCCGGTCCTGGCCAGAATCGGGTGCGCAGGGAACCCCCACCCCCAGCACTGTACCCACGTATGGCACACACACACCCATACACAGGGAGAGGGCACTATCTGAGACAGGGTGGGGTTTTGCCTGTTCCTGTTCCATTTATGCGTGTCAAAGGTTGCGTCGGAGGGCGACAGATTGAAGCGAGGCAGTGGCAGTGGCAGGCGACACAAATGTTGTACTTGTCACGGTTGTTGCGGTAGTTGCATCTTTAGCTTGAAGTTCAGCATGGGTATGTGTGTGTGTGTGGGGCATACACAATATGTCTGTATGTGTGCGGGAGGAGTGTTTTGCGACTTACTCGCAAGTATTTTAAGGCTTGGCGGTTGCTCAAATCTCACATGATAAATCGTCAATAAGTAATTAGATGTGTGTCTGTATGTGTGAGTGTTCTTATCTTACTGCAAATGAGTCGAATAATTTTTGTTCTTAATTTATTTCTCTTGTCATTAAATACTGTACGACATTGTTCATAATTAACGCTATTATTAGTTTCATAAATCGATTGCAACTTAATGTTAACAATCAATCACCCGAAACTGCTATATAAAAATTAATGTTTTGTTTTGATATAAAAATTTCTCTCGAATCATGCTGTCTTTCAGTTAAATATCAGTATTTAAAAAGACATTAATTGTTTTCAAACGTCATCAAAATAAAAGATAAAATGGAAATATAGAATATACTGCGAAAATGTGTACTGAAAGTTTTTGTTATTAATACAGTTTAGTTTTGTGTTTATCTGAACTAAATCATAATTTTACTAAATTTCTGTATTTTTTGAAAATTTGTAGATAATATTTTTTCTCCGCCTCTCACCACACCGGCCTTTTCACAAGTTTTCCAATAAATGTTGTAGGTAAGGCAAAGTTTATCGATAATGAAATTCAATGCATTAATGTTATTGAAATAATAAAACTAATATGTGCAACACAGCAGCTGCTGATGAAATATTGTCTACAGAACAATCTGTTCAAGAAGGCAGTAATATTCAAACTGGATACAGTGTATAAGCTCATGAGTGTCCTGTGAGTGCCTGTGTGTGTGTGTATGTGTGCGTGTGTATGTGTAAGTATCCGTTTTCTTTGTTGAATGACCAAAATTTCAATATGTGGAAATCACTTTATGATGTGATGACACCAATTTATCTAAGTTAGCTGCCAACAGCCGGCAAGTGGCAGATACGCGTAAAGCCACTGAATACTCGAATGTGTAGCAGTTGCCTCCAAGATGGGGCAGATCTTTTATCTTGCTTTTGAAATTTATTAGAAAATACAAATTGCTTGTTTTAATAAATTACATTTCTTTCAAATATTTATGTTAATATTAGCTTAAGTTTAATTTAATTACATAAATTATATTAAACAATAAATTACTTGCTTTTATGCATCTAATAAATGTTGCAAGAAGTCATAATCAACATCAAGGGGTTCAAAGGAATCACATGAAGCTGTCGAATTGGTTGTAGACACTGCAATCGAGCCACTCGAATCCCAGCCAAATTGTTTATCCAAAGATTGATCCACATAAAACGAATCGATGTTTTGAAACTCTTGAATGTCAAATGAATCACACGATGCAGTAGATGTGGATGCAGATGATCCCACCGAGTAGCTGGATTCCCAAGCCATCTGTGGATTCACAAATGGGTCAGCAGTAAAGTGATTGATGTTTTGCAATTCCTGTTCATCTCTTGTGGCCACCCATTGCTCTGTGTTAAACCAACTGGTTGGCCAAGTGTCCACACCTGAATACTCTTGACTCGCACTTGGAAGCCGATCCTCATTGGGTTCAGGACACTTCCCTGCATTGAAGAAGGTCTGTCTCTGTTCCATAATAGCATAATCATTTCGCGGATCTGATAGATCACAAGTCGAGCTATCTTGGCCGGTGCTAACGTATTGCAAGAGACGTTCAACAATCATCTCATCTTCACTAAGTTGTGGTTGGTTTAAGTATTCTTCACCTTGCACGATGCCACAATCAAGCAACAGTTTGGAGCCCTTGTGTCCCAGCTGCCTATTGGCTAGTTTCTTGGATTTCATGCGTCGATTCTGGAACCAAATCTTAACTTGTCTTTCAGTCAACAGCAGACGCCGAGAGATTCCAATGCGACGCGGCCTTCCCAGATACTTATTCTCATTGAACTCCCGCTCCAACTCCAGCAGCTGATGGCTCGTGAATGCGGTGCGGGAACGCTTGCACTTGGTGGTGCTGGGTGGGCAGGGGAACCCAGAAGGCTGAACCTCACAGTTCAGCTAGTAAGAGTAATTGGTAAACATATATTGTAGAAGCTATTTAGCTGATATTTAGCTGTATGCAAACTTACCATATAGTTGCTTGCATTGGCCGTAAACGATTCACTGGGACTGCAGTTGTTGTACATTTTGTCGAGAGATATTTTAGCTTCTGCACTGTGACACATTGGTTTTTTAACTAGATGCGAATCCATGCCGTCGATTTACTTTTATACCATGCAGGTAAGCCGCTTGGCCGCGAATTTGGAGAACTCTTCCCAGTTGCTACCTGAGACCTGTGATCGGCGTTAGGCCTGACCAGCCGGCTGGTGCAACGTGTCTAGTCTGTTGGCGTGTCCAGGCTGTGGCTCCGGAAAGTCCGCAACACATTTAGAACGTGGCGTGAGTCTTGATTGTGAAACGACTGTGTCGTGTGTGTCTCATTGAAATTCACAATTTAATTGACTTTGCCAGGCATCACATGCAATCGAAAGTCCGTAACGATTTTATATTTAATTGTCCAAATAAATCTTAGAAGCCTTACATTTACTCAATATTGCTCGAACGCACTCAATATTTAATAACCCTAGTAAGACTTTTACTTTCATACCTGAATTTTAAGCAAGATAGTACTTTAGGTAAATCCATACTCGGCACCGAGATATGAAAGAGAATTTTCGTGGTTTTCCCCGGGGTTTTCCAAAATCGCTGTGACTACTTCACCTTGAGCTACCTGCACATTTTGGCTTAGGGTGACGAAGACCTCGAATGGGGTCATAAAGCACCCTGCATCGGTTAAACTTGATCTCCCTCAATAAAACTAGAGCTGATATTCTGCTTATATGTTTCCACCTACGAGTTTTATGGTGAGGAGCTAAGGAAACTCGTACAGGCTTTTGCAAAATAACCTCAAATCTGGGCTTCAAAGTGTAAAGTATTTATGCATATTTACTTATGTAGGTAGGTGTTCTTATATACATGAACATATATAACTTATACCTCACACTCTCGTTTTTTTTTTGTATTTCAAATTAAAGTGTAAAGTTTTTACTTGAATTCGATCCACGGATCATCGTCCAATTTAAGAATATATTCATGTTTCTATAGCTTATGGCATCACAGACGTCAATAATACCCTCTGCTAAGGTTTTTAAATACAAACAAGTTAGAACGCAATAGTCGTGACAGCTCGACTAGTAGATCGAAGACTTAATCGGATTTGTACAGCTCATATTTGAGCTGCATCTGTGTAATTATACCTTTTATTCGGATATATAATTGAAACGATGAAAGTTATCGATAAAAATAAAATAATGCTTGTACATACAGATACACAAAGGGACACGGCTAAATCGACTCGGATGTTGGTGCTGATCAGGAATATGTATACTATATCTACCTATTACATACTCTTACACAACTGCATTATATAATTTTTCGAGTCTTAATTCCAGATATAAAAAAATGTTGATACTTTTGCATGTGTATTCTAACAAGTATTAGCAAATCGTACACTAAACAGAGCTTAATTGTGCATACTACATGTCTGGTGGTTCATAAACTTTCGGCTTTCACTGTGCTGCGAAAATGAAACAAGCGGCAGCGATGCGATTGCCAATAAAAACAGAATGTGAAAAAGTGTGGCAGCAGAAAAACAATGCCACCAAGATTGACAACATGATGGTTAGACAAGAAGAGGCGCTCAAAACAAAAAGAAAGACGCGCAGCTCGCAAAACGAAATGTCAAAAATACGCAACGCAAAAGCGACAGCGGAGACGCCAGCAAAAAAAGAAATGAAACTCGTCGCTGCCGCTTTTACTGCTGCTGTTGCTGCTGCTGCTGCTGCTGCCGCTGCCACAGCGGCGACGGAATGTGTAAATAACAAAAAGCAAATAAATTCCGTCACAAGCAACACGTTCACAGTGCAGAGTGGTAAAAACAGCGGCGCAGCTGAGCGGACAGCCAAAGCGACACAGCCACAAAGCGACAGAGCGACAAAAACACACAACACAAGCAGCAGCAGCAATCGACCAATCAGCGCCAGCGGATACTTGTAGTGTGTCTGCATGTGTGAGTGAGTGCGAATCACTTGCATGTGTGTGTGCGTGCGTGTGAGTGTTTCTTACCTGTGTGCGACTGGCAGAACTCCACCCCCGGCAACCGTCTCAACCATCGCTATTGCGCATGTACAGCTCTGCTCTCTGCTGCCTGTGCACGAGTTGTGGAGATCTACCGATAAAGTATACAACAAACAACGGTGTTAGAAGTGAAGTAAACAAATATGGTAAATATAATCAGACATTCAAGATGTACTCGATAAAACATTAAGTTTACATAACAGCTTATTTTGGAGTTCGAGTTAGAGAAACTTCGTTATTTGGATTACTTTTTGTGGTATGTTTAACATATATTTTTATATTAGTTTACAGATTTATATTAAAACATTTGTGTATTTGTGTGCGTATTTCCAATCAGAAACGTGCTCACGAAAATACACGACACATGACTTTTACGCTCACGAGCACGCATCAAAAAACACATCTCTAGCGCTGACAATCCAAACCACCCCAGAGTTGCGCTCTGTCTTCTGACACTGCCACAGCACACAGACGGCACACAATGCAATATGTGTATGTAGCGGACTCGTTTTGGACACGCCCCCCTGATTGGTGGTTGTGGCGCTCATCTTTGAAACTAGTCGTACAATATGCTCATTCTTGGCCACTCCTTGCGACAAGTGCGGACAAGTTTCAGTGCGTTCGGTGCTATTGGATGAAATGGTTGCTTAAGAGTCGTGCCCGCACGAACCAGCATCGTATTGCCCAGAAACGGAGGGAGAGTTGCGAGTCTGAGTCTTAACGTGTTTAACTGAGCAAATGCATGGGAAAACAATCTAACAATTGAAGCAATTTGTTGTGTCGGAAAAGTGCAATAAAATAGTGAATAATACTAAGTTGAAAATAGTAACAAATAACAACGGCAAAAGCCACCATTGAGGCAACAACAGCGACACCAACTCAAACCGGTTCTGCGCACCGATACGCGAAGCTGAACCTATGCCTCAGGCCAGAAAGGGACAGCTACACACAGCACTTTAGTGGCGCGAATGTGTAGAAAAGTGTAACTTGTAACTACAAATTGCAGTGCAACTGTATGTGTGTGCAGTGTGACTGTGTTGTGTATCCGTGTGTGTGTGTGTGTGTGCGTGTCTCTCTCTCTCTCTATCTCTGAGTACTGTTTACTGTGTACTGTGTGTTGGCCATTGCAAGATCAGCTTCGGTTTCTTGTCACTTCTGTCCAGGCCCTTTACTCAGAGCTCGAAAGCCAAACTCGAACCTAACTTTTTTTTCGCATACGCACCGTTGTACCGGGTTTTGCATTATCTTCGGTTGTTTTGCGTTTGTTGTGTGTTGTTGGTGCTCCCATTGTTATGGGCACTCGCGTTGCCATGGGTGCAAAGGTGTGTAAAACTGTAGCTGGCAGCTCGACATGATGGAAATGGAACTGTGCCGCTCGAGTAAGCAACGCTCGACACCACCATTGCCAGCGCCAGAGCCAGCGCCAGCGCCATCGCCTTAGCCATCGCCATCGACATCAACATCGCCATATTCGTAAGTTCGCGTCGCGGTCGATGACAACTTTGTGCCTGCTTTGCGGGCTTATCTGACCCTGTTCGTAGAAACATCTCAAAGATACATAATAATATACAGTACTTACGCAGACAGAGAGTACTCAATTCACATAGTTTAAATGCTAAATGTGGTGCTATTGTGCACATCAACAAAACAAAATAAAATAAATGTAGAAAAACCCGCATTGTGAATAGGTGCTGAAAATGTGAAAAACACAAAATGCAATTATTTTGAGCAAACGCTGCGCATGGAAATCACTCAGCGATCTCTTAGAATGGTGAGTGAAAAGTTTTCTATTTTTATTTTGTCAACTTTCGTTTATTTCTTGTCTTTCTAAAAAAAAAATCTTGTTATAATTACTACAATAATATAATTTACTAAACAACAAACTTGTTTTATATATCATTAGTAAATTACTTATATCATCTCGAATAATAATTGTTGTAATTCAACGTCTGATCTGTTAAAGAAATACATCACTTAAATAGAAAACAACTTATGCTGACCAAAATTATTCTTGTGGTAAACTCATAATGCCTATAACTTAAATGTTTTATAAGCAAAATTTAATTTGTGTTATTATTAGTATATTATTTATTGAATGTATTTCCAATAAATTTTTCGTGCTACTATTGAACGACTTATAATTTCCCAGATAGATACGAATATTGCTAATGGATTTTCCGACGGCCATATTTTATTTAAGAAGAATGTTAAAGAAAACCATTTAATGATTTTTCTTACACCAACACCCGTAAAAATAGCATTGCTTGATTAATTTCTTTTTACTAGTTTCGAGGACAGGTTGGCTTAATAATTAACTATGTAAACACATTTTGACCATGCCGTAAAGCCAATAAAAATAATAAATTTTTGTCGTTACTCGTGCCAAAAATATTTGTGAATGTTGTGCAACACACTAAAGTATTTAAATATAAATAATGACTGTTGTGCAGAGATGCAATTTAATTTAACCATTTAAATAACGAGACATAATATGTCTAAACTAAAATATATTTTTTTATATATTATATTGTCATTTTGGGGATTGATTATTTTAAAATATCGGTTCTCCATTCCAGATGCATGACTAAAAAGGAAAGCTCAAGCAATATATATAGAGAATAGACAAAAACCAAGTGTAGTTTACAATGCAAGAGGTGTGCAGTACATTGGACACAACCCAAATGGGCGCCCAGATCAAATCGGAGTCGCCACTCAATCCGCTTCAGGTGCAAACGGGACAGACGACGGTGGTACCCGTTGTGACCGGACCGGGGCCGCAGGGACCGCCGCCAGCGGTGATGCTTGTCAACAAAATGGCACCGAACTGTGATAAACGAGCGGCGGACACCGCCTATTGGATGGCCTCCGAGGGGGGTTTCATCAACTCTCAGCCCTCGATGGCCGAGTTTCTCAATCACTTGAGTCCGGAGAGCCCGAAAATTGGCACACCTGTTGTCGGTGGCGGTGTCGGTGGAGGATATCCGGTCGGTGTTGGTGGTGTACCGCAGACACCGGATGGGATGGACTCGGTGCCCGAGTATCCCTGGATGAAAGAGAAGAAGACATCGCGCAAGAGCAGCAACAACAACAATCAGAGTAAGTACACACTTAGTAAGTGCCACTTAAAACTCTACGCTTGCCACGGCAACATGAAAAGCCTCAATCAACAAAGCAACTGAAAATGCAAAATTCTCATTAATCAAGAAATCAGTGCAATTTAGCTAGAAATCGACCGGCGCCGCAGCCCAGATTCCAATAACAGTTCCAGTTGCTCAAACCAGAACCCAATAAGGCAATCCCAGCTGGCCAATCTCATCTGTGGAGAGCCAATCTGAGGCCCACTCGATCACACGAGCACACGCAACGCGTCTTCGTCTTCGTCTTCGTCTTCGTCTTCATCTCCCTCCCTCTCTCTCTCTCTCTCGCTCTCTGTCTGTCTCTCTATTTCTATCTCTCTTCATGTTTCTGGGTTCGGCTCCTTTGATGGACAGCGCGCCCTGCACCAAGCCCGAAACCGGTGCGGCAAAGATCTGTTATTTGCGATCATTTGTAACAATTTTCGAGAGTGGCCCGACGTCGATTCGTCAGTGCGACTGATGAATTCAGCTCAAGACGTTCTTTCGTTTTGTATTTTTTGTTGCTATATTTTTTAACCCAATGTGTCGATTTCATTTGTGCAGCAGAAACTGAAGCCATCCTGCGACTGTGGCAGCTACATTTTAAAATAAATGAGGTATCAAGGTTGTCTGACCATACGTTTTCCTGTCCAGGTACGACTGTGGGTACGAGCTGAGGACCATGAGAGGCCATGGTCCAGGGGTCCAGGTTCCACGCATATGTTGCACACACTCGCTGTCTTCCCTCTGAGCGATTGCAACCTGTTATTTAGGTTCATTTGTCAAAATATTTTTCCTGTCCCCTTCTTCGATAAAGGGGCTGTGACGGCAATGGCAGGAAAACAGCCGAAAGCTGGGAATGGGACCAGCGGACTGCCAGCAACAAACAACAGTTGCAACAGTTGCAAGTTGCAGTTACATTGCTACACATATGTACACACACTCTCTGCAAATTTTGTGCCGAATCTCGCATTTGTGCAACATTTCGAGCATTATCAACATTTGCCATTCCATTTGCCATTCACTTGGCCAGCATTTCAATTAATCACAAGTGGACACAAGTGGAGCGTTTATAATGGGTGCGTTCACTTATGTTACTCGCCCATGGCACTTGACTCGCAGTTGCATTAAGAAGGATGGTCGGCTTGGGCGCAACCAGTTATGGGCCAAAGCCAAAGTTAGCAATAACTTACCTCTAAGTTCAGCTTGTAAAATTAAATCTTACGAGCTCTTTTAGATACTCCCATTTTTAGAAAAACATAGCTAGTGGCAATTTAAGCCTTTAAAAATAAAATGGTTAAGTAAAATTTGAATCAGACTTCAAGTTCTTTGTTGTTTAAAATAAATACATTTTGATGTCTTAAATTATAAATCAAGACGAAAAACTGAACTCAACTATTCGATTTCACACCACCAAAATCATATTTCCAGCAATTAGAAACCATTACTAAGCATAAAAATTAATTAAAAACTTTGTGATTTATAATAGAGATAACAAAAAAAAAATAAAACTCAGCGGAAAATTCGCAATGTAATCAAATAAAATTCGAATACTCTTTAAGAGCACTTCATTAAACTCAAGGTTAGATTCCCCGCTGAATTTACTCTATGTACGTGTGTGTGTGTGTGTGTGTGTGTGTGTGTGTGTGTGTGGGTTGCATTGACCAACACTGACTTAAACTAATACAACGCCAATTAGTATCAAGCACACCATCATGTTGACAAATGGGAACCACTAATCCGACAAATGTTTCAAGTGTAACGTGAAATCCAAACACGTGGCCAGGGAAAGCGGGAAATCTCTAATTCCCCAGCGTACGGTTGCATTTTCTTGGGGGCAGTTGTGGGCGACACTGAAGCTGCCACACACTCACAGTCCAAGTCAAAGTTACAGTTACGTGCTGTGGCAACTGGGGCCGCTTGAGTCTCTTTCTCCGTCTCCAAGTCCGAGTGAAAGTGAGCCAATAAATAGCGTGAAGCATTCCAAGCGCCGACACTCGTACGGAATCTGTTGAAGGGTCAATACATCTTTTCTCACACACACACACACACTCACATACACTCAGTCGATTGGGACTACATGCTGAGCGATATGGATTACAAATGATGTTGTAAATGTCCGTCCGTTTGCCAAGCGGGCGGCAAGGCAAGAAAACTGGGAACTGGGTTCTGGGAGCGCTGTTACCGTTCTCCATTGACTCGACAAATGTGTGTGTGGTTTGTGTGTGTATGTTGTGTTGGTTTAACAGTTTAATTTGTTAATGTTGTCAAATTAATTCCTTGTCAGGTTCTGTCTGTATTCAAGTGCTGTCAGTATCCCACCGAGTGGAGGATCGTTAAAATTAAAACGTTTCCGGGATCAGTTAATATTTAAAGCGGCTAATTCCAATTAAGATTTGCTCAGTGTAAAAATCTTCTAAAGTACTGATAATTATAGAACTTATATTTTTAATAACATTCTTATTACCTTATCTTTTTGAATGCCTTTTTATGTAATACTAAAATATAATAATATTATTACATCCAAATCTAATAAATAATTTAGGGTAATACTAAAATATAATAATATTATTACATCCAAGTCATTTACATATAACCCTTTTTATTTGGAAATATGAGAGCATACATATTTAATATTGAGAACAAATCACTTTGTTATTCCGAGAATGTGTCTAATTTTGTAATTTTTCAGCGCCAATATTTCATATTCCCAACCTCTTCTATTTCTAAGAGACTTAAATCAAGGCTTGTTGCGCTTACCGCAAATTGTTTGAATCACATCCTGAATTTTAATGTGGTCGCGAGCAGAGTCTGTGTCCGTGGGTGTTTTGTACCCCGTTGGGCTGTTGCTTGGTGTGTGTGTGTGGTGTGTGTGGTGTGTGTGTTGCTCATGTGTGCGCTCTCAAATACAAATTGTTTTGTCAATTGGTGCCTCTGGCGCTCACTCACTCACATAATTGAAACAATAAAATTTCAACTTGAATAAAGTGTTAATTAGGCGTAAAGCTTCCAGCTTGTAATGTACTGAAGGCAAAGTTATAACACGACGCGTTTATGGCTTCGCAAGATGCTCAGTTCGCAAAGTATCTGCGAGATACGCGAGTGTATCTCAACTCATGCCAGTTGGTTGTTGTTGCTGCTGTGCTTGTGTGTAGATAGGTGTAGGTGTGTTCATAATTGTGGCTGGCTTTTAATCCCAGTGCGGCCATCAGTTAGCGAAACCAATAAAAAAGCAACTTGACTTGGTATTCGCCCCCTTTTTGGACGCGGCTATTGAATCGCAATCCAGATAGATTCGTGCGCCATCTGTATAATCCATCCACCCACCAACCGACCATATGTTGCGCCACTTCATCCTGCGCCTCTGTCAGTTCCAGTTCCAGTTCCAGCCCCTGTCTGAGGTACGGGGGCGTCGCTGCATAAAAAATGCGTAGCGCACGACTCGAAACTTACCCCCTGCGGATTATGATTATAACAAACAATTTATCATAATATTTATGTTGATGCGTTGTACTTTTTCTCAATGAAGGTCTCTCCTGCCTCTCCAGACTCTTTCGGCTTTCGGCTTTCGGCTTTGTCCGTGCTGTTTATTAATTTTATTTATGATGAGTCATTTGCACATTTATAATTTTAACCTTTACAGCTGAATTCATTCAGAACAAACCGCGACCAAGTGCGAAAAATCAATGGAGTCTTGAAGTCAATGCATAATAATACCATTCAGGAGATGTAAAAACACATGTATCCCTGTGGATGCAGCTTAAGTTGAAACAGATTTTTGGCTTATCTTGTATATGTTACTAAAGCGGATTGTAAGCAGGGAGTAATCGTTTTTTATGACTTCATTAAATGAAGAAGAAGATTAGTCTTTATTTTATTAAGCTCAGCAAGTTCATATAGTATTTGGGTAAACCGTCAAAAAATAGATGAGACATCGATTTGAGAATGGCACAAATATTGCAACAAATAAAAGAAAAACAAATAAAAAAAGTAACAACATCAAGCCGCCCATAACGCATTTATTTTAAATCCTCTTGCTTGACAGTTGAAACAAAAAAAATCATTAAATTAATTGAGGCTCGTCAAATAATTTTTAAGTAATAATTATGCGTCAATCCACAAAAGGTGATTTGGTTTTTTTTTTTTTTTTTGTTTAAGCACAGTCTGAGAGACAGTCGCCTTTTAAAGGAGCTCCAGATTGGGTTAGGCCTGAGCCACTGAAAAGGTCGCGCAATTAATTGTTACGACTTTATTATGGAGATAAGTGCGCCAAGATACTGCGCCGTCTTGAGGAGTCCAAGGCAAACAAAGGGTTCTAATTGGCAGGCCGCAGGATATGGCCAGGCAGACGTTTACCCCCAAAGGGTTCCCCTTTTTTGTGCTATTCTCTCGCATCGTGACTGGGGAAAAAATCTGTTACGATTAGTTAAGCTCGGAAAAGTACGCTGGCGGCTGCCCAAAAAGAAAAAGTCGTTTTATTTTTTTTTTTGCGGTCAGTCCTTATCTGCAAACTGATTTGTCATTATTTTAAAGCACATTCTTACGAAAATTATGAAAAATTAATGTTCATGATACTTGCGTGGTACGATTTTCATTCTACTCCGCAAAACACACTTATCCAAACTAACACTTTTATTTTAATCAAAAGAAAAATACTCTCCTTGGCACAATGTAGTTTAAAGAACATAGTAAATTTAAAATTTATGTTTTTTTTCTCAAATATAATTATAATTTAAGAGCATAAAAGCACTAAAAATTTTAAGTTTGGTCAGGATATCTCGGAAATCAAAAAATCGTTCATATAATAACTGATTTTCAACTCAAATGTAGGCTTTATGATTTAAGGTTATCAACTCTAAAAGGTTAACAACTGCCATATAGAGGAAAGAGAGCAACAAATCGATCTAAAATAAAAATAAAAGGTTTCAACAAACTCCTATTAAAGTAACTGTAATGCGTACCCTTAGATCTATCAGATTTTCATATCGAAAGCATTAAATTCATAGATGAAACCCCAAATATATTTGTAATTTCGTTTTATTACGATGATATTCATCCCACTGTGAGACTTGGCAATTTAGCGCCAGCAAATTAGGAAAGCTTTGCGAAAAACAACTTTAGCTATAGAATTAAACAACGTCCAGTATCGATTTAATTTTATTTCCGCTCATTTAGCTAAAAGCTAAAAAAAAAGTGAAATGAAAATATTTGTCCACGATTAAATTTAAAAAAAAGAAGCATTTTATGAAATGACTGCACTGACACTGGCCTCGCCTTAGAAAATTTGAATACATTACGAGCTTGGGCGGCAAGTGCGGCTGCCCTTGTTTGGAGCACTGCGGTGGTTGGTTTGCCAGCCCCCTGAGCAAATAAACTACGGCAGTGAAAGCCGTGGAAGTTGAACTCGAACCACATCCCCATTGGCATTCCCATCACCCCATTCCTCCTCCCATCGCCTCCTCCCATCGCCCCTTCCATACCCTTGGCCAGGACGACGGCATGACAATGACACAAAAGCCGCGCACTTAATCGCCGCGGATCACATTCCGTAAAAAGCGCGACGATAAAATTTTTTACGCTCTATTCTTGTGTACTTAGTCAAATGGAAGGGAACACCCCGCGTTGTGGTTGCGGTGGTTTTACCGCCTTACCCACTTAGTTTGACCCGCTGTCCACATTTGAATGTCTCTGTCCATTTTCAGCTGCTGCTCGCAGTGTTCTCCTTGTTGCTGTTGTTGTTGCTGCTGCTGCTGTTGTTGTTGTTGTTGTTGGTAGCCAAGCGCGTTTTTACCATCATCGTAAAGAAGAAAATCAAATCTGAAATTATTTTCAATTTGTACGCGATTTATTTTTATGTCTTTTTCGCTGGCCCGATCTCCTCGACTCCTCGACTCCTCAACTGCTGCAGTGTACACCCAGTTTAAACGATTTGTAAACATTTGAATTGGATTTTCGGCCATAAAAATTGCTTGTTAGCGGCATTGTTGAGCGTTTATCAAAAGACCCCGAGCCCAGCTACGACTAAAGTTGTCGACATTAGTGGCAGCCACAGTGAATACAGCAAGTGCTCAAGTATAAATACACCTATTTATTACCGCATATCAGACCGTTAATCGCATTACCCACACTCGGTTGCATGCGAATACACTTGCAATTGTCGGGGAAATACTTGCGACTCTTCAGTTTCCAGCACTCAACGATAAGTTCTCGTCTGTTGCAGCTGCATTAACAACTGTTTAAAGTTAATAAATTATCGGATTTTTACATGAAATGCCGCTTAGTTATCAACGAGACAGTGCAGCAATTAGTGCACTTAATGGATGGATACAGGGAGCGGGTTTTGCGGAACACCTTAAGGCAAATGAAAGCTAAAAATGCCATAAATTACTTATATCATACGTAAACAAGTGACTCTGATTTCGACTAGTCATCATTCACGAAGTAACGCTCTGCTGATTCTAATATTTGCAGACCTCGAAAACTAATTAGTTGAATACAATCGACCGAACGAAATCACAAGTGTGAATTTTGACTACATTCAGAGCAAATATTTTTATATGTAGTATGAAAAATCATAGAATGCTGTAGTCGAGAGAGCTCGACCCTAAACCCTGCTGTTGAATAATGTAATAATATATTTTGCTATAAAGTAATATGTGTATTTGACGGAACCACTTTTGGTCAATAAAATATCTATATCGAAAATATTAATAGATCGATAGTCACCAAACTGGGACTGTTATCGATCAAATGAAATTAACTTTGGCTAAATTTGGTATTTGAAGTGCCTGGATCAACTAATTCATACAGCATAGCAACTATACCTAATGTCATATTAGTTGCAGTATCCATTTGGGTACGAATATATCATATCTATGCAACATTGATTTGTTCTCAGACCATTTAAGAAATACAATAATTTATTTATCGAATTTATATCCATTTGCTGTGGCAAATGTGATAAATGTAGCCCGAAAGCCAAAGTTCGGTAAGTAGACAAGAAGCGAAGTCAACATTGAAATATTTAACGGCGTTTAAAAGAGCGTGAAAAGTCAACAAGGATAACAAGGACAACAGCCACACAAGTATGGGCTGGAACACATGCTCGACGCTGCTCCTTTGGCCTGGTACAAAGGTCGTGGTCGTGTGCCCCATGTGTGTGTGTGTGTGTGTGTGTGTGTATGTGTGTGTTTGTCTGCGATTTAAATAAAACTAATGTTTGTGTGAAATGGATTTTCTGTTTGTCATCGACTGACGTAGGGGTGTGTGTGTGTGTGTATGTGCTTATGTGTGTGTTTGTGTCTTTCCCACTGCTTTATATTCAAATAGCGAACCACAAAAAAGGCTTCAAGGATTCCGTATTCAAACAGATTTAAATTCGCATACGCTTAGCACGTGAATCCTGAATCCGAAACTCGAATCCTTAAGTCTGCCATCGAGTTCGCCTTCCGTCGAGTCATGCATCATATCAGCTGCGGATGGGATGCGATTGGATGGGATGGGATGTTATGGTATGGTATGGTATGGTATGGTCTGGGCTGGCATGGGCTGGGGACATGCAGCGCGTGGATGACACGTGATTCCGTTGGTCGTAAATTTTGCAGGCACGAATTTTTAGTGCTTTGTAGTTTTAATTTGTGGCTTGTTGAAAATGTTAACAGAATTATTTATGCGATGAATGGCGCGATAAAAATTATGATGCTAAAAAACTTTTTGCAGCGGATATTGCCACAAGGTAGTCAAGCACAACACGTACTACCTGAGCGAGAGATAAGAATAAGTGTTTAAACCGAGCTGGAATTTGCAACCACCCAACAATTTTAATAGACCTTTCAGGGCCACAGCACAAAATGTCACTCAGCCATTTCATTCATCTCCGCGTCGATTGGGGTGTCATGTGAGTGTCTGTGTGTGTGTGTGTGTGTGTGTGTATGTGTGTGTGTGTGTGTATGCAAGTGCGAGAGTGTGAGAGCGTCATGGCATCATCCATCATTTCGGACTTGACCTTTTTTCTGGCTAAGCTTCCGTTTAGCAGGAGAATCTTTAATTTTGTACATTTATCTGGGTGATGAGGTGCGTAGCAAGCGGGGCACACATGCTGCAGACACAGATACAAGATACAGATACACACGTTACGACTTTTGAGTTATTTTTTTTGGGGGGCCGTTGACAGCCAAACGTCACTTGGCACACAGAGTGCCAGACCGTCAGACAGTCGGCCATGCCACATGCCGCATGCCGCATGCCACATACATAAGCGACTTTTGCATGTGGTGGTTTTTACTGGCGAAATCTGCACTGCAATGGTTTATTGTAGACGTGGCGATGATTATATGGTTGTTGGTCCATCATGTCGGGGTTTCACTCTGGACTGCGTGTTAAAAATGAATTTGTCATCTCTTAACTGTAAACTGTGTGACATGTTTGCGAAAATCGCCTGCCAGCCAGTCATCATTCAGAAATCACAGACCCGTCCAATACATCAACTGCTTTAGTCGATTCGATGGCTATGGTCCAAGTCTGATTGATTTGCATCGGGAATTCTTATTTAAATTGACATTTTTATTTCGTGCTGCAAGCCAAAAGTTGGTGTCGAGGTTCTTGTTATTATTATTAAGTTACTTTGTTGCCTTGCGTCAATCTGCAATAATTATGTCAGCAGCATTTATCCATGTGATTGATAATCGATGATGCAGTTCATCGGCTGATGGAAATATTCTGCACTGAATACGCTAGTGATACAAAATTTTGGGATAATTAAGAGATAGCAGTGTTATAAAAATATTGAGCAAATATTACATTATTTTTTAAATAACATTTTATTCTTTTTCGAGCATCTGAACATTTTTAAAAATTAAATAAACCTTATATAATTTTGTAACTCTCAATTATAGACAAATATACATTGGTAAAGCTATAGAATATACTTCGTTAAGATCGGATGAGAACCTGATCTTGTTAAGCAAATTAAAATCAGCAAGGCCATTAAAAATATAGCTTATATGTAGTCATGTACAATACAACATACGTCAATTCGCAGAACAAATGCAGCCATAAATTGTATTGCATTTTATAGATACATTCATGGATAATGTTGACACATTAAATCGAGCGATTCATTGTGCATAAATAAATAACTGGCAGTTGAAAACACAGGCAAGTTCAAATGCAATTACACACTTGAGTATTGAGTATCGAGTGTAATTACAACTAAGCGATGGCGGCAGTTATTAATTGATATTCGTACATGGACAACAGTTAAATGAAATAAGTGGGCCATTTATGAACCATCAAACAATTCCAACTGTACTCACATATATGTACATATATATACATTAGGATCCCCGACCCGCTGGCGTTTACCTCCATGGTTACATGCTCCCATGCGCTGTGTAATTGGGGTGTGTTTAGATCCAATTTTGAATGGCAATTGGCATAAAAATGTCTGTTTGGGTGGGTGTTTATAATAAACGCATCGTTCAGATCATTGGACAAATTGCTGTTCGAATAATTGCTATGATTTTGCTAAAGTGCGTAAAATTGTTATGCAATTAAAATATAATATTTTTCCACATGAGTGCCGACATAGATTATATAATAATTTTAGCATCGATTTCAGCTGAAGCACGTTCCAATCGCAAATGTAAAATGAAAAACAAGAACAAAAGTAAATCATTTATTTGTTCTGGCCTGAATTTGGAAAAGCCCTGACTTGTTTGAGGGGAAAACAGCTGTCGCTGATTTTGTTCGATGTGCGTGAAATATTAATTTCACAGCGCGATTTTTAAATACAGATATTACATAATCGAATTTCGAACAGAGCCGTATATTAAAGCTACGGCTCAGCTATTTTTCTTATATCCCGTTTAATTTCTGGCTGCAAGGACACAACGTCTGTCAACAGCAAAAGCCACAGCAGCAGCAGCAGCAGCAGCAGCAACAGCAGCAGCAGCAGCAGCAGCAGCAGCAGCAGCGGCAGCAGCAACTGCTGCGGTTAATGGCTTTTGAATGCAAATTCAATTTTATCGCACTGTTTACTTTTTAATAAGATTTCTTAACGTCTGTCGCTGCGACTGCCGCTGTCTCTGCTGCCAAAAGGTGCACTGTGCTGGAAATGAAAATTAGTTGCAAGCGCAGCCCACAAAAAAAAAAAAAAAACAAAAAGCGAAAAGAGCCAAAGAGCCAAAGAAAATATTCAAATACTCCAAAGAGGCAAAAGAGACACGCGACTGGCAACTGCGAAAAATGCTGTTTGTGGCGCCACAAACAACTACCCCCGCCCAGTCAATGCCATTGCAAAGCCTGTAGGCAGCGGTGGTGGTTCACACACACACATACACACACACACACACACATACACACATCCACGCACACACACATACACTTAGATATGGCAAGCACTTTTACCTTTCGTGCTTAGAGGGCACAACCTACAATCCAACAAATTGCGTTTTGTGCAAGAGTGGGTGGGAAAACTGTCAGAATGAATGAGTAGACTGGTCACACCTACTGTCAGTCAGCTACGGGGCAGCAACAACAACAATAACAACAACAACAACAACAACGGTATCATTTTGAGCTGACCAAGGCGTTGCCATTGCTCTGCGTTTGGGTCTGCGTCTGGCCAGAGCCAGAGCTCTGGGCTCAAACTGGCTCTACTTGGGCTCCACACAGCACTAAAAACAACTTTAAAGTTCACTTACATTTTTACAAATTTGTCGAATTATTTTTTCAATTAGGCAAATGGTCTTTAAGCATGGCTGAAAATCAGCTCTTATAATTAAAAAAAAAAAAAAATCATTTAAAAAATTCATTTATGAAGTACATTGCTTAATTTTATCCTTGAAAAAGTAGGAGATGATGTATTTACTTCACTGGTTTCGGAGCTGAGTCTATATCCTATATTTTGCCATAGTTAAATAAAAGTATACACAGATTATTATTATATTTTCTTAATTTTTTATACACGAATCGAGTTAGTTAATGACTCACAACATCTTTAAACTCAATCATATATGCAATGTTTAAGCTGCAAGCAAAATAAGCAATTCTTAAATTGCCACATCAAAATGCCAGTCATATGCCTGAGTTTGGGGTAGATGCAGCAAATATAAATACTCATATTTTCTTATTATCTATCGGAATAGTTGCTAATCACGCAGCTGTTGGCCGTTGCTGGCAAAATCTCAATATATTTGACTGTTTTGCTTGTGAAACTGCCAAGCTTGGCTCCACTCCCCAAACCAGAATTAACTGACAGCCCAGACGCTATTATTTCCAACCGCATGATTTTATTTTCTCGAGCTTCTCCCCCTCGATTCTCCAACCCCTGGTGGTTACTCCTTTGATATTTCGGTTGGGCGCTTTCTTCAATTTTGTGCAAATAATGTACTGGCAGACAGGAGACAACCGCCTGCGAGTAGCTTAAAGGTTTTTCTCCACTATCGAACGACCGAAAACTTCTCAATTACATGGCTCGCAAGTTGTTTAGTATTTTGCTGATGTCGCTGGCTCCGGAAGCGGCACGGCCACTTTCTTGACCGCTCGTTACGTGCTGCATGTGTTGCCCCATCCTCCACTCTTGCTCTGGCAGTGGCTCCAACGCTAGCTTCGGCTCTTGGACTCGGTCTGGGTCTGGTCACATGCAGCAACAACTTGGAACTTCCGCTACCAAGTTTGGGGTTAATTATTTTCCACTTTTGTGCTCAATTTCATAATACTTACTTACGACTAAGTAAATAAACTCAAACTTTGCTATTTAAACTCCGCACCAACTTTCTTATAAGCTAAGGCACTTCAACGTTGTCTTACTTACTTATTTGTTCGTATCAGAAGCTAATTTCTGTACAAATTGTGACCAAATCAATCATTAAACATTTGAGCCAACTGATCTAAGATTTCGGAACAATAGGACAAGGCTTGAATTGGTTTAAATTATGTATTTAAATTGCTCTATTCGAAGCAATCAACATGTTTTTAAAAGATCCAACCTACCTCAGTATAAAGCAATTCTAAAACTTATATATAGCTTATATAAAAATAAATAATTTTCTTAATATATTAAAAGAGTGAACATTTAATTTTCAACTCTAACTCAGACTCAACTCATAAACGATTTCGTTTTCTTTCTACTTTCAGGTGATAACTCCATAAGTAAGTACAAAATACTTATACTCATTGCGCAACATCAAAACCACAACATATCAAATTGGCTATATAGATAAGTACAGCAAATTGCATTCGTTTGAGTTCAAAACGTTCCCAAGAGCAAAATTTCAATAAATAATATACAAAGCTACAAAATAAAATAGGAATAATACAAAAATTGGTTTTGCAAATGATGGCAGAAACCGCAACATTATTAAATGTTATTATGATAAAAGTATTTTTTCTACACTCCCCGTCTTAAAAGTGTGCGAAGGTTACGAAAAGAGCCGCAAATGAAACAGCTACCTTTTTAAGCCATTTCGTTTTGGCAATTTGAATGTTCCATTTTGTAGTTTCTCAGCCTCGTTTTGGTATTATTTTTCATGGGCCAAAACAAGCTGCAAAGTCAAGATAAAAGCATTAAGAAGTGAAATTATTATAAGCATAATTACATTTCATTTTTTATTTTTTGTTTGTTTTTTGTTTTTTTTTTGGGAACTGCAATTTTCCTTTCATTTTTTTCTCGGTATCCCATAAGACATTTTGCTCTACTCGTATTCCAAATTCATATTCGGAAAGTTAGTTGGCTGCCATTTTGAATTGGAAGCAGCTCCGTCTAGACTCTAGACAGCGGGCCTCAGCCTGGGGCTCAGCTAAAAACTGAACCAATCAACCGTCAACCATTTTCGAGCAATTCGACGGAAACGACGCTTTTTCATGTTCGTGACCAAAGCTTAAGCGCGCTCCGGGCATGGATAAAAAATATTTTACCTGAATTAAATTGAGTAACAAAAACACGAAACACCAACACACAAACACACACACACACAACTTCACACACACCCATATATTCTTGCACACACACATACATGTGCATATATTCTTGCATGTAGGTCTGTGCCACATACATATTGTGTGTGCATACATTTGTTTGTATGTGTGTGTTTTTTATCTTTGTGTTGTAATTTTTCTACTCTTGCTGAAGGCTAAGTTACTTTGTTATGAAGTATGCAAGTGTTTTTTATTTATAGCTGATTTAACTAGTTTAATGGTTTGAAAAAGAAGTCGAATCTGCTCGTAGAGTAAGCGATTGCAGGCCAAAGCTCGAAATATGAAAATTATACAATAATGGCAACATTTTAAATTGATTTTTATATTTTATATTACTTTCAAAGATCTGCATGACATTTAGAGACTTAGAGCCAAAAATCAAAAGTTTTCCATGTAAAGTTAGCGTCGACATGAAAAGTTAAAATGTTCCAAGAACTGTACAGTCTGTGATATGTTTTCATGTTGACATTTTGTGTTTCTGTATTAGAGTATAGAATCTTCGGCTCTATAAAAGTGATTTATTCTTTCTTGATTCTCCAGTTGTTCTGTTCCTGCTTTGCTGTTTGTTAAGCATAAAAAAATGTACAAAGAGAGAACAAAACTCAAAGCGAAACACGCTACCAGTTTCGGTTTTTTTTTGTTATTTATTTATTTTTTTATATCCAATGCCTTCCAACTTGGCCCCACTTGTAATATCATTTGTCGATGTCGATGTCGCTGTCGCTGTTGCTGTCGACTGCTCCGTGCATGTGTTGGTCACTTTTCTGCCCGGACGCGTCGGTATTGGTAAAGCGGTTGCGGAGGAAATAATTACATGATTGAGGCACTCACACACAAACATACAGAATGACAAAAACAACAACAACAACAACAATGTTCACCTTCTTGGTGGTGGTGGTGGTGGTGCTGCCAACGTCGTTGTCTGATCGAACAGAACACGTTAGCCTGGTCAGCTCCAGCTCCAGCTCCAGCTCCCGCTTGTGACCATTGCATGACAGGGTCGTGTGTGTGTGTAAACACACGGCGAGGTGTGTGCGTGTGTGCATGTGTGTGTGTTTGCAAACGCCGGCTCTGGAATGAATGGCGGCTTTGTATACTGAATTCTTGTTTAGTTGTACTCATTTTTGTTGCTGCCACTCTTTTTTCTCTTTATATTTATGTGCATAGTTTTATTTTTTGTAATTCATGCCAAAGCCGCAACAATGACGATGATGATGTGAACGACAACCCAGAGCAATTATTGTATCGCTTGCAACAGCAGCAGCAGTAGCAGTAACAGCATATGCTCTTTTATCCTGTCCCACCCCTTACCCGTCATATACCACAGGGTATACGAGTCTTGTCCCATTGGCTAGTTGCTCATTCGCCGAGGCAAAGGAACAGTAAATACACTTGTGTCAGAAGCATATCATATGTAAATATGTACATAAGTTGACAACATGACTAATTTTTCGAATATTAGTTATGTAAAAACATACAGTAAGGAATATTAAATATATATCAGTGAATTGGGACATGTTCTAAATTTGTAAACCAGATAATGAAAATAAACTCTTGCTTATTTCAAATATAGCTGTGCTCTTAAATCGTACCAAAATCATAGATTGGAGTAAGGGACTTACAACTCATATCATTTGTTGTTCACCTTCTTAAATCAATAAATTAAACTAAACCACATCAGCTTTAATTTCGTAATTATGCTGCTAAATTAAGAACTTGAACATTTTGTGCTGTGGGTGTAAACAGTCTGTTAATTAATTTGGAAAAATACTTCAACAAGATCTTCTTTTTCCATTCCCTTCCACTTAAAGGTGTGCAACCCCCTCAGCAGATTTCCTCCCAGCTACGATTTGTCTTCTTCTTCAATTAGTCTGTCCTTAACTGTAGCTAATAGTTTGTAAATAGTTAGCCAATATTTACATGTGGGTTGTTCGGCCTGTGGGTTGTGTGGTGTATGCTGTGGTCGCATTATGAAAATATTTGTCTTCAAATTGCTCATCTGTGGACTTCATTGTCTATCAACGTGTCGTCGTCGCCCTCGTGAGGAGGCCTGCTGAGCGTCCGTCCGACACTCTGACTCTTATGGCCGGGCTGCGACGCCTGGACGCGGCAGACGTTAGTCTGAGGGCTTTCAAAACGTTTTCATTACAATAGTGCGTAGCCGACGCCGCAGTGGCCGCCGCTGCTGCTGCTTCTGCTGCTGCTGCTGTTGCTGCTTCTGCTGCCGATCGGGCAAATGTGTCAGAGCTGAAACGTCATGATTAATGATGGTAGCAAGCATGTGGGCCCGAAGGCCAAGCTAGAGCCACAGCCCTAGCCAGAGACCACGGACTGGGCTGCATTTAGAGGCCGAAACGGAGACGGAGACGGAGACAGCCTGGGGGTAGGGCAGAGCTAACTGGCAACTGGGCCATGGGAAGGGACACAAAACACTGGGAATGGGAATGGAAATGAAAATGGGACTACGAGTGGCACTGGGATCATTTTATCAAGGTAAATTAGACAAAAACATAAAAACACGACAACCAAAATGTAAACAACGCACCAAACACTGAAACACTTGGCGGCGGAGCATTAGGTGAAATTAGAAATTAATCCTTGTGGCTGCACTCGTTGGAATTGTTGTGCCTTGACCATGGCAACAACTGCTCGAAAGGGGGCGGTAACATGGCGTCGATGGTTACTATAATAGAGGCATGTACTTGCACATGCTCAGAGGGTGAACTAATGACAGTTGCGGACATATGCTTGTGAGAATATTATAAAATAATCTACTAAAAACATTCAACAAAAATGTATACAACAATCTTGAGCGCAGCTTACCGAGTCGAATTGATAACATTTATCGAAGGTTATCACATAACCAAGTGCAGTTCCTCTCAATTATGCACAGCAGCCAATTCAACATAGCAAATCAGTCATCAATCGATACACAAATCTCGAGGCAACACCAGCTGCAGCAGTTGTCTTTCAATACCATCAATTCCATCGATATTAAAAATATCCAAAATTTAAAAAAAAAAAAAGAAAGAAGGAAAATGGAAAGTGTTTGCGCCTGCTTTGGGCTGCTGTGCTGCAGAAAGATGCGCATTGGCTTAATTGAAACCGTTTAAATTGCAATTAATCACCAGGCAGAGCCGACGGCGAATGTTGCACAGTTGTTGCCGAGTGGCGCAACGAATTCCCACAACGGGAGTGGTAACTTCAACTCCAACGTTTAATCTCCTGCATTTAGCTGCACAGTGGCACACACAGATATAGAGAGAGAGAGAGAGAGAGAGTGAGAGTGAGAAAGGGAAAGTGAGAGGGGCTCTGAATTACTGTCACCACAGTGACTAATTTTATCCTTTGGCTGCTTTTGTTTTAATTCTGAACAAATGAAGAAGCAGCCAACAGCAGTTCAGGAGTCCCAGTCAGCAGCCAGGGAGGCCACACGGTAACTGTTTAATCGCTTTCGACATGCGGATTTAAGTTTTTTGGGCCACGGCATGGAAAACAGGCAGCCGGGCGCAGAATGGGAGCTGTGATAAGTGAAAATATGGATGGCAACCCAACCCCGGCAGCCGTTGAGCATGCGATGGGCGGATGAGGATATTGCCACTGTGTGGTGTGGTGTGCGTGGCATCAACCCACAACCAACCATTCGACCACCCGATAACACCACACAAAATATATATAAGTATAAAAAAAGAAGAAAAAACCAAAACCAAACTCAAACCCGCAGCCGCAGCCGCTCCACCGGACGCACGCACAGGATGCGAGCTGCGGATGCTGGGCTGCGTGCTGAGGAGTGAGTGGTGAGGATGAGGATTGGAACTGTGACTGGGACTGCGACTGCGATTGAGCCTATGCCCATGGCCTTCTTTTCTTGCGTTTACGTCGTGCACTTCGTTTTTTAAGTGGAAATAAATTAAAAATGGGTGGCATCTCTGGAGCCAACAACTGGAGGCGGAGCTGGATTGTGGTGTGGAGTGGCGTGGTGTGGAGCGGGGGGACGAGGCGTCTACAACACGCGTCGCAGGCAGCGGCGGCGGCAGCAGCTTTACTGGCGTTAGCTGAAGGTAAAAGTTTTGGATAAAACAGTTGAACTTCAAAATGTGAATTTGATTAGGATATTTGCATAAAATTCTGTTTCTGCGCCCGGCACTCAGCACGGGCCCAACCAGCAAAGACGCCAGCAGCCCGTATAATACCGCCATAAAATACGGTAAATACAAAACTGGAGGGGTGTCAGAACGTATGTTCTGTTTGCCGGAAGCGGAAGTATATAAGTCAACCTAGATTTGGTAGTGGCGTTTACGCTGATACAAGGACAAATGGGCTTTCAGCCAGTGCCCGTATTTCATGTGAAAAGTTGTTGAAAGCGAAAACTTTAAGAATTTCAAGAATGAAACTGAAAAACTAGGCTAGACAAAGCTTACTTAAAGCGGAAATAGAAGTCCGGCTATTGAGGAGATCTTTTTTTTATTATTTTCATTAATAAGTATCAACCTATTTAGTTATTGAATGTTTACTTTGTGATCTTAACCTATGAGAAATGTAATAAACTCACAAATGAAAAAATAATCGAAAACAAAAATTTAAAAAGACACATAAAAAATCAATTTAAAAATAAAATTCAATTTGAGAACCTTGAAAGACAAAACTGGAATAAATTTGATCTGCTCATGGTATATGAGAATTTATAATCTACATTTGACGTCTCCAACTCGTATAGCCTCTGAGATCGACTTGTTCAGACTGATACGGGTAATTCGACACTTCTGTCAATGATGATCAAGAAAATGTACACCTTATGGGTTTATGCGTGTTACATACTTTTGCAAGAATTCTTTGTATTATCTTTTCGCATTTATAGTTGCTTGGTATAAAAATGAAGTAATTCTAAGTAAATTGAAAATCACATGTAGTTATAATTTCGTCACGAATACAATTTAGCTATTTTCCAGGCAAGCTGGCATAAGATAAGTGAAATATGCGCTGTACATGAATATTCTACACGAATGGAGCATAAACTATGGGACTTTGAGCATATGTCGCCACCTGTGTGTAATGTATGATACACATGCACTTGACATGGCCATGAGCCCAAGGAGCACACTCCACAAAACCCACCAAACAAGGAGTGGGAGGAGTTACAAGTTACAAGCTAGTGAGGGGTTACAAGTGGGAAAGGGGAAGGGGAGGGGGTGAGGGATGAGGGATGAGGGGTTCACAAAGTGACAGCCGAAGGGAGCTGTGTGGCTCTGGCACAGAATGCAAAACTTTTACCAAGGAGCGTCGCTGAGAAGTTGCTTAGGCAAATCGTATGTGAAACATTTGGCAGCCAGCGATTTATTTAATGTCTTTGGCTCGGGACGCCAAAGCAGATGCATGTTCGAGTGATTTAGATGATTTATGTCGGGGTTTTCGGGGACACATATTTACACACACTGTAAACATGACTGTGCACATATATGTGTGTGTGTGTGTGTGTGTGTGTGTGTGTGTGTGTGTGAGTCTGTGTGTGCACTCTATATCTATGAGTGTCCATATATGCATAGATACTATTCGACTCGTTCATTGCCATCACTCAAATTTAAAGGCGGCGCCTCTGGCAAATTGGAGGCTCCAACTCCAACTCCAACTTCGACTTCAACTTCAACTCCATCTTCAGCCACAGCTGCGCGTTGTACGCATGCGTAGACGGACACCGGCCAAATTCAATTATCGGTCTGTGCTCGTCTTTCGGTTCATGCTGCTGTTGCTGCTGCTGCTGCTGCTGCTGTTGCATTCAACACGCATACGCCAGGTGAGCGGGCCAACGTTGCCAGGGCTCGTTGGGGTCGCAATTAAAGCAAACGCACCACAGCTCGCTAATTAATTTGCATTTGCGCCAGACAACTCGGGGCAAACTTGTTGATTACCAAACACACACACATGCAAATATAATATAAATATACACACACATACATATGTATATGCCACATCTGCTACTTTGTCTTGTCAAGTAGCCACTTTGTGCGCACTGGCAATTTTATCGAGTTAAGATTTATCACATTTTCCAATCATTAGTTGGGTTAGCTTTCATCACATTGAAACCCACATGGAAATATTAATTTGATGAGTTATTAAAGCCTGTATTAGGAGCAAGTACTCGTGATTACTAAATATTCAGGTATCATTTATGCTGTCTAATGACTGCATATAGCATGTGATCTTATCTGCTGATTGGAAGCAGTACAACTCAATCTCTGACTCGCTGAGAACTTTTTATGATGATTGCTCTCATTTTCTTAACAGCTTTTAACAAAGAGAGAAAGCAAAACTTATAAAGTGCGAGAATTAAATAAAATGTATCTTAAACATAACCGTTGATATAACCATGATTTCCAAGTATTGCACAATTAGACTCGCTAATCAAGTAATAAAACAACAAGTCAGAATGGCCTACTCAAGACAACTACTCGACTAGCAAATACCCTGATATCGGTTCCATTCCCTTACAATTGTGTCTTTGATTTCTATCGGAAATCGATTTGTATCGATGATAACGAAACAGCAAAGTTATCGATAATATGTAATATAATTGATCTGCGTGAGTTAAACGAGAACTTTTATTCAACATTTGAAGTGTCTGAGATCGATTCTTGTATGCAGTGGAAATCGACTCGGCCTTGGAAACTAATCGGGAATATCTATAGATAGATGTGTAGATGATTCCGGTTACCTGTTACATACCTTAGCACAAATTCTTTATAGCCATTTTGCCATTTTTAATGGATGCAGTGTAGAAATTGAGTCTTCAAGATATTTATTTTATTGCAACTATTCATTTAATCATATTAAATGAATGCATAAAAAAAACTACTAAGCTTAGTTTCAGACGATCTTCGTTTCCGTGAGTGCTTCAGCTTTAGAGCAATCGAGTTTATTTTTAGCATTTAACTCGGTTTTTCATCTAATTAGAAGTTGTGAATTCTCCATCTAGACCGAGGTCTGAGGGGGCACAGCCCACAGTCGGAGTCTGAAGACTTTTCGCGTTTTCCTTTTGCGCAACGGAAGTGACTTTTGTTTTTTGTGTTTGTTTGTGTGTGTGTGTGTGTGTTTTTTTTTATAATATTTATGCCGCCGGTTGTTATTGTTGTTGTTTTAGTTGATGTTGTGGTTGTTGTTGTTGTTTTTGTTGTTGTTGGGCGTTTGTATTTAAAAGAAGCAAAACTTACGGGCGATAAAAATGTTGCAACAGCAACAACAACATCGCCGGATTGATGGCGAATAAGAAATGGCGAAACAGCGAAAATGGCAAACTGGCAATAAGAAAGGGAGAGGCAAGTAAGAAACTTGAGCTTGGCGTGTAAACGGTGCTTTTTTTTATCTGTTTTTCTTCGGCAAACCTTCTGATGTGGACAGCCGGCGACGCCGACTGGGTGGCCAGGCCAGCAGCGTGTACCCACCGTGAAAACCCAGACTTGCCCCACTCCCCACATTGCCCACCTTTTCCTCCACTTTTCTCTGACCACCACCGGGTTCGAGTGACGTTGCGTCTCTGAACTTGGCTAAGGGCGCTTCAGTTGCGAGACAAATGGAAATGAAGCGTTTATGCTGCTTTATTGCAGCGATAAGAAAAAAGAAAAAGAAAAAGAAAAAATGAGGCATTATTTTGTTGTTTCAAGCAAAAGTTTCTGCTTTACGATTTGCGTTACACAAATACTTTCGCATTCTTATTTATATGTATTGCTATATTTCCCATTTTTGCTTGGGGCACGGAAATGCCGTGATGCGAACTGGTCACAGGTTGAGCTTTTGCGGTACTCGTCCTCGTCCTCGTGCTCGCTCGTGGAATGCGGCAATTTCCTCGGCCGTCTCCGGCCTTAGAAATATTTGCAGTGGACGTTCCATGGACACTGAGCTGGCCATGAGTCCGCGGTTTTCTTATCCCAGTGGGATATCTGAGTCCTGTGACCGTGGCAGCAAAAATGATTCTGGCATTTAATTTCCAGTTTCAACGGTGCAGGAATTACGTTGCGTTTTAACAGCTTATTTAATGCGAATCAAATCGAGCAGAAAAATCATTCTTTTTCTTTTTAACTTTAAACAATGGCAATGACTTTGAAACACTAACCATTTGGCGAGTAATGCACAACTACAGCATTAAATTTCAATTTTGCATAGAATGGAATCTAGTAAAACACAATTTAATATTTCAATTTTTACAAATGAGAGAAACAGGAAGAAAGATAGAGAACGAGACTTTAAATGTAGAATATAAGTTGATTTCAATTAATCGATGACTGCCTTCGTTTTGCGTATATCGATATAAATCGATTGGTAACAAATATAAACACAGTCATATTATTGATCAACTGCACAGATTTCATTAAAATCAAATAAGAAACACATGTTTTATTAACTAAAACATAGATTTTTAAGCCCAGCTCTCTAAGCATTCCAAATTGTTCATTTAGTCGCTATACCAGCCGCAATATATTCAATATTTAATTGCTGGCGTAGTTCTAATTAGAGGCCTTCACATGGTAATTGACTACCGGGCAGTGTTATTTTGGGCAGCTTTGCTACTCATTCACCTATCATCAGCAATAAACCGTGAACGCAAACAGTAGCCGATGTGATCAGGCAGTTGAAATTCGCTTCTATTCGCTGCGATTGATCACAAAAGCCAATCAAATGTATGGCTCAAATATGTGTGCACCTACATATTACATACATAATGGAGAACAGCGTGAAGCCAATGCGATCAAGAAACCTCCAGCGCCAAAAAGAGAAAAAAATATGTACAAAAATCACACATTTTCAAAAGCCAAAGCCGCATCATCAATTATGCTCAAAGTTGCTCAATGGCAGCCCAACAACAAAAACAACACACAAAGCTGTCAGCGCGCGTTGATCTGTCAAATGCCGCAACCGAAACTGAGACCGTGGCCAAAAGAAATGCGGCAGCCGCATCCGTAACTGAGGCACCCGCCGCCGGCACCGTTCGTAGTCTCCACTTGGCGACGCTTTTGTTGCATTTCCAAACAAAATATTGATTAATCGTGACGGTCGGCCATTGCTTGCTTGCCACTGCCACTGAATGCCAGCCAAGTCTACTTGCCAGTTTCATTCAAAGAGTTGTCCAAACGATCCTAAGCTGATTTTTGGCCTTCAGCTGCGCACTGAACTTGAGTCCGCATGTTTTTTTTTTTGTCTGTCTTTGTCTGGACAACACCACACAATATACGTTGATAATTTTTCACAGTCTGGTCTCTTTTCACTCCATAAGCCGGCGGCATTTTTGTCCATCGATCGCTATTGTTAAACGCCACCCCCGCCCCCCCAGATACACACACCATCACATTGCGAAAAGCTGCTCAGCTTTTCATGGAATTTTTGCCACGCTTGAAACTATAGTTTGAAATGGTGGATGATGGACAGCAAATACTTCTCCATACCTGTATAATTTTTGTCCACAATCGCATTTGCCGGAGTCACATAATTTGTTGTCACCTTTGGCGATCTGCGATTCGAATTGGAGCCCAAAGGGCGCCGACGGTGACAACTTTTAAATTGGCATTAATTTTGCATTGATGGTGGGGACTTTAATTTTCATTTTTAATTCGCTTTCAATCTGGCAAACATGCTGAGAATAAGCATAATCCAGATCCACCCCAGCCAGAGAGAGTCGGCCATGCACAAAAAAAAAAATAAAAAAAAAAAAAAAACAGAAAAGGGAAATGTAAATTTCTTCTTGTTGTTGAGCGTTGAAAAAGTTTCCCTCGCTGATTTTGATTGACAGCTCTTAGCATCCCTGATGGATTTCATATTTGAGCCATGGCTGAGGCAATACTCGCAGCACCAGGCCAAAATGACAGACCTGACACACACACACTCCATGGCTGGGGAGGGGGAGAGGTCTATGGACCAGAGGCTTAGGCTCTGCATAAAAGTTTACCAACAGCTTTCATATTTCCCTGACGAGACGAGATGAGACGAGACGTTTCTTTCTTTCTTTTTTAGACACATGCGCATCTGTATATGGTATATATAAATAAATATGAAAATATGCTATGTACGAGTACATAAGGCGCTATACGTTATACATTGTACATAACGAGAAATACCTAGTTGTGGAGGCCATGTTGAAAGTTTTTCAATTTGAGCCGCTTTAAAGTATTCAACTTGATTCAATGACGATTTGACACGAGCATCGCTCGAAGTGGGTGTTTGGTTCAGTAGAAAAACTTTTTTTGTTTTTGTGTAGGTATCATGGAAAAAATGTGACCATATTTAAACGGATAGCAGATATTTTTGTTGTTATTGTTGTTGTGTTTCTTTAGCTCCCATAAGCTGCCTAATGGCTTTTTGATTTTGGCGGCCAACAGAAAATAAATATTATGCTTGACTTTTTTTAATATAAATTGAATTCTTTTTGTTGCATTACAATTCAAACATAATTAAACTTTTATTCCCATTAAAATAGGGAAAATTACGGAGGTATGTCTGACCACAAAAATATATATTCTTGATCAGAACAGCTCGACTCTATGCTGATCCCAGAAACTATAAGCGCTAGAGACTTTAAATTTTGAATATAAGTTAAATAAAGCATTGAGCCGATTAAGTTAATTTAGTTTTTTTTCTACATATTTTGGACCTACTGTAAAAATGTCATTAAAAGCGAATAAAAAACACAGATTTTGTTAACCAAATTATATATACATATACACTCAGGGTATCTCCAGTTCGAGCTGTCTCACAAAGAGCATTTTAAATCGTTATTTAATATAAGCCAATTTTAATGTTTTAATTAATTCAACCTGTATTCATAGCGATTAAACTATTAAAACTAACCAAAATAATATTTGAATGCATAACAAAGTCAACCTGCACCTTTAAAATATGCACTTTTAACAATGACATTTCAAAAACATTTCATTAATCAACAATTTTCACACCTACCTCTCACTGTGGCAGCAACAACAGTAACAACAATAAGGAGGGTCCTCCGAACAGAAGGAATGCCCATAGTTTTGTTATCATTGTTTATTTTGTTTGTGTTGTTGTTGTTGTTGTTGTGAGTGCTCTGTAAATGTTCTGTTTGTTGACATTTGCTGGTCATGAAAAGTCATTAAATATATTTCTCTAATTTATCTTTGCAACTGGCAGCTCGGCAAAAGCATTCAAGTAGAACTCCAACAACCCAACCCACCGTTGTGGGTAGGGGTATTCGTAATCGTAATCGCACTGTTTTGTTGTTATTATTGTGGCTGTCGCCAACAACCCTTTCGTCCTGGGCTAATTAAAACTAATCCAGATCCAGAGCAAATGCTTGATCCTTGAATGTAGTGCTGTACACTTTTCGCATGAATGTCAATCAAGCCCACAATTAAATGATTGAAGACATTCATCTGGCCCTCAACTTGGACTGTCTCCCGCTTGGCAGCTAATCAGCAGGCACTCAAGTGCCGGACTTGGCCATCAGGCAAGCAACAAGCTTTGAGCCACGTTTGTCTTTAATGCGATTCGAGTAGCCAATAAAATAGATACAACTTTGTATGAGGCTCCAATTTAAAATGCCACTTTTTTGTGTTTTTCTTGGAGACGAATAGCAAATAGATAGAGATACAAAATATATATTTTCATGAGAAATTGACTTTTTCGACTGGCACATCGTCGTCATCGCCTTCTTTTCCGTCTCGGTCGTTGTCTTCCTTTGGCTGGAATGATTAATGATGCATCTCTGCGCATTCGTACGTCTTACGACCCACACCATACTACACCACACCACACCACACCACACCACACCACACCAGAGCTCCCATTGCCTCAGCTCTGTCTGCATTTGTATCTGTATCTGTATCTGTAGCTGTAGCTTGTGTATCTTTTTGTTGTCAGCTTGAGCATTTTTACTGCATCACATCGCATCGCATCGCATCCTAGCATTTGGCATTTTGGAGAAGCTGAAGTTGGAAGCCGTAAGCTGTACATCCGCTGTTGCTCCTGCTTCGTCTTTGACTCCCATTGTTCTCCCATTTTGCTGCCTTATTTGATTGAATTTGTCAAGGCACTTGCTGTGCCCCCTGAAAGTCCTTTAAAGTTCTGTTAGCCAAGGCAAACATAATTCAAGCCATTTCCCACCCATGTTTAGTCGCTGCAAAAATTTACAAGATAAATTGAGGTCATTTTTTTTCTCTGAGTTTTGTTTGTCCACCTTTGGTCAACTTGTTTGCGGTTCTTTGCTGGCGGCGTTCAAAGGTCCTGCCACAAATTGTGTCCACCTTGTTGACCGCTGTCCCGTTCATGTGTCCACAAATGTCCGTAATGTGCATCCCCCATTGACTAGCATGTGTAAGTGGTCAAGCACATAACCCAAACCCAAGACACACTCAACTTATGCAGAGTGGTATTCGAGGAAAGGCAGCCAGGGTTGTCCAGTAAAAAGCTGCATTCCTTGAAATGGGGCTTGAGAATGAATACACTGTCAGACTTTAAAATGTTATAATTGCTGTTTGTTGGTTCAATTACCCATTTCATTCATATTTATTCTATATATATATACTTATAGTTCCAGAATAGAATGTGCGATAGTCTCCATTGTGAAACGAACTTTGCCTAGCCGCACCTCATATTTAAATATATTGTTAAGCAAGTTTACAGTAGATTCAAATGAAACAAGACATAAGATCGAGTTGAGACAACTCGACTAGGAGATACCCTGAACGCAGATTTTAAATAAGTTTTGCCTAACAAAATGTAATGAAATTTTTGTAATATCATATTCTGTATTAATTTGATGATTGATTTTTACAATTGTATCTGTTTTGATGAATATGAAGAATGTATATGCTTTTAGAGGGTCGGACATGCTTGCTTTTGTACACTTCATTAAATATTTTCCTCTTTTTTAATGGGTTAATATTAATGTTAATATTAATATTATTAATTAGCTGGACAACGAAAGCTCGCAAGTCTAAGTGCAAATTTAATTATAGGCAATAATAATCTGATAAAAATGCTAAGGTTTGCTAGACAACTATATGAAATATGTGAATTTAATTTCTTGCTGTGTAGTCATTTTAATAAGCAATAAAAAACTTACAAATGCTAGTGTTACCTTGGGTGCGATGGAAAACATTTTGCAACAATTGCAAAATTTACGCTCATTTTAATTTCGTTGTTGGCCAGGGGCAGCAGATGAGTTAAGTGTGCCTGAAGCCTGGCAAATTTTTTTTCTAGCTTGGACCAACCAAAATGCAGACATAAATTTTCACATAGTTGAGTGCTGGGAGGAGGACAAAGTGCAACCACAAAAAAAGGTCCGACTGGACCCAAAGGGGCAGCGAGTGCGTTTAAGTGTTAACATGTAAATTATGCTCCCGGTGCTGTTAATAAGTGTATTCCAAGTGCCATAAATCAGTAGAAGCACTTCCGAGCTGAAAATTAATATTATATGGCCAAAATAGTATGCGACACACATATATTGGCCTAAAGGAAATTCCGTTGCTCTCTTGTTTATAAAACACAAGTGCAAATCTTCAGTTCAGGCAACCAGGCCAAAATGCTGCTGCACAAAGTATCCGACGTAGTTGCTGATAAGTTTCGTTTCGTTTCGACTTTTCCGGCATTTCATCCATGCTGATGACATTTCCAATGCACTGCCGACCCATCCCCACCCCTCCCTAACGCCCCTCAAAAATTCATTTTGTAATTTTCAGATACCTTGAATGCCCTGCCAGCTGTCGTTCTGTCGTTGTTTGGCTCGGCCCTGTGCTTTCATTTTGACCAGGCTGCAGAAATTGCAACCAACTTGCTTTCATTTTGCTCCAATCTTATACAAGGAGGAAGCCTCCACTAACTCCCTGCCCTTTCACCCCTTCCACCACCAGCCTGTCTCCCTGCTTGTGTGTGTCTGCACGGTTTGGTTTAGAAAATTATCTTTCTGCTCGTCGTCGCCAAAAAGGAAATCATATTTTCTGCTTTTGTGCACTTTACTTTTCAGTTTCGCCCCCTCCCCCCCCCCACTCTCCCTCTCTCTTCTCCGGCATCCTTTGCCACTTGCTCGTAAACAGTTTGGTTGCAACTTTTGTGCGAAATTTATGCTTTTCGTACCACACTCTTGCTCTCTCCCTCTCTCGCTCTCTCTCTCTATATCTATCTCTCTTGCTCCCTCTGTCGTATCTGGGCACTTTTCGCAAGTACTGTTTACATGCGACTTGTTTCCACCGCCCGCAACGCCCACAAACTCCCGGTTCGTGTTTACCGGTGTATCCCTGTGCCCTTCTATTTTGGGCAAATGGGTTGCTCTCAACAGAAGTAAGTGTGTGTATGTGTGTGTGTCTGTGTGTGTGTGTGTGGCATCCCAACCAGGTGGTGTTTATGGCATCCGCTCTGCGAGTATTGATGAAGGAACTCGCATCTGTAATTCAATCAGTGTCTATGTCTGGCTGCCATTTGCTGGCTATTGAGACTCACTCCGTTCACGCAACTCCTCCACTCAACTGGAAATATTCTCGTGGAAACATTTTCCTTCTTCTTTTTTTTTGTGGCGAACATTTTCCATCGCATCAATGCAAATAAGGTGTGCGCCGCTAAAATATCAAATGCTCACTTTACCATAATATAATGATATGCGAATATTTTATTTTTGCTTTTTTAATACGCGCACGTGTGGTTTCTATGTTGTTGTTGTTGTTGTTGTTTTTTGTGTTACTTGTTTGACTCAAAGCATTTCAGAGAGGAAATTTATTTGCAACTATCTGAAGATATATTTTATTATGGCTATGAACTGAAGATCCTGCTGGAGATAGATTGCTGTAGAAGCAATAAAACACAAGAACATTATGGTATCAGTTTGACTTTACTGGGATATTATTATGGTGTTATGGCATCTTAATTAAAGAAAATAAATAAACATATGCGAATTTTCAACCAAAGACTTAAAAGAGTATATTAACGGACAAAATGTAAGCTATTGTCTTTAAAGAACTCTTTTCGATTTTCAAGCATTTCGAATTTTTGAGAATTTAAAAACAAGTAAAAATGCTGTAGTCGAGTTAGCTCGACTACGATATACCCTTAACCAAGTTGTTAAATATATTCTAGTTTTATTGGCAAATTTCCCTTTAAGATAAATTACACACAAATGTTCAATTTTGCAAGTGCCTTTCTTACAGGGTATTTTTACTCACAAGCCCGAACTGACCCGAACTGGCTGGCTACAAACACGTGCATATACATACATACAGACATAGTAGTTATCGGGGCTCTGCAGAATACACACAAATATATTGACGCTAGCGTCGATTATCATGCCATCTCTTTCTCACACATGCGCTCGCCTATTTGCCTATATATTTTCGACTATAACTTTCGTGTTTATTATCTGATCTTAATGAAATTTTGGCAATTGATCAATAATAGGTATATGCATATTATGTATAAATTAGAAGCCTCTGCCTCTGAAATTGAAATTTATTGCTATCGGAAATCGAAATGTATCGATAATTCAGAAACTGAGGGAGTTATCGATAAAATAAAGCAAAAACTTTATCTGCGCACGATCTGGTACACGAGAACTTATATTCCAAATTTGAAGTCGCTAGCTCCTATAGTCGGACAGACGGACGGATGGACGGACAGACGGACGAAAAGACGGACAGGGCTATTTCGACTCGGCTGTTGATCCTGATCAAGAATATATGTACTTTATAGGGTAGGAGATGCTTCCTTCTGACTGTTACATACATTTGCACAAAACCATTATACCCTTTTTACCCTTTTTTAATGGGTTAAGGGTATACAAATGTACAAGGAAGAACTACAATCTTAGGCACGACCACATCGAGTGCCGACATCTAATTTTGCTTTACACATTTTCAAAAATGACCAATCGTTCCTAAGAAAGCTATATGATGTATTTCAATATGTACTCCCTGCATGAATAATACGAATAATTTCCAAGTTTCATCTAGATAGCTTTAAAGTCGTTACATATTTTTGCACAGCACCATCTTTTTGTAATGGTTGTTCAGGGATTACAAATTAGAAACCAGAAAAGAGGCATCAATTGCATAATCAACGCATGTTGCTGTGTCCAAGTCAGATATTCAAATGAAGCCAGCCAGAGATGAAGAGGCAAACAGTAGAAGAAGCAGAAGAAAAAGAAGAAGAGGCACAAACAGTAGCCAAACTACTTGAAGTGTCGCTGGGACGCAACGCGTCAAGCCACACAGATTGATTGATTAGGTTTTTTTGTTAATTACTTAACGCTCGAGATTGGAAGCTGACTAGCGATGAGCTCGTGATGCGAGACGCTCGACAAAACTTGCGAGAGATGCGTTACCCGCATTTTGGTGGCAGTTTCAGCGACATCAGCTGCAGCAGCAGCAGCAACATTGGGCTAGGTGAAAGAATAAAAGTTGCTGCTGTTGTGTGCAGTTGGCCGGGAGCTGAATTAGTTATGGCCGGTGACGAGCTGATGGATTGATTACAATCGCGAGCACAGAAGCTGAGCTCAAGTCACTATGCAACATCAGTTGCATTAGTTGCTTCTTCAATTTGCCGCAATATATCAGTGCGAAGGACTCCGATTCCTGTCAAGCCAGCAAGTTTCTGTTGTTGTTGGTAACGCCCCGAACTCAACTGTCGAACTCAAGCGTATGCAATTTGTTTTGTTGAAGGCGTTACGTACGCATTTGCCTGCATTTGGAGCTGTGCGCCATGTTCAAATTCCCATTTGCTCAAGACTCAAACAAGAAATGCAATTTTCAATTGCAGCTGAATTCGTTCCAGAAAACGGCCTGCCCCGACGACTGCGCACCGCGTACACAAACACGCAGCTGCTGGAGCTGGAGAAGGAATTCCATTTCAATAAATATTTATGCCGCCCAAGGAGAATTGAAATAGCAGCCAGCTTGGATCTGACCGAGCGGCAGGTGAGTGCAAGCTTTGACTCCTTCAATATACCCATTCCAATGCGACGATTTGTCTGTCAGTTGCCAGTCTGTGAGTCTGTCAGTCAGTCTGTCAGTCTGTCAGTTCCACCTGCTCTGCGCAAAAGGTGGAAGAATTGCATTATGTGTGATAAATTGCAGGCCGACAAGGTTGACAGGGCCTGATGCGGCTGAGCTGTTTTCTTACTTTACTTTAAACATAAACTAAATATATATATATACATATATATATATATATATATATATATATATATATATAAATACTTATATATATAATAATACATAAGATGCGGCTGAGATGTTTTGTTACTTTACTATTTATCTAGATTAACACATTATGTAATTATGTAATGCAATTGTGGCTGCTACCATTTTGCTACCACTTCCAGGTTAAGGTCTGGTTTCAAAATCGCCGCATGAAACACAAGCGACAAACGCTCTCCAAGACAGACGATGAGGACAACAAGGACAGCCTCAAAGGTGACGACGATCAATCCGACAGCAGTAAGTGCATCATTCATTTTGAACATGGCTCAAGTGAGATTTTTCCTCAACCTAAATAAAGTTTAACTTACTTTTTTAAAATGTATCGAGTTAAAGCTGTTGTTGCGATCTTACACGAAGCCCATGCTTAAGATTAAAGTTATAAAAAAAAGCAAAGTTCTTTTTAGTAATTCCTTAGACATAGTGAAGGTGTTTTGTGTGTTAATGTTAAATGCAATCAAGAGAAAATTCCAGATGTACTCACTTCTTATTCAGTTTTCTCATTTGGCACAGCAAAATTAATTCAATTCACACTTCTTTAAATAAAAAAATAAGAAACATGAGGGGAAATTCATTCGCTCTTAAGACTTTTAATCTTTGCATCGCTTAGCTACGACTCATAAGATATTAATTTTTTCACTTCAACCATAACAAAAAAAAAGTACAATTCAAGTTTATTAGAAGCACTTTAGTAAAACTCTTTAAATACATTGAGCTATTTGGGAGCTATCATAGTTTTTCAAAATATGAAAGTTCTGTTTTTGCTGGCAAAAAAATAGCAACAGGGAAATGAACGCAGTTTTCAATTGAACAGAAAACACTTTATTAACAATTACAGGGCGATTCTATAATATTGGAAACTGTGCTTGCACATTCTGTGCATGAAATGAACACAATTTAATTATTATTATTAATATGCACGTGTCATTTTAATTGTTTAAATAATCGGATGATCAACGTCCAACGAGATGTCGATGCGCAATTTGCGCCGTTTACAGATATTCTGCCACTTGTGGAAGCCAATGATCTCTCCCGAATCCTTTTTAGTTACTAATCGCCAGTTTCATGTATACTTGTGTGTTAATGTAATCGTTATCTTTATCGTTATCGATATCGTTTTCTTTCCTTTTCGCATTAATGCGGCGAGTATTTAACAAGACAAATATTTACACATCGGTTGTAATCGCACACAATATCTATATCCATTTGATTGCTGATGTAGATTCTAAATGCCTTACGCTTTGAAGTATTGTTTCGATCAGTTAACAACATTTAAATCTCTCTATCCTATTAGTGCTGCTTGCTCTCTCTTTTTCCCTAAAACGCTCTTGAGAAATATATACCTTACGTGAATGTGACTCTTTTTCTAAATTTATTCACAAAAACGGACATTACAAGATGTGGTTTGAATGTAGGTCATCTTAAAGCGTCATCAAATTGGTTACAAGACTTGCGGCAACACTGTCCCTTGCTTGAGAGAACGTGGAAACACTTAGCGCGAACCACACTCTCAGTTATCTTTGGCGGGTCACTTTTACTTTTCGAGGCACATTTGCGCCAAGTTAGAGAAGAGTAGAATATGCTGTTGCTTATCAATCATTGTCAGATGGAGGAGGGCTCAACTTTTGCATTTCGCTGGGACTCAAGAGTTTCCCGTCTACTCACGCGACTGTCTGCTCGAGGACTGCTAACCCCTTTTCGTGATATCTTCAGCTTTAATTCGGTTTAATTCGTCTTACTTTGGATTTGGGTTTGGTCTGGTTTGGTTTTGGTTTCCTTTTGGTTTCCTTTTTGAAAGCAAATCATTAATTTTTGTACTCATACTAATTCCGACTGATTTACTTTGGTTCCCGTGAAATGCAGACTCCAATTCGAAGAAATCGTGTCAAGGCTGCGAGCTGCCCTCCGATGATATACCGGACTCCACGTCCAACTCGAGAGGACACAACAACAACACGCCCAGCGCCACAAATAACAATCCGAGCGCAGGAAGTCGTAAGTGTTTAGATTGCCATTGCGTAATCATACGCATCCCTAACAATTCAATCAATCTAATCTAATGACAGTCACTCCGAACTCATCACTGGAGACTGGTATCTCGTCCAATCTGCTGGGCAGCACCACCGTATCCGCCTCGAATGTCATCAGTGCCGACTCTAGCGTCGCGTCCAGTGTCAGCCTCGACGAGGACATCGACGAGAGTCCCATCAAGGTCAAGAAGAAAGACGACTCTCACGGCCAGGTAAATTTCCAATATACTTCATGTGTACCAGTTAATATATGTATACGATTAAAATCTCAAGGTGATTAAAAAGGAGGCTGTTTCCACCTCGTCCAAGGCCTCACCCTTCGGCTACACCGACGCGGGCCCCAGTTTGGCTAGTTTCCGGCGCGATTCCGATGCCTCTGTTGCCTCGAATCCGCCCGTATCCAAGGCCGGCAACAAGAAACGGTATCAGAATCCAAACGCTAATGCTAATCCAATTGGAATTGCGTCGCCACTGAGCGAGAGCAGCAACGCTGCTGGGCCAGCTGGTTATTTTCCTGGTGCTGGCTACTATCCAAATCCGAATGTCAATCCGGGTGCAAAAGCATTGCAGGCGCCGCAGCAAATGCCGCAGGATTATTATGGCAAATACGATATTGAGTTTGCAGCCTCGCCACACCACAACCCGCACAAGCAACAGCAGCAGCAGCAACAACCGCTTCACGGCGAATATCTAAGTCCCAAACCAAACACCAATGCCGCCAACAGTAATTTCCATCAAAACAGTCAACAGCAACAACATCAACATGAACAGCAGTTCTACTACAACTACAACGACACCAATGGCGGTAGTGCGTACATGAACCACCAACAGCACCAGCAGCAGCATCATCCAGTTGGTGACTTTGAGGCGCCACCTATCAACGGACCGACGAACTTTTATGATCCCAAGTCGCAAACTAGCGGCGCTTACTACGACAACATGAATTTCCAACACCAACACCAGTCGGTTGGGTTCCAGCAACAGCACCAACAACAACACCAGCAACAGCAGACGCCAATAAATCACCAACAGTAAGTACAAATTCAACGATATGCAGTGTAAAACGACATCTATGTACTGCTGCTGCACAACAATGCTCCACACTTAACGAAAGTCGAGACATTTACTTTTTGCTGCACATGGTTTCGTTAAGCGAATAAAAACTTGTTCGATTTAACATATTTTGCTATTTCATTTATTTTTACACAGGCACATGCATCACATTGGAGCCGGTGAAACGTACAGTGCGCTCGGTCTGCAAATGGAGAACTGCGAGAACTACAACAACTTTGGCGGCGGCTACTATGAACCGGGCGCTGCTCAGCAACAGCAACAACAACCGCCTGGGCCACCCACTCACACCCATCCCCACCCTCATCCGCATCCGCATCCCCATCATCCGCATCCGCATCCTCATCATATGCAGGCGCAGGCGCATCCACATCTACATGCATCGCACCACAATCCAGTTGCGACTGCAGCCACTGTCCAAGTGGTGGGCGGAGGAGCGCCCCCGCCACCCACCTCTCATGTCCACATACCAAATGCAAATGCGGCGAATTCCAATTTCGTGATGAACGGGGGTGGTGCGCCTGTGGTGACTGGTGGACAGATACAGGCGTTTGCCAACACTGGTGGTGGTGGTGGTGTTGCGGCAGCGGCTGCCATCAGCGGGCTGGAGAATTCGAACAGCTCGTCGGACTTTAATTTTCTGAGCAATCTGGCCAACGATTTTGCGCCCGAATATTATCAGCTAAGTTAGTTTTGGTAGTTTGTAGACTGTAAATAAATTGAAATCAAAATCGATGTAGTCGAATTTGTATGTGTGTGTGTCAGCACTTTGTCGTAGCACATATCTGTAAATATGTTTGTATGTCTAAAGGATATATATATAAATATATATATAGTAGGTAGAGTGATAAATGAAATATGCATTAATCTATACTTATTTCTCACTTTGAGACAGACATCTAGTTTAGGGCTCTCCTGGAAAATTTTAACTTTGGCTTAAAGCCAAAACACACACACACAAGATGCAAGTAAATTCTCTCCGTTCGAAAATTATCTAAAACTGTTCAAATTGTAAATAGCTAGTAAAATTAAATATACTTCAACGTAAATTTCCACCAGTCCTAATCAAAAGTAATTCAACATAAGTCTACTATATATATAAATCGAATCTTACTTAATGGCATACAGAAATCAAAAATATAATTGTGTTTATTGTAAATATTCGAAAGTAGCTCAAATTAATATGTGAAATTTACATATTGAGTCTGTTTGCGGTTCAAATAAAATTTCCATTATGTAATATTATGATTAAAAATTATATTCTCATGAAATAAAATAAATAACTCATAAATGAAATGATAGAGAAAAATCAATCAAATTCAATGTTTGTAATGTTTGTATGTTGTAAATGTAAATTCCAAATACAATTAACTTTAAAAACATTTAGCCACTAAATAATGAACGAATGAAATAAATGAATAAATATTAACCAATTGTCGTTGTAAGCTGCAAATTACATTAATTAACGATAAATACGATAGCAATCAAAAACTTACAAAATTAACAAAACAATTTCTTATCGCAATAGTTTTTGCTCAATGCTTTGCTGCCTCCTCTTTTTTCTTAATACCCAACTTGGGAAAGAAACAGAAATGTTTTCTGGACAGGCACAAAAAATGCGAAATCCGACTGACAATTAATGATGGATGAGTTTCGGGTGTTGAAGGGTACCAAACCAAATTTACCGTTGTGTGTACGTGTGTGTGTGGGATTATTTTGAGCATATGGAAATAATTTTAAACTTATGAATACAGTTTGCAAGAATCGGATGCCGCATTGGGTTTTTATCTAAAATTGATGTTCGTCAAATTTCAAATATGTGTATTTAAGTAAATTTACATATGTTACAAGTTAAATACTCAACAATTCAACAACTATTATTCAGAGTCTTCAAATTATGGTGATTTTATTTCATCTATTTGCAAATCAATAATCAAAAGAGCTCGACTAGCAGGAATCCTGAACCCAGCTATTATAAATTATAATAAAAATCTTCGTGATAGAAGTTTGTTCAATATGAAAATACGTATCTTTTGAACCAGTTTTTCGTTGATCAATAATGGCTGTGTATAATATATATAAATTGGAAGGCTACTTACAATTGTGTGCTATCAATACAATTAAATGCATTTTATCTGCGTGGAAATCTATTTAAAATCCAGTAGACTCTAAAAATCGAATACACGGAAATAGTTAAATTGACTCGGCTTTTGATGTTGATTAAGAATATATCTACATTATTGGATCGATCACGCCTGTTCCATATTGTCTTAAAAATCCATGTACCCTTCTTAGATTTTTAATGGGTTCGGGGCATAAAAAGTAACATTAAAAGCAATTCGATTGTTAATTTCGATACCCATTTTTAGGCTAAGACTGCAGACCAAATCCAGAAAAATCGATGTTCTGTGCTTATTTCAAGAGAAATAATATTCCAATGATGCAACGCCTTAGAAAAGTTGCTAATTGTATGCCAAGCAATACCATATTCAATAGTTGATTGAAATTTTGAAGTGCGGACATTTATGCTTCATTTGGTCATTGGTCGCAGTTTGTGTCCCTAAGGACTGCGACTGCGCCCATTCGTCAACCAGCAGCATTTTTTTTTTTTTTTTTGGTTTTGCTGTCAACATTTCAGATACTTGGATGCCACATGCTCTTCCCAAACCCTAAACCGAACCCAATCCGAATCCCAATCCCAGTCCCAGTCCCCTGTCGTCGGCTACGCACAATTCTGACAGAAGCGGTGAAAATTTAAGATTGATCACCCAGCCGAGTGTTTGTCAAAATTGCCTGCTGGCTGGAATGGCTGAGCTGCTGGGTATCCGTGTCCCACATTCGTGTCGAGTTCCGTGTCCATGTCGAGTACTGGCTAAAACCTAAACAATGTCACAACTGTCTGCTGTTTGCATGTGCCAGGGTCTGTATTATCAGTATCCCCAATGGATATATACATTTATACACATATTTCTATTTAAACTGGTCAAAAGCGTGTCCTGCTCCGTTTCACTAAATTACGGCACACACGACTTTGGCTAATGCCAAATGGCAAAAATATATTTTGCGAAATGAGACCACAAAACACAGGTGAGCTAAAAATAACTGTTCGACTATTTGGCTAAGGTCAATGCTGTATAGACATTAATTAGACTTCTGGAATTATAAAAAAAAAGAGATTCGAGATATTTTATTGAAATTGATTTAAGGGGAGCTGAGGCCAACAAAACGTCAACACATTGGCTTTTGCTTTTGTAGCTAAGCTGAATATTTGTAGCTGGTATTTGCAGCTGGTTAATTACAATAAGTTACCATTAACGCTGTGTAAGACATTTTAAGAGCTACCGTCGCGTTGGCCACTTTAACAGCGCCGGCCGATGACGAAGACGATGACGTTGACAAATATGTAACGAATATTTGAAAACGTTTAGTCAAAAATAGCTAAGGTTCAGGTTTATTCATATGTGAAATTTCAACAGTTACAACAAAATCAGGCAACTCGGGCTGTTGCCAACAAACCTTAACGGCCCTGTGCAGGCCAACATGCAACTGGCCAACAGGCCAACAAGTGAAATAATAACAATTAAAGTAATACAAACCAGTTTGCATTTAAGTAAGTTTGGCAGCACCACACACAACACACACACACACACACACACACACACACACGCACACTCACTGTGCTCAACACATGTGGTTTATTTCTTTTGATCCGTAAGTTCCAGTCATAGGCTTTTGTGGGGGCCCCTCTGACCTTGATATACATAAATTATTGTACACATTCAGCTGCTTGCCTTATATATACATATATGTGTGTATGAGTGCTTGTGTGTGTGTGTGTGTTTGTACATTTAAGGCAATCATAACGATATGTATTTAAGCATTTTCATGCATATTTTTATAATCGCATTTTGCGCACTGCGATCTCAATTTAACTAAACTATTTCGCTTGACTACACTGCAAAAAATTAAACGGTACCATATTTTACTAATAAAAAATAAAAATATTATTTTGAGAATTATAATTAATGTTCTCAGTTTTTTTTTTTTTACTCACAGTCACACTTTCCTTGCTGAATATTTAATTCTTAAAAAATAAATCAAATTATAACTGTTTTGTCGAGAGACGTCGAACCATAAATAATGTTCTCAGTTTTTTTGAAAATAAAGTATTTTTCATAAGCAAATTTCGAGATTCTTTGCAGAATACTTAATTCTTAAAAAAGAAATCAAATCGTCGAGAGACGTCGAACCAGAAAACAGCTGTTATTAGTTTATTCACTACGAAAATGCGGTTTGGTTAACAAAATCTGTTTAATTCTCTGATAACCATTTCTTGTTGTGTCGGATATACCAACTTCTGCTTACTACAAGCATAGCCACAACTTCATTATACCATTTTTAAATTTGTTATAAGTTCAGAATATAACATTTAATCTCTGGTAGACAGAGACAAGAGACTCAGTCGAGCAACCTGATACCAAATCAGCTTTATCTCATATGGATGCAACTATGTCAAGTAAATCAATAAAACCGAGTAGTTATTAAAATGTAACCAAGTATCGAAAGCAGGCTCAATTTAATACGCAGCACAAGGCAAAAAATGATATTCGGTTGAGATGACTTCTCATCATGAACCATTGAGCGGGATTCGGCTTCAAGCCAAGCGTGAATTGTAAGTAAATAGACATGAGCAAATTGGTAGCCTATTGTAGTATTTTGCTTTTTGTTTATTGGTTACACCTAAACTTAATCACAAATGTAAATTTTGTTCAAGGGCCGAGAGAGAGAGTGTGTTTGAGGGGGTTCGTCCAACTGGTCCGTGCGATTCAATGCCTTGTGATGAGTGCCAAAATGCGAACTGGCCTGGCTGGCTAACAATCGAGTGCCAATTCCCGCCGGCGGCTTATTGGTGTCATCGTTCGGTGTTGTTTTGCCTGGTGCTGGATGATGTTTAGATGTGCAGTGCCAAAGATGCCGAAAGAGTTGTTGGTGTTTTGCTGCCGAGTATTGGAGGTGGGACGGGGAGTGGACCGGACCGGAACTCAAAGTTCGATTTCCATTGGAGTTGCGAGTGCACCGCGCAGCTGAAGCAGACACTTAACGATCTGATCGAATGTGATCGTCCTACGGAAAAGAAGACATATTACAACCGGTTGATATAATCGAATATTTTGTTGTTGTTGTTGTTGCTGTTAATTACAATTTACAGAACTGCATTCTGCATTGGGTTACGCTAACGAAAACCCAACTGGTGGCTTCTCTGATCTTGGCACTTGGATTGCTAGCCGTGTGGGCCCAACCTCTTGGACTCAGCACAAAACACTGAATGAGCCGGCCAGGAGCAGCTCACTCCTATTTATATGAACAGCGATCGCCGAAAGCCTGTTTTTGGCTGCTTCGTTCTGTCTGCCAAGGCATCGCGGCGATCCTTTAACTCACTTGATCGGGTTTTACATTTTTTTTGTTGAGATTTTCATTTTAGTTTTTTATTCCTTTTTTTATTTTTTTTTGTTTTTGCTTTTGTTGTTTTGTCTGGTTGCATTGTCAGTTCGCATTGTTGTTGGGCTTTTGCTCAAGGCAGATGATAATAATGATGATGATGAAGTTGAGAAGGGTTCGCTGGCCCAGTCGATATATCGATGTGTGCGCACCTCAAAACGTGCAATCTTCCACTTGATTAGTCCGATTTAAGCACAAATCTCCTGCGAACAGGGGTCACACTAACAACGATCCATGTAGCAGTTGGCTAGCTCCGCTTACAATGCTCGACCTTGGGTTACCCCAACAGAATAGTTCTTTTTTGATATACAGACAAACAACAGGTGCAACAGATCTGGCACAGATACACACATATATATATGCATATGTATCTGTAGCAGCTCATCTAGAATACTTCACATTTATTTCAATTGTGGGAAACGAGCGTTTTATTTTGTTGTTTACTTCCAAATCGCTATAATTGTGGTTATTTACGCCAGCCAACCAGAAAAGGAAAAACAAGAGGCCCCTTTACGCGTATTTATCATTTGAAATTGAAGTCATGACCCCAGCGTCTCATGGCTGAATCCTGCCCGCCCTTCGATATGCAAATAGTAAGCATGCCTCGCACCCTGCTCGCCTGGCAGGAATTTTGAGTCCGTCTGCAGACAGCCTGAACCAACGAGCCAGGCTCATACTTAAGGCAGGACAACGTCGCAACTTCCCAAGTTCGTTGCACTCTGGATGCGAGTGAAAGCAAAGCTGTTGAAAACATCCTTAAAGCATTATGAAAACAAAAGTCCTGCAGACGCCAGACAGCACCGCATGAACTGCGGATACTACAGCGATTCCGAAGTCCTTTTATGCTTAATGTCTGTGAACTTTTTTCCGTTGGTTCGCCTGGCTGACAAACAAGTTATGAACTCCTTGCACAACACAGAAAAAGGAGGCACACAAGCAGGATAATAGTGTTCAGCATGTGAACGACCTTACCAATTATCAACAACTGCAATTGGAACTGCCGGTCCAGGTAAATGCAATTCATATAAATATTATTGCTTATTTGAATCTGTGCTGTGAGTGCTCAATTCGCACCCAAGGGTTGCGAATATTTCAATTATTACTTCGAGTAAAATATCAACCGGTACTCGAATAAAATATTTATAAAAATAAAACGATTTCTAATACAGGAATAATATGTAAAAGGGTTTTATAAATAGTGTTAATATCGAAAATATATGCAATAAGTAAGTTTGCTTACATCTGCTCATAATTCAATTATAATCTCAATAAAGATATTTTTAAATAAACTAACTTGATTTTTGTTTCTTTTTCACAGGATTATCACCATCGGCTATAAGGTGATATAAAGTCTGGTCTTAACCGAAGTCTACTTTAGCCAAAGCTAACCTTGACAATAGTTTCTATGGAAAAAGTTAACTGTTACTTCTTCAAATCTCAACTGTAACTAATGTCTTTTTCATTAAAAAAAAAATACATATATTAAATTCAATTTCATGGTATTTTTACATACATGTATGCATTATTTATTCGTAGATGTCAATAAATAAATGTACAGTAAAATGAGCAACGATTTTATAAACGAGTCTAAACAAGAAGTATCAACAATTTAGTGATGGTAGGAGACAGATGGAGCGGAGTAAGTGGCGTAGTGAGCAGCGGGGGCAGCATAGTGAGCAGCTGGGGCGGCATAGGTGGAGTAAGCCGGGGCGACAGTCTTCACCACTGCAGGGGCAGCATAGTGAGCAACTGGAGCTGGAGCTGCGTAGTGGGCAACTGGAGCAACGGTCTTGACAACAGCTGGGGCAGCATAGTGGACAGCAGGGGCAGCATAGTGGGCAACTGGAGCCACAGTCTTGACAACGGCTGGAGCAGCATAGTGGACAGCTGGGGCGGCATAGGTGGAGTAAGCCGGGGCGACAGTCTTCACAACAGCGGGGGCAGCATAGTGAGCAACTGGAGCAACGGTCTTGACAACAGCTGGGGCGGCATAGTGGGCAACGGGAGCGGCGGCAATGGTCTTCACAACGTTGAGGGGTTCACGGTTGACCACAGCATTGAAACCGTTGATGGGATCGGCGGTGTACTGGACAGTGCGCTTGTAGCCATCGGCATCGATTAGGGAGTACTCGCCACGGACCACATCACCATCGCGCTCCTCCACCTGACCCTTGGAGTCACCGGTCAACTTGTCATCGACTCCGTACGAGAAACGGTACTGGGGATGGGGATCGTAGGTCTCGTCGGACTTGACCACCACCTTGTGGGCCACAGCCACGGGTGCACCATAGGTGGCAACTGGAGCAGCTGCGTGGTAGGCCTCGGGCACATAACCAGCGCTGGCGACGGCGACGAAAGCGAGTGCGAAAACAAACTGGAAGTGAAAAGATAATCCATTAATACACACGTTTATCCATCGTGTTGATCTGCTTGAATGGAGCACTCACCTTAAAGGCCATGTTGCTGTTTTTATTTTGGAGTTCTTTACAGAAGGGAACTTGATCTGCGAATGATACATTTCTGGGCGTAAGCCTCAACTTATATAGCAAATCAGCGACGCGACTGCGCTGCTGCTGAGTGAGCGATTTATTTTCATGGTGACAGCAAAAACATAATGATTTGGACGCTGATTGTTGGCTGGCGATTGCTGGTACTTCCTGTTCGAAGGTAAGTACTGTGGGTGTGCAAATAATCACGCTATGATCTCCGAGAACCATATCCAAAAAGAGAAAGATTGACGCACAAAGCTGATATGCAAATTTAGCAAAATTTAACGGTTCTGTTTTGGTAGATCATTTCTGTAATTAAAATCCTATAAAAATCTCTAATAAACATGATGAATAAAAACAGTTAAGAATTTATCTGTTATAAGATTAGCTTGGAACTTTAATGGTTTATTAATGTAAAAAGTCTTATAAGGCTTATTGGAATATTTATTCCAATTGCATAAAATAAATATAACTTTAATAGAAGAAGATCATTTAATAATCAAATTATCAAATGCCAAATATATTTCTATACTGTATTTAATTATTTTTTAAGTGTACATAACTAAATTATCACTATTAACTTAATTTGTTCAGTGTAAGCAATCAACTTGTCAACATGTCATTCTCAGTCAGCTTTAAGAAATTTAACACATGTTTCAAGGATACGTCATTTAGTACATATGTATCCTTACTATGTATCCACGCCCACATTTTCAATTATGAGCATTTACATATGATGGATTATTTCTCGTAATCAGCTGTAATTGGCTTAAAACAAGCAATTTGGTTGTACGTGATCTTTGCTCGAATCGATTTTGAGATCGTAAGGGAAATCTTAAATCCTTTCTAAATAATTTACCCTTTACGACTTCACCTGCTGCCGGCTGTGCAGCTTGACAATCTCTTCGAATACCACTGGCTACCGTGGTGACTGCGCTAATTTCGAACATGATATGCAGAAGGCCACAGGTAAGCACCTTACGATTACCGCTATGCAGACTCAGCCAATTCGACTATCAGTGAAAACGGTGGCGACTGTGGACTATAAATACATTGGCCAGCCCAGAAGCAGTATCATTCGTCACTCACTCTTGCTTCTGCAAAGAACTCCACCGAATCCACCAAAAAAACAGCAACATGGCCTTTAAGGTGAGTGCTCCATTCAAGTAGATCTGCACAATGGATACATGTGTGTATTTATGGATTATCTTTTCGCTTTCCAGTTTGTTTTCGCACTCGCTTTCGTCGCCGTCGCCAGCGCTGGTTATGTGCCCGAGGCCTATCACGCAGCTGCTCCAGTTGCCACCTATGGTGCCCCCGTGGCTGTGGCCCACAAGGTGGTGGTCAAGTCCGACGAGACCTACGATCCCCATCCCCAGTACCGTTTCTCGTACGGAGTCGATGACAAGTTGACCGGTGACTCCAAGGGTCAGGTGGAGGAGCGCGATGGTGATGTGGTCCGTGGCGAGTACTCCCTAATCGATGCCGATGGCTACAAGCGCACTGTCCAGTACACCGCCGATCCCATCAACGGTTTCAATGCTGTGGTCAACCGTGAACCCCTCAACGTTGTGAAGACCATTGCCGCCGCTCCCGTTGCCCACTATGCCGCCCCCGCTGTTGTGAAGACTGTCGCCCCAGCTTACTCCACCTATGCTGCCCCAGCTGTCCACTATGCTGCTCCAGCCGTTGTCAAGACTGTGGCTCCAGTTGCCCACTATGCTGCCCCAGCTGTCCACTATGCTGCCCCTGCTGTCCACTATGCTGCCCCAGCAGTTGTCAAGACCGTTGCTCCAGTTGCTCACTATGCTGCCCCCGCTGCTCACTACGCCACTTACTCCGCTCCGTCTGTGGCATACCATCACTAATTTGTTATACATGTACATAGAAGTCTTGCGCATATTACTGTACCTTTATTTATTGACATCTACAATAAAATAATGCATATTTGAAATATACATTCACTTTCAATGCTTCAAGTACTACCAGGATCTTCCATTCAGTCTGGAAACAACGTTAACCGATTACGCCCACTCAATGACGCAAATTCGCTGTTGCCAATTAAATGTGGTGCGACATTGAAATTCCAAAGTCAAGTAGAGTTTTCAATTACGGCACCATTTGTTACACTTCCTAACAATAACCATGAAAATTAACTAATCCCATCAACAAACAATGTATCAATTCAATTTATAACTAGCAGTGACGGTGGTTATCTCCGTGTTTTTAAGTAGCTTCACGGGGATTTCATCTGAAAGATATGTACATATAGATATTTATCAGACCATTCCATAATTGCGATTCCGGTTGGTATTTTATGATTATTTATATTTAGCAAAATGTTGCCGGCTTCGGCATTTCCCATTCCTTTCCAAACGATGACTCGCTCTATTTTATTGGAACTGGTTTAGCGCTGGTCAGAAGTACGTCAGTTCAAAGAGATCAGAAGTTCTATAACCGTTGTGTTGGGTTGGGTTACGATATTGAGCCTTATTCAAGCGTAAATACGTTTTTTTTAATTATTCCATTATCTACACACCCAACAAAACACAAAACAATTAAATTAATTGAAATTGAAAGTCTCTCAGGTCATTGAATTCTGACTAAAACTTAGGGTGTCAAAAGTACATGGTCAAAATCGTATAAGTTATAAAAATTAATTATACAATTTAAATATATCATTTTATAATTAAGTTCTCTTTAAACCATTTTATAATTGACTTCTCTTTCTTCTGTCCAAAATCAAAAACACACAAAATATTGATAGATACACTTTTCATTCATACTAAATTCAACGGAATTTGAGGCTTGATTATTCATTGGAATTTTTTACAACTTTGTTTGCTTTCTAGCCTAGAAATGACCTCAAATGAAATTCTTTAAAATAGATTTGCGGCCAACTCAACATTACATCATTTTGCAAAGAGTAAACTCTCTATATGTACGCGTGTGTGTGTGTGTGTGTGTCTGTGTATGTGTGTGTGTGTATTTGTGAGTGCATGATTGAGCACTTATGCCATAAGTCGATAGCGTACGAAATACCGAGTGGAGAAAAAGCTTCAACCTGAAAGCTCAGACATTACATATCTGGCAACAAGTTGAGAGTTTTGGGCATGGGTCTGCCACTTGTAGTTTTGCTGAGTAGCCAGTTTTTTTTTTTTTCTTTGATAGTTTTTATAGTTGTTTTTAGGTCATTGCAGTGCGAGAGCTGGACAGCTGGTGGGGGGTGTGAGTGTGTGTCAAGTGCAATGCTGGCATCGATCAAGTTGTCTTTATTAGGTTACTTACATGACTCGAGTCAGCAAGCCTCAAACCAACCCAAAGCCAAAACCCGCCCCGATACCCCCAGCTATGAAAACCAAGTTGCTCGCCTAAGTCTTTTGTTAGCTGTGTATTTTTTTTCCTCTTTTTTTTGGCTATTTCGTACATTGTCCGTCTTCCATTCATAACAATGGCAATGGTACGAGCGCCAGTTGGCCTCATGGGTGTGACTCGTGGGTGCAAATCTCTAATCGATCGAGCGCCAGCCCGTTCGGTAACTAAGAAAAAAAATCCGATACAAAGAGAGACATGCAAATGAATTAAAATTCAAATTATTTATGTAAAACTTACGAAAAAGTGAAAGAAAAGCCAAAAAACAATTGAAACAAAAAAACGCTGGCCAAGGTGCCCATCGAAATTCCGTCTATAAATACAAATGCAATTGAGCTCATTTATTATTCACAGCACACACTTCCACAGAAGGAGTACACAGCGTCAACAGCTTAGTTCCAGTCTCACAAATCCCTCATAATCTGCAAAATGGCTTTCAAGGTAAACACTGAATAATCCCTATTATTGAACGTTGTCTTACTAAATCCTGCTTGCCGCAGTTCGTCGCACTCTTCTCCCTCATTGCTGCCGTCTCGGCTGGCCTTATTCCTGTGGAACACCATGAGCAGCCCCAGCTTTATCATGCTGCAGTGCCCCAGCAGCAGCCGCATGTGATCTACCAGAAGCCTCACGACATCCACGGATACGCCCACGCCCACGCCCCCGCCCATGAGGTGTATCCCGATGATCCCCATCCCAAGTACAATTTTGCCTATGATGTGCAGGACGCCATCTCTGGTGACTCCAAGAGCCAGGTGGAGTCCCGTGACGGCGATGTGGTCCAAGGCGAGTACTCCCTGGACGATGCCGATGGTTTCCGTCGCACTGTGAAGTACACAGCTGACTCAGTCAACGGTTTCAATGCCGTCGTACATCGCGAACCCCTCACCCACACCCACACACACCACAAGCTGGTTGCTGCTGCTCCAGTCGCACCTGTGCAGTACCACCATGCGGCACCGACAGCTGTACTGAAGGCCCCCGTCTCCTATGCTGCTCCTGCCTACGTTGCGCCCACCTATGCGGCACCCGCTCACACCTACAACGTTCACCAGCAGGAGCCCCAGCACCAGCAGCACCACGATCAGCACTATACCACCTATGAGACATCTGCTCCAGCCACACATGATGCCCACAATTACTACCATCATTAGAGCTGCCACCTGCGCCGACGAAAGTATTAATGCATTCTCCATTCCACGTTTTCATTGCTAAACATATTTAGATCTTTAAGCTCTGTTGCATAGTTCTATTGTAAATATTTTAAAAAATATATCAATGCATCACGAATATATATCCAAGATTATTCATACATTACGGGTTTCATATATACAGGTCTCAGTTGTACTGGCTTTTACGAAAAAATGAGTTCTTCATGTTGAATTAATGGATACTGTGGAAGGTGCAACATTGACCCCAAATAAAGAAATATAAAAATAAAATATACATTTTAATTATATTTTCTTGATTGCTAATTATATTTTTGATCTAATTGCGTTTTTTCTGGGTATTCCACAATTTATGCAACAAATACTGGACAATTTTGCAGAAATCTTATAGGAATTTCTTATTTATAGCTTATATATAATTTTAAGTTTTATTTAAGTAAATTTTTTTACATTTTATTGTCGACTTACTTTAGTTGACATTCCAAGCTGAAGTGTGTGCGATAGGAAGGTGTGCGGATTTTAACCTGGTGCGCAACTACCGGAATACGGATATATCCATCCTATCCGATAGTCAAGCAGCGTTAAACGCTATTAGTGGGACGAAAATCACTTCTAAAGTGGTCCTAGAAGCACGATCCAAACTTGACCGACTCGGGGCAACCAACAGGCTCACCCTAAGATGGGTCCCGGGCCACACGGACATAGTAGGGAATGAACTGGCCGACAGGCAAGCAAGATTGGGGGCGGAGAGACCCCTAGTGGGACCTGTGGCATCGGAAGGCACACGATACGGCAGGAGCTTAGGAATGTAGAAAGACAGAGGAGGCAACGGAGCTGGGCAGAGGCACCAGGACTCCGACAAGCCAAATGTCTACTGGGTGGCTATAATCAGAAGCGATTTAAGCAGATTATAGCCATGAGCAAAAACAATCTTAGAATACTCACCGGTCTACTGACGGGACACTGTAGACTAAGAAGTCACCTAGCCAAGCTGGGTATAATCAGTAGCGGACTCTGTAGGTTCTGTGAAAGCGAGGAGGAATCCTCAATGCACATCCTAGCAGAGTGTGCAGCCCTAGCAGGGAAAAGAAGCAACATCCTGAGGATGCATGTCATGATGAGCAATGACATAGTGGCCCTCAACCCAATAAAAATTCTAGCATTTGTGCAAGAGCTTGGGTTGATGGAGGAGCTTTAAAGCCCAGAAGGGGGCACAATATATCTATCAGGTCGCAGTGCACATACACCCCCAACCTAATAATAATGTACTTTAGTTGACATTAAATAAATAAGTCAATTGGCAAATAGTTCGATTACCTCTACCCAACTTTCTGAGTTTTTAGTTCGCAATCTTTCATATTAATTGAAACTTTAAGTTAAATTAAGGTTTTATTTGAAATATCGATTTTAAGCGAAATTTTTTACAAATTTAGCAAATCAAGTTTGGTAAAAATCCATATTAAACATTTTAATTTTTGTCTGCAAACAGATATGAAATCTTAAGACAAATGTGTAGAACTGAAGACCCATGTAGGAATAAAAGGACACGAGGATCATGTTTAATTTTTATCAAATAACTATATAGCTAAATTAGTTATATTAATATAAATATATTTATAGCATATACAATTATTTAGTCGGTTTAATCGATATATGTGATTCTTATTTCAAAACTGTTTTAAAAAGGTGTTGTTTTATAAAAACAGGTCTGCGGTTATGCCTTATCCAAATTCGAATAGCCGTTAACATTAGGCAATTATTAACATAATTATTAACAACAATTTATAATTTTTAAGTCAGCAAATATTTTAAAGTCGCAAACCTAATTAAATTGGTATTGAGATAGTTTGGTATTTCCCTGATGGGCATTAAAAGTCAACAATCAGAGCATACACTAATCTATGCGGTATGTAATTTGTATACCTTTAGATAAATGTATATAAAACGATATATTTAAGTTATTTTTTTCGCACTTGATCTAACCGGTTTGGCATGCAAAAAGTATCCGGTAGCAACAATGGCACTTTTTGCAATTGTAATGTCGCGCACACAAATTGAATGTCAAATAGCCGCTGGCAGATTTTGCGTACTGCGTACTCGTGTTCGATGGTGAGGTAGATCTGAGTCCGGAACCTCGACGGTGCACGCGTCCATGAGCATGAGCAATAGTATGTCCAATTGCCAGACAAGACCCAATTTGCTCCACATTCCTCACACAAATGCTTCGAGTGTTGCGTTCGCCCTGCATTTGGCCTTTCGCTACCCTTTGCCTACAGTGAGGCTTGTGGTATGTGTAATTTGCTTAATAATAACAATAATGAGCAGCCGCAACAAACGCACAACCTCGGGGCAAATGCACTTGCTCAGCCCGAGCGCTGTTTGCTCTATAAAAACCACTGTCTGCTCAATTTCTAATCATACTGCAAACCTAGCTTCATCCGACAACATTAGCTTTCAGTCCCCCAGTCGCACACCAAGCTCTTCAAAATGGCATTCAAGGTATGCTTATCTGGAGCACCCTACGATTAGAAACAGGCAATACAGTAACCGTTTCGCCCATTCTGTCCCTTTTCAGTTCGTCGCATTCTTCGCTCTCATCGCTGCCGCCAGTGCCGGTCTCCTGCCCGCCGCTCCGGTCTACCATGCCGGCCCTGCTGTGGCCACCTATGCCGCACCGGCTGTGGCCACCTACGCCGCCCCGGCTGTGGTCGCCAAGCATGTGATCACCAAGGCTGCCGAGGAATACGATCCCCATCCCCAGTACAAGTTCGCCTACGATGTGCAGGATTCCCTCTCCGGCGACTCCAAGAGCCAGGTGGAGGAGCGCGATGGTGATGTGGTCCGTGGCGAGTACTCCCTTATCGACGCCGATGGCTACAAGCGCACCGTCCAGTACACAGCCGATCCCATCAACGGTTTCAACGCTGTGGTCAACCGTGAACCTCTCGTCAAGGCCGTTGCCGTTGCGCCCGTTGCCCACTATGCCGCCCCAGCTGTGGCCCACTATGCTGCCCCCGCTGTGGTAAAGACTGTGGCTCCAGTTGCCCACTATGCCGCACCTGCACCACACTATGCCACATATGCAGCACCAGCTGTTGTGAAGACCGTCGCTCCGGCTTACACCACCTATGCCGCCCCAGCCATCCATGTGGCCCATCACTAAAAAAATGCCATTTGTTATATGTGTTGACTGAAACTGATTGCAATTCAACTTGCCAAATTTAAATAAATTTTAATTCGCTTACCTTTAATAATACTTGAGATTAATGGTGTAAGGAGACTTGTTAAGTCATCGACTCTAACTGTAAATTGTGGTGACGTAGGAGGTATATGCCAAGATCTAAGAGTCTATATCATACAACGTGATTGCATTAGCCAGTTTATGAAATCCAACAACTCCGTAATTTGTGAAAAATACAGAGTTGATGGAAGAGCTATAAGCTCAATATGGACACAACAGATCTGACTAGGTCGCATTGCCTGGAAACACCCAATATATAATAATAAAATCCAAAGATTATTAAGAATATTCGATAACCTTTAAATTTCAATTCCATTCTTCACAATGTCAATAAAAATACCGTTTTTTTAAATAATTAAAAGAGAGTTTCAATCCCATTATTTAACAATTACGCAACGATACATAAAAGCGATAATAGAACATTTGATCCAACATTTGGTCTGGCGTGTGTCTGGCCAGTGCCGAACCAGTTTCCATCAAATCGGGCGAGTCATGTTTGGAACGGAATTAAGAAATGCTCAAGTTGGCAACAAGGTGTCAAATCTAAATTGACTTTGATGTCCAAACACCAACCGGAATTAAGTTGGGTGCCGCAGGTTTGAAATCAGATATAAGAGTGCTAAGCAACTAAGTAAAACAATAAAGATATGTTTACTAAAGTGAAGATTGAAATTAGATAGCCGCAAGAAATGATACATTGTCTGTTGATGGGATTAGTTAATTTTCATGGCCATTGCTCGGAAGTGTAACAAATGGAGTTGTAATTGAACTATTGCTTGACTTTGGAATTTCAATGTCGAACCAAAAATAAAGTTGGCAACAGTTTGAGTTAAAAGCATTTCAGCTGTGGGACTGTGGGACTGTGGGCATAATCGGTTATTGATATTCACAGTGTATCCTGTTTGAAATTAAAAATGTTGTTTTCGAAATCACTTTAACATTTATTTTTCAATATTAAACTAAGTATAACAAATCAGTGCGAGATATAACAAAATTAATGATGGTAGGCAACAGCTGGAGCAGCATAGTGGGCAACTGGAGCCACAGTCTTTACCACAGCGGGGGCAGCATAGTGAGCCACAGCAGGGGCGGCATAATGGGCAACGGGGGCGGCGGCAATGGTCTTCACAATGTTGAGGGGTTCACGGTTGACCACAGCGTTGAAACCGTTGATGGGATCGGCGGTGTACTGGACGGTGCGCTTGTAGCCATCGGCATCCACCAGCGAGTACTCGCCACGGACCACATCACCATCGCGCTCCTCCACCTGGCTCTTGGAATCGCCGGAGAGCGAATCCTGCACATCGTAGGCGAACTTGTACTGGGGATGGGGATCGTATTCCTCGGCAGCCTTGGTGATCACATGCTTGGCGACCACAGCCGGGGCGGCGTAGGTGGCCACAGCCGGTGCGGCATAGGTGGCCACAGCGGGGCCGGCATGGTAGACCGGAGCGGCGGGCAGGAGACCGGCGCTGGCGGCAGCGATGAGAGCGAAGAATGCGACGAACTAGTAAGGATATCGAAGGGTTAAATATGAGCTAGAAAATGCCATGTAACGAATATCCCGGAGACATACCTTGAATGCCATTGTGTCTGACTTGAGCTGGGCTACTGTTGAGAGCTGAGAGCGAATTGAACTGTGACTGCTGCTGCTGCTTGCTGTTGGCTTATATAGAGCGACCCACCACCAACTTACTGCCGAACCGGGACTGCGTCTTCGTAGCCGAAGTTGGGTAATTAGTGCAATTCACTTATGCTAAATATGTGTGGAAAATGTAACATTGAGTCCGAGTACATTGTATATGTGAGTATATGTATATGTGAGTGTACTTTTGTGTGTAGTCATCTCAATAAACCGAATTTGTTGGGGGTGCTGAAACTGGTTTCGGTTGTAAAGCTGCACAAAGTTGCAATATATCTAAGATAAAAAATGCTTAAGCTTTCGATCACCACAACTAATTGGAATATTAAATGTATTTTAGCACATTTTAAGCCAATCAAACCGTTAGCGATAGCTTAGCATTAAGTCATTGTCTATAATAAAGAATGTGGCTATAGTTTTATATTTTAACACATTTTTAATACATATTCATTTATATTATTTATTTGTTCACAAAATTTTATCTTAATCGCAAATATAGTTTTTCAATTTGAATCCATTCGTTTCTTTTCATATTCAATTCATTTAAGTATATTTTATATTAGCATTAAGGTATTGTCTATAATAAAGAATGTAGCTATAGTTTCATAGTTTAACACATTTTTAACACATATTTATTTATATTATTTATTTGTTCACAAATATTTTATCTTAAACGCAAATATAGTTTTTCAATTTGAATCCAATCGTTTCTTTTCATATTCAATTCATATAGTTTTATTTCCCAGAGTTAGATTTATACATATTAAATTAAATTAAACTACTTTGCATACTGAAATCGATGAATTTCAAAGGTATTTGCGCAATAACTGTAAACGCATTTAGCCAAAGGTAAAGAGGAGCAAGTACATATAAATAATATGCAATATGGGTTTTTAATTAAATATTCCGATTTAAACGAGTGCTCGACCTGGAGAACTGAAGAACGTACGTGACAATTTTACGTGACTTGCTTCGACTTTGTCCATCCCCAATGGTCTTTCAATACCAATATTATCAATGTGTGGCTTCGAAGTGCCAAAAATGAATTCCAATTAGGTGTCATCAATGTCACCGAGTTGACTATATAACATTATGGCCAGCACTAGGCCAGACATTCAGTGTTCAGCTGCTGCTTAGGGCAACACCAAGTAACTCTCCAATCCAAACCCAACGAAATGGCTTACAAGGTACATTAAAAGGAATACTATCTGTCTGTGGATTACACTGGATAACCAATACCTTCATCTTCACCATTCACAGATCGCATTCACACTCGCTATGCTCGCCGTAGCCCAGGCGGCAGTGCTGAGAACTGTGGCACCCGTTGCCGTAGCACCCGCACCCGTTCTGGCCAGGACCGTTGAGCTCGAGGAGGTTGACCCGCATCCCCAGTACTCCTACAGCTACGATGTGCAGGACACTCTCTCCGGCGACTCCAAGGGTCATGTGGAAGAGCGCGATGGTGATGTAGTTCGTGGCGAGTACTCCCTGATCGATGCCGATGGCTTCAGACGCACCGTTACCTACACCGCCGATTCCATCAACGGTTTCAATGCCGTCGTGCGCCGTGAACCACTCGTTGCCGTTGCTGAGCCTGTGGTTAGGGCAGCTCCCGTTGCCGTTGCAGAACCCCTCGTCCGCTCTGCCCCACTTGCCGTCGCCGCGCCCATCGTCCGCTCTGCTCCAGTCGCCGTTGCAGCACCTATTGTGCGCTCTGCCCCACTTCGAGTCTCTGCTCCTCTTTTGAGGGCTGCTCCAGCGCCGATCCTGAGCACCGCTCCCATTGCTGCTCCTCTGAGATATACAGCGCCAGCTTTTGCTGTGAGGAACTTGTAAGCTGGCTGGACTTGACTTGATTTCAATATTATGGCTTTGAAAATAAATGTGATGTTTTATAAAAAATATTGCTGTTTATCTTAAGTGTTAGAGGGAAAAGTAATTTAATTCTAGGATCCGACTTATTAGGGAATAATATCAAACAAAATGTTTAAATGAACAAAAAATTTTAAATTTAATACATTTAAAAAATACACTGAATTTTAAGAATAAGATTTACACTTCGTTGATTGAATCCAATATTGGCAATTTTAATCCATGATATGCCACCCAACTTGCAAGGCCAATCAATCCAATAAGGCTATAAGTATTTTTATGCATTTAATTCGAAATTGCCGTCAAGGTGAAATTGTGAAAGCGCCAAACACACGAATTGCCCGCGGTCAAACAGCAGCAATTGGAGAAGGTGTGGCTGTGGTATGATTGTGTGGTTGTGTGGTTGTGTATTCGTGTACTGGACACCACTTACCTATGACACTAATCTGCACGCATTTACATGTCGCAGTTGTTGCATAAATATATTATATACTTTGTAAGCCCATTCGTATTTACCACGCTCGCAGTCAATAAATCGCCAATAATCAATACGAGTGACAAAAATTATATTGTAAAAAAATATAAATAAAATAAAAAATAAAAATTATTATTTCAACTCGTGCGTTCGAGTATAAAAACGGATTGGTGAGCAGTCTGCAAATCATTCCACAGCTTCACTGCTTTCGTATCACTATTTGGATATTCGTCCAGCGTTCCAAGCTCATTCGCCATGGCCTTCCAGGTAAGCTCTACCGTTCAAAGCGGATTCTGGAGTCCTTTATTTTGCATATACCTATAATTTCAGTTCTTTGCCATCCTTGCGCTCGTCGCCGCCGTCAGCGCCGGAGTTCTCCCCGTCCAGCAGGTGTATCATGCTGCACCGGCTCCAGCTGTTGCCTATGCTCATGCCCCCGTGGCCGTAGCACATGCCCAGCCCGTTCTGGCCAAGCACGACGATGAGTACGATCCCCATCCCCAGTACAAGTTCGCCTACGATGTGCAGGATGCCCTTTCCGGTGACTCCAAGAGCCAGGTGGAGGAGCGCGACGGTGATGTGGTTCATGGCGAGTACTCGCTGGTGGATGCCGATGGCTTCAAGCGCATCGTTCAGTACACCTCTGATCCAGTCAATGGCTTCAACGCCGTTGTCAACCGTGTGCCCATCGATCATGTGAAGACCGTGGTCAAGACTGTGGCTGCTGCTCCAGTGCCCCAGTCCTACCATCAGCTCCACTAAGTGGACTGACAATCAGCTATTTGATGTTGTTTGAAGCCATGTTTATGTCCTTAAATTGAATAAATTGTTGCATATTTGTAAGCCTATAAAAATCTGAGTTTCTGTGGGTAGTAATTTAATTGAATATGATTGTAAAATTTTACACTTTGCAGACAATGTCTGACCAGAGTTTAATCAAGGACAAAAAGAAGTATCTTTCCAAGAAAAAGTACTAAGCCAGTCGACAAAGATGGTTAATCTCAGCCTTATCTTATGTAATAAAACCACAGCTTTATTCCCATCCTCAATTGTTTTGGAACATTCCCCATTTCGCAAACATGATTACAAAATCACGTACTCAACACCAATCTACATCTCAATTATGGCAACTGAAAGATCTCGGTGTGGAACTACCTTGATACACTATACTTTAAATCAATTTCGGACAGCTCCGACGCAGATTGCACGCTTCCAACTCATTATAGCAAATTGAACTGCCCACATTTACCATCTGCCTGGTACCATTTACATTTACACCAATCACCGCAAATTGATGCGTATTGACGTATTCGAACGTAACATGTATGTATGTATGTAAGTAATGCACATGCAAGTCCCATATTCAAAATTCAATACGATTGCCAGCAAACACGTTAAGGTCAGAGTTTTGATTTGGGCCTTTCGCCAAATGCAGCTACGCCCAATGTGTTACAGAATGATTTATGTGCCAATATTGTCTTAAATCGATGCCATTGTCTTATCGACAAGATAGTAGCGACCAGATAGGGTACAGGGCACAGCTCTTGGACTTTTACCTTAACATCTGTTCATTCGTACATCCAAATGTGCCAAGGCATGGCCCGCCTCGCTCGTCCTCCACATGCAGCTGGCGACAAGTGGCCAGCGATTTCGATTTCGATTTCGACTTCGAGTGTTAAGGTCAAAGTCAGGTTTTATGGTTAATTACCTCGTATGAGCAGCACTTGAAGTTTGTCCAGCCACAGCTACCCGATGACATGTTCGACATGTTCGCACTCGTTCCCACAAGCCAAAACTGCGGCTACTTTCAGCAGTAGCCGCTAAACAATAAAAAATAAACTGCCAAATATTTCGGTTAGCCATAACAGTTACAGTAACAAACCGTTGCTATCATGCACGACGAGTGCGCAAGCGCATAGCCCCAGTGGAGGTGGCCCATAAAGCCACAAGGCGAGTTCAACAATGCGCGTAAAAACCAACACTGAGCGTAAATATTGGGCGTGTTTTGAAAAGAAACACAAATTCCAAGCTAATGTATTCCAAGAGAAACTACATGTATGGGAATCTAACTAATTTTAAAATTTATATTAATTTAATTTTTTTAACTCAATATAAAATACAAAATTAAACAAAACTGAGAAAAGTTGTATTTAATTTTCGAACTAATGTAACCTGAAATATTCGCATTATTTCATGTAAAATTATGCTACACATTTGAGAAAACTGAAATTCATTTTTTAAATTTATTTCTTAAGCTAAAACAAACGAAAATAATTTATATTAATAAATAATAAATAGGTATATATGGTTCTTTACTAGCTCTAATTTAAAAGACAACGATTTGTGAAAATTTGTATATTTTAAAATTTAACAAATCTAATTAAATAAAATCTAATAAAATGTACTTTTCTTTATTTCATTTATTTTTTATTTATTTTTTTTGTGATATTAAAAACAACAAAATATGTTAAATAACACTTTTATATTTTATGCCCTTCCCTAGCTAATAATTTTAAGCAAAAATTAATGTGATTGATTGTAATCAATTCGCAGTAATTTTTGAACAAAAAGTTATTAATGATCCACCAATTGGCAACACTCAAAAAGAGTTACTCGCAACTCATTTTGGCTTTGTCGTTTTATCCGCAAGTTGCGTTCTCGGCCAACACAGTGAATATGATTTTTTTTTTTTTTTTGGTTTCTCACGTGATTGCTGCCGTGAATCATATGAATGCTTACATTTACAATATTTAGCTTGTTTTTTATACCCTTAACCCATTAAAAATGGGTAAAAAGGGTATAATGGTTTTGTGCAAATGTATGTAACAGACAGAAGGAAGCATCTCCGACCCCATAAAGCATATATATTCTTGATCAGGATCAACGGCCGAGTCGATATAGCTCTGTCCGTCTGTCCGTCCGTCCGTCCGTCTGTCCGTCTGTCCGTCTGTCTGTCCGTCTGTATGAACACGCGGATCTCAGAGACTATAAGAGCTAGAGACTTCAAGTTTTGGAATATAAGATCTCGTGTACCAGGCGCAGATCAAGTTTGCTTTATTTTATCGATAGCTGAGTCAGTTTCTGAATTATCGATACATTTCGATTTCCGATAGCAATAAATTCTACAATTTAAGAGGCAGAGGCTTCTAATTTATAAATACTATGCATATGCATATTATTGATCAATTGACAATTTCATTAAGATCGGATAAGAAACACCGAAGTTATAGTCGAAAATATATTTTCATATTAATCTTATTTCTATCAGCAGCCGCAAGCATTTTCTGTATGCATACATAGGGGAACGCATGTGTGAGAAAGAGATGGCATGATAATCGACGCTAGCGTCAATATATTTGTGTGTATTCTGCAGAGCCCCGATAATTACTATTTCGTGTACGTGTGTATGCATGTGTTCCATTCAGTTCGGGCATTTGAGTGCAAATCATCTTAAAGGGAAATTTGCCAAGAAAACTAGAATATATTTAACAACTTAGTTAAGGGTATATCGTTGTCGAGTTAAACTCGACTACAGCATCTTACTTGTTTTATTTTTATTATTTTGCTTTCGGTTGATTCTTTGTTGGGTCTTTAATGTGGTGCATTGGTGGACACGACCTTGAAATTTGTAAGCACTGCCGAGGGAAAGTTAAATCAGATTGTGCATGTAATGTTTTTTAATTTCTTTGGGAGTATTTTTGATTTTCGATTGCTTGGGATTTGACTTTTAGTTTAGCCAGTTAAAAATGTACTTGTGCTTTGGCTTTACTGTAAAATATTTTTAAAATGTCCACTGACCTTGAACACTCTTAAATCAGAGAATACTGAAAAGGCGTATTAACTGCTTTAGGATATTCTGTAGGAACTCTCATTCTTTATTAATATTATTTATTAATTTTTATTCCAAAGTGTAATTTTAAATGAGGAAAAATCGCAATTGTTCTAGGACATCACATTCTTTATTCAATAACAACTAACGGCAATAATCAGGTCGGGCGTCACCTATTGGTCATCTAATAGGCGTACGAGATAAGTGGGGAGGCGAACTGCGTCTTGACGATGGCTGGGCCAGCGGCGACCAGGGGAGCGGCCTTCACAATTGGTGCCGGGGCAGCTGCGTAGGCGAAAGGAGCAGCAGCTGCGAGGGGAGCGGCGTGCACAACTGGTGCTGGGGCGGCAACGACGGGAGCAGCGGCAACAGCGGCGACCAAAGGTTCACGGCGCACCACAGCATTGAAACCGTTGATGGGATCGGCTGTGTAGTCCACAATGCGACGGTAGCCATCGGCATCGTTCAGCGAGTACTGGCCCTGGACCAGATCACCATCACGGGTCTCCACCTGGGTCTTGGAGTCACCGGAAAGCGCATCCTTAACATCATATCCGTAGGTGTATTGGGGATGAGGGTCGTATTCCTCCACCTGGGCAACGGCGGCCAAGGGTGCGGCGACGGGGACAAGACCAGCGCTGGCCACGGCGATGCAGGCGGCGAAGAGGATGGTGAACTGCAAGAATACGGAACACACGTTTAATTCACTTATTTCACTTGAGCACGTCTCTAAGGACACCAGTTCTTAATTTATTAGCTTTTTTTTTTGGTTTTTTTATGACAAGGGGAGGATGGGATGGCTTACTTTGAATGCCATTGTTTGTTTGGTTTGCTTGGGTTGCTCTAGATACCGTAATTGGTGTTGAACTGAATTGAACAGAGTCCAACTGGGGCTTTTATACCTCGCTCGAGGCGAAATGCCCGAATTCGTAAGCAAATGCTTGCACTTGCGTCACAAAACGTTGGCGACAATACCAAAATACAAAACACAAAATACCAATACTAAAATACCAGACGAGTAAGACTAGAAGCACCGAACGTGCAGGTGGTGGTGGTGGTGTCGGAGGAGGAGAAGGAAAAACAGTAGAAGGAGGGCGGACGGGCGGTCAGTCGATCGTCCCAAGCACATTATTAACCAAGGCTAAGCGCACAAGTGACAAAGGCAGCAGCAGCAATGACGATGACAACAACAACAACAACACTAACAAAACTAACAACAACAACAGAAGCAGCAATCACAACCAAAAAGGCATAATGCCTTCTTGATTGAATTGGACCCACTCGAGCCGAATTAATATTGGCCTCAGATACTCAGAAGTCGCATACTCAAGCGTCGTGTACTATGAGCCACTAATTCGATGCGATCGCTCATTTGTTTTCGCTTTCGAAAAGCACACACAACAAGCGCACACACGCACACACACACACACACACGCACACACATCTCGCACACTCAGTTTCATTATGAATAATAACGTATGCAACGCATGCGCAAATGCATAACAACGGTTTTTCAAATTGACTGCCGTGCACTTGCATGCACACTCACACACACACACATATATATATACATACATATCTATATATACACATACCTGTCCCAAGTGAACCCCCGCCCCACTTGATCAGCCAGACACGACCTTAAAATTGTACGAGTATTAGGTGCTGGCGCTCCATTTGAGCTCTAATTGGATTTCGAATGCGTGTTTTTCTTGTCGCCACCTTCCAACTTCCGACGAGAGACCCCTTTAATTAAATGTAGAAACGTAACCTGAATATTGCATAAGATATGGCGATCAACTGTACATAGACGTAATTTTGATTACGCTACGCTCATTATAATTCTTATTTCTGAAGGCATTTTTGAATACAATTCAATGCCCAAAAACTCACAGTTCACTCTTTAACAGGATTATATCTTTTCAAATACCATGAATTCTAGTACAAAAATGTTTAAAATACTTCTTATAAATAGGAAGCTTTGAATATAGAGTTTTAGATATCATACAAAGTAATATGTACTTAATTGTATTTCATATTTCCTATAAAACAAAAACAAAGATGGAAGCTCCCGACTGTGCAATGCTCTGCTCAAAGCGCCAAAACAGTTAACATTTGAGTCAATTATAAACGAGGATTCGAGGTTTATTCGTTGAAGAAGATTCTTTATTGTTATAAATGAGTGGCTACAATTCTAAAATTTTGCGAGATTCAGACAACCTTTTAAATGTGCGTGGAGTTGGGGCTCACACAAATATGGATACAAAATAAGTGATTTTCAAAAATCTTAAGACTTATCATTAAAATACATTCAATTCATATTAACATCGAGTTTATTTGAAAGCAAAAACAAAAAACAGTTATTTATTATAGTAATCATAACAATGACATCAGACTTTGCCTCTCCCTTTAGTGTTGGAACAGATACGAAACGGTTTGTGGATGTGCAACGTGTATCGGCGATTTCAACAGCGATGGCACGTGTTGGGAAACATAGGTGGGGGCTGGGGCAGCGTGAACCACATGTGCCACTGGCGCGTGGTGGATCAGAGCGGTGGGTGCCGCATAGCTTCTAAGGAGCACTTGTTGGACGGACTGTTTCTTGAGCGCGAGAACAGGTGCTTTTACCTTCTTAGCCACGACTGGGACGAGAGCCGCTGCAGAGAGTGGTTCACGTCGCACCACTGCGCTGAAGCCACTCTTAGCATCGGCTGTGTAGTCCACAATGCGTCGATAGCCATCCGCATCATTCAATGAGTATTGACCCTGTACCGAGTCGCCGTCACGTGTTTCCTTCTGGGACTTGACATCTCCACTAACCGCATCCTGCACATCATAGCCAAAAGAGTAGCGAGGATGTGCATCGAAGGTGTCTTCACTGCTTACCGCTTTGGCCAGCAATCCAGCGCTGGTCACAGCAATGAACGTGACAAACAAAAGAATCTATTTACGGAATTATTATTATTGTGGACTTGATAGAGTTACATAAATAAATATATTCTCTTACCTTGGTAAACATAGTTAGCACTTGAGCAGAGAATATTCAACGTTTTGTCCTGTTGATAGCTGAGCTGACACAACTGATCTTCAGATCGGCAGACGCTTTATATAGGCCACGCGAGCACTGGACCCAGGTCAATCGCACACTAACCCAATGCCACACTTCAGTGCCACAATACCAGTTACCGTCCTGCAAGCTGATAAACACAACAAGGTCATATTGGGCTGCTGCTCACCAGACCTCCAGGCTCTCGCCTAATTGGAGGCGATCTCAACGAGTTTATCAGCCATCGACAGGTTTTTGGAGTAGTTTGGTCTTGTAATTGCCACTTACATCGAAGCAACGTGAAATGATGCTTCTGTCAACTTAGCAATATTCGGTGTACCAATATATTTGCATTTTAAATTACAGAAAAAAAAATGTATAAAATAAATGTTTTTTTAAGTGACTACCAAATTTTGTAAACATATTTTTTAAGGTTTCTTAAATCACATTCTCACTTGATTTTGTGTGTACATGTTTTCCAAAAAATAATCATTTTTTCCGTAGCAATTGAAAGTAATTAATTAATTTTACTTCCAAGCGAAAACATCCCCCGATAATTTTGTCGCATTTTCCCTGACTCAAGAAAGTTTATACCTCATTTCTGATTAAGAACATAAATATACCAACCTGGTATCCTCAACACAAAATACAATATATTTATTGTGTTGATCCTAAAAGTATGCAATAAAATATTTAATTGCTTATTTCGCCCCATAGATGGCGATATAAACACATACAAATTAGTTGAACACAAGAATACGCAAACATTATATTAAGTACAAGCAATTTGAAGTATGTAACTACTTTAACAAGCGCATCGAAGGGGCTTACATGAAAGTATATACAAAAATGCATCTGATTTAGTTTGAACGTATGCATCCGGATTAGAAACACGGCAAAACAGTCAAGCCTATAGTGGATTTATATATATATACATATATATATATACATATGTAGCACATATAAGAACACGTATTATTTATGTTGTATATCATGACCAGGCTCAATAAATTCATTTACATTTATGTGTAATGCTTTGTTAAGATTGCATCATCCACGAACAACCGAACATATGTATTATAATTCAGCACCGAATATACATTTCACTTATGTGTTTTAATAACACTCACAATTCGTTTAAATTTTGGTCTATGTAGATTGATTTTTCCCAGTTCTTTTCACAGTACTTACCATTTCATTTATCTTCCTGAGATTATGATATAATTTATATTAAAATCAGCAATGTTTGAGCCAAACTCTGCATAATTTATTCCGAAATGCTTCCATGTTGAAACATGTTCCAGCCATGGTTCCCGCCATGTTGCCAGCATTTTTATGTCCAATATTTGAATTTGTATAACAACACGCTCTTTTTGATTTAAATCAGCAATGTTTGATTTAAGCTATGTATAATTTATTCCGAACTGCTTCCATGTTTCGTGTTCTCCGCCATGTTTGCAGCATTTTTATGTCCGGTAATTGAATTTGTGTAACAACACGCTCTTTTTGTCCTCGGTTAGCATCTGTACAAGTTATCCCACTGATGAGTTAACTGCAGCTTAAGAGCATATGGGATTTCATTTCAGTCCCCTTAATGCAGCTGCCCTGAGACCAACAAACAGGGGTTGTGCCATAACCCAATCGGTGTCTGTGCCACACCGTCTCCATTCCCATTGGCTTATGTCACTTCAGCAGCGGATAAGAGGTGTATCTCTAGTTGTCTCGCTCTAACTTTATCCGCGTGCAAAATGAAAGAAACTCGTGAATCGCCCTCGTATTAAAGTGCTTGGCATTATTTTAAGCGTGATGGCTTTCCATAAATTTGCATTACAACAAGCCAAGGTCATTTGTACATCTATTGACAATGTAAACATAATAATAAGTGCATTTATTTAGCGGAGAGTTAGTTAGTTACTTATAGACAAATTCAAATTAAGATAAATATAATTTACGCTTTGTAGATAAACTCAATATTTGTCATACCTTATGCAGCAACGGGTAAATCACAATGCCTGGGGACCACTTAATTCGATAAACAACCATTTTGCAATCTACGATAAGATAGCGTAACTTTTTTATTATACATATTGCCTTTATGTATGTACATAAACAGTAATATGTGTTTAACTCGAATTTTCCCCTAGCGTTTGAAACAAGATTCAACAAAATTATCCAAAACTCCAAGCTCATTTCTCCATAACTCTGACCAAAATTTTGTTGGTTGGATTACATTTTATAATTTATACAAGTCTCCACAAGTCGAATCTATTTTGTTGCTGTGTTCAGACTTATCGAGGTTAGACTGCAAGTAAAAGATAGTCAAATCATAAGTCGAAAGGTGAAATGAAAATCTGAAAAATGAGACTTAGCTTCAAACCAGTTTTATAAGAACCTTTTCAATATTTCTAATATTTGATTACAATGTATAAAACGTGGCTTAGATTAAAACTAATGTAAAATTACAATTTCTAGTCCACCTCCAACTTTATACAATTTTGTCATCCTATACCATACATATATACATAACAATTATTGAAATGTATGCATATTATTGATTTACTGTCAAATGTTACTTCATGTATTTCAACAAAAGGCAATCGCAAGGTGTCTATATATATTTATTATAAACACAATCTATTATTTTTATGGACTGGAGGTTTAATTTACAATATTTTTCATTGCAGAGCACCATTAGCTTAATTGATTAAAATCTGCCTTGTTGGACTTAATTATTCGTTTTTATTTGTTTTAAAGAGTTTTTCTCGTCGGTCTAGTAGACAATCGGCAAGGACGAAAATGTTTGCCTCTTTGACCTTAGTGTTTCCACTATGGAATAAATACGTCTGTATTTTTTTGCGGAAATATTTCATTCCCTGCTATAAGAGAGAAAATAAATGGCTTCCACTAAAACGTTTTTAGAATTCCTGTGCGCACAGATACACAGGTACACAGCACAAAAAAGTTGTAAAGAATCGTATTTAAAATTGCCCCAAATTAATTTATGGTACACAAATGTTTGTAAATCTCTATCAATCATTGTGCTTTTGTGCATAGAGAAATAACTCTCTGACTGCACTTTAAAGCGATTTACTTGTGATGAATTTATGTCCCAATTATATATTTTGACCAATAATAAGCTTAAAATCATATTAATAAAGAACACTCAATGAGAACGTCTGGCCCATATGTAATTACATATTCAATTAGAAGAGGCTCAGTTGAAGTCCAGTTAACATTTTGGCGACAGGCTCCGTCTGCGTCTGCGTCGACGTCGCCGTCGCCGTCTGCGTCTGACAATGCAACAGGCAAGTAAAGGCTACAGTAAAGCCCGATAAGTATGTACAATTAATAAATCATTATAGAAACACAAATGTCAAAAGCTGCACAAAAAATGGCACAGATATCGATTTACCCAAAAATATAAAAGAAAACTATAAAACACCGCCAATGTGACGGAGTCAAACTCGAACTCGGACTCCGAGCTGCGACAGTCGGCGCCAAGTAATCCATCAATTTGTGCAGCGCCAATTACGCCTGTTACTGTTACTCGTCACTTCTCCAACCCGAGTTGGACACGGCCAGCTGCCACTGGGAGTTACAACAACTTTCGAAGTCGCTTTGTAACGAGGTGTCAGCCACATGGCTGGCGCCCCCACCTCCAATCCGCCATCCCCATCCACCCACTGGCGTCATCAGTTTGGTCACTTTTTGTGGAGTAATTGTAATGGACTTAGACGAAATATCAGTCGATTGTCGCCTGACCATTGACGCCTTTTAAAGTACCCATCAAAACCATTTGACATACTTCCGACGGCGTCAATAGCATTAAACCACTCATTAATGATTTGGCTTACAAAGGTGTAACTAGCGTGTTATAAATTATATTATTACATTATAATCATTTTATTAACATACTGAACGGGTCTTCAAACTCCTGAGAGAGGACTATGTGACTAAAATTGTACAAGGATACTTATTCTTAATGACAAAACAAACAATTTAAAGAAACTTTAAGCAATCAGTTTTGCTTAGGCAGCTAAACAACTTTACTTAATATGAATTCGGGATAAACAAAAAATGTTAGGATGTATTGTAATTCATGAGTATATCCAAATAGCTTACGATTCAATTACTAATGTATCTTTATATTGGTTGAAACCTGTGATTTTTCTTAAAATGAGCTCTAAATTAGATAAGATACATTAATGAAAGTATAAGGACTATTAATTCTTATCTAAGTCAAGCAACTCACAGCCTTTCAAATTTCTCATTCATTCAATGAAATCGACTTAAATGTCTAACGATTCGCCATTTGGGGTCAATAAAACACCAATCAGTGACAAATACTTTTCATTATTTAATAACTTTAAATAATCCGTAACATTTTCCTTATTTTAATTTTATAACTATTGTACATTACTTAATTTACTAATATTTCATATTTAAATTCAGCTTTATACCACTCCTTATCACTTATCAAGCACCCATCAATATTTACTTAAATCACATCAACCCTCTATGGCCTATATTACTAATCGAAAGTAATTATGTATATACTATGTATATTATTTAAGTAATTTAATTCAATACAATAATTAGTATTGTTAGCAATTATGGAGACCAAATTTAACCTGGTATAGTTCGTAATTCGAAAATAAATTTGAATTTAAATGGATTAAACTAAGTCGATCGAACGGATATGTTAGGTACGACGATAATGACAACTACATTTTAGTCCGGAGTTCAAAATATTTGTATGTTTTTGTAGGTCTTAAGAGAAATTGAATGCTTTTACTGAATGAGCTCAATACTCCACATTATGCAACTATATTGTCAGTATAGCTGTTCGATCCACTCGATTTTGACGTACTTTGTAACCGAACCAAAATACGGATAAATGCCAAATTTCATTAAGTAAAAAAAGAGCACAAACACAGGGGCGTATTTTGCTATATCGACGTGGCTAGTGAAATCGATCAAGAATGTATATACTTTTTGGAATCGGAGACGTCTCGTTCAACGCGTTACAATCTTTACGACAAAATTATAATCTCATTTCTTTAAAGGCCCAGTTTTCTCACAAAAGGTAGAAACATAATAAACTCGTCAAAATGTGCATTTACAAATATCAGTAGGTGGAAAAGGGCCACTTGCCATGTGGGACACTGGACAGGAGTAGTTGTGAATGCCTGGAAGCTGAAAATAAAAACATACACATCCTGTTACTATTAATTGCTGCTGTCCAAAAATATAACAAATCACCTTGGAGCGCTGGGCAAAGACCCAAAAGGACGAGACTGTGCAACAACTCAAAGTAAGTTGTTGCCCATGTTGGAATGAGCTGAGGGCAGTGGATTGCGCTTAGGTTTGGGAATGGTATCGGGATTGGGTTTGGGTTTGGGCACGGCCTGCAAACCACCAACTACGAATACACGACAAAAACTTGTGAAAATGTCAATCAACTTGTACAAAAAACCGAAAAGGAGAAGAAAAAAAATCAACTAAAACACAAAAGTTTTCCAAACAGACAGACAGACAGACAGACGGGTGGAACAGACAGGCAGCCAAAGATGATGCATTGTGCGTGAAAGGTGCAATGCCTGTTCGGGGCATAAAGATATCTGAATGTTGTATCTCTATCTGGACAGTGTGACAGAGTCGTAGGGGGCGCCTACGAATTGCATCCCACTGAGTCAGACCAAAAGTCACTGATGGAACGGGACGAGACGGCGATTTAAATTCCACAGCAGCCATTCGAACATACATAGATGGGCCTGTCAAATGTGGAAAGTATGATGACGATTGACAGCTGCACAGCCGGCACATCCCATTCGAGCTTCGGTGACCAATTTTGGCCACTACCTGCACTGCCAATTCATTTGGGAGTTGGGCCCGTGTAGGTGCGAAAACACAACTAACAAAACGTGCCGAAAGTATCTAAGTAACAACAAAAACTCTTTCTACATATGTACAAATAAGTATGAATGCCTCTACATATATACATATATATATATATATATATATATATATATATATCTTATGTACGTGTGTGGCTTCCACAGTTAAATAAGACATGAACATGGGCGTAACTCTAATATCAGCATTTGCCCTGGGACCGGCAAAAAACTAAATGAAAACAGCAACTGCCAAAACCGGTAATGACTAACCCCCGTACCGGAGTCCACTGATAAGAGAACTCTCTGCCTGCACACCTCACATAACGGTAGCGAGTGAGATGGCACTACACCACAGCTAACCATTTTATCATATCCACGTCGCGGTCAGTGGAAGCGAGATGGCAGCTGTTGGATGATCGGGGCGTGGCCTGACGACGCTCAGTCGACTGTGTGTGTTGCGGGGTTGGCTGCCGCCCGTCCAGCAATCAGTCACGACTTGGTTAGCGCGCATGCAGCACGAAGTTCGAGAACCGTCGCGTGGTAGAAACAGAAACCGTCGGAACGGCAACTGAAACTGATACTGTTATGGCGTGTTTCTCTTAACTGTTTATGTTATAGTGTGCCAAAGTGTTTTTGAAATCTGTTCAAAAAGCGGCCGTGTATTTTATTTAAATATACATATTTGTGCTGAAGCACTGCGAAAGTGTTTCCACATTCGGGAAATTCATATTTTGCAAAAAGTTAGTTTTGTGTTCTAGCCCAAAATAGTATTGCCTAAAGCATTAACCTTAAGCATGACAATGAAAATGTAGCCTAAAATATTTAAGATTTCGACCATTTTAAGCCAAAGTTAAAAGTCCAAAGTATTTTACATTATTTTCATCAATTTGTGTATTACCACCCTTAAATTATGTTTAACTTTAAATAATTTATATAAACTAGTCAACACTATTATTGCTCGTTACTTTTTGATATTTTAAACTAATTGGCTTACATAAAAAAAAAAAAACTTAAAATGGACTTAAATTTTTTAGGGCAATGCCAAATTGAAAACCATTTTATTTTCGACAAAACTTCAGGAAATTTCTCACTTGTTTTAGGCAATACAATTTTTGTGAGTTGAGTTTGGCTTACAATATGATGGACGTTAGCAGCATGTACGGCAACCATCCGCATCATCATCCACATGCCACGGCCACCGCCTACGACGGCTTTAGCAGCAACTATTTTCCCTCCCCAACCCACCAGCACCAACAACAGCAATTGCAGCAGCAACATCAGCAGCAGCAGTTGCAACAGCAAGTGCAACAACATCAGCAACTGGCTTATAATGGCTACGACAGCAACTCCCCCAATTACTATCAGCAGCAGCAGCAGTTGACGCCACCTCCGCCACAGCTCCAGCTGCAACATACACTTGCCCACCAGCAGCAGCAGCAACAGCAGCAACAGCAACAGCAGCAGCAGCAACACTATCCGCACTCGCATCTATTCAGTCCGAGTGCGGCGGAATATGGCATAACCACCACAGCGGCTGGAGCGGCGTCGAATAACACTCCACTGCATCCAACTAGCCACTCGCCCGCCGACTCCTACTATGAGACGGACTCGGTACACTCCTACTATGCCACTGCCGCTGTGGCAACGGTGCCGCCACCCGAAAACAATTCCCCGGTAACAGCAGCCAATGCAACGCAACAGCAACAGCAGCAACAACAGCAGCAGCAACAGCAGCAGGGATTGGATGCGCATGCGCCCATTATCAGCTCCGAGAATGGCATGATGTACACCAATTTGGACTGCTTGTACTCGCCCAGTGTGGCACAGCAGGCGCAGGCGCAGACGCTGCCACACGGCTATGCTGGCCAGATGGAGGAGAAGTATGCGGCGGTGCTGCATGCTGGATATGCGGCACCGCCACCGGGCCTGCTGCTTGAGGATCCGGATCCGATGATGCAGCTGGCTGCCGGGCAACAACAGTCACCGCCACAAATGTGGCACCACCATCAGCATATGAGCAGCGGTTATCCACTTGACGCGGGCATTGCCATGGACTATCCCCATGCCCATTTACATCACAGTCTAGGTCATGGTCATTTGGCCAGTCTGACTACCAGCGCCCAGCAGCAGCAGGCACAGCAGCAACAGCAACAACAGCAGCAGCAGCAGCAACAACAGACAGCCAGTTCGCAGGCTCAAGTGGTGCCACAGCATTCGATATCGCCAAATGGAGCGGGCAACTGCATAACCATGGCCAGGAATCAGCGCGGTGGCGTCACATCACCAGGTAGCTCCACCTCATCGTCAACAACGTCTGCCTCCGCAGCGAACTCCGCGCACCAAGCAAACTCACAACCAAAATCGCCAAATCACGCGCCCAACATTCCAACATACAAATGGATGCAACTTAAACGGAATGTTCCCAAGCCACAAGGTGAGTTTGCCCCTAAATCAATATATTGTTTCGTGCCTGCCAGGTTACAATTCATGAGTATATATTTATAAAGCAAATTGTCTAAGCAATTAAAAAAAAAAATTTAATTTATAAGAAAATTTTCAAAAATGAAAAAAAAAATTGTTTTCGGATTATATTTCTAATTAGACTCAACAAATTATTATTTCACGAATTCGAAAAGAAATCTAGTAAAAAGGGTACTTATAATGTTGAACATCAGAATTTAATTATTAATATAGATATGTTCCCCTATGCTGGGTGTAGTCCAAAAATATAATATAGTATATATATATATATGCTTTTAAATAAAGCAAATAAGTACGCTAACCTTTCAACTAGTCCATTAATCATCTTGACACCTTTTTCGTTTTTGTTTTAATGCTAATAAGGCGACTTCAGAATTTTATAAGTATATGTGGTTATTAAATACTATTGCTAATTGCCATCTCAGCTTTCATATAGGCCCATTAGCCCAAGTCAATTTAAAGGTTGCTATCAATAGATCACAGCTTACAAATTGAATATATTAAACCAGTTGGACAACTCATGTCCCATAAGGAGGTGTGTATAATATTACATACTTGCGGGCACCACACGAAAGGGTAAAAACAAATCCAAATTAAATAAAATGCAAAATCAAAAAACGATGACTTTCAAAACTGATTGACAGTCGAGATATATCCACGAAACAGCCAAGTGCGTCAGACGTCCAACCGAGGGCATGTCACCTAAAAATAAGAATGTCTCTTCAAATGCCTGCCGGTCTCTCGTAAATTCTGCCGTTTCCTTCTGCCTTGGCATATTTCTTGCATATTTCAGATAATTTTGTCAATGCTGTGCAGTCAGTCAGGTTGTCACTTGTCACTGCGCCGAGCAGTTTTGTATCTTGGAATTAGCCAGCTCAAAAAAAAAAAAAAACAAAAAAAAAACGCAACGATGATAAACTGAAATTCATGATAAATTATGCGCTGAACATTTGGCATCATATACTTATGGCTGTGATATATAAATTACATAATTAATACGAATACATACATGTGTAGAGCTTTAGCTTTTACGAGCGCTTAAGATATTATGATTACTTGAGGATCCAAACTAAATTTCCACTTTAGTCCAGTTTTACCACTCACAAACTTACTTTCAGTTATACTTTGTATACTTTTTCCAGCTTATTTAAGCGGTTCTTGAAATTTATCGGGATTATAGAATAATTAGTTAAACATCACAAACATCACATTGTCTGCTATCCTATCAAATATGATCTACTTTTAAAGAAAGTGATTGATTTTTATCACACATATCTAGACTGGAAGGCACTCATTCAGAACGTCTCTGAACCTGTTGGCCAATTTGATGTGACAGTCGCATTTGACTTCCAGACTTCGAAACTAGTTAAAGCACTTTACCTGTTGCGATAGCATCCCGACTTCAATCAGATATCAGTTGGAGCGCTCCTACCACTTACAGCTCGAACGTAATCCCCTTGCTACACCAATAATCATACAAATATTTGCTTATTAATGCTGAAAAGTGTCATTTACATGCATCGTTTTCAATTAAACGACGCCAGAGATCCCCACGCGCCGCACCCAAAAAGCCCATGACAATGACGTGTGCAAGTGGAACCCGCTCCACGTCCGAACCCAGATCCGAGTCGGGCGCTTAAACGTCTCGCGAGCAGCGCAGTCGAGCAGCGCAGCCGAGCCGCAAGTCAAACAAACAATTAAAGCGTGCAACAGCAAATGAAAGAGGAGAAAAGAAAATGAAAAATCATAATAACATGAAATAAGCATGAAAGAAATGCAGCTCAAGAATGGAGTGAACCTACTCACATGGCAGTTGTCGCTGTTTCTCGTGCTGTTGCTGTTGCTGGTGCTGGGACTGAAGCTGGTGCTGGTGCTGTTGCTGTTGCTGGATGCCGATCTGGAAGTCAAGTTGACTGTCAGAAAAAATGATTATTTAAATAAAGAGTTCTTGTTTGAGCCCCGCTGCAACCGAACTGTCACTGAGTCCAATCTGGAGACCTGCACGAGAAACGCAAGGAGGAAAGGAGGTCTCGCTGTATGGTCTCGCTGTATGGTCTCGGTCTCGATCTCGATCACAGCATCGGTCTCTGGCTGTGCGCGCACATGCCTGCTTCACTCCATCTGTCATGTCATCCATTTTCAGCCAGGGGAAACAGCATAATCAGCAATCGTGGTTATAAATGGTAGCATTCGACATATTGGCATTCACGCACAGCAGAAGCTCGCCAGCAAAATACCTATATAAAATACCTACCTACTCGTATTCACATTCACATTCACATTCATATTCATATTCATTGCATTCAATTCAATGATCTCTAATGTGTTAATCAGCATTTTTCAATAACCCGACCATATCACAATCACTGAGCAACTTGTGTGTGGTGGTGGTGGTAGGGGAAATGACTGGTAGAAAATGGAAAAGCTCTCCGGCTGCTACCTTCGTCGCAATTCGTTCTTGCCCAGCAAGAGATTAATGGAAATTTTTCTTGGGATTTGCCAATGACAATTTGTCTAGGAATTTTTGTCAATCGACAGTAAATTGGCAGTAGAAAGAGAGCTCAAATTGGAGATATGGATCGATGAGTAACTAGAGGAACGCATAAGTTACTTATTGAGTTCAAAATTTCAAGTTCAAAATAATTATTAATAATTAAAAAATTCGTTGATATATAATTGAAATTACAGGCAACTTTATTGTGTTTATTATGTAATATGATTTGTGAACAAATATTTTATTCAATTCTAAGCGTTCTTAAATAACATACTTATGGCAGTCTTAATGTGCCAATATTTTGTCAGGCTTAGTTCACTTCAACTACATTTTACTCCGCCTCCCATGCTCAGTTCTCATTGATTAGGAGTTTTCTCACCCATTTTACGAGTGCACTTATCTTATAGTCGTCTAGCCCTAAATCATATTAAACACAATGTGAGTATTTGTTAACATTTATTGGCCTTTTTATGGACGCTCATAATTGAAAACTGTCCACCGACTTGTGGCATAACAATTTAATTACTACCCAGAGTTGTAGTTGGTGCCTCGTTTGCAGTCTCGTTCAGCGCCAGTTTGGGTTCGTGTTTTATTGTTTTTTAAACGATCTACCACTTTGTCGCGGCATTTCCCCTTTGGCCCCTTCCCCTGGGGAGGGAGATGGGCAAGTCACGCAAACTGTGCCAAACGAAATTATGAAATATGAATAGAGCTGACAAAACTGAACGAAAACGAAACCAAACACGAAAATTAACATAACTGTCGGACCGAACACAAACTAACTAACTAACTGAAAAACTTTTGGGCCAAAGTTCGTCGCGTAAGTAGTGAAAGGTGCTAAGAACAGGGGGCGAGGGAGAGGGTTCGGAGGTGTGGTTCGAAATGGTTCGGTTGCCCTGTAGCTCGCTGTGGCGTATTCAACATTTATTTGATGTGATGTTTTGATATTTCTTGACACCAACACGCGACGGCGACGCAGCACCGAATGTGAATGTGCCACAGTGAAATGAATTAATTACGTGCATTTCGAAACAAAACTCAAAATGAAAATGGAAAAAACAAAAAACCGAAAAGAAAAAACAAAAAACAAAAAACCCCCAAAAAAAAGGCAGAGTATTTAAACGAAATGATATTGTGGATAGAAAAGTGACCACCAGGAATTTGAGATAAGATCAAACGCTTGGCCAAACCAAGCCGAACCAAACAGAGCCGAGTCCAGACAGGCAACTGCGACCCGCCCGCCTGTCTGTCACCGTACGTCAAAATGGTTAGTTGGATCGGTCTCCGAATTGGCCACGGACCTGGGGAGCTACCACAAAAAAAAAAAAAAAAAACTGCAAAATATGTCGTGACAAATTTTGTTTACTCGCGCGCGTTGAGCTAGCATTTTTGAAAGCGTGTTATTAAATTTCTTCGACTGCCGCGCAAAGGGGTGAGGAGTGTGGGGGGTAAGGGTTGAGGGGTCAGTGCGGTATGCACCTTCAACTTCTTGGGCTTAACTCTCTTCAGATTGGATTACTGAATCGATTTGTAAACTGATAAGCGCCACAGTACTTACATTAATTACCACTTAAGAGCGCTTCTATCAGTACCAGAAGCCGAAGCCAAATCCAAACCTCTGACTCTCTCTCTCTCTCTCTCTCTCTCTGTCTAAATTCTCTTGCTCTGGCAACGTGCTTGAGACACTTACACACCTCAAATGTCAGCTCTCATAAAAGTTTTTGAGATCAGGCGACATGAGAAGCGCATTAGCGGACTGTGTGACAGGCGGAGACAGGCCAGCTCCAGCAATCCGCGACAGGGCTGCGCCCTTGAAAGAAGCAGGCAAGCAGGCTGACAGTATCAGTCTCAGTCTCAGTCCTGTTCCTGTTCCAGTTGCCGTTTCAGTTCCAATTCGTGCCCCAGTGTCCATTTATTTAGTATGGCCCACCCGTTTGCCAGCATTAAAGGATACTCGAGGGTGCGCTTGTCTTGTTATGTAATATTACCCAAAAAGAAAAAAAGAAAACAAAAAGAAAACAGCAAAATAGTCATCCAGTGGCCTGTCGCCAGTTGATTTTGCTGCTGGCTGTTTGCCTTTTGGACATTTCGTGCAAACATTGTGCCAAACGAGGATATCTTATCTCTTGTTTGCATTCGCATAAGGTTCCCAGCCGTGGCGTCTGCCCGGCTGCCTTTAATACTCTTCAAGTGTATAATTTACTAAATTATATAAGTATCCAATTACGTGCCCCACACACAAATACAAATAACACACACACACACAGTTGACCCGATAAAAACGCTTCAATATCTGCTTAACAAAATTTCACAAAATCATGACACATAAACGTTCTAAAAATTGAGTATACTAGTACATATATATATTAATACATATATGTATATATGCAAATGTCTGATTATCGATCAATAGACACAGATAAGGAACGACCCACATAGTGCACGACTAATTAATTTAGATATTAACACATATTCTTCAATCTAAAATTGAGTTGCGTGCACATAAATATTTTTAGATATTTTTCATTTTAATAGAAAATTTAACTTTACTAATATTTAATAATATTTATCGCTGTATCTAAATTTAAATGCGATCACTTAACCCCATCCAACAATTCACCACTTAATACAGATTGGAATCGGCATACCTCAAACATCCGCCACACAGCTCTCCATACAGATGGGAAGGTCTGTAAAGTTGTGAAATGCCTTTGAACCTGTTGGTTTCTACTGCCACTGGGCTTTGTTATTATTATTATCTTATAGCCAAATGGCATTTCGATGTAACGCAAAGGCAAAAAAAAAGCAAAAACAAATCAAACATAAACAAATTACTTTTCGGTACAATAATGAATCATTGGACGAAACAAACAGTAGTCGGCTAACAATTTAAGCTGCTCATATTCCGATTATTCGCGGCTATGGACAATAGACAACTGGTTCGGAAACACTCCGACTTGTAGATAGTGCAACAAGAACAATACGAGTATCGGCAACATTTGCTCTCCAAGTTGCGGCGCTCTTTGAACGAGGTAGTCGAGTGTACGGGTGTACGGTTGTATGGGTCTACGGGTCTCTGGCTCTCCAAAGCACACGCATTTAGCCAATGATCTGCAAATCAAAGGGGCCGCGCCGCCCCATTGGACATGTCTCCTCTGAGCCCGGAGCTCTACAATTGTCTCTCGTTAGGCGCGCCAACATGTGAAGGTGATTTCATGCCCAAGCTCCCAAAATTCATAGGCATTTGTTAGCTGTGACCCATTCGAGAGCGGTACGCGTTGTGTTGTGCTGTGTGTTGTGCTGTGTGTTGTGTTGTGTGTTGTGCTGTGTGTTGCGCTGTGTCGAACGGCAGCAAACGGTTTCAGCAGATAAAAGTTAAACGAAAGCTGTCAATTTGAAGTTTCTTTGTTTGGATTTTATCATTGTTTGGCTATTTTTGTTTAGATTTTTATATATATGTATATATATATATGTATATGTTTATAAATTGTGAAATGGCGATATCGAACGCATTACATTAGTGTCACCACGATCAGTACTTGTAGCAGTAGCAGTAACATCGTCCGATAAGAACAATGGACACCGCTTGACGCCGGAGAGCTTTAAAGTGGACATTCTAGTGGGCTAGTGGTATTAAGACTGTACGCTTGAACTTCAACTTGCGTTGCGACATCCACTTTGGATGGAGCTAATTGATGGATGTATCTGCTGGTGCTACAACCATTGGCCCACCTGTCTGCTAGCGTCATTAAAGTATTAACCCAATGACACCATATTGGCTTAGTTCGACATTCAAGATTTACATTTTGGTAAAGATCGATCTGGGGTCAGTGTTTTCAAAAAGCGCATTTATGGCAAGCACTTGGCTGTAATAATTTGATCTTTGATATAAACACTCTGAAATAGACACGTGTGTTTCTACTATCTTAAGACACTTTAATGTAGAATTTAATCTCTCAATATTTCAACTTACTTTTATAATGTGAATCAATTTTAGACTTATCTAGAAACAGCCTTAAATTCAAATCTATTATGACGCTACCCTTTAATTGGAAATTCGACGACCTTAAATTGATAATCGTCACTTAGAAACGAATACAAATAATAAAGTTCAAGTACTATTTTTGCCAGCCTGATAATGCCTAAATATTTTAGATTATAGTTAGGTATTTATTTATTAATAAATATTCTTAGAAAGTTACTTGCACTTGCTATATTAAGAACTGACTAAGTTAACAGACAGTTGTGGATACTTTAGAGTTGCGTAGTATGTGTATGTGTTGTGCTTAAGTGTGTGTGTGTGTGTGTGTGTGTGCTTGTGGCACATCTGCTTGGCATATATGCGAGTGTGTGTTGTGTTAATTCAATTCAATGGTAGAAAAAAAGTAAAATCTTAATTCGAATAATACATTCTGACAACATGACGGATCACCAACGAAAATGCAGAGCCACACACATACACACACACTCACACACACACACACGCACGAGCAGACACATACAAATGGCATAGTAGATGTCCATAGTTTCCCTTTTGTTATGTTTTATGTACTTAGATACATATGTATGTTCTCATGTATATAAGTATTTTGCCACACAGCCATGTGCGACTCTGCAAAGAGCTCTATAGAAATAAGGGTGTTCGATAAAAGCCAAGAAAAAATGGCTGCCAATGCCAAATGTGGGTTGACAAGTATGTAGTAGTAGTAGTAGTAGTGAGTGTGTGCGTGTGTGTGTGTGCGTGTGCCAATGGCTGACAGTCAACACTTTCAGTGCTCCAAATTGAAATCCACTTGACACGCTTTGCCGCCCGCTCCTTTTTCTTTTGCGCCTGCTGCCAGCGTCTTTGACGATTTAATTCAATTAATGCCGCATTCGTGTAAGCTTTTGGCATACGACGAAAATTGATGCACACACATAAATATATATATACATATATATATATATATATATAGACACTCAAAATATGTATATATACATGGGATGTCTATAAGTATTTGCAAATTAAAATGTCAACAAAACAAATTTGAAAACATTTGCGACTCAAGTACGCCGCCATCGATGAAGACGAAGACGACACAATTCTAGACGCTGTCTCCGCGTCTTCGTGCTCGTCCTTTGGCACTTTGTTGCTGGATTTTACAATTTTCGACAATGATGCTAATGTCATCATCAATCTTCGTGCGAAATTTCAGCAAGGCAGCAAACACACACTGAGAGCGACAGAGAGAGAAAAGAGAGAGAGACAGAGACTAAAAGTAAGAGGCAGAGTGGCAGATACGGGTGGCAAGCTGTCTAAAATTGTCGCCTTCAATATTAGCCAATGTTGGAAGCCACTGGCATAGGCCGACATTTTTCATTAGACAAATTAACAAATTTGGCTGACTTTGTGGCGGGTGTTCAACTTTTACGGAGAGCGGGTGGTGCTGCACTGGGTCGGGGGGACTGTTGCCGCCGACAAGTGGCATTAGCCATACTGGCAGCTTGACTTGTTTACATGAGATAATTTCAATATAATAAATCATTTCGCTTGTGCGAACGAGCATTTTCTTAAAAAATATATCGAAACTAGTAAATGCAGCGCACAAATCGCGACCGCTTTTCATAAACAGAACATTTTTGTTGGCCTTGGATTTGGACTGTCAACCCAAAAGACTTAAGAGCCTACCTCTGCAGTATTCCTAGACTCTATATTTCAATTCGCTTTAAAAAAAACTCCGTGACTCATTAAAACGTAACAAATCGAGCTGAATTTAATGCTGCACAACAATTGGTTATAGTTTAATCTACATCAAGGATTATTGCCAAGAATTGATGATTCACTTTTGCTCCTTATCGTGATTCATATTTAACAAGTATTAGTTTTGGATTTTAGATATTAATTAATTAGTTTATTGGGTTCGGTCAGATATTATAGACCATCCCGAACGAGTCGGACTCATTAAAAAAGAGACAATTTCGTATCAATGTGGAGTACAAATTTTATTAATATTTGAGTACCTATTTCAGAAACAAATCCTCAAACATATTGCTGCAATCTGATCATTTCAATATATATGTAGTTCAAATAATTTCTATCTAGCACAAATTGTCTATGTATTGTGATACACATGTCAATTTGTTGATAATTCACAAACAAACATTGACATCATCTTATCAATGGGACAAACCAAATAGTGCTCCGATTCTTAGCTACTGGAATTCAATTCTGTTAATCTAGGAAAAACAGTAGCCAAAATATTGCTATTAACGGTTGTACAATGGTAAATATGTGCGTATCTGTAGATCTGTGTAAATATTTAGATTTCGCTTTGGTTTTTGTGTAACGGGGATAACATTTTCAAAAGGAAAACACACACACACACGAGCAAGACAAACACGGAAAGTCGAAGATGTTTGATAAAAAAAAGAAAGAGAAAAACTTCTTCCGGTGCGACAGAAAACAGTCTTTTAATAGGCTCAAATATTTAAGAGAGGCGCCATTTGAAAACCGTTAAAGAAAATCCTTCGGTTGAGATTATTTTTGAGTACTTGTCTCATATGAAACTCAAGCCTTTTGTTAACCAATTTTCACGTGTGTCCAAAATGTTACACATCGTGGCTAATAAGCCACGGGGTGTCCATACAAACAAACAACTTTCAATTAATATGAAAAACTTTTTGGTTTACCTATGTACATTTATGTAAAAAAAAATACATGAATAAAGGTACATTTGATACAAGTACATTTTGTGCATTTCATGTTCCAAAAACTGAAACTGCATCATTGCATGACATGTGGAAAGTTCAAGTTGACAGGCGGCCAATAAAACTGACAGCATAAATGGATTGGATTAGTCAGTTTCGTGAGTTTTAGTCAAGTCAGCAAATGCATTGAAATGACCAAATGAGAAAACATTTTCCAAAAACAAGAATGTTGCACACCCCCGCAGCCAAAACTGTCACTGTCCCAAAAAGGGGTTAAATGGTAGATAAGTCAATTAGTCCTGCGAGCCAGCACGATTTGTATACCCTGCCTTGGGGTATCCTAAGCTTATCATAAAAGATAAAAATCTTTGGTGATTTAGACTAAAATCGGCACTTAATAAAATTCAATATGCATTAAAAAGATTAACAGCCTGTGAAAACTATCGATTCATGCAAGAATATTATGAATTAATAGTTTTTGAAATGTTGATAAACTTTTATATTTGGTTATAACACCAATCCATGTTAATTGACAAGATTTCACAAGAAAATTGTTGAAGTATCGAACTATATTGAGATATGTTACAGTAAGAGTATTAAACCTTCGACGACCTTATAAAATATGACCTTTTTCATATTTGTACATTGTTTTGCTCTTTGACTGACCTCTCGCTTATTTGAACAGTGGTCAGCTGGCCCGGCACAGAGTTTGACCATCTGCGGAGTTGGTAAATAGACATATAGTCCTATCAGCGCATATTGCGAAATGCTGAGTGTCCAAGTGTCAAATTAGTTAGGCCAGCAGTTTTGATTTAAGCCCGACAGCAGCAGGCCATTTGCCGATGTGATCAATCACATCGTCACCGAAATACATATTACTTAGACCAAAGCCCGATATTCCAAAATTGTTGTCTCCATTGTGCCATTTATGGTTGTGATTAGGCCGACGCTGGCTGGAATTGTTGCCGTCTCCGGCTGTTTAAGCAACAATTAAAACAATTTACTTTTAATTGCAATATAATTTTCTATTTGCACTCGAATTAAAGCATATTATCAACAGAGCAACCAGACACCAAACACCACAGCCCAGCCCTCATCGGAAGCTCGTGCAGTGCCCGACGTCTGCCCACTTAATCGCCTTTGGCCTCGCCAACTCTTCAGACCTCCCTCCCTCCCTCCCACCTCCCCTCACTGTAATGCGGCCCAGAGACCATGCGTCGTCGCTGGTAACTTGTGTGGGGAGTGGCTATTGGGGGGATCTGTGTAAAGTGCCACTGGCGCCTACATATCATAGCATTGATAATATCGTACCCAAAATGGCCGCCAATTGTTGAGTCACATTCTTTGTTTTGACTATGCAAAAATAAAAATGCCAGTTGGATTTTGAGCTCTCCAAATGGATGTGTTGCACTGCAGACCTATTCAACTAATTAAAGAAGGTTTGCTTTATAAAACATGCTTAACAACAGCAATTGTAATTTAGTTAAAATACGCAGATAATCCAAAATGCTTTAGAAGTAAGAACTAGTCTTTTCTAGCAATTGTTATCAACATTTTATTATTATATATAAATTCTAAAAGGTCGGTAAGGGACAGGTAAGGGACAGATAGTCAGATTGCATCCACAGCTGTGCTCAATGAGTTAACCCAGTTATGATAACAAGTCCCATGAGATTCACACATAACACTTGAGACATTCATTCACTTTCTTTTCACACGAGAATTTATCCAAGTTATGCAAAAGTCAACAATAACAAGAACGGCGTTAAACCTGCAATTGTAATTAACGCTAGCTGCGATGTTATCAAATTACATTGACTTCTGTTGCCATCTAAACGATGGTGTTTCCCCCTTGTGGCACCCCGGCACCTTCACCCGCACACGTGCAACCAGAACCCAAGCTGCTGCTGCTGCTGGCTGGCTGGCGTTGCTGCAACTTCTGCTCTTGTTTACATTGATTGTCAGCAGTGTCACTTAAGCGCCATGCCACCATGGCACCATGGCGCTTAACAGCCGCTCAACTGCTCGGCAACACCCGCCCCCCATCCCCCCCCCCCCCCCCAAGGCAAACAAACATTGTGCACAGTTTGCTGCCAGCGGAATGGCCTTGTGCATGTGCACAGGGTGAATCCGGGCAAAGCACACTAAATACATATATAGTTACCCGTAGATTTCTCCTACTTACACTGTCAACAGCAGAAGGTATCGTTGGCTTCGGCGTCGGCGTCGGCGTCACGTCAGCGAGTTGCGTGCATTCAAGTGGAAGCGATCCGCCGATAATGCTCTCTAAAACTAATATTATAAAGTAGATATCGTTTGGCGCCGGACGCGGACGCCAGTAAAAGACGACAGTGCCGCCAACTGGCCGCGACATGTTTGACATGCCGAGCGACACCAAGCCGCAGCGCCCAGTTGCAGCTCCATTTCCCATGCCCGTAACCCATACCCAATGCACAATACCCAATACCCAATACCCATTACCCAAATGCCGGGGCATTGATAACCGGAATGCGACACTCAGTCGCTGCTGTTTGTTTGCTGGAAAATTCAAATGTAGCCCAAGCCACTCACAACATAATCCTTGGGCTTGTTTTCTTAGACATTCCGGTAGTTGTATGTGTGTGTGTGCATTACGATAGGAGTTTTGAGTTCGACTTGGATTGTCAAATTCAGCGGCTTGTAATCCCCCATCCCACTCAGCTGCTACTGTGCAAATTGAGCCACAGTGGCCACCATCTGGATCCGCCAATTGACTTCTCTTTTGCAGGGGGTGTCATAAATTCATCATTCATTCGCGTGCTCGTGTGGACGGCATATATATGTATTTGTATATATATATATATACAAATATTTATTATTTATGATATCGCTCATTTGATTTATTGTAGCCAGCCACCAATTGCCGAAAACCCCGTCGAATGCAGAAAACAAAAACTTGACTACTTACGATCATAATACTTAATATTGTTGTTCATACTTAGGGGTATTAGTTGAGGCTCTTTCAGCTGCCGGTCACCTTTTAACTTGGAGGCTAATCGGCCGTCCAATAAAAATAAACACTTATGTGTCTTTATTGCTACTTAATATTATTAATTGATTTATGCGAATGAAACTTTCATTTAGATTTATGATTGTGTGAAAAGGTTTTTTACAAGCCTGATAGCTCCCATTGCTGCATATACAAAATAAATTCGTTCCTTTTGCCCGATTATTCCATATCGCGAATTATGTTTTTATAACATTATGAAATTTAATTAGCTGTATGATTTTCTCTTATGTTATTTTGATTTTATGGATGTTCATTTGAAACGTTTTACTGATTCCAAAAAGTTTGTAAAATGTTAATGTAATTATGTCTGCTTTATTTAATTTGAGAATATGAAGTTTCTATAATTTATTCATTTATTATAAATTAAAATACGCTGATATTTTTCACAATTGTATTATTTTACATAAATTGCATACTATTTATTTTCATAAACTTTCTCATATTTACATTAGGAACTAGTTATAAATGTTATACATAATCTAGTTAAATGGCAAAAATAATTTTCTGCTCACTTTCAACAGTTCATTTTTTTTAAAGTAAATCCTATTTATATCAGTTTGTAACACGTCTTATATATTTCTTAAAAAAAGAAACAAACTAGTCAAACACAAATAAATAACAAACATAATTCTTGTTGCCACCCACAAATACAATTCGATTTTGTCTAAGAAAAAGTCAAACCCGCTGTCAGGATAATCCCAATATTTTCAAACAAACCTATTAGGCACATTAAATCCTTCTATGGAAAAGGCGCAGATTATTTTCATCATCGTCGGCTTTAGCCACGGGGCGCATGTCAAATTATGAATAAATGCAAAATCACGCAAAGAGCAAAAGTCAAAGGCACGTCCCAAAAAACAAAAACAAAAACAAAAAAACAATAACAACAGCAGCAGCATCACACACACATACACACACACACACAAGCACACACAGCTCAATGCCCAAAATGATTATGGTTAGGGCTCGAGATAGGAGAGAGAGCGAGGGTCTCCGTCTCTCACACTGATTAGCTGCGACAGCTAGAGATCATCGCCAGGGGATCACTCCGGCTCAAGCAAAGCAAACGCACAAAACCACAACAAATGCCAAGGCAACTGAATGACGATTTCTTTCTTTCTTTCTTTTTTCTCTTTCGTCTCGGATCCACTCCCGCCTCCTTGCAGCACCGAAACTACCTGCCAACATCAACAACATGCACGATTACCAGCTCAATGGTCACCTGGACATGTGCCGCGGCGGCAACGTTGGCGGCAGCGCCGCCGTCTTGCCCATCCAGAATCCCCTGCTGATGTCGAACAATACGACCGCGGGCAGCGCATCCAGCGGCCTGGGCGTGGGCCTATCCAGCGGCAACGGTGGTGCTAGTGGTGCTGGTGGTGCTGCCAGTAGTGCCGTTGGCCTCGGCAGCTGCTCTCTAGCCTCCACGAACAACTCGGGTCGCACTAACTTCACCAACAAGCAGCTGACCGAACTGGAAAAGGAGTTCCACTTTAATCGCTACTTGACTCGCGCTCGCCGCATCGAGATTGCCAACACACTTCAACTAAACGAGACGCAGGTGGGTCAAAAATACGAACAAAATAATAGCTTAATTTAATTTAAACCTAAACTCAAAGTGGCATAAAATATTTATGCAAAACAAAAAACAATAATTAATCAAACGAGTGCAGGGGCATACACAAATGGGGCAGGTGTTGGCCGCTTCATGAAGCTTGACATAATTATGAGTAATCTCCCAGTCTTCGGCGAAGATGCTCATTCATGAAGACTACGTTTCCAAACACTGCTTCATTTTGAAAATTTTGCGAATTCCAACAAAAATCTTGTTCCAAAAATTATATGTAGTATTTAGACGATGACAGATGATAAAAAAAAAGAAGATTACTTTGGAAAATGTGATAGTTTTGTGACAATTATGGCTGTGAAAAGATTTATGATTTTTTAGGTTAATATAATGATTTATCTTCAAATTTATTTAAAACCTCAAAAATGAGATTTCCCTAATCTAAGCTAATTAAATGAAATTTTAAGCAAACTAATGTTGTTTTTCCACTTGCCACACAGGTCAAAATATGGTTTCAGAATCGCCGCATGAAACAGAAGAAGCGAGTCAAAGAAGGTCTCATTCCGGCGGACATTCTTACGCAGCACAGCGCACCCGTGATAAATGAAAAGCAGTCCCAGCAGCAGCAGCAGCAGCAGCAGCAGCAGACGCAACAACAACAACAACAGCAGCAACAAAAGCTGGCCGAGCTGAACGCTCCTGAATTAGCCAGCAACGAACTGCCAACAGCAGCAGCAGCAACAACAACAACTGCAGCCAAACAGAGTTGAATAATTTGCAGTGTGGCTGTTGTTGTTGTTTTGTAGCAGTTGTTGTTCTTCTTATTGTTGTTGTTGTTGTTGTTTATTCTTTGTTGTTGTTATTATTATTATTATTGCTGTTGTGTGAAATTGCCAAATGTCGACCGCATTTTGTTGTGATAAATAATTAGAAAAAGGCAAAAAATGAAAAAAGAAAAATAATAATCATAATACCCAATAAAATAAATAAATTATGTCATACTTGTAGAAAAATGTGCATACTGAAAAACCTTAAATCTAAAATACCATTGTTTGTATTTTGTACAAAACTTAAAATCAAATGCTAGCATCTGTAGAGTAAAAAAAAAACGTTTATGATGTTTTTACCAAGGGGCTGTAAATATTAAGCAAAAAATAATTTAAAAAAAAACTTACCATTGATGCTGCAGCTGAAATTTAGACTAGAATTAACTAAACTCAGGGTTATATATACTACTTTCATACAGTATCAGACAAGGCAATTGACTTTCAAATAAAATAAATGCAATAGTAAAATTCAAAAGAAATGTTAAACTAAATCAAAATCTATATGAAAACTATGATTATTTCATAATCCCAATAGCATTGTAATTTACTCGTACTCGTAATCGATGTAGTATAAAAATTGTTCTACTCTAAGCAAGGCCTTCTACAATACGAGAACCAGAGTTATTTGTTTTGTGTTTGAACAAATTGGTATTCAATCTTGATGTGTGTACTACATTTAAATATATATTTAATCTAGTCCTAATTATAATATAATTATAACTGTACAACACAAAACAGATACAAATAAATAATATAATTTGAAAACTATTGATTTTTGATTACATTTTTGTTAACTGAGGTTTTCAAGTTGTCGATTCCGTGAAAAAAAAAATGTATAAGCTTTCAATAATAGATTCCAGCCATTTCAAACTCATCATTTTGATGGGTTCATTGATAAATTAATGTTTTAAGTTTTAGAAAAATTTTTAAATATACATGTTAGTAATCAAGAAAATTTGTTTGCTGCAAAATGTTTCGATTTCCTCACATTTCGGAATTTGTAATTTAAATTTCCAATGCCACTGGCCGTATATAGATTTAACTCTTATCAATATAGTTTTGATGAATTAGGGGATTACGAAAAATGGTATCATAGTGGTTCGTTATATCACATGTGTACAAAATTTAAATTTTTTTGGGGGATTTGCCGCTGGTCTACTTTGATATTTTGACTAATTTGCAAATGGGGAAAACAAAAAGCAAAATTCATCAAATGCCTTCATCAAAGTCGGTTTGCATAAGTGATAGATATGATTTTAAGACCACTTTAAAAATGACTGATTCATGCAACTCTTTTAAGCAATCAATGAATGTTACATACCTATTCAAATATATAAAAATTGCATACATATATGAAAACTGTATGTGTCAGTTAATAATAATATTAAAAGTAATAAACACAATCACATAGTTAAATATTTATAGCTTAAAATGACAATCTTTTATTAAATGCACAGGGATTTTAAATTTAAATATTGATTGTGTACAAATCGAATATACTATCGATACAGCAATCGATAATTTGAAAATCAAAGCAACATCAGTCACATGGCAAGGGCCCATTTGCTCTTTTGGTTTTTTTACGACTTGAAACTACGGTCACACTCCGCCGAGAATAAGCAAAAGATTTAAATAATCAAACTCAAAATGTGGGTAAATAAACATTTACAAATGTCTTTGACGCCATTGCAGAAAATTCCTGCAATTATCAAATATGGCTTTGTTAACTCAAAGTTTGGGCGACTATTAATTGGCCTAACGCCAATTCAAAAGGGCGGCAAAAGCTGCGACGCAATTTGCCTGCTGAATTTCGTGCAAAAGGGCGACAATGAATCTTTAGAAGAAATGCGTCAGCGCTGGCCAAAAGCTGATTTCATACAGGATGCAGTGGCCATTGAAATGTGCAGCAAGGTGGTATTTGACGAAAAGGAAATTGACGCTGTTATTGATATAGCCATTCGGGGCACAGAGCTTCAGTTGTCTGTTTGGAATGAACTGGTCAAGTTAAAGTCTGGATCGACATGCACCTACTCAGAGCTGGCCGAGCTCGTGGATCGTCCCAAAGCCGTACGGGCTGTGGCTAGTGCCGTGGCAAAGAACCCGGTGACGATACTAATACCCTGTCATCGCATTGTCTCCAAAAATGGTGCATTAAAATACCATTGGGGTGCAGAGCTGAAGAGCGCTCTTTTGGATCACGAAGCAATCACATAAGTACAGAATTTGATTCATTCGGATAATTTACGTATTTAAAAATTCTTTATTATTGAAATTCAACTCTGTACTCTTTAATTTGAACCTAATATGTTGTTCTTCTGTGTGTGGGGTGTCTTATAAAAACAAATTACAAAATGCACATCAAATTGGATACATGTAGATCAACTGAAATGCAAACAGGCTCGAGATTGTGCAACATCTTCTTCATCCTTGGCATCACAATGCCCGCAGATCCTACTTAAATTGTAACTAGCTTATATACCGAATGCTACTATTCCCTATGCAGCAGCACGAATATTGCCAGAATCGAGAGTATAGCCCACTGCAAAAATAAAATAACAAACATTAGTTGATTAAACACTGAGCAGGCCTCACTTTCTACTTACCTTAACTTTTGGATACTCGTTCATGAAAATTGTGATGATACCCACGTAGGGCAGGAACCCTCTGGCGCGACCCACAATATCCTTTTTAGTGAGCCACAGCTGGCCAGGCGCATACAGTCCTCGGTCATCGACATTGTTGTTGTCGCCTTTGGTTAGAAACTTGACGGTGCCATCTTCCCTGTTATATTTATATGAAATTACTAATTGTTTATATGAGCATTACACAAACAATTGAAACGCACTTTTCGTGTAGTTTGATAACACGATGCACAATTGGTATGTCGCGTCCCTCCACCTTGAACACCACAATCTCGCCTACGCGTACCGGCTCCTCCTTGTAGTTGGTGAGGAAGAGGAGATCGCCGCGATGAAACGCCGGCTCCATGCTGCCGCTCAGCACAACAACAATGGGGGATTCGCTGCCGGTGACTACCATCAATCCCTTCCATATCATCAGCGCCGAGGAGACAATCATTGCAAAGCTCAGCACCTGGTACAGTGACTGAAATGGATTCTCATTTAGTATCGCAATGCGAACTTGGCTTGAAGGCATCGCCTGCTGCGTTTTACCTGACGCTTGTTCATTCGATTGAAGTCGCCCAGCATTTCATCCACTTGCAACATACTGGCCAAGCCCATGGTTGCAATTTGTATTTGCTTCGCTCTTAAGAACAACAAATGATTAATTCTCTGTCGCAAAACGATTTTTGCAGATAAAATTTCACGGCTAGTTCCACGAAAGCAAAAAAAATTACAGGTTGTATAGCGCCGGACATACGACGCGATAGTCCGACACGTCAGTAGGGATAGCAGTGTGAACGAATCAATAAAACTATTAAAATCCCACAATAAATGCAAATGAATACCAGAAACGCACTCAAATACTGCGAATGATATCGATATTTAATATGGGACACACTATCGAGTACATATGCATGTTTGTCAAAGCAGCTGCGATGTTATGGTTCTGTTTATTGAATTCAAATTTATTAGCGGTCTCCCTTTAAAATTAGCTCATCTTTTTTCATTAACAATTTAGCAAAGCTAAATTTTTGAAAGATAGAATCGAAAGTTTTAACGACAACAATTTAGGGCTCTCTGTTAATACCAATTTGGGCTAACGTTAAAGTTTAAGGGTGCCCAAAGCCGATGAAAAAAACAAGGCCGAAGCACAGCAACACTGCTTTACACGATATTTTGAAATCCATATTCGTACATCGGTGTGCCCGGTTTGCACGCTTTCTTCGCGTAATTCACGGCATTGTTATACATCAATAAAAGAATTGCAGCAAGAATGGGTGATAAACTGTTGGACACAACACAAATTATAAATGGCTTGGCTGTGATGATATCATTTTTCGTTGGCTACAAATATGCCCTAAAGCGTGGCGAAGCTTGTGCAAAAATTGACGACACACCGTCCACAGCGGGTCACGAAGAAGAAGGAGCAGCAGCCCCAACAGCCGACAAGGTGCAAATAGAGACTAGCAATAGCAATATACATATAGTTTTACATATATAGCATGCGTATTTACAGACCCATCACGGCTTTAACGACAACTATAAAATGGTGCTGGTCGTGCGCAACGACCTAAAAATGGGCAAGGGGAAGATAGCTTCCCAGTGCTCCCATGGAGCAGTTGGAGCATACCAAAGAGCTGTGACCCGCACACCACGTCTCCTTCGTGCCTGGGAGAACTGCGGCTGTGCCAAGATCGCTGTACGCGTCGAAAGCGAAGCCGAGCTGATGGCAATTAAACGGGCCGCGGAACAAAAGCAATTGAATACGTGCCTCATACGCGACGCTGGACGCACCCAGATCGAGCCTAATTCAAAGACTGTGCTGGCAGTGGGTCCCGCTGCTGCTTTCGACATCGATCGCATCACTGGTCATTTGAAGCTATTGTAAGGTTTAATAATCGATCAGCCCCGATGCCCCTTGCCTGTCTTCCTGCCCAGCTGAATTAGCGAGCACAGCAGGCTGATTGGAATACCTTCAATTCTCAATACAGTGTGGGGAGCATGTGGTGAGCAAATCAACCACCACAATGACTGTGACATGCAAGTTAATTTAGGATCTACTACTTTATTGCGTTTATTGTAAAACTGAGCGATTACTACATATTAAATTCCTAGTGATGCAGCTGTCTTTCTTAGCTGAAATCCTTGGCCTAATCTTGTTATTTTCGTTACTAATGCTGTTGACTCTTTTTGGTCTCTGCACAATCCCCAATGACAGCCCTCGGTATATCATGCCACTTGTCAGGTATGACTTTTAACAACTCCTCCCTCACATCGCCCTGTATGACAATCTCATTGTCACCGGTCACCGAACAGCCACAGGCAAATTTACTTCCAAAAAACTTGGCCGCTGCCCGCAAATCGATCTTGTATGCATCCAGGCCGGTCACAATGGTCACCCGTTTGTTCTTGCTGCGTGTCATGCAGGAGAGGCAAATCGGTTTGGGTGCTGCATCATCATCGACACAGTTCTCTTTCTTGATGCGCAGCATTCCCTTGCCGCCACGCTTCTGCCTCTTCTTGTCCGCATCCAGGCCAGAGCCAGTTGCCGCCTCCGTTTCCCTAAGCTTCAGTTTCTCATATTCTTCGGGGTAGTTTTTAGCCAGCCACTCTTTGCACTTGTCAAATTCGGAATAGAACTCACAATACTCGATGGGCATGGAACAGTGTCCGCAATACTTGACAACGATGGGGTATTGGTTTTTGGTGTCCAATGACTCAACGCACTCGCCCATATGGATTTTTGTTTTTGTTGTCAGAAGTGTAATTTTCAACCGAATCACTTTTAACGTTTAGAATTTGATTTATATAAACAAGGCTTGCCTCGAATGACGTTAACACATTCTGTAAACGACGTTTATTTACAGAACGCTATTGAATATAAGTGATTGTCGAAATATTTAAATAGTAAATAAACATTATCTTCCATCGGTAGTAACACAAAGGCATTTGTATATTGCAATTTGTGCACCAACAATAAACAAAGAGATTGATTATTAAGCTAAAATTTGCTAGGCTCCCAGGCAATAAGATAAATATCTTATTTTAGTAATTATTCAAAGATCGCAAAAATGAAAAGCAATTTTTAAATTTAATTAGTATTACAAGCAAATATAGTAGATTTAATCAAAAGAGCAGAATGTTCAGAATGAACACTCGTAAATTTTAAAGCCTGGCTTAAATATAAAAATATTACATTGAATTGTCGTTGGCAATCCAGTTACAGTTACAAAAGAATCATTTCAAATTCATTCATTCATTCATGTCACTTTATAGACTTATCACTAAAAACAAAGAATATTTTGTTGAAAACACTGATTATTAAATCAATACGAATGATAGTTTAAAAAGTTAGCCAATCGTAATCATTTTCCGCTTGCTGCGGCGGCTGCTCGGCCTGCTGTTGGATGAGCTGTGGTGGCTGGGACTGCAGTTGCTCCAGCTCTTGAGTGGGCTGAAAATCTGATTGCTGCGGCTGATAGTCGACCGGCTGCACTGGCTCATTGGATACATCCAATTGATATATTTGCGATTGCTGCTGCTGATGCTGCTGCTGATGATGAAGATGATGGTCAGCCAGTTCGGTATCGTCAAAGACTTCCTTTTTAATGCGGACGCCGCTATCAACCTCTTCGTCGCTCTCCGATATGTCCAGATCCTCATCAATGCCCATTCCATTTTCGTTGCCCGGCGTCGCCAGTTCGTCATCCTGTGCAGCCATGTTAGCCGCTGCGGCGCTGGTGCTGGCTTCGGGCGGATTATACTGCCCATTGTCGTCCTGATAATGTGACATGAAGTCAGAGAAGGCACCCTGTGCATTGTAGTTTTCTCCATAATTTTGGCTCGGCTTGTGCATGGCCAGAAAATCAGACGGGTCATAATTGGGATCAACATCCATGGACTCATCTGCAAAATGAACGTAAGGCAATAAGCTATGGCTTCAAATGGGATAGAGGGATGGTGGTACTTTTGAAATAAACAAGCCGTGCGCTTTGACTATGCGTATTTAATAAGAAACATTAAAAGGGCAAGAGAATTTGTTGGGTAATATGAACCTTGCTGCTGTTGAGCGTAGTAGCCAACGCCACTCAACTGCACCATAGCTTCAGCCGCTTGTTGGCTGTCATCCTCGCCGCTTTGCTCCTCTATTGTTAAATGATGAACGCAAACAGCAAAAGTAAATACATGAATTGAGAAACAGAATCCAAGCACACAGAGAAAACATTTAGATTGAAGAGTCGAAAAGTTACGTAAATCATATTGAAGATAATCAATCAATCAATCAAATATATATAGTCAAAGATTAGATGTAAACTTAAGACACACAGACAAAAAACACATAACTGTGCACATTTGGATATAATCAATCGATGTACCCACCTGCCATCTGCTCCGCCTCAATGTCAATCTCCATCTTGATGTTCTTGGGATCAATGTAATCCATGGTATCGCTGGGCGCATTGATGCGCTCGCCTTGATCCAAAATATTGGCAGCATTGTTCTCATCTTCAGACACTTCCTGGAAGTCCTCCTCATCATCTTCATCATCGTCCGTGGAGCATTGCAAATCTAACATTTTGTTCACAAATTTGAAAGTAGAAGCGTTTATTAATATTGACTACTTGACAATTAACAATTACCAAATAACTGAAAGAAACTTGAATAAATTAAAGCAAAACATTAAAAAATTATTAATTTGTCTCGTTAAAAATATAAACAAAATGTCATTAAATATTTTCAGAGATTTTTGTTTTTATGTATTTGTGCTCATTCATTTTCTTTCCAGTAATCGACAAAAAATGAAATATATAATATTTTAAAATATTGCAAATTTTTCAAAAACTAATTAATTTGCAACCAAGCTAAGTAATTCTTGTAAACAGACTTGGAATAGTCACAAAAAACTTTGAAAATATTTAATTTCAAAACGAGTGAGCCAAAAATGAATGCATTTTGAAATGCTGAAAAAACCAAATATAAAATTTATAAAATATCAGAACTATAAATATTCGGGCAAGTGCTAAATGAGTGTTTAATTTATATAAAAAAAGTATAGAATTAAATGAATTACAATCCAAACCAATGCAAAATTAAATATGATAGATCTTGTGAGTGTGAAGTGTGGGATGATGAAAGAGTATTTAATAATAATAATGTGCTACAGACAAACTAAATTGGATGGTGTGTGAGTTGTGTGTGTGCGTTTGTTGTGCGTATTGTGCGGGTGCGCGCGGCTTGAAACTGTGGTCCGCATGGTTATTACGCAAGTTGTTAACTCCGTAGATGTAGGGCTTACCTTCGTCCAGAAAGTAAGTTTGCGTTTGACTCATATTTGAGGCAAAACTGTCCTTCCGGGGACGACCCCGACCACGTTTAACCGGGTTCGAGTTTTTGACTAGAAAATAAAAGTTTGCAATTGCGTTTTTTTTTTTCATAGAGTAACGATTAAATAGTATACATTGAAATCGGCTTGCAATTATGAAATTTCCATTGTTTTTGTTTTTTTAATTTTTTTTTTTTTAAATAACGAAAATGTTGACAACAAAAATAATCACGAGCAAATAATTGCATTGTAGTTAAACAGCGAGCACATACATTTATCTGAAGCAAATTTGCGAATGTGCATTTCCCTACAAACGGAATGGAGTCTTCTGGTCGAGTGAAGTACGTGTATCTTCTATCTATCGCAGTGCACTCTCAGCTACATACACATGTGGAGAGACAGGGGTAAGTGGGGGGAGCTATGGTCTTAGTAAATGACTTGTGTAATGTGTTTGATATCCATGCATTTCAAGCAACAACCACCGGAATCATACAACAAATATTTCCATTTAACTACTGCTAATTTTAAGCTTATTTAAATTTTATATCTTAAAGCAGAAAAAATATGTCTAAAATGGATCTTAGCTAAATTCTCTACCAAATGTACCGCTAGCCGTACTCTCTTTACCCAAAAGTTTATTATTTTTGTGGTTAGCATCAAGCGTTGAGTCTTTGCATCGCTTACATCAATCAGTCGCTGGCTCGAATCCCGCTGGAGGCATGGTTGTTTATTGTTCGCCTAGTCCAGTAGTAGTCCGTTCTGCCTCCTTTTATTTCTTCTATTAACCTTTCTGCCTAAATCTCTATCCACAACGGGCAAAATATTGGCTATGTGTACCGTAAAAGCTAACCATGTACCTACCTTGGTTAGCATCAACAGCAGAGTCGATTTAACCATGTCCGTCTATCGGTCTCTATAAACAAGTCGATCCCAGAAACTTAAAGCGCTAGAACATCTAATTTGTAATATACAAATTGTAATTATAGGCAGATTAAGTTCACTTAATGTTATCGACAACTACCCACGATTCAAACTAATATCGATACAAATCGATTTCCAAAAGGAATACAGAAACAATTGTAAACATATAGATTTTTTCAACTATAAAAATTATGTTAAGCAAAACGTATTTTCATATTGACTAAATTAGAATCATATATACTATAAATTTAACAGCTCTGGATGCAGGGTAACTCCCAGTCGAGCGCTCTAGCTTGTTTATACTAATCTATAATTCAAGCATCAGTTAATTTAAGGATACTTTACGCACTAAAGATCTAAAATAATACCAAAACTACACCTAATATGCAAATTGAACTAATTCTAAATGGCAAAGATTTTTTTAATGTTAATATTTTGTGTTGACCTGGATTAAATTTACTATTATAATAAATACAGACATATTTTAATTGATTTTTTCACTGATTAAATTTGGGATTAGTATAAGCAATATGAGCGAACTCTTTGGACCGTAACCAGTGTATGTGTAATAAGCATGTGTACAAGCCCTTAGGTATATTCCTCACATACACATATACATATATTATATATACATACATGAATATACGGGAATACACATGAAGTAGCATGAGCATTAACAGTAGTTAGCAGAACCAAGGGAAATGTATGTATGCATTTATGTAATTATGTGAATTGATGCAAGAACAGTTCCAGCTCGATCACACGAGTGTTAGTTTATATATATACGGTATATATAGTATTGCAGCATATGGAAATTGGATGTGACATACCCTCCTCCACGGGATCACGTTGCTTGCGCGGACGACCGCGTCCTCGTTTCACCTCGCTACCCGATGGTGTCGACGGTTTGCGCAACGAGGTCATTGTGTGCGAGAGATTATTATCAGCGCCCATGCTGCGGTGTATGGAATTGGCGGGCACAAGTCCCAATCCGCTGTGGCCCTCCACATCAATGTAATCATCGCTGGGCGAACTGGCGCGACTCCGACACAAATCGGTCTCATCATTGCCCCAGGCCTCTTCAAATTCGGGCGCATTTGCCCTGGCCTGCTCCTGTGTCTTCATTATGTTCTCTTCCAGCTGCGAGCAGTGATCGGCCACCTGTTTAGATACGACATGTGATTAGCCAATCTTTACGCGAATTCCAAGCCCAAATTCACTTACCTTCTGCAGCTCTGAATGTGCATGCTCCACGATCTTCTTGGCATTCTTGGTGTACTGGGCCTCGCTGCCATTGTACTGCTCGCAGTTGGAGGCAATCAGACCAATATCCGCCAGATACTCGGCACGACTATGGTACACATGATCTGGAAAGAGAATATAATTTTGTCTCTGTAAATTGTTGCTGGTTAGTATTTAGCTGAGTGGTAAACTTACTTTCAATATTCTTGAAAATCGTTTCCAAGTCCATGGGCTTCTTGATGACCGTGTAGTAGTCCTTGATCGCCTTCTTGTTAACGGGCTTGTGGAATGGCCAACTCTCGGGCAGCGATCGCATCTGATTGTGCAGCCTTTCGAAAATGAATGAGAGTGCGACCTGATCGTCATCATCCAACAGCGGATTGATCGCCTTCTCCAGTCGCATCAGTTTATCCTCGCGTTCCGACAACAGCTCAAAGCAGCTGTTGAACATGCCACGTGCGGCCACAGTGAAGGTGTGTTGTGGTCCATTGTAGATCGCCGAGTTGTTCTCGATCAGTTTGAGATCCTCGAGGAACAGTTCGCGACTGGTGTAGCGTCGCTGGCGAATGTACTCGCGCATCGTCTGCAGATCCATGGGCTTCTCGATGACACGATAATAATCCGGTACGCGTTTCGAACTAACCGGTACCAGAAATGGTGTAACGTCCGGCATGGAGCGGAGCTCGTTGAGTATGTGCTCCAGTATGGAGGAGAGCACGACAACCGGATCGGTGCGACGCCGATTGGCTGTCTTGTTGTGGCGCTGCAAATAGTCGCAGTGCACATCGTTGGCCATGCGCCGCTTCTTCTTACCCATGGCATCCTTGGGCACCTTGAGCGTGAGGCCGCCTCGCCGCTTGGCCTCGTCTTGGGATTGGCCGTGTCGCTTGAGCACCTTGCTGCTTAGCGTCAACTTGACGCCATCCACATTAGCCAAGTCGTCGTCGTCCATGTTTGTCTCCTTCTCGCTGTGCTCGTCCAGATCGTCGGCCAACGAGGGATTCGACTGCGACAAACTGCTCTGCATACCCGTGTACAATGGACACGCCTTGTTCGTTCGCATGTGACCCACCTGCCCACAGGCGCCACACTTCAACTTCAGATCCGGTTTTAGCTTGAACTTTTTGCGTGACGGACTAACCTCCTTGTGACTGTTATCGCGCTCCTTGTGCGCATGGCCGCCCGAGCTCTTGGGATCGCCTAGCGAGGTGGGCATGCCGCCCGGTTGTAGCTTCTGGTTCTGCGCAAGCTGGGCGAGACGTTCGCGCTCCTGATTACGCTTGATGCGGCGAAGCTGCTCCTGAATGCGCCTCTTCTCGCGCTTCATCTCCTCCTTCTGCTGCTCGTCCAGCGTCGCGAACTGTTTGATGAACTGCTCGTCCTTGGTGGTGCGTATCTTGGTGTATGCATCGATGACAGCCTGGCGGCGGACCGTCTCCACGCGCGTAAACTCCTTGCCGTCGGTGCCCTTGAAGGTCCGCGTTATGCGGAGGATGCGTCCCTGATTGCTGTTGTTCAGCGGCTGCTGTGTGGCATCCTCCTTCGCCTTGGACGCCTTGCTGGCCCCATCGCCTTGCTCTTCCAGCTGGCGCAGCAGCTCCTGACGCTCTTGCTCCTCGCGCTCTAGCGACAACTGTGTGGATGTTTTCTTGTTAGCCAGCATATTCTCCAGATTTTTTCCCAGCTCCTCCAGATCGGACTCCTCGGAGGCCGAGGACTCGTCCTCGTCGGTGGAGAGCACTTCGGAGCTGCCGAGCACTCGATTCTGCAGATCAAATATGCGCTGACACTCCTCCTTGTAGCGTTCCTGATGTTCGGCGATGGAGAAGCGATTGCCTCTCGAGAATTTATCCATGCCCTCCTCACCGGCCTTGGCCTTCTCGGTGGACAATGTGCGCACCACATCTATGACCTCCCAGCGTGTCAGCTTCTTAATCTCCTCCTCGGGCACTTTGAATTTACGCAACAGTTCCTTGGCCCGCTGTAGCGGCAGGCGACGCAAATCGGCATCGGTGCCGGTCACCGAGCGCTTTGGCTGCGATTCCTGCTCCTCTTTCGATTGCTATACATAGATTTTTGGAATGAATAATCGACTAACATAAAAAATTAATTTCCAATAACGCACCGTTGGCTTGTTGGGCACGCGCACGTAGGAGAACCCTTCGCCACAGCCCGTCGGATCGGCTGGGCCGCTCAGTTGCAGCAGACACTTGCCACGCATGGCCTGAATGTAGGCACGCGTGGTGTTCCAGGGCGCCACCTTAACCTCATCATCGAGTAGCTGGGCCTCTTCGTCATCGTCCTCTTGCGGAGCAAACAGCGATTTCTCGCCATAACCAGCATCCTACAAATGCGATAAATAAATAAGGAAACACAAAGAAATTACATTTTTGTAGCCAGCTCACCTTCAAGCGCTGCTCGGCGGCAATCATGCTGAAGTAGGCGCAGCACTGTTCCGGCGACACCATGGCTCGTATCTCCTCCTCGGAGGGCAGTCGAAACTCTGGCTTGATAACCCACCAATTTGAGTCCATGCCCGTGCGCTTGAAATCGGCGCATTGCTTCAGACGCTTGCGAATGCTGCTCTCCGAGTGCGCCGGAAAGGCGCGCTTCACATCGTCCATGCGTATACGACGTGGATTGTCGCGACTCTTCCAGAACAGTCGATAGATGAACACCTTGAAGATGATGATCATGTCTTGAGCACACAACTTAAATCAATCTTCAGTCAGCAATTCTTGCATACCTGTAAAAAGTCACGGGTAAAGTTGTTGGCCCGCTTTGAGTTGGGTCCGGGCACCTCGTACAGGGGACACTCCTGACCAACGGTGAAGATGGCGTTCACCACACGTATCCAATAGCTGTTACGCGTCCGTATGATCAGGAAATCGTTGGGCGCCATCTTATGGGGATAGATGGGTGCCCGATACATGTTATTTTCCAGCGCCTGTATGCACTGTCCCGGATGCAGTATGCCCAGAAATGGACTGGTGTGCGCGAAGGCCACCTCACCGTATACATAGTCCTGCGGACCGCTGTCCTTTTCGGCCTTGCGCTTGTAGTAGTTCTTAATTTTCGAGCACATGCCCACCTGGCTCATCAGCGGCGGATGCTCCTCGCAAAACTCGGTCAACACAATGTCACCATCCTTGCCGCTCAGATCCTCGGGATTGCGCATAAAGAACACGTCACCGCCACCGGACGCAATGCGCTCAAGTTCCCGCTGTTTGGCCTTCTTGGCAATGAGCTTGAGCAGCGGATGCACCGGATGCGATATTGACTGCGCTAACGGTCCATGCGAGAACTTCTTTAGCGGCGGACGATGGAAGGAGCGCAGTTTCATCGGCCCCATGTGCGTGGGCACAAACGGAGCACGCAGCTCCACAACCGGCGTCGAGTGCTGAATAAGATTGCCACCGCCCACTTTGAGGCGCAGAGTCGGCTCCGTTTTGGGTGTGTAGTAACTGCAAAAGGTAACCAAAATAAAGCTGGTAACTCAGAACACCAAATTGAAAAGCTTACGAGTCATTGGATATGTTGAAGGGATCGCGATCAGGGCTTTTGGGCGGTGGTGGTGGCGTGTCCTCGGCTAGCACATTAATAACCCCCGCCTTACCCAGCAGAATCTTTGACTTCTTTACGTGAGGATGTGGTATCTTAATCTTGGGCGGCGGGCCAGTATTCTTGTTAATCTTGGATGGATCAATGTCATCGGGTATGCCGAGTATAATGTTCTCATCATTCGGATCCAGAGTTAAGACCTTCGGCTTGGGCACACGATTCATTTGTTGGGCATCCCAGATCACCTCGTCCTCCCACTTGTGGTAGATGAGCTCCTCGTTCTCCACGGGAAACAGGCTGTACCATGTATCATCGAAAACCTCCACTTGTTTATTCTGCGCCGCACTGCAAGCCAGAGAAAGAGTTAAAAACACACGACCAGATCGCGTAGGAAATGGATCAAAGCTACCTTTGGAGTGCCTTTTTGGTTGAGCCACCTGCAGAATTGGTTTTGCCGCTGTTGCCGCCACTATTGCCACCGCTGCCCACTGGCAGCGCCGTCTTGCCCGGCTGGCTAAAGGCGCCGGCTGTGCGGGATCCGCTCGATGGCAGCCAGCCGGCCGCATTTGTCTTCGAATTCAGTTTCTGCAGCACTTTTGCTTTGATATCGTTGCCATCCCAAACGACATCGTCCTCCCAATGCAGCTGGGATACCATCAAGAACGCATCATCCGCCACGTTGTCATCCCGATCCACTGCCTCATTATCAGCACTCGCTGCCTTCCGATCGCTATTGAACTTGGACTGGGCCGAGGATGATGCCATCTTGAAGCCATAGTTGAAGCCTTCGCCCGAGTCGGGCACCTCGAGCATGTCATACCAGATCTGGGCGGGTCCAAAACGCCAGTCGGCGATCTTTGGCTTCTGATCATTGGGCTCGCCGTTGTCGGGACCCTCTTGGCGCACATCCTCGCTGTTCAGGTCGCTGAGCAGCTTATCCTCATCGTCGGACATGCACTGCGCCGGGGTCGGTTCTGGGCCAAAGTGCATCTTAAAGCCATATCGGCGTGGCTCCTCCGTATCGCTGGGTGAGTCCGAGCCGCCCGTGTTGGTCAGCTTTTGGTCGCGTGAATGATTTCGTTTCCGGCGACGCTTGCGCACATGTCGCCAAATCTGGGGCAGGCTGCTGGGCTTGCCGGGACCAAAGAGCCGCGAGAAACGCAGTACCTTCTGCGGCCGAAAGTCGGGAAACAGTTCACAGACATCGACATTCTGATATTTGGAGGGTAATATGTCCGCCAGTGGAGTATCTAGACGTCGATCGGCCTCGGCTATATATGGAATATATAATAGTTATTTATATTCAACTATAGGGTATCTATATATATTCAAGTCAAACCTTTGGCGTCGCTCAATTTGGATTCGCTTGATGCATCGCTGGTGCCGGGTTTGGTGGGTGATTCATCGCTGCCCGAGGAAGCTGTGCTCGCATTTCGCATTGGTGCACTGGGCGGCGGCATCAACTCCTTGTCATCCTTGGCTGTAAATGGCGGGCAACTGTGTACAATTGAAGCTTCAACAATGCGATTTAGCAACTCACTGGGCTTGGCCTCCACCTTTGTGGCTGGTATGGCATCCTCGAGGTCATCGAATGTGGATGCCGAGGTCGCTGCCTCGTCTACTGGCTTAGGCGGAGGCGAGGGCGTGCGTGGACAGTCCTCGGATAGCTCATTGATGTCCGAATAGTCGATAGCATCATCTTGCGCCTTAATTGCCCCATCCTCAGACGTCTTGCTACTGCTCAGACCTGCTTTCAAGGCGTCAAAAGCGCTCAAACCATCGGCAGACTCTGGTGCCGGTTTCTCATCGACCTCATCGTCCGAGTTGACGACTCCATCGTTCTGATCAATCACTTCATTCAACAGCGAATCCAAGCCCAATCTGCAAGTGAATTAATTACATATATAAAATATTTACATATATATATGCAGAAAAACAAATGCAAAAACCAACTTTGAGAGGGAGCTGAGATTTTCTCGCAATTCTGCATCGAATGCGCTGCCCTTGTCATCATCGTCGTCCATCAGTTTTCCCTCCGAGTCAATGTTCCCAAAAAGGATTCCTGTCAGATCGATTCCCGTGTCGTTGGCAGGGTTGCCCCCGACGGACCCCTCATCGCTGTCATTATCCGATGCGGTGTCCATGCTTAGTTGTGCTCTGTAGTGTCCAGCTTAATTTGTGTATTTTTGTTGCACTTTATTTTATTGTTACACTCGTAATACCATTTTACCATTATTTCTTATAAGTAGGCATATAAATATGTTTTATTTTTATGAAACAGAAAAAAATTATAATTTCTTAAAAAAGTGTGACAGTTTCGAAATATGTAAAAATTACCCGATTAGTGATGTATTTTCGGTAGGCAGCTAACAGAAATGACTTAACATTAGCGAAGACTTGAACCTGTGTGTTTTAACCTTGATCATTACAATCCAAATCAGGATTGTTTAATTGAAACAAGGCTTTAATTATTCAGTTTTTTTTTATATTTACTTTTAAACAACAAAACTACCAACGCTTGTCTACCGCTGTTATTAACAGTTCAGGGGAACACATTTTGCACGATTTCGCTGCTGTTATAATTTCCCTGAAGGGATATTTAAACATTAAAACAGCTGTTTTGTGTTAAATACATTACATTATTAGTCATATTGACGAAATCATTGAAAGAACTTAACTGTGATTGCAATGGAGGTGGAATTTAGCAAGGAGAACTTTCTGCTGCCCGAAATTAAATATGAATGTGAGTACACAATAAGAACAACATGAAAAATATGCAACAAATATATCTAACAGCTGTTAATCTCCCTTAACAGATCTCGATCACACAGCCGATGTGCAGTAAGTTTTTTTTTTCCACGTTTTCCAGTGCAAACCGAATCCTTTACGAAATTGATTTTCAACTTTCTTTCCATAGATTACATGGCTGGGGCTCCACGCTGCTGGAAGCGTTCGAGCAATGCGGTGTGGCAATGTTTGGCTACATGACAGAATTGGATTACGTGTCGGTGGAGACGTGCTACGAGATCGAGGCCAAGGGCGATGACATCGAAGGGCTGCTCTTTCATTTCCTGGACGAGCTACTCTTCCTCTTCTCGGCCGAGCCGTATTTGGTGTGCAAGAAACTGGAAATCACTAAATTCGATTTGGACAACTTTGAGATTGTTTGCCGCTGCTACGGCGAACCCTTCGAACTGGGCAAACATCCTCAGGGCACCGAGGTGAAGGCAATCACATATTCTGCCATGCAAGTGGTCCAAGACGTTGAACGCAGCCATTTCGAAGTGTTTGTTATAATTGATATTTGAGTGACAAGAGACGAGCGAGAGGGAGAGAAGGTAAAAGTATTAAATGTGTTTGACATTGTGGTTGTTGTTGTTGTTGCCAGCTTTGCTGAATGCAATTTGCATTTATCCCTGTCTCCATTAATCATAAGTGAAATTCAAAAAAAAAAAAAAAAAAGAAAGAAAAAAGAAAAAAGAAAAAGAAAAAAAAAATTTGAAAAAAAAAAAATTAATATACAATAAGAAATGCGCTAGACTGTGCCGAAAATCTTTGCAAATCTCTGGTGAGCTGCACCCCAAGTCACGAAAATTAAACCCTGGGGTTGTGCCACATATAGCTGAATGACTTTACAAGAAGCATTCAAAATTTGTGTGTTGCGGCTGCAAATGCAATTAGAGCTGTGTGCTACCCTTTTTCAGGCTTTGTGAATTCGCAACGTGCTTGATTCCCAGACAACCCTCTCATTTGTGCATTCCCAGACTGCAGTTCAATGCTCTGTATCAAAAACTAGCCTTTGCCTTCTTGCCTAAAATGTGTATTTTTTTTTAGATATAAATGTTTTTAGTTGTGGCTCTGCTGAAATAAATAATTTTTGGTGGTAAATTTAATTTAAAATTGAAACTTATTGGCAACAGGTGACAACCATGGTAAGGCTGTCAACTTACCTGCAACATTTGCTATGTTAACAGACGTTCGGTTAACAGGCGCGCCCAACAGCTGTTTACACAGCTGATCAACAGCTGTTAAATGTAAACAACAAAAACGCGCCGCTCACGTTGTGCTTTTGTGTGCACGTGTGCATGGCTGTGTGCGTGTGTGTTTCACTGATATATTTACGTTCGATTGTACCGACTGAATTTTGCATTAAATTATTAGCAACTAAAAACCATTTTGAATTCACACAATAGTCGCGGCTTTGATGAGCGCAAAAAGCAACGCTGTGTGTGCAAGAAAGTGTGTGTAAAAGAACAAACAACACGTACGACGACAACGGCGACGACGACGACACCAATACCAGTACACAAGTTGTTCATTTCTCGCTGTTGGTTAACGCGTCGCGTAGTCGCGAGTGTCCAAAAAAGTAAAATATATATATATAAATATATATAAATATTAAAAATTAGAATACACAGACAGGTACTCGCACAATTATACAGTTATATTGCACAAAGTGCGCTTACAGGGTTGGCGCCCTTTTGCCCCGTTTGGACCATACATTTCCTAAATCAACAACAACAACGACAACATCGCTGCTGTAACGTCATCATCGCCGCGGTGGCCGCACTTCGCTGCTGTTGCTGTTCAATTCGCTCGCCTCACTCCCTCTCCCACTCTCTCTCTCTCTCGACCTTTGTGTTTGTGTGTGTGTGTGTGTCTCTCTCGTTCATTCTTTCTGCAGCCACCAATTGTCATGGTGTCGAAGAGGAAGCATTGAAGCACATTTTGCTTTTATATTTTTTAGGCTACGGTTTTGGCTGAGAAAACGTGCAGTAAGCGGCATTTAACTGAACGCAATCAAAAGGTAATATTGTCAGCTTCAAATTGAGATCAAAACCAAGTGTCTGCCTTAATTAAAAGTGTGTGAAAAACGTGGCAGAAAAATCCATAACCCAGGCAAATATAGAAACGACAAAAATGTGGTAGGTATGTATGAATGTGTGCATTTCATAGTATTAGAATGTAGAGGCTGCGAAAAATGTGACGTCCGTGTGTATGTGTGTGGGTGCTGCGCTGGGCATTTTCATTTTGAGCACCCGGTCGGTGGCTGATGCCGGGCGACCCAGCTGACGCGCAGCTGCTGCTACAGACAAAGCGCAAAGCGCAAAAAATAAATGAAGGAGTTTGCTTTGCGACTTTCTCTAATGCGCATTTTATATAATCATATTTAATGGCTGTGACACAGCAATAAGTGATCTGCATTAAGTATTTTATTTGTGAGCCTCTTTTGTGATATGTGGCAATACTGGTTCGCCGCCCGCTTTTCGATCAACCATTAACCTGCTGCTGCTTCTTGCCTCTTTCTCTTTTGCTTGTATGGCACGCTGCGTATGTGTGCGTGTGTTTGTGTGTGAGAATCTAACGGCTTTATAACTGAACAAACAACTCCAATTCATTGCTTGGGCGGTGACGTCACATTTCATTTGCATTCCTAATTCGTATAATTTGGCACATGTAATTCAACAATTCCTTTTTTTCCACTTGACAAATACCATCATTAATTGAGTTCTGTAAAAGTAATAGCCAAAATTGTATCGAAAGTTTTGCAAGTAAATTGTACAATTAATTTTGCTGACCTATTTATTAACTTAGTCAATGTTGTTTAGAATACTGATTCTCGAATAATTTTGCCTTGTCTTGAATGAATTGCTTGTAAAACAAAAATTGGTTTACTTTAAACAATTCCTGTTTTACTGTTCCCGAGGCATTTTTTTCGCCTTATCAGTGTATCAATCACCCAAGATATGGTAAGAAAACGAATGCAGAACTGCACACATTTGATAAGAGCCCAAGTTCAACTTTAAAATCAAGCTAAGAAAATACATATATGTATTTGTTATTACTTGCTTGAAACATTCATCTTTATAATAACTTCTAAATATATTGTCGTTAAGCTTTAGCTCACCTATTATTTGTAAACCTTTGCAACGCATTAAACGAGACATCTATAAAACCATAAGGAATATGTATTCTTGATCATTATAAACAGCCCAGTCCATCTGTCCGTTTGTAACTATGCAAAATATAATTCAAAGCTATCTTGATGAATCTTCGGTTGTAAACATTTTTGCTGCAGGCAACAACTAAATCATATAACTAGCATAGCAACAATAGGTCCAAATATGAGTTGATGGATGAAAAACTTGTTTTATTTTTCAACTTAACTCACTAGTTACTATTTTCCCTATTTTACTAGCTTTCATTAACATGTAACATATAACTTCTGTAGATAAAATCGTTTTGTATACTAAATTTTCAAGGGCATGTAATCTTCGGTTTGCCCAATTTAGACCTTGTTTTTTTTATATATATATTATGTCGCGTCGGTGGCGGAGCGACGGCGACGTCATCATAGTTTGATGACCTCCACCCGACGCTGCGTCATCAGTTTTTGTTATTTGCAATGGTTACTTTTGGCACAGTCGGCAGGTGGCGGTGCGGAGTGCCAAAAAGGGGGGGAGGTGGCAAGCAACAGATATAACTCTTCTTGAGTCTGCATATTTTTGGTCACAGCGTTTTTGTTCTTTTGCTGCTGGTTTGGGTTGGCCTTCAGTCTTCTCAGTCAGTCGGCTTTGTGAACCAGTTGCTTCTTTACCTGTTCTCCGTTTGGTATACACACAAATGCTGTGATTTCTTCGACTTGCCATTTTGCCCAGTTGCTTTTTATATACACAAACACACAAACACATACATACACACTGTATATGCATATATGTACATACAAAACATATATGTACTGAACAAAATTCGTTATATCGATATTATTTTTCATTACGGAAGCAGTGATTTGTATTTTCTGTTTTGTTTTCCTCATCGGCTTAATACCAATTGACCGTTTCTCCACAATTGTGATAGCAAATGCAGTCGTCTACCCTTTAGGAAACAAAAACTTTTGTTTGGCTCGTCATTTATTTTGTTTTTTACTTAAACTCAAATCAGTCACAGAATTAGCTGTAACTGTTCCAAAGTCACGTGGGAATGCAACAAGGTTTAAGTGAAGATCGTATAAGAGAAGTGTGATAGGATTCTAAGTCTGTGGCTAGCAGCAAGTTCAAATCAAGTTCAACCAAGGCCTGAAAATATACGAATATAATTATCTGGTTCATGTGTATGTATTGAATGACAATTACATGAATGAATTAGATTATAACGTTATCAGTAGATGTATTATACGCACATGTGTATTTATAATAAATGTAAACTTTTTCATATAAGCAATGAAATACCATTGCATTTATGATTTATAAACCTTTTCGATCCATGTGGCAACTCTAAAACCACTTCCTTCTACACTTTGTAATCAGGTTTCCCCTCCAGGCAAACTGTGAACACAAACAAATATGAACAATGAAATGCTCATTGATATTGATAAGGCCACCATGCCTGAACGCTAAAAAGAATTGTGCATTCGTTATCGCGACCAGGCGATCTGGCAACGCCAATTGAATCACCCAAATCGGGCTTACACAATTCAATTAATAAACAAATGGCGCACTTGCTTCAAGCAGTCAATTTTCGTACGAGGCTACATTTAATACCTGTACAACAACAACAACAACAACAACAGTAACAAAAGACGCTCGCATTTTATTTTGATTTTGATTTTGACTTTTTTAATTGCCGACTTGCCGCTGCTGCGGCTGCTTTGGGTCGTCGTGTCGTGTCGTGTCGATCGAATCGTGTTTGTTTTTATCATATATTGTATGTATTTAGTTGTTGTTGCACTTTTTTATAACCGGGCCGCGGCAGCACTCACAGAGAGGAAGAGAGCGAGAAATACCGAGAGAGCGGGGAAAAGAGACACCACACACAAGTCTCCCTGACAAAACGCATGAAAATACTTAAGCGAAACGAGTTAAAAACGATTTCATTAATATGTTTTTGTTGCCTTTGTTGTTGACTTTTTTTTTGGTCGTTTTGGTTTGCGTTCTGCTCATGATACCCTAACAGTTGAGCGTATTACAATTGTAGCTCGCTTTGGTTAACATGCCATAATTCAATCACTCGCTGAGTGATATCCAAATATTTTCTTTGTCAACACATTTCTTGGTGGAAACGATGAAAATGTGCCAAATGCTGTTCAATTTGAACCCTGAAAGTATGCTATGATTATTTGATTCTTTATATAAATAGACTTTGGAACAGGACAAGAATAAGGATATTTGTAATATGTACATATAATATACATGTATGTACATAGGAATAGTGTCGCTTAAGAATATTATTTTAGCTAGTCTATTGTTATCTTATTATTGTTTTTGGAATCTTGTTTCTTAAATTCTGTTCTAAAAGAGTATTTTAGTTGCGGTACATTTGAGTCGCTTCACGCAGCTTGTTCGTTTGATGTTGTTGCTTTTCTTGTTGTTGTTGTTGTTGTTCACTGTTTGCTGGCCTGGCTATTTTTAAAATGCGCGAAAGCAACAAGAAGAACACACGAAGCAAAACTCGCAGCAACAGCAGCAGCAGCAGCGACGCCATCATTGTTGCCATTGGTCATGTTGTTATTGTTGTTGCTGCTGCTGCTGCGTTCACCGCAAAAGAAATGTGGAATATGGAATTTAAGAGTGCTGCTGCTCCCACACAAACACACGCTGACACATACACACACACACACACACACACACACACACACACACACACACATATATCTTAACTCGAACTTACGAACGTCGCGACTTGCTTGGGTTTTGTTGTTGATGCGTGCAAATTGGAGCAAAAAGTTATGCGCGACGTCAACAGCGCTGCTAAGGGCCCTGACGATGACGGCAACTTCGATTTCCTGCTGCAGTCAGTCACCGAAAAGAGACAGAAATAGAGAGAGAGAGACAACGAGATACGGACGCCAAACGGACAGAGAGAACTGCGACCAAACATGTCCCCATATATTGTATCATTGTGTGACAACTCATTTGTAGTTGTGCGCTCTGCTATGCTGTGCTGTGCTGTGCTGTGCTTGTGGGTGACGTCGTCACTGAATGGCGCTGACGCTGGGGCTGACATCGACAACAACAACCCACTCCACTCCACTCCATATTCCATTCCACACTCCCTTCTCAATTGGGTCATCTCCCGCTCCGCTTTATGCAGTCGCTTTGCTAAATTTATTTATATTTCATTTTACAGTCTTTCGTTGATTTTTGTTTTTGTTGCTCAGCTCCAAACGCGACTTCGCACTTCATTGATAAAATGATTAATCGTCATGATTAATATGTTCCCGTATGCAAATACATACACACACACACACACTTACATACATAAGCATATGCAAAAATTGTAGAAACGTGTTGCTGTGTATGTTTGTATCTGTGTCACCCAAACGGTGTTGAAGCGTAAAGCGGATGTTTAAGCGATTCAAATAAAGTGCGCATGACTCTTTGGCTACTCCCAGCAACCGGCAACACAGCAACATTGTGGCATTCCTGATAAGCAGCAGCAGCAGCAGCGACGAGCATGAGAAACGAGCTTCGTGCTGCTTTCAAAGTTCAAATGAGTTCAGCTCGAGTTCAAACTTAAGCCACCGAATTAGATAGAATCGTTGTAGCAGACAAGATTGCAAAGCCCACAGAATCCACCGAAGGTCAAAAGAGATTAGCGTAAAATACTAGCAGTAGAAACGTGTGAATTAAGAAAAATGTAAGAATTTAAATTAGTATTCTTCACTTTTTAAGCATGTTATTTAAACAACTTAATTTGTTTCGTATCTCATCATTTAATTATGAATGTATAATTTAATCATTAATTACTGTCTCACATCCGAATACCCAAATCATAATTTTCACTCAAATGACATCGCCTTGACATTTTTATAGATGCACCCAAAACCAAACCCTGAATAATTACACAAAATCGATTCAATTTGATTATATCTTGAAGGTTACAGACAAAAAAAGAAAGTTCTACAGCTGCAACATAACCCAGAGAAAATTGTCTCTGATCTAATTGCCTAATGCATATAAAATGAAGTAGTCGTATTTTTTTCTCCTTCGGGCCTCTCCCCTCAAAAGGAAAAGTTGTGCAAATCGATTACGAGTGCAATTTATGAGATAGTTGCGCACATTTCTCCGCATCTGCCCAGAGACATAATACATATATATGTGTACAGCTGCTGGGATCGGAGATTTCCTCGGTTCATTCAACAATGGTACAATGGGCTAAGAAAAATCGCAAAAGTCGCTGAGCGGTCGACGTCTTTAACTTTTTCACTTTCACGGCAGCTGCGCGGCAGGACCACATTTTGCATCATCTTTGAATGGGATGCACGAGAACTATTCTCTTTAGCCATACTCTCTAGCTGCATCTATTTCACTCTCTCCCTCCCCTGCTTCCTCTCTCTCTCTCTCTCTCTCTCTCTCTCTCTCTCTCTCTCTCTCTCTCTGTTTCTTCATCTTTGCTTTGCTGCTGCTGTTCTTGATCTTTTATAATCCTGCATATCCTATGAATCGGTACGTGCTCATAATTTATGCCCTACACACACACCTGCTTACCTTTTCGCCCAGTTTTCCTTATAGTTTTTCCTTTTGGCCAGCTGCCATTTGTTTAGCGCCTGTTGCCAGTTGTCTCCTCGGCTTCTTCACGGCATATTTCAACGTTTTTCTGGCTGTTGTTTTATAATTAAACATTGCCCCTTTGTCTGTTATTGATATCATCTCAAGTATTGAAAAGTTTGTCCCTTGTACGTAACAGCTGCTTGGTGTAGTAACAATTACCTCCATTGTAAAACATAGCTTTGCATAAGAATTTTACTGAACTGAAACTGAACAGCTCTTTTAGTTCCTTATTACAAAAATCAATATTTTAATTAAATATAAAGAGTACAATAAAACTAATTCGACACTTGAATCCATTCTCTGTAAAAATTCAAGAAATTTGCGATACATACAGATACATACACAGCTTAACTATCTATAAGACCGTGCATATGCCACATGCCACTTGTCAGGCAATAGCTCTATCCACCCAGTGCTGCTGAGTCCTGTTTCTGTTCTTGGCTCACACTAGTAAATTTATTGCCTGTTGCTGTTTTATGACCATCGTCTATGAGTCGGTTCACGTTTCGCATTGCTTGATTAGATTTTACCCCTTACAAACACAGACACACAAACACACACACACACAGACAGACACGCATTCCAATCATAGACATGAGGCACGCATACCAATGCCAATCGCGCTTAATATCCTTGAGCTAATCATAAACGGCGTCGTAAAGTTCAAAGCCAATCGACTTATTTTTATTGCTGGCTCATCTCGTTGGTTGTTGCTCCTTCGATGCTCCATCTGAAATGGCTGATGATTGATTAAACAAAGTCAATAACAAGATTTTAAAAACACTTCGTAACTGGATTTTGTACAAATCAAAAACTGATGCGGAATATCTAGTAATATCTGAGCAATTACAGAGGCATAACAAATGAGGTAAATTGTAATGACATGCTCCAAAAAGTATGCTACAAAAATGTCTGACCGAATGTATTTCGAGAATAACCCACCAAAACTCCAATAATTCAAACTTAAACCAGCTGAAAGAGAATAAGGTGTTTTGGTAGTAATTTGTGGTAGCCATTTAGAGATATTAAAAAACCTATTAGCATATTAAAAGCATTAATTATAAATAAAACAAAAAAAAAATGAAAATGAAATGCAGCTTTGTGTTACTCTAGTCAATGATTCGGCAAATGTGTATATTCTACATATGCATGTATGTATATTAATATGTATGTTTGTATGTATGCAATTGTGTGCATGTGTTTAATTTGCCAGAGAGCCCGCCGCAGACGCTGCAACTTTTGCTGCTCTGCTCTTATTATGCTGTTTGCAATTGCGAATCGTCTCGCAGTGTGCAATAAAATTGTTTATGTTGTTGTTGTTGTTGTTGTTGTGACCTCGAGATCTACATGGTAATTCAAAGAAATTGCCAAAGACAAATACGAAGTTGAGCAGCTCTCCACTCTTTACATAGTTGGCTGCACAAAGTGATTTTGGTCAAATGTTGCTGGCTGGTTACAATTAAATACTAGCAATTAAAATCACATTAGTTTCTGTGTGTGGATGCTTCGTTTTGGCTCGCTTAAAAGGGGCGACAATGTCGAAAAATTGTTGTTGCCGCCATGCGATGGGTTTTCGTTTTCTATGCAAGCAACCGCTGCACAGCTGAGTTGTGCGAGTGCGAATGGGAAGGGGGTGTGAGGGGAGGAGTGCGAGGGAAGCCAGAATTGCGACAAATATGCAAGAGCCACAACAAAAACCCGTTTCAGACACACACAGCGCAAAGAAAAAAAAAAACGTTGTTATTGGCTGCCCTACCGTCTGCCCCACTTGCTTGGGGTCTGTCGCCGTCTCTGTCTCTTTCCCGATGCGCTGCACATGATTAGCACTGCAACAACAACACCAACAACAGCAACAGCAACCACAACAGCAGCGCAACGTTGCAAATGAAAAGAAAATTTACAAATTCCATTCATGAAATTTTGCTGCGTTGGTTAACGTCGACGTCGACGCTGACGCTGCCATTGCCGTTGCCGTCGCAGAGCTCCACTTGCACAGAGACCCACACATCGAATCCAGACAGAAAGAGCGCGAGAACAGCTTGAGCATTTGTTGTTGTTGTTTTTTTGTTGTTGCTGTTTCTGATTTCTTTCAACTTGTTTTTAGCGCAGTCGCATCCATTTTGCCTGCGTGTGGTGTGTGTGTATGTGTGTGTGTGTGTGTGTGAGTGTGTGTGAGTGTTGTTGCTGCTGTCGTCTGTGTGTGGCGCTTGCTCAGCTTTGGCACTTGTCGGAGGTTTTGTTGTTGTGCCGGCTTACTCGCTACTCGCTTGCGCTCTCTCTCTCCCTCTTTCTTTCTCGCTCTCGTCATCGCTCTTGCTGCTCTCTTCAGTGCACTTGCAATTTTATGGAGGATGGGGACAACAACAACATTGTTGTAGCTGCATATTATTGCCGTTTGCCGCTAGTCTGACGAGGCTGTTCTTTCTTCCTTTCACTCTCTCTCTCTCTCTTTCTCTCTTTCTCTTTTCTTTTCCTTTTGTGCTCTATTGTCGCAGCGTGGCCCGGCAATTATATGCAAAAAGTTTTTGTGGTTGCAGACATAAATAAGTATGTGCATATATATTTATATATATATTCATATGGATATATATGTATATAGACGCTATAGTTTATTATGCGGGTGCAGCAGCAACAGCAGCAGACACAATTCTCGGTCCTCGGTCCTTGCAAAGCTCGTAATGCGCATCCGTTTGCCTTTTACTTTATTGCTAAACTGCAACTCGTTTACTTTGTTATTTTTACACATTTTACGAGTGTGTGTACACATTGTACAACAATTACAACAACAACAAGAACAGCAATAACAACAATAACAACTGGCAAAAGGAACGAGGCAAGCAGCAGAGTCATCATCAGTTGCCGGCCTACTGGCCGCCGCAAGCAAAACTCTCGGCGCATATTTATTACGGGACGAAGACGACACCACCCGATTTTGTCCCCCACTCCATTCCAGAGAACCTTCCTAGCTTGGGGCAGACAGGGCGAGGTAGGGCATTTGAGTTCTCCTGCTCCCCGTTCCCTGTTCTGTAGCGGGCTCAATTTTCAAACGATTTCAATGGAATTCTGAACGACGACGGACGCCTCGTCTCGGTGCAGAGCAAAGCCGGAGCCGGAGCCGGCATCAGCAGCAGCAGAGCGCAGCGCCAAGCCAAAGACCCAGACACGCATCTTACCTACCACTGCACCCCCGTTTTCCTCAGCCTCCTTTTGCCTTGCATCCTTCCAGCAGCTCTTTGGCTACACTCAAAACACCAACAACAATAATAACATCAGCTTCAAGGGACTGCCTCCTGCAAGAGGCGCATATTTTGTTCACCATACAAGCGGCAAAGGGTTGCTTTCATTTTCCCCCGAAGCTTGTAATTTGAATTTTTCAAACGCTGTTCATCAACAATGCTAGCAAATATGTTACGCAAGAAAAATCGAATTTTTGGCATTAAATATGAGTAGCATTTAAAAAACTCAAGACAAGTTTATGCGTTCACCAATTAAATGTTAAGAAACTAAAAATGTTTTTTGGTTAATTTTTAAAAGTGATAAAGGCTGAGAGATTAAAATATTTTCACCGATTATATATTTAGTTCAAGGTCATGCAAATAGTTCAAAATATATAGAAAAGAACAGAGTATGCATTATTCGAATAATGTTTAAAAACTTCTACGTTTCGTTTCGGCTGATGTTTTTATTTTTCATGTAGCCGCCGCTGTCGACTGCATTCCATTTGCTTCCTATTCGTTCTCCTCGTGCTACTCCAGCTTCTGCTCCTGCTCCTGCTCCTGCTATTCCATCTCTTTTCGCTCTCTTGCCTTATTGGTTGCTGTTGTTGTTGTTGTTTACGTTTCGGTGGCCCTTTTCGACTTGCGACGACGACGACAGCGACGGCGACGTCGACTGCAACGCTGGCGGTGTCCACGAGCTTTTGTGGACACTCTTATCGAGCGGGTTTTTTTGTTGTTGCCAGATTGCTTAGTTTTTATACTCGTTTCTATGTAATCAAATACATATTTATAAAATTGCATTAGCTCGACTACTTTATCGAATTATATAATAACTAGATAATAAAGCCAGTAACCGTCCGGAAAACAAAAAAAAAAAACAATTATAACCCCAACAAATTGACTTCCCACTCATTCAGCCCCCTCCCCGTTTGCTTTGCTCCGTTTTGCACATAATTTTTTTGTTTGTTGTATTTTCTTATGTTATTATTTTTGTTGCTGTGTGTTTTTGGCTTATCTTTTTGCATTCTTGCCGCTTATCTGTTTCGCCAGTTTATTGCGGTTTGTGCCATGTTGCCTTCTTCTTATTCGTGCTGACTGGCTTTACAGCTATTGTTGCATTTGTCGCATTCTGTGGTTGCGCAAATTCCACGTTGTCAAGTTCAGCCAGGACACGCGAGACACGCGTCTTTGTCCACAGTGCTCCTCTTCTTCTTCTTCTACTACTCAACTACATGTTGTTATTGTTATTGTTGTCGTTGTTGTTTTTTGTGCATAATAATGAATTCCCTCTTTAGAGCTTAACCTCAAATTGGCTTAACTTCATTTATTTCATTTGCAATGCCACAAATATTTCATTTGCGGTTTGTTGCTTTTGCTGTTGCTATTGCTCCTGTTGTTGCCCCTGTTGTGTGCCCCTTTGCAACTGGACACGGAATTGGTGGTCAGGACGCGAGCTAATGTTAAGCTTGAAAGTTGATCGCAAGTTGTGCTTTCACCAGATCAGTTCTGCACAGCCTTGATAACAACAGTTAGGTTCGGTTGATAGCGACAGGTGTTTAGCAATACTATAGGATAAATCGAAAAAAAGAACACCCTGTTATTGGCAGATTATAGAAGATATGACTTTGATCGATTTTGGGGGAATGAAGTAAAATTTTTCATAATGCAGCATCTTAACTAGTCAGGTAAATATTTAAAAGGACTACACTGAAAGCCAAAGTTTGCAATTGGAATAAGGAATATAATATATTAACTGAATAATATGAGTATATTCAATTTCAGCTTTTTGTTTAGAATAAGTTCTCCACAAATTGCTTGTTTTTTGTAGGAATCAGCTCACACCAATCGAGTTTCTACTGTTAATCCGAGAAGAGGATCATATGAATTAAACACTCACATATAGCTGTATGTCAAGTGCATAATCGGAGGCATTCAACCCGCATCAGTTTACATGTGTCGCAACTTGCTGCTACAGATATGTACACACATATATACATATATATATGTATATATATGATGCCATTTGTCTCACCTACACTTGCAGTTATTCTCGTTGTGTGGTTGTTGTTGCTTGGATCTGTTATTGTTAAGCTGGCAAAACATAAAACAAAAGCCGTCGCCTCTGTGGCAGTCACGCAGCTGTATTGTGGCATGGATGGGGGAGGTGGCGTCGAACAAGGACAACCTTGAGACTGTTCAATATTCCACAGCATAATTCGTGGCCAGCTCAATATCACGAGTTTTACGCTCTCCTCCGCCATCGAATCGCGAATGGCAATGGCGAATGGAGCAGCTCGGTCACTTGGTGCAACAATATTGCAAGTGGACACCAAACCAACTCACTCACACACACACAAACACACACACATACAAAGCATTCTGAAGTCGAAGACCACAATGTCAGATGCTGCTGTACTAAAATTACGCCAAATTATGCTGAAAATGCAATGAGAGCGGTAAATATGCAACGCGGACGTGGACATTCAGTGGACGCCACTGCACTCCACTCCACTCCACTCAACTCAACTTCAGACCTGTCCCACTTAGAGTCCCCGCGCTGTCTCATTTTTCGGGAAGCCGTAGAGCTGACACTAGAGCTGTGGAGCTGCCATTGGCTATCCGTAACGCCCGCTTATCGAACATTTAATATCTACGCGTAGTTTTTGGAGCATGCGCAAAAGGACAACAACCATTGCAGGGCTGCTTGGGAGCGGGGTGGGTCTGCATTAAGTCGGAGCATGAAATATTTTGAACGCTCCAATGGTAATCGCTTCAGCGCTCCTCTCAACACATATGCAACACATACAATACGTATACATTTATATATATATATATATTATTGCATTTTAATGTGCCACTGAAATGTGATTTAATTGGCATTGTTGCCAGACTCCACAAAGCCCCGTGCACAGTGGACCGAGGCATACGAAAAAAAAACAAAGCATTGTTGAGAATGCTCTTATCAGATAGAGCTCCAATTTAAAATTCTCCAGTTTAATCAGGTATGAAGCAGTTCTTGTAGTTTATGTGGTAGCAAACAAAAATCACGCTAAGAAGATGAGTTGAAGCTTGGTCTAAATACCCTTCATTGAAATCCAGGAAATAACTACTGGCGCTCTTGTAGTCTGTGATTTGGTAAAGAAAGTCAGAATTAGACTGTTTACCTTAATAGGTAAAGTTAGAAATACTATTATTATTGGGGTCACGGTCTATATCTATAGAGCCTATAGCTCATCCATCAACCGTGATTTCCGAACGAATGCAACAATATTTATCGGGTGGAGTATTTTTATTCTTTATAGATTGATAACATGTTTCCCTAAGATGCTAATGCTTCTCCTAGCTAAGGCGACACAAATTGATGTGTTGCGATTTGAGGATTAATTTTCTATGTCACAAAATCATCAGATTTCGCTTCTGATTTTAAATAATTAGTTAGATTACCTTGGTCAAAAATGAATCTTGGTGTGCATTTGATGTCTGTTCGTTCCATGGATATTACTCAATTAAATCATTTGTGATTATCGCTGGCAAAGAGAAAATGATCTTGTTTTAGACTTGGTGCCTCTGGTGGGCAAACCGATTGCTGCAGGCATCTTCCTGCCCCCAAACTAATAATTATGCTATGCAATCTCTTTTTATGCATTCCATTCCTGTTTATTTTTGAGCCAAGCCAAACTGTATCGCTTCGCAACTTTCGCTGTGTTCATTAAACCAATCATGATTTTATGCATTTTTTTTTTTTTTTTCTTTCATAACCGTCAATTACGTGCACAATTGCGAGGCTATTGTTTTTTACGTATTCGAATAATTATGGCCAGCATTTATGCATGTAGACACGTCTCAAATGTCATAATAATCGAATGGTTGAACACCGATCGATGTCATCGATTATTCGATTAAAAGTGACATTGTGCATTTCCGAATCACTGTGCAACGCTAGACTTTGCACTAGTTGTGTTGCTGGCTGGCGCTGCATTGGTCTCTGGGCTGTATTTGCAAATGCTGGGCAAATGTTCTTTAATTAAATTCATTCTCACAGTGTGTGCAACATGTGGCAGCGTCAGCATTGAATCTGGAGCTGATGCTGGTGCGCCGGCAGTCTGTTGTCTGGCTGACTGGCTGGTGGAATGCTGCCAACCAGACGAGACTACCCACTCCCGACTGCCGCTCGCACTTCCCACACTCCACTCCGGACTCCCAATCCAAGCTAACTGCTGACTCTTCTGGCTTCTATTGCGTAGCCTGGCCTGCACTTTGGCCACGAATTTAAGCGTAAAGTCTTCTGCGACTTCACACAGCGGCAGAGCAGAGCATCTCGCATCTTCTTCGTCGTCTCCCAATCTTCTGAGCATATGCCATCTCTCTCTCTCTCTCTCTCTACGTCTACCTACGCGAGCCCTTTAAACTCTTGCGCCGTCATCAAATCAGGTTTCGTTTGCTGAAGACACATAAATCGCTGGCGTTTTTAAAATACCCAACCGACGATCATCACTGGACCCAGGTACTGGTACTGCGGTACTGCTTGAACTGGACTTGTGGAAGCCCCCCCTACAAAACTCTGTGGCTCCAGGGATCGCGTTTCGCCTGCTGCTTACTAAGCAACAAAACAAAAAATAGTTATAAAAGCCACTCATATATTTTTTAACACCAAACATTGTTGACCAGAACAGACCCAAACGCACCGATGATGTTCGTGCTCCATGGGCCACAACTCTATCTACCTCCAGCAACGCCTCATTTGCTCTTTGCTGCGTCAGATGCCTTTGGCATTTGTTTGATTTGACAACTTTGTTGTGCTCGATTCGGTGTTGTTTGCTTGTGAATCCTGATTTAGCTTGCAAAGCTTTTGCTCCAAATCTTCGACCGCGATTTGTTGATTTAGGTTTCGGTCTGAATTGAGAAAGGAATGCGCCTGGTGTGAGTTGGGTGGTTGGACTGCCCAAACCAGATGCAACACTTGAATTTGAATAAAGTTTTCAATGAATACTTCTTATGGCCGCAGTTCAATTCAAGTGATCCTAAGTCTAACGAGCTGTTTGTTTGTACTACAAATATATATATAATTATATCTTTATTTAATGTCGATAATATCAGTCAAATAATCAAAAAGTATAAATTAAATAAAAATTAAAATGTAAATTTAAAATAAAAATAAATATAAGAAATATGATATAATAACTATTATAGTTATGATCATGAATATAAAGCCTAAAAGGTCATGATATGTCTGCTTTATTACTAAGATTATATGGCGATCTAGTCATGTTTCGTTTGGTGTAATAGATATGAATGCATGGATAGGATAGGCCTGCTTTAGGAATATCTTGAGCAAGGCTATACTCGATCATGAGTCTTGAAACCAGACCAACATCTTAATATATGCTGTGAACCTCAAGTCTTATTACAAATTGTTCCACAATACAAGACTCTATTCTAATGACATATCTTTTCTTATTTATCTTACAGATTGCATGCTTTTACTGATTAAATTGTTGGTAAGTTTTTCGTAAATGCTTAAGTACACAAAGGATTTTCATTTGAAGTGATGGGTGGCTTACCTGGTTCGCTTTGACAAATAAAATTAGCTGATAACTGTGGAACCACTTAGGAAAACATTTGTCTGATCTATATGTATATGCAGATGAGTTTGCTTGCTTCAGCTGCCAAAGGCTGACTTGAATTCTGGTTATGCTTTGGCATGAGCCCGGTGAACCGAGGAGGTGTTATTCACCCTTCGACAACCGCTTGACAGTCCACTGAACCGTGGACAACATTGACGGCAACTGCAACTACAACTACAACTACAAACACAAACAGAACAAACAGACAAATGAGCTCGCTCGCCGTACATCAAAGCTAACTTGTCAGTCCGCCGGGTAACCAGGACCAAGGAATTGGTTTTTTTTTTTTTGTTTTTGGTGTTTGCATAGCAAATGTCACACGGACAAAACTGGTTGTTGTGCGTAGAAGATTTATCCCATATTTAAATGCCATCAGCAGTTGGCAAGTTTACAAATCAATTTCTATATGTTACCCAAACAATTTGCTTTGACATTCACTTGACACGCCGCCATGTTCCAAATGCATATGCATATATTTAACAATATAGTATAAAGTATGCCTGGGGTGACCCAAATTTCACATTTCCTAAACCAAATGCTAATTAATCCCACGAGTTGGAAAAGGGGCGAGCAGGGATTTGCTATGCTCGGCTGATTTTCACACACACAACACACACATACACACAGTTTGAGGCGGATCCAGAGCAGCAGCTCAGCTCAGCTCGCGTGTCGGGCCAAAGGCTTAACACATTTTCCGGGCTACCTGGTCCAGATCCCAAATGAAAATTTGTGATTTAAATCTCACGCATGTAATTGCACATTGCATCATATTTCGCTAGGGAGGGTTCGGTAGGGGCGACTCCATATCGCCTTATCTGTCGCATTCAGTACATTATACATAATCCGTATGGATTTCGCAGTTTTTCTGCGCGTTTTCTTGACACGTGCAACGGGGCAAAGTCGCCTTGGGTATCGCATAGAACCTACCCAGAGGCTATATACAAAATGTGTTGCCAGCTGTTTTCTTAATTTCAGCATTGCTGCAACAACGACAACATTTGATTAGTTGTAATAGCAACAACAAGAACAACCCCTGTCCCTATCTCCGCCCCTGGCTGCTCTAATTTACAATGCGTTTTTTTTACAATTCGTTGCCGGCTTGGGCAAAAAAAAAAAAAAAAAAAAGAAATTATTCACCCTATTTGAAACGATACGAATCCCCCGCTTAGGGGTTGTTGCTTTACTTTAATTATTGGCTCAGTGCCGTGGCCATAGCCGGGGCTCAGCCCTCTTGCATCGGGCAACGGTCACCCTTTGCCGTAGGGGCTGTTCTTGTCGTTGTCGCCATCGTCATTTGGCACATGTCAATGGCTGCATTTTGGACTTTGGGACATAGCCTGGGCATGGCCCAATGCAGCACAGTGGACACATCTGTGTCCACCAAATATTGGTAGCATCTTTGGCAATCTAAACAAATATTGAGGACAACTAAAACTAAGCTCAAACAGTTAATCACAATTGTTTTTAGTTTACAGACCATGCTAATGTTGTGCGGTTAGTTGGCTATTTTAGTCAGTGGCACGCTCGACCTAGTCTAGTTAGTTAGCCATTGGCCTCAGTGTCCCACTGTGTCGCGCTCCACTTCAGCAGCAACAGCGGCAGCAGACATCGTCAACGTTGTCGTTCCCATTACAATTTCTGCAACAAAAACCACTTCCACTTCCTGTTCAGTTGTGCAGGAAACCCAGCACAGAACAACAGCAACAACAACAACAAAAGTAGCAGCAGCAGCAGCAGTGCGCCCGATTCTAACACTAGAAGCAAGCAACAGGGAGGGACAAAGAGAGCAAGAGAGAGGGAGGAGAGGAGTTTGATCCGTAGCGGGGCACATCTTGTTGCACCCTTAAGCGTTGCTGCTGTTGCATTTGTATTTTTCCTTTTCTTTTTTTTTTTGTTGTATTTTTGCAACAATTATAAACGGCACAAGCAACGTAATATCTCTTTGGCCAACTATACGCTACAAATAGGATGAGTCTAAATGCAGGGGAGCACCCGCAAGGGAGATACCCTATTAGTGTGTTGGACCCATTGAATTTTAACATTTCAAATTTGCTTTCATCTACATTTCCTCTTCTCGTCGTATTAAATGTGTAGCACTCTATCGATCTTAAATTAAGCTGATTTCAATATTGATTTAAGAAGTTGAGTGATTGAAACACGTATACATAATAATATATATGTAACACCAGTATTCAAGTTGTATTCAAGATTTAAAAAATATACACAATGCAACTTATATTATAAATAATTTTGAATTAAAAAAAAAATTATTTTAAATTATAAAAAAAAAAATGTGTTGAATATAAATATATATTTAAAATATTTTAATGCAAAACACTTATAATATAAAAACATATTTAAATTTGAATAAGAGAACCTCAAATTTTGTAGCTAATCTAGAATTTACTTTAACTTTTACTTTACAATTTATTAACTAACTTATACCTTATTATTTTTATTTTGCACATGCCTTGATTACAGGGTATTGAAAATGACCAACTGACATTTTGTGGATTTGCGTATGTGTTGTCTACGTGCGTTGAGTTCGTTCCACTTTTGTAGTGCAACAGACGTCTGAAGTGTCTTCTGGGCAACCAACACCACTCTACATTCCACACACACTCCACACTCTGCACAAACACTCCACGCACAAAAGCCATTGCAATGGCAATGGAGGGTGCTGATACTTTTTGGTTTTTCCATTTTTAAGGGTGCTTCTCATTGCTCAACACTTTAGCGCAAGAAGACGCCTCGTCCAGGTGTGTGTTGCCGCATTTGGCCGTGCCTCTGCGTGTCGTCTCCTTCTACATCTACTTCTATGTCTGTTTCTACTTCGTTTTTTCCACTTTTCATTTTTCTCATGCATTGGCTGCTTGCCACACATTTGGGACATCTGTTGTACATTAAAAATCGTTGTCTGTCTGTCTGTCTGTCTATCCGTTTTGTAGGTTTGATGTCCTTAATTTGATTTCAGCTTGAATCTAATCCCGTCTTGTAGAGCTTCACATCCGCTCGGAAGCTCCCACGCTGCCTGCTCATTAGAGCAAAGAACTCGCTGAGCTTTAGTTAAGCTAATTGCAGCATCAATGTCCTGCACTGTCCTTTCATAGGAAACATACAGGGGCAACAGCAGCAGCAGCAGCAGCAGCAACAACAACAGCAGCAGAGAGCAGAGATTTACTGATCTACAAATTTCCAGGAATTTTGTGAATGGAAAAACAAAAGCGCAACGAACGTTGCGAACGAGCCGCCAGTGTTTAGGCAGACGAGTTGCTCTACCTATCCAACCTGAACCCAAAACCCAAACCTGAAGCAGCAGAGCAGCCCAAGTCGAAGCAGAAGTCGAAGCTGATGCTGATGCTGAGCATCGGCCCTCGGTGTGTGCTGTGTGTTATATCTTATGAATATACACTCTCGTCTCGTACTTGCCTCTGCCCGTGGGCCTCTGCGGCTTGATGTTTACTTTTTTTCTGCTTTTTTTTTTTTGTTCATCCGAAGGTTCCTCTTCTTGTTTTTCGTGGCCTGTCCCGGCACAGCTTTTGAAGCACATCTCTCTTTCTCGCTCTCGCTGACTCTGTCTCTGTCGCTCTGTCGTTATTGTTACTTAAAATAGCTGAAAAACGTGAGCGCATATCCCAAATTTGAAAACCGGTAAGCAGCCAGACCAAAGGCAACGACCAGGTAGTCAGCGGTTTAATGAGCACCCGATGTGAGCCTTAGGCCAACAGGCACACATACAGACACTGGGGAAATGTCCAGTTGGGAGCCACCAATAACCACCTTGTGGACGTTTATTGAGCACCGAGAGATGCCAATAAATTTGTCTGATTATTATCAATTACTATCTTTAAGAAATTTGATTTTTTGGCTTGTAATAAAAACCAAAAAAATAACATTTTGCTTAGATTACAGTTTCATCTAGTCAAAAAGCCAATATGTATATTTTAGAAATAGACTGGCTTGTTTATTTCCGGTCGATATGTATGTATTTCTGCTAACTATATATCTAATTTCCTCTATAAAAATAATTTGCTCATTGTTTGTGTTGGAGCGAAGTTTCCCCGCGTCACGGAATGCCTGGATAAGAAAAGTAATACTGAGTCCCACCAGCGTTGTGTACTCAATCAGCGTTTATTCAAGGACTGCTACTTTACAGTATGAGTAGCAATTAATGAGAGACTTAACATAAGTATCGATGCACGATTGCATTGAATGTAAAATAACATATTTTCAACACCCTTCCACAATGCAAGCATGCTTACAAAAAGTCATTTCAAATTTAACATGTTCCTTAATTCATTATGCTTCGTTTTGGACAAGTTCTTTGTTAGCACATCTGCTATCATAACATTTGAAGGAACATATTTCAAAACAATTTGACCCTCATTAACAACTTGCCGAACAAAATGATATCGTATATCTATGTGCTTAGTTCTACCATGATGTACAGGATTCTTTGCTAATTGTTGTGCACTCAAGTTGTCTCCGTACAACACCGTCTGGGTAGTTTCAGTGCCACAACCGACTTCGATAATCAGCCTGCGCATGACGATAGCTTCCTTGCACGCCGTCGACAAAGCCATATACTCAGCCTCTGTGCTGCTGAGTGCTACGCTGCGTTGTTTCTCCGATTTCCACGAGATCGCGGCCCACCAGCGAGAAAGTATACGTAGCCAGTATACGATTTACGATCAACCTGATCGCCAGCCCAATCAGCATCAGCATAGCCTTCGAACGCCGCTCCACACTTTCTGTAGTGTATCTTTAGCTCCACTGTAGACGCTAAGTACCGCAGGACATGCTTCACGCCTGCAAGATGTTCGCTATGCGGATCCATGTTCCGTTGTGCCAACTTTGCAACCGAGTGCAAAATATCCGGTCTTGTTGTAAGAGCCAGCCACATTAGCTCACCCACTTGTGCTTGGTACGATGTCTTATCCACCTTTTGACATTGGCTGCCGTTGCAAGCTGTCTGGTACCCAGCATCCAATGGCGTAGCTGCTGGTCTGCAACTTTCCATACCGTGTTTACGCAAAAGATCCTTGATGTATTGCGTATGGCCCAGAGTGATCTCTCCAAGTTCACCCTCACGTTGAATTTCCATGCCAAGAAACAGTTCTAGTGGCCCCTTGTCAACGCACTCAAACGACCTTCATAATATCAGATTTGATGCTGACCAAGTCCGCTTTCGATTGGCAAGCTATAAGGAGATCATCAACGTAAACTAGGATTAGTGCCAAATTACCTCCCTTTCGTTTATAAAGGCATGGCTCATTGTCGCATGCAATGAAGCCAATTCCACGCAAAACGCTGTCGAGCTTGGAGTTCCACTCCCTTCCAGATTGCTTCAATCCATATATCGCCTTTTTCAGTAGCAATACTCCATCCGCCCGATTGTCTTTAGAGTATCCTTGCGGTTGCTTCATATAAACAGTATCCCTTAGATCGCTGTTCAAGTACGCAGTACAAACATCCATCTGATGTAGGTACAACTGCAATTCTGCCGCCAACGCCAATATAAACCGCATGCTCTCCAGCCTGCATACCGGTGAAAACGTCTCATCGTAGTTAACACCGTACTGCTGTGCGCATCCTTTTGCCACCAGTCGTGCCTTAAACCGTTCTATCTGGCCGTGAGTATCCCGCTTCAGACTGGTAGACCCACTTGCAACCAATTGCACGTTGTCCTTTCGGTAAATCTGCCAGCTGCCAGGTTTGATTCGTAATCAAAGCCTCATACTCCTTTTGCATCGCTTCTTTCCAGAACGAAGCATGCGTACCGCGCATTGCCTCCTCGTAGGTTGCTGGAATGGGTACATCACTTGTAGCCATAGCGCCGAGTATATTGTATTGCTTCCTTGGGCGACCAGGTCTACCCGTCCTTAGCAATTTCGGTCTTCCAGGTCCACCTCGTGGGATCTGCTCTTCCTCCAGCTTTTCGTCGTCTTTTGCACTTTCAAAAGATTCATCCGCATTGCTTTCATCAGTTGCATTTGACCGAGATGTGATGTCTTCGCTGCTGGAGTCAACCTCATCATCATCCTCTTCGTCAACTTGCTCAACTCGATGCCCAACATTCGACATATCAAATGTTACCGCTTCGCCCTTTGCCTTTTCCAAATAGCTGACCTCATCAAAGATAACATCTCGTTTGTCGACCCACTGTTTTGGATTCTGCATCGTAGAGCCGATAGCCTTTTGCTTGCATTGAGTAACCGACCATGCGGTATTCTTTCCCCTTGGGTTTAAACTTGCTCTTATGACGACCCTTATCCAGTGCCACTGCAATGGAACCAAAAACTTTAAGATGACTTATCGTTGGTTTCTTGCCAGTCCACGCTTCCATTGGAGTCATCCCGATCAGTGCTTTTGTGGCTGCACGATTGCGTAAATACACCGCTGTGTTTACTGCCTCTGCCCACAATGACTGGTCCAAGCCTGATTGATCCAATAAGCATCTTGCCATCTCCACAAGCGTACGATTAGCTCGTTCTGCCACACCATTTTGTTGCGGAGTGTACGCCACCGTCAATTGCCGTGCAATTCCATTGGTTTTCAAAAATCCGTCGAAAGTTTTATTAACATATTCGCGTCCGTTGTCGCTGCGAATACACTTGATCATCTTTCCTGTTTGACGCTCTACCAGATTTTTGTACTCCACGAACCTTGCGAAAGACCTCGTCCTTCCCTTTCAGGAAATACACAAAAATCCGTCTTGATTTGTCATCAATAAATGTGAGGAAATACTTAGAGCCGCCAAGAGACTTCGTTTCGAAAGGGCCACACACATCAGTGTGCACTAATTCCAGAAGTTCTTCCGCTCGGCTTTCTGTTGATCCTGGAAATGGCTGCACGTGAACCTTGTTCAGCATGCACGTCTTGCACGACACCCGTTGCAATACGTCAACATTTTCCATTCCTCGTACCAGCGCCTTGTTTGCCATTTCACGCAAACTATCGTAGTTCAAATGACCATATCTGTTATGCCACAACTCGCCATCTGACTTAACAGCAGCATAACAACTGTTACGATGACCTTCAAACGTATACAGATTTCCTACTCGCTTGGCCTCGAGTATACATTTGCCGTTTCTGCAGACTCGAGCACTCTTTGTATCAAAGTGAACATTGCACTTCATTGCGACGGCCTGTCCCACAGACATAAAATTGGCTCGTCAACTTTGGTACGTACAATACGTTGCCTAGCACCAGTGTACACAAATCCGTTTCCAATTTGACTTCGCCTCTACCTTCTGCTTGCAAGGTACCGGCGTCCGCCAAACCGATCGTTTCGGTATGCGCCTCAAATTTTGAAAACATTTGTTTATCACAACACATATGACTTGTTGCTCCACTGTCCAAGCACCAGCCGATTTTCTTAAAACTGCTTGCATCCAATGCGTTGAGTAAGCTGCAATTCTGCTGTTCTGTCTTCATTACGTCATTTTTGGCAATTAATCTGCGACAATTCGCTTTAATATGCCCTATTTCACCACATTCGTAACAGGCGATCTTTTTCTTTTTCTTCTTTGTAGTGACCTTCGCACTAGCGCTATGCCCTTGTCTAACTGTAAAGACGTTCGCCGTTTCGTTGTGCTTCTCGGCGCCTTCTTTTCTCTCGCCTTCTTCCTTCAACTTTATGCACAGAATTTCAAACGACGGCAGACTGTCGCGCCGTCTGGATGGCGACAACGAAATTCTCATAATCTTCTGGAAGGCTGGCAAGCAAAATTATGACCTTGAGCTCGTCAACTATTTCTATTCCAACTCCGGCAAGCTGATCCACGATTTCGTTAAATGTGATCAAATGGCTAGCCATGCTTTGCCCCTCCGCCATGCGAGAATTGTGCAAACTTTTGTACAACGAGACTTTACGCATCGGCCCGCTTGGCTGATGGACTTCGCGCAACTTAATCCATGCCTCCTTCGACGTTGTGCAATTCTTGATGTATCCCAACTGCGATTCCTTAACACTTAGCGTGATCGTTGACAATGCCTTACGATCCAACGCCGTCCAGTTAACATTTTCGCCAACATCAGACTCCAGTAAATCCCCCGACGCAACTTCCCATAGATCCGCATGCACCAACACGCTTCGCATCAGTATGCTCCAAGAATCATAATTCTTTTCTTCAAGCTTCTGTATTTGGTACAGCCCACTCATATTTCTATTTTTGCGACCGCAATTTACATTTACACACACGTAACTGCCGATTTTGTCTTTTATCACATCCGAGTTCGTAACTCTGGATATCGAGTCAATAAACTATAACCGATCTTATCAGGCCACGTTCCCTGGGTCCATAACCTGTTGGAGCGAAGTTTCCCCGCGTCACGGAATGCCTGGATAAGAAAAGTAATACTGAGTCCCACCAGCGTTGTGTACTCAATCAGCGTTTATTCAAGACTGCTACTTTACAGTATGAGTAGCAATTAATGAGAGACTTAACATAAGTATCGATGCACGATTGCATTGAATGTAAAATAACATATTTTCAACAGTTTGTATTTTTTTTAAATATACGTACATACGTGTATATTTAACTAGTCTCCACGTATGCACAATTCTTCCAACTTTGTTTTTTCCGAAATTTCTTATCAGCTAAGAGTTCAACGAGTCCAACGAACCTCTAAGCCGTAGAGAAACAGAAATTTCAATGGAGTTCGACCAAGAGCTACCCCCCCTTCCAAAACTCAAACCCAAACACATTTTGGCATGTGCTACAATGAGAGCCATAAAGCAATAACAGACGACAGCTGCAAACTACCTATTCCAGTAATTCGTCAGTCGTCGGTCGTCAGTCAGTCGCTGCTTGAGTTGGGGAGAGGAGAGGTTAGCGTCGCGTCGCGTCGCATCGCGTTGCGTTGCGTTGCGTCGCCTCGGGTTGAGTTTAGTTGAGTTGAGGTATGTCCCGGAGTCCTTGTAGTCATCCCGTCGTCCCTTCTTCAAACCTCATCGAACCTCAAACCGTATGCAACTTGTGACAGTCAGTCAGTCGGCGCTGCAATGCTCTGCTATGCAGCCTGTACACAGGATATGTACAAATCGTCTGTCTATGTATTCTTGGGGGTACAGTTCCCAATTGACTGTATGTGTGTATGTATGGGGCGGCAATTCATCTCCTGTTTCATATCCGTCTGCGCTGAATTTTTGATTTTCGACTTATTTGCTTATTTCAGCTGATTAATTTCTGACGCGTCCGAACAAATTGCTTATGGATTTCGGTCTTAAGCCTGTAATTTTGGGCATTGCCAGACTTTTGTCCTGCGCTCCTCTGTTATTATATGCGCCGATTGTTTTTTTGATTTCCGGTTGTATTCTAATTGTGATTCCTTATACACATAATTCTTAATTTGCATGGGGAAACTTACTTGGCTTGGTTAACCAGCTGCTGCTGCTGCTGCTAGTGCTGGGTGCTAATTGTGTGGAAGGGTTCAATGACTGACCTGGCTAGACGAAGAGCTACTAGTTGCACCCATCGGCCACTTAGCACCTGTCGCCGAGACGCAAATGCCCTAACATAAATATACCTTTCTGCCTGCCCACTGATCAGGCTAATTTCGAACACAGCTTTTCTTTATTATTTATTTTTTTGTTTCGTCAAATGTTAAATCAGGGAAATAAGCAAAAGTTGCAGACGCATTTTGTTCTTGTTCACATACAACCCTGCGCTGGGTGGGCCAGGGACGAACGATAGAGCGAGTGAGCAAGCAAGTGATTAAGTGATAGAGAGAGACAGAGAACTCGCACGATCGCTGCATTATTATCCTCCCCAATTGTTTTGCTTTTGCCTTACTCGCTGCTGCATTCCTGTCGTGCGCCCCGTTACTCTGCTACGCTCTCTCGCTCTCACTGTGCGAAGCGCTCTCTCGCCTGCATGCACACATGCATGCACACACACACACACACAGCGATCGATCGCTCTCTTCCTATGTCTCTCTCAGGGCTCACTTGGTAGTTCGAAGTTCGAACTTCGAGACGAAGCTGTTGTTGTTGTTGTTTTTACCCTGCAATTGCATTCCTGTTTGTCTGCCGCTGCCGCTCTGCTTCCTCTTCCTTTGGCAGTTGCTGTTGCTGTTATGTTGTGCCTTTAGTTGAGCTCTGTCTGCGGCCAGAACTACGCAACATTTACAAAACGAACGCTGCAGAAAGTGGAAGTGAATCTCCAGAGAGGCGGCACTCAGATCGAAGCGATCCGAACCGATCCGTAGAGCGGTTGTGTTATACAATTGTTGATCATGACGTTGTCGTTGTTTTTATGTTAAAGTTTTTACATCGGCTTGTCTCTCGTTAAAGTGGCACACAAAATTAATATTATTGTTACAAAAATTTGTTGAAAAGTTATCGAAGTCAACAAAGCAACCATCAAGTCATGAATAACTCGCTTAAAAAGTGCATACAAAATTTGTTGAAATTTCTGTAAACTAAACACACACACATCGTATGATGCTAACCAATACCAATGCAGTCTGAACACACAAAGGATTACAAAAACGGCAAAGAAAAAACGAAAAGAAAACAAAAACTAAAATTACAACAAATACGTTAAAATGTTCTTTTAAAATATTATGAAATTATAAATTTTGGCTGAGAAAACTTCAAATACTTAAAATGCAAATTAAAGTTATTTATTTTTAAAAGTTAATTCTAAATTTTCGCAAATGCAATACTTTTTTAAAATTACTTAAATTTAAATATATTTATGTATATTTTACATTGTTATTTTTTCGCACTTCTATTTAACTCTCTAATTAAAATACTGTTAAGCAAATTCTCATATGTTCTAATTTTTACTTTCGACCTGTTTTAAATATTGTTAACTTATTAAAAAAAAACACAATCAAACATTTATTGATTACATCCGACCTTGGAATTATTTTTATACCAAAACTTTTCTTCACGTATCTATAAACGTTAAAACATAGTTAAGTCACATAATAATCAAATAAGATAATTTAAAATACAAATCACTACCAAAATTCAACACAAAGCAAAGAAAAAAATCAATAACATTTGGATTACAAAAAAAATAATATAAAATTCAATGCCATTCAACACGTAAGTAAAACAAACAAATTTGACTTGCTGAAATTCTCATTTAAGAATCCCTACTTTTTGTGCCCATTAAAAAATTAATGAAAGGGTATAATAAATTTTGCATAGATTGAAGATGGTGTAGACGTATCTGTATCTGTTATGTGTATTTTTCTCTATGTAGTTCTCGGGCATCATAAGCGGTGGTGACAATATTAAAATGTGTGTTTTTGATTTTATTTTATACACAGAACTTATTTATCAATATTTTTCAATTATGTTGCATTAAGGGAGTCGATAACTCTCGATAAAATGCTCTTTTAGTTGTAATGTTTTTATAATGATTTTATTGCAATATATTTTACAGGCAGAAAGAAGCATCTATGACCACTTAATATCTATATACATATATGCTTCATGAACGTCAACAGTCGAGTCGAAATTTAAAAACATACAGATCAAGTATATTTTTATTGATAACTCCCCTGCCGTTTCGCTAACATTGATAGAAATCGATTATCGATAGCAATAAAAGCTACAATATTTTAGATATATATTCCAATCAGATATATTCATACCATTTCAACATATTTATCGTCTGTTTAATTAGTTTGAGTATCTACGACTTATCATGGTTTATGAGTTTGGAACAGGGTACCTCCTTATCGATATCGCACGATTATATTTCTCGTATTTGTTTATAAAACATTTGTTAAATTTTTTATTTTTTCATTTTTAAAAAAATTATATAATTAAGTGCAATTAACGAATCTTAGTTACTTGTTTTTGACAATCGCATTTTATGGCTTATAGAAAAGATCATTGAACGCCACCTGAAATCATTTTTAGCCAGTTGGCGACTTGAAACTGAATCAGGTCCGACAAAGATACTCAGTTTCAGATGCTTGTGTTGGCTGTGCCAGTCTATCCATATAGAGTGCATACCTATATATGTATATATATGTATATGTATGTGTATTAGGGCGGACAGGTAGTGAGCGCAAAAGTGTGTGTTTGTGTTTGCGTTTGTGTCTGTGTGTGTGTGCACATGTGTGTCCACTGTCCGCTGTCCATTATAACCCTAACCCCATTTGGTAACCTTTTGTTTTTGTTTGTAAGCAGCGCATGATATGGTTACGCCTCAAAACATAAATTAAAATCGACTCACATGCACATGTGTTGTAACAGTCACAAGTACAGTGAATACAGCATAGCAAGATATTTTTTTAAAATGTATTGGAAGTTCACTTTTGGTGCAATAAGTTCATTCTACATTTAAAGCAGCAAAATAGGCATTTAGAAATTTAAATTTAAAATTAATTTGTAATTTATCTAATTTTAATTAAGCATTCTTCTTAGAAACAGACGCGTTCTAGTTTTCCAGTGAGCAAAACTCTTGAGCTTTATTCTGTCTATAATTTGTATCGTATTATAGCTAATGCTAAATTTTAATCTCTTTTTATTTTCCCTATCCAATCAGCACTGTAAGTGCTCTTCAGCTTTAAATTGCTAAAGGTAAGAGTTGAATTTAACTTGTGCCCCTTTTTCTGCAAAGCGTTGTCTGTAAAAATAATTAACATTTGAATCAAATTAGTTTGCAATTAGTGTAAGGGGGAAGTGGGTACAGAAGGTGATATTTACAGCAAAGAGGGGGTGAGGATGGATGGGGCCAACTTCCGTAATAGTCACTTATGTGACGGGCTGCCTTGCCTGGTTGCCTGTCTTGCTAGCTTTGGGCACTTTGCTCAGCGACACGGCGACAACATCAATTTCGCTTCTGGCTTCTCTGCCGGCAAATTCAATAAATTTTGCGTCAAGCTTAGTCAAACGACGCGTCGGTCGGAAGTAGACACAAACACACACACACTCGCACGCTCATTCGCACGCACACACACAGAGAGTCTCAAACTAAATAATGCCTCTTAAAAGCTGGCCACCCTAACCAAAGAGAAAAGCAAAAGAAGCAACAACAAAAAAAAACAACTCTACGTTCAGCAATATGACTGACATTCTGTCAAACATGCAGCGACGTCAACGTCAACGCCGACAGCGACAGCGGCGGCAATTTCTCTCAAATGTCCGATGCGTTTTTGTTTTATTTTTTTGCGCAATTTTTTTTTTATTCACTTTTATTTTCAAATTTAAATATTGCCGTCGCTCAGATTCTCAAGTAGTTTTCAAGTTGATTGCATTCTGCGGCATGTCTGTGTGCCGACAACTTCGTCGTCGTCTCTCCTTTTCTCTCTCTCTCTCTCTCCCTTTCTCTCTTCCCGTCAGCTCTCATTCATTTCCCATGCCGCCCGGCTCTATGTGCTCGCCTTGGGGACGTGCAGAGGCTGTAGAAAAAGCCGAGTTTTTGCACCCCACTGGAAAAGGGGTTGCTGTCGAGACGACGACGACGACGACGAGAATGACGCTGACGATTATGAGGATGTTCCTTCTGTTGATTCCGCTTTAGTTACTTGCTTGCTCCCGGCACATTTCATCTGACTTGCCAAATACACATAATAACACATAATACCCTAACTTTGCTTCCTTAACGGCATTTGAGTTTCTTGCAAGCGTTTGGCACAAGGTACATGTTAAATGTGAACGTGATGTTAAAACCGGCATGTTTAAACTGAAGTACAAAAAGATTACGCATTGCGCAGGTCCGTTATCTCTGTTAATTATGCAGCTGATTTTCTAAAGTTAAACTCGACCACAAATAAATGATATGTTAAAATAGCAACTAATATATTTTTTCTTTCAACTTTATCAGTTCTGTATTTTTGTGTCTAGTGTGAGTATAAGATTAATGAAATTACAAAACCTTTAATAGTAGCAACTATTATTTCATCCAGACAATTTATTTATCTATCAATCAAATCCTCTCACATGCCTGAGTAATCTGTTTTCCAGTTTCCAATTTCTATTATCTGTTTTTTTTTATAATCTAAATTTTTTATGTTATACTTTTCGCACTGCAGCTTCTCATGACCCCTCAGCCAGGCGGGACTTTAAGATGCTGTTATTTTTCTTCCTTTTTTTTTGACTAAGGTGTGAGCTTCAGGCTGAGAAGAAATAGTCGTCTGCTTAGAGCAAAATTTCGTTTGGTTTTTTATTTCACATAGCTACCAACCCAGTCACCCTTAGGGGCAAATGTTTCCCCCCTTGGTTTTTTTCCTTGTGATTTCTGGACTGCGCTTCTATGCACGTTCATTTTTTTTTTTGCATTATTTTTTGTATTTATTTTTTTATTTTGCTCATAGATAGCACAAATTGTATTTTTTTTTTTTTTTTTTTTTTTTTGCTCGTTTTGCGATCGTCTGCGCCTGGAACTTCCCACGATCCTTGTGGACTTTTGTACTTAAGACATTTTTATGTGTGTGCGACAGTGTCATAAATACTTTTAATTAACTGGAAATGTGTGAGTGCAGGCGAGTGCGCACGCATGTGTGTGTGTGTGTTTGTATGTCTGGTTTGTCTGCTGTCGCTGTTTATCTCCACATGCTGTCTCACTCTGGCCGACTGCAAGAAATTGAAAGTGAAGTTGGAACGTTGTCGCTGTTGGGCGTGAGTGTTTTTTTGCAGCGTATTTACCATAATTTGCTTGATTTTTATAGGCATTCGACAATAGATACATATGCATGTACATACCATGTATACATATATATGTATGTACATACCCCAGTTAGCGATCGGTAAGCGCATACATCCCAACGTATTTGAGCAGATGTGTTTATCTAGTTCATTGAACCTTGCTCAAAAGCAACAGCAGTTGAAGTTTGGACTATGGCTTGGAGTAGGAGTCATATAAACATTTGTGTGTATCTGCATGCATACATATATAATTATATAAATGATATACTGCGTTACTATTTACCTTCATCGACTAACAATCAATTTTTTTCAAATATCTAATGTAAGAAATGGCATTTCTGTTAATGTGTGGCACTGTAACATTGCTGTTAAGCATAATCAACATCATCAGTTGGCAACATTGTTGATGGCAATAAAAACACGCAAAATGCGTACCTCACTGACACGCAGATAAAAAGAAAACGATGGGAAAGGGAGACAAGAGACGCACACACACACACACACCCGTACACATACATACATACATGTACAGGCGTACATAAAATACATACATATATAAATATGTACATTTATAGTTGGTTTGTGGGTGCGGTGGCCGTGGAGTTGGAGGCGGCACGTCACTTCCGTCTCTCGGTTTTTATAGCCGGCATTTGAACGAGTGAAGAGCACGGCTCAAAAGCCCATACTCGCATTTACTCACAGAGCCACCTATCTACTACTAGCTACCTACTGTGTTGAGTCTGGCATCCACATGCCACAATGCGTCTGCCTACGTTCCACTCACCAATACACATTTAAAAAGTGTTTCGACGGCTCAGCTGCTGCTTACGTTAGAGAGCGGCGCTCTCTCAGCTGTGTACTCTTGCTCTCAGCTGCTGCTCTGAATTCGCCGCGACAGCACACTTAACAGAGCCAAAAGCGTCACAATAACAGTTCAAATTGGCGGCAGCAAATTCGCCGCATTCAGTTTTTCGTTTACGCTCCGCACTGGTGGTCGTGTCTGTTTGTTGTTGCTGTCGTCGCTGTTGTTGTCGTCGCCGTCGTCGTCGTCATCGTGTCGCTGTTGCTGCTGCCCACTGAGAAAACGTATAGCTACATAAAAGTGTAAGCGACAACGCAAAAGATCTAACGCAAAACGCCCATGTGAAGAAAATTAATGTAAAATTCAAGTCTATCCAGATGCTGCTCAATAATCGAACAATATAAAGGAAACAATTATAAGTGACGTCATCGAATCTGTACTGGTGGCCTTGCCCAGTTTGCATGCAACATTGGAAACTACAAAAACAAGAAGAAAAGGAAGAGGAAGAGTAAGAAGAAGCATTTGCAGCACGCTGTCACTGCAGCAAGGTTTAACGTCACGTCGCCTCTTACGTTTTCTCTGTGTTCGCCCACTCTCTCTGTCGCGCTCTCCGTTCGGTGGCGCTCTCCGTGATTCTCTCTCTCGCTGTAGTGTGTTTGCCGGCGACTCCACTTACTACGACGACGAAAAGACACTCAGGCCAAGCACTCACTTTGCGTTTACGTCGTGGCCCATGAAGTTCGTTTAGCTCGCCGCACAAAAATGTGAAAACTAATGAAAAAAAACCGCACACATTAAGACACATTCAGCAAATAAACAAAAACAACAACAATAACAATCATTTAGGACAGACACACATACACAGCTCGAGAGCATCATCAACACAACAATTATGTGATATCTACAACAAATATATTTTTTTTCGTCTTAACTGCTGACGTCACACGTCAAAAAGGAGAAAATAAAAGCTTTTGCATATAAAAGAAACACGAAAAACGTAGTGAATAATGTACATGAAAACGCAAAAAAATATGAAACGTGTGTGATATTAAATGAGCGCGACGGCGGCAGAAGTACCAACAACTACAAAACAGCAGCAGCAGCGACGTTGGCATCGGCAGCGGCGACGACGGCGCAGGCGACGGCAGCAGCGTTTGCAGTCATTTGCTTTGCTGGGTTGTGCGTCGTGATATATGAATATAGCGAAGAAATTCCAATTTAGGTGCGTGCACTTTTTAAATAAGTAAATATTAAAACAAACAACATATAACTTATCAGTTGCTTTCAAACTGCTGCAAAGCGCCATGAGTTTGTTTAAGTGTTTGTGTTTGTGCCGACAATTAATCATTCTTTCGAGTTTGCTTTGTGCTGCCTCTTCTCCGTTCTAAAGCCCGTTAATAACCTTTGAATGCCTTTTATGTTTGCTGTGTGTGTATGTCACTGCTCGAAGTTTAAGTTGAAGCTACGTTTAATTCACTTGTAAATAGCAAACTTGCAAAGCTCACGCCCCCCTCCCAGAAAGTGTTAATATATATGTATGTGGTTCCACTTGCTGCTTCTTGCTCCACATTATCGTTTGTGGGGCGTACCTGGATTTAATGTCCAAATGTTAGCTAACATTGCTGTTCGTTGTCGGCCTCTCTTCAATGTTGAAAGAGTTTCTGTTTCTGATAATGCTAACGGCGTACAGATATTGTGAATGCATATTTTTAGCTTTCTACTGAAACTCATGACTGCAAATGCGTCATTCTTCGTGTGGGCAGGCAACACTCCCAAAATCAATCTTTTATTTTTTGTACGTATGTTCGCATAATGTGATATTCCTGTTACTTTTATCAGTATTGCTTTGTAGGAATTTCTGTTCTTGTAAGTTTCTGATTTCCATGAAATTGAGAAATTTCGACCTCATTCTCAATAAAAAAAAAAAAACTGCTTATCCAGTATTGAATTTCATACTTTTCTAAGCAACTGGCCAATGGGCGCCCACACACAGATCACATAAAGCAAGCTAACGGCAACTCCCCATCTAATTTTGCTGTATTTGTTTGCATTTTGCGGATGAAATATTTTGCGACGCATTTTCTGCGCCTGCTAAAGCAGAGCTCTCTCTATCTTTCCCTCTTTCTCGCTCTTATTGTGTGCACCTCTGCCGCCCACCAGCTGACAATTATTTTTGGCTTTTACACCCACCAAAAACGTGTACATAAATATGTAAACAACACACAGCCGTTGTTGAGCCTAACAGTACTCTGTTGTTGTTATTGAAGGCTTACATTTGCCTTCTGCCATCTTGCTCGCTCGCAATTGGTTGCGGAATTTGTATCTTTTCCTTGTGCTGTTTGCATTTGTTACTTACTGTTTATTAAAATTGCATATCAAAGCAAGCAGCGTACTCACTCAGAAAGTACAATCAAATAATTAATAATTTCACTGTCGCCTTAATTGTTGTTTTGTGCAAAAACATTTAAAAGAGCAAAGTTAAATAGTTGTGTTTTGTCGTGGAGTAATTGGCCCGATGTCAAGTAAACATTTGAGCATTGCTTAAGTAACCTAACTATTAATAAATATTACATTTCTTTAAGCCATCTGTTCGATTATGTAGATATATATATGTATATATACCGGTGAATCCCAATAACAAACTGTAGAGCATAATCCGTGTGGATACCGAATCCACAAACTTAAACCTGCTGCGTCGCAATAAACATGCAATCCACACACTAACTCACAACAGCAGCATCAGCAGCAGCAATATGACAACAACAAAAGCTCTGCCGTGGGACGCATCTGTCTGGTCTGGTCTAACAGCTGTTATGAATAGGAACAACAACAAGTATAAAGCGGCCGGCTTCTCTCTCTTTCTGAAGCCCCAGGTCGTGAGAGCAGCCAGCAAGCATCAGCATCACACTCTCTCGCGCTAAAAATCCTCTCCCACCCGTCACTCATACAAACGCATGCACACTACTCAACTGAGCGACGGCGGCTGTTACCTATACACAAAATTCTTCGTTTCTCAGGCGTTTACCGATTGCTGAATGGTTTTTAAGGCAATTGTTGTTGTAGGATGTGTTAATATGCATATGTATATGTATACGTACGTATGTTTGTCTAGTTTGTCGCGTTTTTCTTTCGTGTTTTGGCTCTGCTTATCTACTGCGCATGCAAAATTCTGTGCAAAAAGAAAGCGAAATTTTTACGTGCGCTGCTGCAGGCGACAGAGAGCAGCGCAGCTCTGCTGCTTGGCTCTGCAACTCGCAATATAAGTATGTATATACAAGTGTATGTTAAGAAAATGTGCTTCTACGTGTGCGTTGGCGAAGATAAATACACATGTGTTTGTATATGTGTTTACGTGTATAAGCTTGCGTGTTTAAGAGTTAAATATGTATGTACATAACATATGCATAATTAAAGCGTCATAAATTGTTGGATGAATAACTAATTGCTCGTGTTAGAAGTTATTCAAAAGTACCGTTAGATTGCATTCTAAAAGCGCACAATTAGCAGCTGCTGACCATAAGTCATGGATGATGTTTGTTTGTTTGTGGTGGGTGTAGAGGGTGGCATGGTCTGGTCACAGGTCTGCTGGGACGCAGCCAAGCAATTCATTTCATTTTATTGGGTTTTTCGTGCTTTACTATACTTATTATATGTATGTATGTATTTGTGTGTGGATGTGTGAGTGTGTGTATGTGTTTGTATAAAAAACAGCAGTTTTCGAAGTCGAAACGCTATCAAAAAAACGTTTGCGTGCTTGGCCCTCTATCTGCAGCTAAGTATGTATGTATGATGTATGTACATATGTATAAATTATGTATATATACATTTATATATATATATGCTGTTTATACTTCTAGCTATTTCGTCTTTATCAGTCAAACGAACGGCCGCTGCGCTCGGCTGCGTCGATGTCGTCGTCGTCGTTAGGTTGATTGAAATAAAAGCTAAGGTTGTTTTTGTTACTGCTGCTTTATTTATTTACTCTAGGCCATTTTGTCCACGATTTCTCAGTTAATTTTTCATGTTCATGCTCTCTTCCTTGTTTGTTTTTTTTTTCTTCTCTGTAAGTCACAGTTGCGTTTTATATTTACCTTTTAGCTCGTTGTTATTAGATAAATATATACAAGGACGGCTGACAAGTGCGCTTGATAGAAACACACACACACACACGCTCTCTTGAGTATATAATGTATCTTAATACTTACAGATCTGTTCCAAGTGACGGGATCCATCCACTAAAAACATGATCGACAGAAGCTGCTGTCGACCAGTTTTGCTCTATGGTTTCGGAATGTTAAGCATCAGTTTTAAAACAGCCACACATCACATGCATTAAATAAGTGTTCGTGTCTTCTGACTGATAAGCATTCAATAGTTTAAATTAGCATACAAATATTTGTTGTGCTTCTTCGCCTCGTGTGTGTAATCTTATATGCGCTCTGTAATTTTATATGCATAATGAATACTATACGGACTACTGTTGTTGCTGTTGCTGCTGCTGCAGACATGTTGATCAAACGCAAAAATATTTCGTGTGCATTTAAATTAACAAATTTCAAAGGACCTACCTGTATGCGGACGACCCTTTTTATATTGTTTACTCTTTTTTCCTCTGTTACCCACATAATTTTTTGGAGCCGAGTATAAAATTTCCATGTATTCGATTTGAATTACCTGCCAGCAAAAAAATATAAATATAGAAATTTAAGATATAAAACAAAACTTGCCTGTAAGCAGATACCGTTTTTGGCACACAGTAGAAAGCAACAACAGCAACAAAATCTCCGCAGCAAAGGTGAAGAGCAAGGGAAAGAGAGTGAGAGAATGCGCAAGTGAGAGGCTGGCTATTGTTACCTACCTGCGCCGATTCTCCGCCGCTGACTGCTGCTTATTTTTCTTGCCAATTTCAGCAAATTCCACGCGACGTTCCGTTCATTTTTGTTCGTTTTGCGTTTCATTGTACTGCTGGTGTATGTATATTTCTGTTCTTTCATATATACATACATACACATACACATTCGTACATACTTATATGTATTCCTAATGAATGTTTTTTTTTTCGTGCCTAAGTTTTTTTTTCGCTTTTTGTTGGCGCAATTAACAGCTCGAAAGTTTTAAAGCTGGCGTTTGTCTAATGTAAGTGTATTTCTATTCTAACAGCGTCGCATGAGCAGTTAACAGCGCTTGTCATGCCATGTAAATTAACATAAAGCAGCATTAATTGTTTGGTTTTTGCTTTTTCTCTGGTTTTGGCATTTGGTTTGGTGGCCCTGTTTAATTGCTTTTTACGCTTGCTTCAGCGTTTCAATTTGCCAACGCACAAAACGTTGCCTGCCCAACCACCAATAACAACAATAATAAAGACACGGGCCAAAAGCGGTTAATACAGCATTAAGTATAACGTTACTCTCTTTACCTGTTATTCTTCTTCGTTCTCGTTTTTTGCACGGTGTCTTCGGCTTTTCTTCACACGGCAGGCAGCCACAGACGGCTTGCCGTATTGATTGTTTTAATAGTGTTTTTTTTTTTTTTTTTTTTTTTATATGCTGAGTTTATTGACATTTGCGCTTGCGCGCGCGTTACCAAATGTGTATAACAGGAACAACAACAAAACAATTCACGAAATTTCATTTTTTTTTTCTGTTGCTTCTTATGTTAGACATATTTTTGGCATGTTTGCTGTGTGCGCTGCTTTGCTTCTGCGATCTTATACATATGTAATTCAAAATGGTGCGCGGCCTGTGCTTTATCAACCACATTCTGACTTTAAGAGTCATGGGACGCGCTTGGCTCTCTTAGCACTCTTCACTCCCCTCCCCAGTACTCCACTTCACTTCCCTTCGTTGCGCTCTCTGTATCGTATTTGTAAGCTGCAGAGGCGTTTTGAGTTCCCCACATGTTGTTGTTAACGCCATGTAAATGCAAATGTGCATTTTAATGAGCCCCATTAAATATTGAAAAACAAAACAAGAAATGAAATGGCACTAAAGTAGAACGAGCAATGAGCCAATTGCATAAATATTGGACTATATAACAAAACTTGACTAATCAACTGCCATTTTTGTTTTTCTTCTATGCATTGCAGATGTGAAGAATCCCTAGGTGCTAATTTAGTTGATAAGCGCAAACACAAAGTACAATAAAGAAAACAACAAAAACTCAATACACACAAACACACGCATACGCATACACATACATCAACCGTTAACTAAACCAACTGGGTGGCAACGTTTTTAGCGGCAAGAGCAGCGCTTAAAAGTATGCTACAACCAAATTCGGGCGACTGCCGCGCTGCCAGGCAAACGTAGCAAAAAAGTAAAAGACAAACGAGGAGAACCCAGACCGACGCGGGAACCGTGAGCAGAGCTGAGCAGCGAAGAGAAGGAGACAGAGAGGAGTGAGAGAGCGCTAGCAAAAAACTATTTTTGTTACAACTGCAGGCGCGCGCGACTGCGAAATGTCGAAATTTTTTATAACCGCCGCGCCCAACAGCAACAACAACAACAATAACAGCAACACACAGCGTCAGCAACAGATTTATGGCGGCGCAACTCAGGTGGTACGCAAGCTCAGCTACGATCCGCTCGGCACCAACAATAACAACAATTATAACAATATTGTGATCAAAAATGAGAAGTTGCTGGAAATTGATTACGAGCATAGCGGACTCAACGATAACAGCAGCAACAGCATCAACAACAACAATAATAACAACAACAATGGCAGCGGCGTCGCTGCGCACCTGCGAGATCACGTATACATAAGTCTGAACAACGGCGGTGGCACAACGACGACAACAACAACAGTCAATGCTGAGGCAGCGAGCATACATCAACAGCAGCAGCAGCGTAATGGAGGCGCTGGCAAGGCGAATGATATCACACAATACTACAAGGTAAGCAGGGCCGTATACAAACTATCGTTTATCGATTATATTAATCGATCAATAAAAACTTCATTTACGACGCACTTTAAAATACATATGTAAGTTTATTAGTGCGTTTATCGATAAGTTCCCAATTTGATAATGCTAAACATAGCATTCCAAAGAGAGCCAAAATATATCGATAAATGAAAACTATACTTTCATACAATGTGAACAAATTATAAATGTACATATATTTTTGTATATACTCACCACATCCATTCAACTCACCACACTCCTCTGTCTTTCGCTCGCTCTCTGTTTCTCTGCACACAGGTCAAACGAAGGCCTAACGCAGCCACCCACGAGATCCACCCCAAGAAACAGGCCAAGCAGAGCGCACAGCATCAAACGGTCACCTACAACAACAGCAACAGTAAACAGACGGCTCAGCAACAGCAGCAACAGCAGCAGCGCTTCCATCAGCAGCAGCAGCAATACGACCTCGTCGAGCACGACGAAGACGATGATGTGGAGACGAGCAAACCGAGCGGCAACAACGGTTCCTCATCGCATTCGCATGCACACATCGCGAGAACAGCGTCGCATCAGCAGCAGCATCAGACGACGCCGCAGCAGACACCGTTAGTGATTTCGTCAACGGCCTCAACTGGAGGCGGCGGTACCGGCGGTGGCAGTGGCGGTGATCGCAATCGAGCCGACACCTCGCTGGGCATATTGACCAAAAAGTTTGTGGATCTGCTGCAGGAGTCGCCGGATGGTGTTGTCGATCTGAACGATGCCTCGATTCGACTATCCGTGCAGAAGCGTCGCATCTACGACATTACGAACGTACTGGAGGGCATCGGCATTTTGGAGAAGAAGTCTAAGAACAATATTCAATGGCGCGGCGGTCAATCGCTGGTCAGCAGCGAACGTTCCCGCAACATCGAGGCGGAGAGCGAGCGGCTGGAGCAGCGCGAGAATGACCTCAACACACTCATCGATCAGATGCGGGGTGAGCTGGCGGAGATATCGCAGGAGGTGGAGAATAGCGGTGGCATGGCCTACGTGACGCAGAATGATCTGCTCAATGTGGACATGTTCAAGAATCAGATTGTGATTGTGATCAAGGCCCCGCCAGAGGCCAAACTAGTGGTGAGTATTGTTTACTGCTCTAATAAGTCGTAATGATAATAGTTGTGGGAGTTCACATTACTAAGGCACTGATAACCACATCTATATCCTTGTCATGGATTTAGTTAATAATACGATAATAATATATAATCGTATTTGCATACATAGAGCTCTGTTAGCTACAAATCTTGACTCGTCCCTCGTTTTCGGGCGACGACGTCAGGCAATTGTGCTTCTTCTTTGCGTCTGCATGCCATTAAAGATGGCGCCCTATTTTTAGAAGCGTCGCAGACGGCGACAAGTAACGCATTGCAAAATGGAACCGACCCCTCCTCCCTCGCCCTCTCCCTCCCGTAGCAGCATCCAACACTGCTTTGTGCTCTCCCTGCACATCATCGGGTGAGCAGCAAGCTTTTCCTTTTTTTGATATCAAGCAAGCAGAAAATTATTTGTGCATATATTTCTCTTAGCAGAAAAGTTTTTCCAATCGAATTTCGAGCAGACGTCTTCAGTTCTTTGTCTTCTTCTTATTCTTGTGGTATTCTGGCCAAACACTATTTATAAATATTTCGCTTAATGTTTCCGCTCGCCTTGAACTGTGAAATGAACTCGCGCGTATCGCACGCACGAGTAAAAATTATATATGTGAAGGCTGTTCCAAATGAGCTGTGCTGTGTTGCGATTAATATCGGTTACAGGTGGGCGGGCAGTCTCTAATATACCCACAGTGTGGGAACTGTTTAAACCACTATGCTATTTAAGACTTGAGTTGAGTTAATTAATTTATTCAACAGTCTGGCAATACTGTTGCCGTACATATACAAAACAATTTCAGTGTACAGGCTTGTTATCGCTGCTGTTAATTATCAGCTGTACATAAATACATTTCTGTTATTTACTAACATTTTGTGCTTTTCCAGCTGCCCAACACAAAACTACCGCGAGAGATCTACGTAAAAGCGGAGAATAGCGGGGAGATCAATGTCTTTTTGTGCCACGACAATTCACCGGAGAATTCGCCAATTGCGCCGGGTTCCAGTTATGCGGGCGGTGCGCATGCCTTGGGTGTCCACAGCGGCATACGCACAGCGACATCGAAGCGACTGCATCATATGACCAATCAGCACATCGATCCCCTATTCAATAACATTGATGCCATGAGCACCAGGGGCTTAGGTGAGTAAGCCTCAGCCTCAGCCATGAAAAAAGCTTGACTGACTATATTCTATTTTCGTTGATTCGACTTTTCAGGCCCTCCACCATATCGCTTATCGGCGCAGCGAAACCTCAACAAGTCGATTGAGGAAGCGGCCAAGCAATCCCAGCTTGAAGATAATAACATTTGTGATATTGGCGGCGTCAAATATGAAGTGACCTCGCCACAGCAGCAGCAGCTGCAGCGCTCCTCGACGCATGCAGATGATAATAAGGATGATAATGATGATGACGACGACGTCGACGATGAGCTGAGTCAACTGGTGCCAACGCTAATCAGTCCTGTGGTGCGCGGCAGTGTTCATCATCAGCGGCAGCAGAACGTCGCTATTCAGAACATTATTAACAGCCTACAACAATCCCCGCCAACATCGCGCGTCTGGCGGCGTGCCGCGAATTCCTCTGCCAGCAATTCCGCCGCGGGCAACACAACTACGCTTAATAGTCATAACAGCAGCAGCAGCAACAATAGCAACTGCAACAACAACAATTCCCAATCACACAGCACTAGCAGCAGCAGTAGCGGCACAGTAAATTACAACAACAATAATCAGCAGAAGCAGCAGCGGCGCAGTGATGTGCCCATGTATAACTGTGCAATGGACGACGCGACTGCGACTTATACTGTTAGCAATAACAGTAACAGTAACAGAAATAAGAACAACAATAACAGCGGCAGCCACTCGTCTGCAATAAGCTCGCTGCAAATGCAGTTTGCAGCAGTAGCTGGAAATGAGAGCAATAGCGGGCTTGGCGTTGGCTTGGCGGCAACATATGGCGACATCTCTGGCGCTGGCGCCAATGTTGATCAGCAGCAGCAGCAGATGCAGCAGCAATACAACAACAAGGATAGTTACCGCAACTTGCCGCCAGGCGGCGCCGACTGTGACGTCGACAGCGACGGCAGCACTGTTGCTCTCCAAGGCCTCGATGCGCTGTTCAGCGATATCGACACGGACTGTAAGTACTTTTCGACATTTAACATTTAACGCACTAATATTCTGTGTGTGTGTGTGTGTGCCTCCGCCTCTCTTAAACGCCACTCATCAATGCGCCCATCAAATACGCCACACATCGGCTATGTAAATAACAGCAGCAAGTTGTACAGCGACTGTGTTAACAGTTCAAATTCCAAATGAAGCCCACTTGTCAAGAACTCTCTCTGTGACTTGCGTGAACTTTAATGTGAAAACCGCATCACAGTCTGAGTTCTTGCTGAGCGCGCTTTCTCACAGCAGCATAGATAAAATCAAATAAACAAATCAGTGAAGTGTCTCTAATCAAATTTTATATTTATTTTTTTAATTTACTCAATATTTCGGCAAACTACACCAACCACCGAGAATCAGTTCAAAATTGAATTTTTACTATATCATTTATATTTTGGTTTATTTTAATAATTGTAAAGTGAAATGTGTAACATATCCAAATTACCTTCAAATATATACTACCTTATTTATATATATATATATATATAAATAACTGCAGTAATCAGTTAACATAGCTCTGTGTCGTCGCTCCACTTTCACACACACGCACACCAAGCATGCTCTCACATTGTACATTGCAACTTCTATACGCTGTTAGGATAACATTGTGACCAGTGTTAATTAACATTGACACAAAAATATGAAGTTTCCATGCCTTTTATGAAACTAACAAAAACTAATACATAAAAACAGTTATCTTAAAGCATTTTATTGTACGCTTAGAGAATGTACACACATAAGTCATCGTATTAACCCGCCGCCTTTATGTTGTTCAAATGGAACCATTTTATATATCAATCCAATCAACGCGCAAGCGCAAATTCATTTTGGAACTGAATTCTCGTGGGTCTGCAGTGCACTGACCGTTGCAGAAGGCAATTGTTCATTTTGAAATTGAAATTTTGTAGCACCATGAGATTCAGCTCTGGAGTGAATTTCAAACATGCATCCACCAAATCAATCAAAATAAAAATTAAAAAAAATGGACATAATAAATCATATCCGCAAATCAGCAATTAAAATCAAATCGAATAATGCCACATCTCTCACATATGTAAATGTATACGTGCATAATAGAGTATATATTTATATGTACATTTAACTAATTAAATTGCCCTCTCTGTTTGCAGACTTCAATAACGAGGCGTTTGTCTCCATCGATCCGCCGGATGACAACGATTATCCTTATGCTCTCAACGCAAACGAGGGCATCGATCGTCTCTTTGACTTTAGCTCCGATGCCTACGGGCCCTAAGATCGATCAATTGATCAATCCGCAGAAGCCAGCCAGCCAAACACATACACACACACGTACACACAAATAAAATTGCGAATCGGGGATTGGGGTTGTAAAGGGGGTAAAGGGGACAGGGGTGTTTATAATTTTAAATTATATACAAGGAAAGCAGCGCATATTATGTTAGAGATGATCTATTATTACAATATTCTAATTATTATTATATTATTATTACAAATTATCAAGTACAGCAAAAGTTTAAGGAGAAAATCAACAACAGTAAGAACAAAAACAAAAGAAAACTATGTAGAAAACATAATGAAACTAAGTTGTGTGTAAAATTTTAGGCGTAAACCTACAATTAAATTTATAATCCAAACGTATTTTAAGTAAAAAGAAAAAATGCCCTCACAAAATGCAAAAAAACACATTTTATAAGCAACTTTCAATTTTTAGCCTTAAACTTCAACAACAAGAAACTTAATGCAAAATAACAAACAAAAAAGATAAGAATGAGAACAACAAAAAATATAAGCCTCATTAAAAAAATATTTTGCGCCAGAACTGTCTGTAAATTAGTACACACACACACACACACATAATTTTTAATTAGTAAAACCAAATAGTTATAAAATTAACATTAAATGAAAATAAATCACAACAAAACAAACAATCAATCATCATACAACAAATTCTCAGTTGAAAATTGTAAATTCCAAAATAAACCGCAGTAAAACTGTAAACTGCAAAATTCTCTCTTTATCGACCAACTCCCAGTTTAGTCAATAACTGCATGCATCTGAATCAGGAAACTATATGGCAATTTAACTGTTAAACAATGACCAACAAGCCAGACAGCAAACAAACAATAACAACTTTTGTCAAAGCTGTATTTTCCGTGTCCTGTCTGCTGTTTTGTATATTTTTAGTTGCGGTTTCAAGCCACCTTTTTCTCTCAGTGCGTTTGATTTAGTTATTAAAGCTAAGTATGCATTATTACTTATTTGTTATTGTTATGAAAATGTAAACTATGTAAACAACACAAGCAACAAACTACAAAAACACGAAAACACGGCAGACTTGTTACCTCCTCTAAACACCCAAATAGCAGTTCGAAGTTCACCATCAAAGTCAAAGCCAAATCATCCCCCACATCCACAGTATAGGCAACAACAATAACTACAGGACATAACATCCTGTTACTAACTGCAACTAGTTATTTATACCTATCGCCTAGAGGTTAAACAAATTACAAATTAAATGCAAATCAATTACAAATCATAATACAAAATGTGTATAAAACCGAGAAAACGAAAGCTCTATAATTGTACTTTTATTTTATAAACAAACAAAATAAAACTAATTTGTTAGGTACTTTTCCTTCGTTTAAAAACAACAAACACAAAAGAAAAAAAAAAACAAATAAATATTAAAAGCGAAGAAAGCATAAAATTAAAATATGTGCCATTTACTTGGATTACGAAATTAAGTATGGGTTATTTCATTTATTTATTGCGGTAGTCCTTGTGAACCTAGCACACTAGGCCATAAGGAATCATGTTTTTGAACTCGCGGCGAAAAGGACTCGCTTGGCATTCTAAGATTTACAGCATACAACAGAACATTTTTTTCAAATCCGTCGCAACTTTGCCATTTCAAGACTATCCCGATGTGTTTGGGCCACAAATAATCATTGACTTGCCGGAATAAATAAAACGTAAATCCTTTGATATCCTGGCGGGTCCAGGGCTACTAACTAGCAGAGGACATCCAAGTCGTCCTTGTTGTTTCCTACATGAGGATTTTGTTATTTCGAATTATCCCATTATTAACAAGAGAAAATGTTGCAGTCGGACATAGCCGGCAGCGAAATACTATACTATACCATAATTTGTGTGCAGCCAAGAAATACTGTCCAAGTTTGCCTTTCAGATTGAGGTTATATCTACCTCTTCGAAGTTTGGCAACTGTAGCTCTTAAATTGTGGGAGATATGGGCATTTATCTGTTTTTGGGGCGGAAGTGGGCGTGGCCAAAAAAAAATGTTGGGTTTCGATTTTTGTAATTTACCTTTCAAGTTTGGTTACTGTATTTCTTAAATTGCGGGATATATGGATATTTATCGTTTTTTTGGGGTTGTGGGGGGAGTGACCCAACATTTTTATACTATTATACCAAAAAGGTATAATAGTATATTGGTTTTGTTCAATGTCCGTCATGCTGTCTGTCCGTCTGTATGAACGCGCGTTCCTCCGACACCCTTAGAGATAGAGACTTGAAACTTGGAACGTATATTGGAAAATACCCTCAAAAGTTAAAGTGTCTTGGGTTTGGACCTACGTCCAACAGGGAGCTAGAAAACCGCGAAAATCGATTTTAGCAAATCGATAAATCCACATATCTCTCACAATTTAATGGATACAGTCACCAATTTTGGTTGGTAGGTTGTTGGCGAGGTCCTTTAAAGTTTGACTTGTGCCACGCCCACCTCCGACGCCCCCATCACCCCCGACCCTAAAAATTTTAAGTGGCTATATCTTCCGCAGTTTTTAAGTAGGGAACGTCAAATTTGGTAGGTATATTACTGGTAGTCGCCTTTAAGAACCGATAATAAATTGGTGGTGCCACGCCCACACCTGCGCCTATAATTCCGATTGTAAATCGATTACTCGCTGGTTAATTTGCTGGTAACCTTCTCCAAAGATTGGCATATCAATTTTAGGACCACGCCCACAACCGCCGCCCCCACGTACTTCGTCCCTAGAACTTTGCAATGCGCATATCTGCCGTAATTTGCAAGCTAGAGGCGCAACATTTTGCAGGTATGTTACTGGTAACTCCTCCAAAAATCGATAAAAGAATTGGATGGCCACGCCCACTCCACCTACCTAAACCAATACACCTGTTGGTGTAAATCGATAAACCCATATATCTCACGCAATTTGAAAACTTAAGTCACCAAATTTTAAAGGTATATTGCTAGTAACACCCTTCATAAATGTGGAAAAAGAAATTTTGACCACGCCCACTCCCGCCTACAAAAAACGATAAATGCCTGTATCTCACGCAATTTAAGAGCTACAGTTACCAAACTTAGAAGGTATATTACTAAGATCGAACTCCAAAATTTTTTGGGCCACGCCCACTCCCGTCCCCAAAACCGATAAACGCCCATATACGTAGGAAGATTATTAGGAAACTTCTCTATAATTTTTTTGGGCAACGCCTACTCCCGCCCCTTAAGTCTCGAAAAGCCCACATCTCTGGAATATAAGAGTGAAAGTAGCTTTTACAATTATTTGTGTCTGCTCTCCCCGTGTAATTCTGCTCACAGTCTTTAAAAGCCACGCTCACTTATATGCAAATCATATACATATTTATTAGTAGAGAATTAACAGAATGTGTTCCAATTCAAAAAGGCAAAGTTGGACAGTATTTCTTGACTGCACACAAATTATGGTATAATAGTATTGCGCTGTCGGTTACGTCCGACTGCAACGTTCTATCTTGTTTTTTACAGATTTTTGAATGGTGTTACTAGCGATATACCTTTCAAATTTGATCACTTAAGCTTTAGATTGCGTGAGATATATGATCTTATCGATTTACACCAATAGGTGTATCGGTATAGGCAGGCGGAGTGGGCGTGGCCATCCAATTATCGATCTCTTAGGGGAGTTACCGGTAACATACTTGAAAAATTTGGTGACTAGCTTGGGCGTGGTCCTAAAAATTACATGCCTTGTTGGAGGAGGTTACCAGCAAGTTACCTTCCAAGTTTTGTCACTGTATCTTTAAAATTGTGTGAGATATACGAATTTATCCATTTGCACTTTTCGAAATTTCGGCACTGGTGATTATGGGCGCAGGTGTGCGCGTGGCAACATCGGTTCTTAAAGGCGGCTACCAGTAATATACCTACCAAATTTGACGTTCCCAACTCAAAAACTGCGGAAGATATAGCCATTTAAAAGTTTTAGGGGCGGGGAGATTGGGGTCGTCGAAGGTGGGCGTGGCATATGTCAATCTTTGAAGGACATCGCCAACAACCTACCAACAATTTATGACTGCATCCACGATATTCCCTTGGTGTATAATAATGATTGAAAAGGGTATAATGGTTTTGTACAAATATATGTACAGTGCCTCGAAGCATAATTCGAGCAGTGCCTGGCAAAAAATTGAATTGCCTGCCATAAACTCATTACTCAATATTTTTAAAAAATTCCAAAGACCCATGGCAGGTACATTTATTAACCACAAAAATGAATATATGACCCAAATAAACTGTGGGTTTTCCACCTGCTGGGTAGTGTTATGTAAGAAAGTACCTCTTTTTATGGTCGAAGCATGTTTCGAACAGTTACATTATTGACACCTGGGAGCCATAAAATCCGGATTTTGTACCTAAAGTTGAATATTTTCGGTATAAATAGACCAATTCCCTGCATTTCGGGTGTAATAAGCCAACAAGGACCATGGGCAAACCGACTACCATTGATCAACGGAAAATCATCCTGGAACACTTAAAAATTGGTTAATCTAAACACCTCAACTGTATTCTACATAATTTGGAGTTTCGTCGACGAAAATCGGACAAAGGACGAGGGCGGAATGGCACCAAATCCGATTTTCACCGAGCAGGACGAGCCGAGGATCATCAGGAAAACAAGGCGAAATCTTAAGCTATCGGCTCAAAAACTGACTCAATAAGAGCAGGATGAAATAAGAAAAAAGTTCAGTATGGGAACTAATTAATTAATATTTTAATAAAAACCAAAGTTCCTTTTCAAATGCGATATAACATTAAACAAATTTGCATTTAAACATTTTGCGTTTTTTTCTTTGTTTAAACTTTACGGGACTTTCATTTTTTTGCTAGGCACTGCTCGGATTATGCTTCGAGGCACTGTATATATAAAGTGTATATGTTCTCGATCATGATAAACAGCCGAGTCGATATAGCCATGACGGTCTGAACCGTCCGTCCGTCTGTATGAACACGTCGATCTCAGAGACTATAAGACGGCGCAAATCAAGCTTGCTTTATTTACTCGATAACTGTCACCGTTTCTCGCATATCGACAAGTTTCTAATAGCAATAAAAAACACAGTTTTAAAGCCAATAATTAATGAATAATATGCATAAGCATATTATTGATCTACTGCCCATTGAATTTCATGAAGATCGGATAGGAAACACTTAAGTTATGGTCGAATATATATTCCCATATTGATTTCATTTTTATTAGCAATCGCGAGATGTTTCTGTATGCATCAATAAGATGCAAGTGTAAATATATACCTACATTAGCCTGTACCTATATACTCGTATGTATGTACGTATATGCACCAGTTCGCGCTTGTGAACAAAATATGCAGTCTGTTTTTTTCACTCCGCAGTACCTGTTCCTCCCATAAGAAATTAGTGCACATGCGGACTTGCCTCACATTTGGTTAAAAGGGAAATTCGCCAATAAAACTATAATAAACTATAATATTCTTTAGATAAGTTCAGGGTATATCGATCCTAACGCATCATGTCCTTCGAAAATATGTAAGTATTTGTCCGAGTTGGAGCTATTTTCCTGAAATCTATTGTATTGGCTCTTGACTTATCCTAAAAGTATGCTCTAAACCTGCTATTTTTCAGAGACACATGTGCACCACGGGTTCGATTGCTTGTTCTATAAATATGCTTTAATTTTCTGTTTATTTCCGGAGTATGCAGTGTTTTTATTGACTTTAAGAAAATAGTTTATCTTTGCTTTTATTAGTCTGTTAGTCTATCTATGACGCATGATTATTAACTTCTGCTTCTATCCTTGTCTTTGCTTGTTCCACACGCCTTGACTTGAAGTTGAAAGAAACTTTCAGTTATCCACACATTTGACCCAACATTAAACAATTTCAATTTATTCTTTATGTATTAGTTTTTATCATAGTCTCGCCATAATATTTTCGTTACATCATATGTGTAGTTGATTATTTCGCTTATATAAACAGGAAACAATTAACTTAGCTTTACAATTACAATTAGCTTTAGTTAGAAATAATAAAAATATTGAAGCTTTTTTGTTTGTTTTGTATTAATTTATTATTTGATAGGTTTTTATAGGTGTATATATATACACCCCAAAGCAGCTAAGTGCGCCAACTATGCAGAATATATAATATCTATATAAAAAGTTGCAGTTTGACATAATCGCGGCTGCCATCAAAAGTTTATTACAAATTTTGTTGTTGTTGCTGTTAAACATTTGCAGTTCGCTACAAAAATTGAGTTAATTCAACTATTAAATATACATAATTTGTTATAATGCTTCGGCTGCTGCGTTTTATATATGTATGTATATGTATTTATATAAATTTATTGTTGATTTAAATTTACGTTGATTAATTTATAATTCCATTAATTGTTTTTACGTTTTCATCTCGCATTAAGTTTACAATTTTCGTTAGAATTTTTGCTTTGTTATATACATAAAAACAAAAGGAACTATATTTTTCAGTCTTTTTAGTGTGTGTGTATGTGTGTTGTGTGTATTTATGTAGAACATCTATTGTTTTTAACGTATTTTATATTTAATTTAATTATTATTTCAATCATTTTTGTTTTTCAAAAGATTTTAATCGATTTTATATTCTAGCAGTTTGTATAATTCATTTAAATATTTTAAGTGTCCTTGTTTTATTTTTCTTTGCATCTATAAAATAAAATAAGAAATAAACTTTGCTTGTGTTTTTATCTCCATCAACTTTTTTCTGTCTATTTGTTAATGTACATTTATATTTATATATATATATATAAATATATATATATATATATATATATATATATATATATATATATATATATATATATATATATATATAAGTATATAAGAAGCGAAGGCAAATATCGAATACTTTTGTTGTTGTTGTTATTATTATTTTTGCATTTTCAATCTCCATTTTGTTACAGCTGCAATATTTGAGGAGAAAGTGTGTGTGTGTGTGTATATGTAATTTTGAATTTATTTTCTATTCTTGTTTCATTTATATAGCAAGTCTTGAAATGGTTTCATATTATAATTGTCAGATATTACGCTCAGAATGTATGTATGTTTGTATATTTGTAATTCGTCTATTGCTTTTCCATGTGTTTTTGTATAATCCATAGATATATGAATGTAAATATATTGACCTCTAAGCGCTTCATTCTTTCGTCGGATTCTCGTTTCTTGTTCTACTTAATTTGAATTTATGGCCATATCATATGCATTCTATCTGTTAATGTGTGTGTAGTGTGTAGGTGTGTTGGAGTAAAATGCGATTTATAATACATATGTGTTAATATGTATATAGCAAGTAAGTGTGTAAGTTATGTAGCAGTTACTTAAGCTCTCAATTACGTATTTTGAAGCTTAGCTTCAATCAAAATTAATTTAGAGAAAAAAAATTGAAACAAAAAGAAGATAACAAACACAATTTACAACTCCTCCTCTTTCTATCTCTCTCTATACCTCTCTGCTATGTATATGTATGTTTATTTATGTATGTATGTGTGTAAAGTATATAAATATTTTTTCTCAGCACAAACTTTTGCCAGTTGCCAAGCGCCATGCATAAAATCAGCGAACATTTCTCTTTTTTTTGTTTCGATTTTTTTTTTGTTTTTCATTTACAGACAGCATCGTTTTTTATGTTTCTTTTTTTTTTAACTAAACGCACTAAAAACTGCCACATAATGCCAATATAAAAAAAAAACAAGAAAAAAATGATTGAGTACATATACACAAGTTGTAGCCAAGTTTTAGTTGAAAATAGTAACTAACTAATTGAAAGACCTTAACTCAGTGAAAATTTTGTTTGTTTGTTTTGTTGTATTGCTTATGGTTGCTGCTGTTTTTGTTGTGGTGTTTTATTTTGTAGTTGTACAGTAAGTTTGCTTCATTGTTGCATCGTTTCGTGTTCTGCGTTTTAGGTAGGTACTAAAATAATTATTATAATTATACATAAATTAGGTTATCTCTATACATATGTACACACATATATGTATTTTGTCTATGTCTAGTTATAAACGGTACTTAGGTTGGTTGGTTGTTGGCTTTTGTACTTTTGTTATTTGCATTTAGGACTTGTTTTGTTTTGTTGTATATATTTTCAAACGGCGCTAGTAAATTATAAAAGAAATACTTAACAAATACGAAAACATACATAAATTAAGCTTAAATTGTATAATAAATTGTTAGGAGCCTTGGCTGTGGGCAAAAGTTTGCTGGCGGCCTTAATGTTAAGCATGATTTACATATGTTAAGGGGTAACATCAGCTAACTAACAGCAGAAGTTTAACAGCGCTCACTTAACAGTGCATTTACCTTTGCTCAAGTTTGGCTACCGTTCTCGCTCTCTTACTCTCTCTCTCTTTGTCTCTCTCTCTTGTACCAATCGAGTTTATATTATAAGCATGCTTTACAGGCGCTCTCTCGTTCTGAGTACCCCCCGTTCAATATTCCTACATATTTTATGCTAATTGCTACTTATACATAAACATGTATCTATTTACAAAGTTCTCCCTCGACACTTGCGATATCTTTACGCTTCGCGTCCTATGAAACCATTGGGTGGCGGTGGCCTCGGCGTGTTCGCCTGCCTTAGCCAATTTTCCTTGAGTATATTGGACGTATTGGGAGCCGATGCAGCAGCTACTGCTGCCGCTTGTGCCGCTGCCGTCGACGCTATCGTCTCCGCTTTGCGTGTCTGACTGACGCTGCGACTGCGCGGCTGCTGCGGCTTGACGCGTGTGCGCTGCTTCTGCCTGCTGAGCGGCATGCGCTCCATTTTTATGTGCTCCGTGTGCTCATCGGCATCATCGTCATCGCTGCATTTGAAAATTGAAACTTGAATAAATGTATACCAAAACAAAAAAAAAAATGAGAGAGAACGTTGCAGTCGGACGTAACCGACAGCGAAATACTATTATACCATAATTTGTGTGCAGTCAAGAAATACTGTCCAAGTTTGCTTTTTTGAATTTGAACACATTCTGTTAATTCTCTACTATAAATATGAATATGAGCGTATGTGAGCGTGGCTTTTAAAGACGGTGAGCAGAATTACACGGGGAGAGCAGACAAAAAAGTGTATAAGCTACTTTCACTCTTAAATTCCGGAGATATGGGCTTTTCGAGATTTTAGGGGCCGGAGTAGGCGTCGCCCAAAAAAATTATTGAGAAGTTTCCTAATAATCTTCCTACCCAGTTTGATAACTAACTAACTTAAATTGCGGGAGATATGGGAATTTATCGGTTTGGGGGCGTGGACCAAAAAATTTTGAAGTTCGATCTTAGTAATATACCTTCTAAGTTTGGTAACTGTAGCTCTTAGACACAGGCATTTATCGTTTTTTAATGGGCGGGAGTGGGCGTGGTCCAAAATTTTGTTCCACATTTATGAAGGGTGTTACTAGCAATATACCTTTAAAATTTGGTGACTTAAGTTTTCAATTTGCGTGAGATATATGGGTTTATCGATTTGCACCAACAGGTGTATCGGTTTAGGTAAGTGGAGTGGGCGTGGCCATCCAATTTTTTAAATCGATCTTTGGGGGAGTTACCAGTAACACCTTCAAAATTTTCCGACTCTAGCTTGCAAATTAGGGCAGATATGCGCATTTTAAATTTATAGGGGCGAAGTTTCTTGGGGCGGCGGTTGTGGGCGTGGTCCAAAAATTGATATGACAATCCTTGGAGGAGGTTACCAGCAAATTACCTTCCAAGTTTGGTTACTCTATCTTTAAAATTTTTGGAGATATACGCAGTTATCGATTTACAATTTCCGCAATATCGGCATTATCGATTATGGGCGCAGTTGTGGGCGTGGCAACACAAATTTGTTATCGGTTCTTAAAGGCGACTACCAGTAATATACCTACCAAATTTGACGTTCCCTACTTAAAAACTGCGGAAGATATACCCACTTAATAATTTTAGGGGCGGGGGGATCGGGTTGTCGGAGGTGGGCGTGGCACATGCTAATCTTTAAAGGACCTCGCTAACAACCTACTAACCAAAATTGGCGACTGTATCCATTAAATTCTGAGAGATATGTGGATTTATCGATTTGCGAAAATCGAATATAGCAGTTTTCTAGCTCCCTAGTGGACGTAGGACCAAAATCTTGACACTTCAACTTTTGAGGGTACTTTCCAATATATGTTCCAAGTTTTAAGTATCTATCTCTAAGGGTGTCGGAAAAACGCGCGTTCATACAGACGGACAGACAGACAAACGGACAGACGGACGAACAGCATGACGGACATTGCACAAAACCAATATACTATTACACCTTTGGTATAATAGTGTAAAAAATCTTTTTTTCATGACTTACTCGTCGTCATTGTCGTATTCATCGGTGCTGCTCTGCTGCAGTTCAGCTCGGTCATGCATTACCGCATAGTTGGGATTATCGCTGGTAAATACCGGACCCTGTTCCAGTCCGGTTTGCGGCTCACTCATCAGCACATAGTTGGGATTGTCGCTGAGCATGCTGAATGGTGCTGCTGCTGTTTCCGTTGCTGGTGCCTGCATAAGCTCGTAGTTTGGATTCAGACTGCTGGTAGTCAGCTTTTGTGGCCAATCCGAATTCACCGGATCCGCACTGTTGACAGACTCGTCCAGCAGCTTGTAGTTGGGATTGTCGCTAATTATTGTTGTGCTGCCATTACCACCAGCGCTGGGCGTCATCGCTGTGGGCGTGTAGAAGCGTGGAGTTCCCGTATAGCTGCCCGCGCTTCCACTGCCGCCGCTCTCGATTGTGCCCAGATTGGGGACCATTGTGACCATTGCCATGCCGGACGGATGACTGGTTAAGTTTGTGTTGCTGCTGCTGCTGGGCGCATTTGAGATGTTGCTTTTGTGGCTCTCGTTGCTGTCGCCGCGCTTCAAATTGAAGCGACTGAGTAGTCCGTACCCAACTCGATTGCGTAAAGTGTCGGCGACGACACGCTTGAGGCTCGGATGACGACTGCTACTTCCAGCATTGGAGCTGGTCCCCGATGCTGTTGAGGGCTGCAGCGAAGAGGAGACAACACCGCTGCCGCCGCCGACCACACTACTACTGCCACCGCCAATCACTTCGTCCGGCATGGAGCTGCTCATGCTGGGAATAATACTGGCGCCGCCGCGGACAGCGCCGCGTTTCGCTTTCAGCAGCAAATGCTGCTCACCACTAAGCCGGCCGCTGTCGCTGTGTGGCAGCTCCGCAAAGGTTGGACTTGGATCGTACATTTCATAGCCGCGCTCGGCATCCGCTGTTAGCACCGTATTACCATCTGGCTGCACATATGCCGCATCGTCAATGTGTGAGCCGCCGGCTGTGGGCAGCGTGGATAGCGCATCCGGTGTGCTACTGACTATGTAGCCCGAATGCATGCTGAAGGGAGAATGCGTTGTGGCCTTGTCATCGACCATTGCGATGGGACTCTCCGCTGGCTGGTCCATCGATGTGTTGCGCTCCATGTTCGACTTGTAGCCCTGGTATTCGCCCACACGTAACGGTGTTGTGGCATCTTCACCATCCACATCGGCATCGAGATTAGCGCCCGAAAAGACATCCATTTGATTGCGCTCCTTGTGATCCTTCTCGCGATACTGCACACCCGCATCGGTATAGTAGAAGGCGACCTCTTTAAAGTGCGGATCTGATAGGTGCTCCAAATAGCTTATTATATCCAGGAACGAGGGTCGTGCTGTCGGTCGATGATGCCAACAGCGATGCATTAACTTGTGCAATAGCTCCGGACAATTGTCCGGCCGTTCCATAATACCTCCATCAATGACATAGCGCAGCACCTGCTCATTGGACAAGCCCTGGTAGGGCTGTGAGGCCAGTGTCGCCATTTCCCACAGTACAACGCCAAAGCTGAAGACATCACTGGAACTAGAATAGACGCCGTCGCGCAAACTCTCCGGCGGCATCCAGCGCACGGGCAGCAGACCCTTTGTGCCCTTACGATAGTAGTCCGTCTCGTAGATGTCGCGCGTCATTCCAAAATCACCAATTTTCACAGTCAGATCGGCGGCAACCATGCAATTCCGTGCAGCCAGATCGCGATGGACGAACTTTTTGGCTGCCAGGTAGGCCATGCCATCGGCAATTTCAATGGCCATCTGATAGATGCGACTGTATGGCGGTGGCTGTACTGTGCCCAATGTTGCTCCCGTGTTGTTGGTTAGCCCAATCCGCTGTTGGTAGACGGCCAATACATCCTCCCGTTCGTCGGGTCGATGGGCGCGAAGGTACGACTTGAGATCGCCTTTTTTCATCAGCTCCATGACGACAAGAGCGGGCTGCCCACGCGAACAGACGCCAAGAAGCCGGACCACATGGTACGTGTCGAACTCCTTCATCACGCTCGCTTCGCTCAGGAAATTGGTGCGCTCCCGATCGGTGGCATTCTCGTTAACTGTCTTAATCGCACACGGTGTATCTTTGCCATTTTGACTCTTGAGTATGCCCTCGTAGACCATGCCAAAGGAACCTTGACCCAGTGAACCCAGCTGTAAAACGTTCACGCGCGGCACTTCCCAATCATCGGGCACGTATTGCAGGCTCGCATAGAACGGATTCACTTCCGTGTTTATGATTAAATCATGCGGGGCTTTTCTTGGCCAGTAGCGGAAGGCGACGAAAAATAATATTAATGCAAGGACGGCAAAAGCCACGACGCCTATAATTACAAACTTTGTTGCTACACCAGGTGGCTATAATCAAAAACGTCAGAGTGAAGAAGTTTTCAAAAGAATGATTAATTTTATATACTACATACCGGCACTGTGACGTAGACAGCGTCCGTTTGTTCTCCATCACCGGCCAGGGAACTTGCCCTTATGCGAAAGCTATATTTGCCTTCATTCAAGTTGGTCACGACGTACCCGCTCTGATTGCGATAGTCATGCACTGTGATACATTTCTCCTCCTCGTCGGCATCCTGCTCCTCTCGCTTATAGATAATCCAATAGGAAACGATGGCACCGTTTGGATGCAGAGGCTCCTCCCAACGCAGACGTACTTTGCCTCGAGTGGTGTTAACGTTATCGATCAGCTCTCCTGTGAGATTAAATGCTCTGTCCACATCATCTGTAAGGAGACAAATTAATTACATAGACATATATAAATGAATATATGAATAATATGAATGAGTCCGTACCCAGCTTTTTAGTTCTCTTTTCCCAGGATTCGGCTTCGCTGCACAAGTCTTCCGTTTCGTTAACCTCTGGCGCCCGGCAAGCACGCACGGTGAGGGAGTAGAGGGAGAAATGTCGCAGATTCGTGAAAAGGAACTCGGTTGTATTTTCATCTACTTCAGCAGAGACGATCGTGTAATAGGACCTTGTTTCATCCATATCCGTCATATTCAACCAGTTCTCCGTTTTATCGTTGGTCGTGGCACTCGGCCGAATCGGATGCCCGATCTGCGATTCAGTCCCGTTATTATTCGAAGAGCGTATGTGGCGCATTAGCACGCTGCCCATCTCGTGCTCGTCCTCATCCGTTTCAATGTAACGCCGGCGCCTGCGCTGTATAGCATTTGGACTGGCAAACGAGCCATCGATGGTGCTGGCATCGCGCTTTTTTGGCACGTACAGAAAGTTTTGTAGCGAGTTCTCGAATTCGATGTCATCAAACAATTTCGCCTCAACTTTCTGCTGATCGAATTCGCTGCGTCCGCCCGTATCGCATTTGCAGTCAGGTCCTGGCGTCTCTTTATTAGTCTTTTCCGCAGGCGATGATAAGGGATCCTTGTCGTTGGAGACATTTGGCGGGGCTAAAAAAAAAATGTTGAGTGTTGTTGGATTAGCACAAAAATTCCTGTCTGTGTGTGCAATAACTGTGATCACTTACGAAACCGACAAAAGTCACGATCACGCTCCAGTTTAGAGTCACGGTGAGTGAGCTCGGCGCGTACCTGGTACTTGATCAATTTGCCATTCATTTCCGCCGGTCTTTCCCAACTAAGTAACTGTACAAGTGGACAAGTGGTACAAGTGTGGTTAGGGAAACAATCTACACCCATCAACCCAGGGATCATACTCACAATTCTCGAGCTGTTTGTGGATTTGGCACTAATATTGCGCACAATCGATGGCTTATATCCCATTGTTCTGAAACGTATGATTTCGCTCTGATAGTTACGCTTCTCCGATGATATGGTCATGGTGCGCACATAAACAGCGTATTTGGTGTACGGATTTAATTTTGATATTGAGGTAATATTACGCTTGTCCGGATTTGTCACTTTCCATCTGTAAATCGAGTAAAAGACGAAACTATAATTTCAATTTGTTAATTTGCCATTATGGATAACGCACTTATCTGAACAGGGCTGATAGTCCCTGGTCATATTGCCATAAGGATCGGCTGTATGATAGAATTGGTAACCAATGAAGGAGCGCTCGTCATCAAAATTCACGATTGAGCTGTTGATCGCAAATGAAACAGACGTGCTTTCCGTCGCTTTAATTTTCACATCCAAGTGGATCGTATTGCCTGTGATACAGTTATTATTAATTAGTTAGGTATATAAACGATATATATTTCAGTTAGAAGGAACATACATGACGCCTTGTTGCCATTGGAATCTTCAGCCACCTCGTTTTTGTTAAACTTATCTGGCTTGCCGGGCAGCATAGGTTTCAGCTTATCAATGGTTTCGATGCATAGTTTTGGATTGAAGTGAAAGAAGACGCTGCCAGTCGTAATGCTGACTGTCTGATTTTCGGCCCATATCGTCTCCAGATCTTGATTTTCCAGCACATACAGAGTATAGCGACCCTCTAGTAGTATATTCCCCTTAATCGTTCGCAGGCTTTTGAAAAAGTCCAGCGAAGTGAGGCCATAAGTTAAGTGAACCTTTAGATAGGTGTTGATCGTATGTATCGCTTCCAAGCCGAACCTCAGGGCTTCCATCAAATGCGCTGTAAAGATTAACATATATATATAGTTGTGAGTTGACTCAGTTGGGGTCTGCTCAAATCTTGTTTGATTGTCTTACCTCCGCCACGCTTGACGGTTATGGTCAGTCCCTCTTTGTCGATTACAGTGCAGCCATGGAACTCCTTCGCTCGCTCCACGCTTTCAATTGTGCCACCTTCACAAGGCATCTCGCAGGTGCCGTTACACTTCTTACATGTGTTTTCAGCTTTCTTATAACCCTTCTCACATCTGGTTGTGCACTTGCCGTTGTGATGCACCAAAGGCTGCTCCTTGTTGCCCTCGTATTTAGTGCCAATCTGTTCGCACGTTTCCGCTGTGATGCATCGTTGTTCGTACTGAGTGTAAATATGGGGTGAGTCAGTTAATCAGAAGAGTACTTGTTTCAATGTTGCAACTTACCAGAAAGTAGCCATTGGGACATTGGTTGATGCATTTGCCGTCAAAGGAAACATTGCGACAGGCAGTGCACTCGTCCAGATTACTATTGCAGCTCCCCAGACAGGATTCGTTGCAGCAATGCTGGTCATCAATGCAGTTGTACGGGCACTCCTTTGGGCAAACTATAAACACATGATGACATATATTTGGAATCCTTAAGTTTTGTTTAAAATCAACTCACTTGTTTGGCACGCTACGTTGCTCCAGCACTCCTTGCACGCGCCAGCATCCGTTATGCCTTTCATTTCGCCCGGACAGCTGTCACAATCCGCTTCATTGCGATTATTCTTCAATACAATGTCGGAGTCCGTGACATTCTTGGACATGATCAGGCGCCAATTGACCGTCTTGACAAAGCACAGGTGAGTGTTCTTCTCGATGCGCACCCCTCCATTGGTAATGGCTCGCAATTTGGTCAGGCCAATGTCTGTCAGATCGCGGTTTTGATATACAACCAGTGCGTAGCTATCGAAGAGTATATTGCCGCGTATGACGCTCAGATTGGGAAAGATTTTCGATAACGACAAAAGATTATATACACGATAAACGATTATATAGCCAGTAACTTCGGTGAGCATCGGATATGTTTGATTCAGCTTATCCGCATCGTTTATCAGTGTTATTAGCAAAAAGCCTTCAATGATCGTACAGTTGGCCAACTGACTAAGCTCTGATATATTGTTGCGTATGTCCATCGATTTGCAGGCTGTGCCAAAGAAAAAAGGTTTTTTTTATTCCAATTCAGTTATATATCCGTAGAAAATGTCCTTACTCTAATTAAAACAAAGATTTGCAATCAATAATAAAAATGTTGTAAAACAATATTTGCTAAACTATTACTAGTTACTTGATATTGGGCACTAATAGTTTCAATAAAATGTCATAAATCTGATATGACGTTTTTAACTTTATTTATTTATAAAGTACTTATCAACAAAATAACAAAAACAGATACCGAGTTCAATTTCTTCAATATATTTTCATATTTTTTCAGATAAGGTAATCAATTTGATCTACGTGAAATCTGCAAGAATTTATGTTGCAAATTTAAACAGTGTGGCTCTAATAGTCACTGCGATCGACTTGTTCAAACAGACAGATGGAGAATATATATCTTTTACAGGAATCCTTCTGCCTGTTACATACTTTTGCTCCACTTCATTAAAACTTTTTCCGTATTTGTAATGGGTGCAGGGTATAAAAACAATTTGAACTTATATCAAATATTAAAAGAGAAACCAGTGTTGCCGGACTTACTTCTTTCTTTGTGCGCCAATCGTACGTCACTGGTACTGATCCCGTTACTGTCACTTCCATTGCCAATATTACGCGCATTGGCTTTTCCTCCGGTGCTACGTGGCTGCCTCGACAGGGAGGCCAAACTGTCAATAATGCTACGCTGAAATGTGCCCTGATGATGCTGCTGCTGCTGCTGTTGTTGATTTTGTTCTTGCGTGATTGGCGGCAGCATCGAAAATGCTGCTGCTGTTGTCGCATGAAATGCTAACATTGCGAGGAATGTATATGTGTATGCGAGTCGCCTGTATGGATGTTTTTTGTCTTTCGCAAATGGTATAAATTGTCTTAATGATTCTCGTTGACTGAATTGTGGTTGTTTGTTTCGGCGTCTGTTCAACAGATTGCAGCAGTGTCGCAACATCAGCATTGGCTGTTGCACAAACAGCAACAGAATTTGCAGTGTGCCCAAAAGGCTGTATGTGTCAACATTTTGTTGTAGGCTTTGCTTATTGCAGGTGTGGTTGTAAATATTGTAATTGTTCTTGTTCTTGTTGTTGTTATTGCAGTGGCAATTGGCTGTTGTTGATGCTGTTGTTACTTTTTGGTTACTGTCATTTGTACTATTACTACTATTTCTTCTTCTTCCTCGACAATTGTAACTACTAATTATAAAGCAACATGCACGCGAGATGCTGGCAACATTGTGCAGCTGCGGTTTCTGTCGATGATGATGATGATGTTGGCAGCTGCAATGTTGCGCAGACTCCAGCTTGCTGGGGAATGTTGTTGGTGTTGCATCGCTGTTTGTTTTACAGTAACTGATGCTGTTAATGTTACTGTTACTGTCGCTGTTACTGCTACTGTTAATATTACTGCTTCTGTTATTGTTGCTGCTGCGGCTACAATTGCCACTGCTACTGCTACTGTTACTGCTACTGCTGCTGTCTGCATAGGAACTGCTGCTTGTTGCTGTATGAATGCAACAACATGTTGTTGTTGTTGCGAACACTTGTCGGCATATGACACAAATGTTGCCATGCGATGATGCTGTTGTTGTTGATAATGATGTTGCCCTCGTCGTCGTCGTTGTTATTGTTGATGTTGTTGCTGTTGCTAATACCTCATTAGTTGATGTTTCTCTATTTATTGATTTTGTTGTTGGTCTTGCCACAGTGCCGCGGCATTGCTGCGGCATGGCGATGGTCGGATCCATTAAAAAACGCCGCGTTGCCAGCAAACCACACTTGTATTCACTACTTGGCAACGCGATCCTATTGGAAAGAAATATTTTTTTTCTTCTCGTTTGCATCCTTTCCTCCTTGGGAAAACGTGTTGAGTGATGTTCCCTTAAACATTGTATATGTGTTACTGGTGATTCCATTTTGTCACAATATTGTTGTGGTTTTTCTTGTTTTTTTTTTTGGATACACTGCAAACTTTTGTTAGGGGCGCGCGCCCACTAAGTAATCATTGCAGCTTTGGCGCGTTCTCTCCCTCTCTTTTTCTGGGGTTGTGTCTTCTCAGACTTTCTGTTGTTGTTTCGGTAGTGTTTTTGTATTTAACATAGTCAGTTGGAATGCTTTTTGTCGTCGTTGTTGTTCTTTTTGCTCGAAACTGTAATGAAAAGAATAAAAAAAATGCATTTGTTGTTTAGTTGCTTTTTTTTAAATAAAAAAATTATGTGAGGGGCAATAACAATAATTGTATGTGTAAAATGGGCGCCAAAGGGCGCTTAACACTCGTGTTGAGTCGACGATGACGCTGGCGTTACGTTATCGCTTTATGATGACCATATGCATAAATCTACACTATAATTTTACTAACATTTTATGAATGCAATAAATGTACATATAAATTTGTAAATATGTTCACATGCATTTGTTCTTTATTGTTTTACTCTCTATCCCTGTATCTCTCTCTCTCTCTCTCACACACACACATTGCATTTTAAGTAACATTTTCATGAATGCAATCATAACATTTTTAATATGTTCATACACAGTATGTGCATGTGTGTATTCTATTATATATATATATATATATATATATATATATATATATATCTATATATGTATGTATATGTTTGTATATATGTATATGGCTTGCCAGCATTTCATCTCATAACATCATCTCTCGCACCTTATCACTTTTTCTCTACCCATGTATTTGCAAAAAGCGATCTAAAAGCTCACGAATATTCTCAAGACACATACCTATTTACTACAACAACGCCTCGGGCAACAACAATTACAGCAATAATTTTATGCGGCAAAAGAAACATGAATAAATAAAAGTGATTATTAAAATGAGGTTTGCTGTTGCTGTTGTTGTTGCTGTTGCTGCTGCTGTTGGCCAAACAGCATTGACGTTTGTTTGCGTGACGCGCGTCCGCCGTCGCATTTACGTTAAAACCAGGCGAGAGACTGAGACAGTAATAGTGAGTGTGACGCCGGCAGCGCGGCAATTGTAAAAGCGTAGTAAATTGTAAAATACCAAAAAAGAAAAAAAAAACATGGGAAAAATGGGAAAAGTGTGCGTAGCGTATTTACAACTACGTTGTAATTCATCAACTTGACGCTGCCCCTCGCACAGGGTGTAGCCGGTTCTTAGGGCGTAAAAAACCAAAATGCGGCTGCGTTGTCAGCGGTATGAGCGCTGCTGCTACTTTTGGTGAGCGCAAAACGTGGCACCAAAACAGAGAAACACTGTAAACAAAAAAAAAATAAAATAAACGCGAGCGCGGGAGTTGACCGAAGGAGGCGGGGCACTAAGCACACCACCCGCCTCTTCTTCTTGTTGTTGCAGTAGTAAAAATGCTGCTGCGTAGTTAAAATGTACTCACACACATTCTCACGCATGCATACATATTTATGTGTATGTACATCCACATATGTATACAAAAATACATACTATTAAGAGTTTTGTTCTTGTGGCCGTGTCAGCCTGAGAATTGTATTTGTTGCCTTTAACATTAACAATAATAACGATACAACAACTGCAAGCGACAGACAGCCAACGTCGCTCTCTCTCTCTCTCATCTCATGCTCTCTTTTTGTGGTGCTCACGCACACGACGTGCTCTTTCTCTCTCTGTGTCTTCCCAGCTAATGCTGTGGCAGTCGCTTGTTTTATTATGCTTTATTATTTCTTGTTGTTTATGTTGTTCTTGTTGTTATTTTGTTGTTGTTGTTGCTTTTATTGCGCAGTAACAAATAATATACAAATAGTCAGCCCTGTCGGCCCACAGTAGCGGTTCAAAGCCAACGGCGCCATAAATAATAAAAGAGAAAAGAGTAACAAAATTGAAATAGTCAACTAAAATAATTAAAATGTACATATGAATGTATGTATGTATGTAAGTAAACACAATAATATTAGTACATACTACTAAAGACAACAACAATAACAATGCTAATGCTAAATTATAGACGAGAAACTGCACATTGCAGGTTACGTTTGGTTGAAACGCCGTCACACCTGCCTAATATACACTCGTAATTTGATTACTCCCTCCTCTCGTTCTCTCACAATATTGTTTTATTTTGCTCGCTCTCCGCAATCAAAGGACGCAGCGCCGCATAGCCTTAGAGTCTCAACTGAGCGCTTTAGCTATGATGCTAACTCTCTAACTGTATAACTCTTTTATGTTGTACACATACATGCACATCTACAGCAACAGCGAGAGAGAGAGAGAGATAGCGCATGAGAGCGATTAAGAGAACCAACGACCAATGTGCACAGTGGATGTCAAACTGTATAACAACAACAACATGATTGCTGACACTGACCCAATTTCTTTAATTTATATAATTTTTTTGTATTATCAGGTGGAAAAAGCGCAACATTTCCGTCTACACGGTGTCAACGCAGTACTACAAAAATGATGGCTAACACACACACACACACACGCTTATCAGTTACACATGGAAAATTAACAGACGCCACTCACTCTGCAATTTTGTTGTTTAATTTCGTTAAACTCAGCCCCCAGGCGCCACTGTGCATGCGCTCGTTAAATGTGTTAAGGTGCAATTGGCACGCTTAACTCTCCGTCACTTGTTTCGCTAGATTGTTGTTGCTGCTGTTGGTGTTCACTGTTATATATATTTTTTTTAGCTTTATTGTTTTTTATATAGCAAAAAAGCTAAAGAGCGGGCGTGTTGTTGCAATATTTGTGTACCCTTGCAAAAGGTGTTATTATTTTTTCATCAAGTTTATAGCGCATTGAATGACTCCATTTTTTATCAGTATCATTAGCAGCTATTAGCATACAGTTGCCTTTGAAACAATTGGTCTGGTGCCTGCAAGGGTATGTAATCTTCGGTGTGTCCAAAATAACCAATTTTGTTTGTTTTGAGTGAAATGCATTCGCAATGCACACGCCTGATGAAGCGACGCTTCAAAGCCGCAGCTGCCAGCAGATGACGCCAACGACGGGGCTGCTGTTGCTGCTAACCGAAAGCATCTGACTCATTATTGCAACAATAAGAACAACAGCAACAACATCGTATAAATCAACAATAACAACAATATTAACGACGGCATTGAGGCTGGCGCAATAACGGCAAACAGAAACAACCAAACACCAACAACAAATACTACTCTGCGCTCTGCGGCGTCCAAAAGGCAACAACATTCCAATCCGACAGAAAGTTGCCAGACCAGTTAAGAGCCGCAGTGACAACAATAACAATAACAATAACAAGAAACTAAAGCGAAGCAATGCATGAAATATTTCTTATGCTCCAAATCCGCCACTGGGCAAGTTTGTATTTTATTTTTTGTATCTTATTTTTCGTCTACACGCACACAGAAAAACAAAAGACTGATGAACAAATGAATAAATCTACAGAGTTAACATATCTTTTTAGACCAAAGCAAAGTAATTATTATGATTTCAGCCAATCTGTTGGCAAACATCAGTTGAACGCTTAACACTTATCGATCTAGAAAAGTAAACTCTCCGATGATGTAAGAATTATGAGAAAATATCAAAACAACAATCACATCTCATCATTTCGTCAACACTTGAACAACAGCTTAGTCAGCTGTGCGCAAATATTTCGTTAGAAATTAAAGCAAAATATGTTTATTTATTTATATACTTTATACTATATTTTACTTAAAATAGCATTTAGTATTTATAAAAATTATGAACTATATCTTCTACAATTATTATAACTAAATAGACTGTTTATTAAAACGAATAGCTTCCATATTCGATCAAAGTTTATTAGTTCAAGTATTTCAATATTACATTAAATAAATTACAACAACTTTGTTGTTCATCATGAGTAATTTTTTTTTTTTTTTTCTGTTGTTTGTTGTTGTCTGTACAACCAAACTGCTCGTAATTTCATAATTTTTGTCGACGCCTCTGGAACAATAGATGGTCACATGTAGCGCTTAATCTCCATGACAAGGCCCCAGTGAATTTACCAAGTCATTGAAACTATAGCACCAGAGAGGAGAGCAAGCAAAAGAGTGTAAGAATGAGATTAAGAATAATAATAAGAGACAGGCAGGCAGACAGAGCAAGAGCGAGCGTACAGGTGAAACTAAACTTGTTCTACATGTATATGTATATATAAATATATTGTATAAAGAGTTAGTTAAACTGTGTGACCGTGTGTGTGTGTTTGTGTGTGCGTGCGGGTATACAATTCAGCTCGTCTCGACTCGACTCTCAACAAAGTTCCAGATAAGCAACGTGACGCCTCACGCGAGATAAATCGACTAGCCCGAGGCGGGTTTGGGCGGCGATCGGTATGGGTGATAGAGGTTGTAACCATGGCTGGTAACTCAGTGAAATGTCCAAAAACTAATATGACATTTACATTTATCATCATCATTATATAGAATAGAGTTAGCTGCTAATGAGAACATTGACCAAGAGCAGATTGTTTTATTTATTTCGTTTAACAGTATATATTTTTGGGAATATATCAAATTTATAGCTCCGGCAGCATAATACTGGCAATTAAGTATTGTTATTGCTTTGCTAATTCCAAATAAAATGCAGTCGTTCAGAAATTGTCTAGGCCCAAGAAATAGAGAAATTTAATATGGACGGTATGAATTATATTTCAGTGCCAACGTGTGCCTTGTTACGATTTTTCTTCTGATTTCCTTTTTATACTATGATACCGAAGGTATAATAGTGTATTGGTTTTGTGCAATGTCCGTCATTCTGTCTGTCCATCTAGATGAATGCAAATTTGTTTGACACCCTTAGAGATAGAGACTTGAAACTTGGAACATATACTTGAAAGTGCTCCCAGCAGATAAAGTCCTATGTCCACAAGGGAGCTAGAAAATCGATAAAATCAATATTCGCAAATCGATAAGGCCACATATCTCTCACAATTTTATGGATACAGTCACCAATTTTGGTTGGTAGCTTGTTGGCAATGTCTTTCAAAGATCGATATATGCCACACCCACTTCTGACCCCAAAAACTGATAATCTCCCGCAATTTAAGAGCTACAGTTACTAAACTTGGAAGGAAGATTACTAGGAACCTTCTCTTCACTTTTTTTTCAACCACGCACACTCCCGCCCCTAAAATCTCGAAAAGCTTTTATATTCCGTAATTTAAAAGCTACAGTTGCCAAACTTCGCAGAAGGGTTACTATCTTATATCTACCTTAATCTGAAAGGTCTTGGCTGCACACAACTTATGATATCATAGTATTTCGCTGTCGGTTACGTCCCACTGCAACGTTCTCTCTTGTTTATGGGTTAGTTCTAGTAGCAGCATTATTTTATTTTACTTTTGGAGGTTTTATTATTACAAGCTGTAACTATATTTGACTTTATGTAGACAAAAATATCAAAAAATATGCTCAATTGTCTGTTACATTGAATACTTGCAATACTTGCTAATTTATTCTCCCTTGATGTTAACTCAATGCTATAATAACCAGATCTTAATAAAATTCGTATTACAGATTAGTACACTAATTTTATAACTGCATTACAAATATCGCTGACGAGGGCAATACGATTATTGAATTAAATGAATATTTTATTAACTGATTTTCCAGTTGGCTTCTCAACATTTGAACTACTTTCTTTATAAAACTGCTGCTTTGCCTTGCATTTTACTGTTCTTTTATTTTATTATACTGGAGTCGCGTTCGACCGCCTGATTTTCTTGTTGTTGTTATTGTTGTTGTTATTGTTGTTGTTTATCTTCTTCTTGTTTTTCGTGTTGATGTTAGCTTGATTTAACGCATTTTGAATGAGATTACAAATCGTTAAACATTTGACTGCCGATTGCGGCCCTTGTGTGCTGGTCTGTTTGCTCGTTCGTTTATTTGTTTGCACGTTCATTCATAAGCTCGTAAAAATTCGAAAACAAACATAACCGCTAATCAAACAAGACTGAAATTCTTCCACTACCTTTTCAATAACCTAAAAAAAATAAAATTAAATTAAATTATAGCAAGAGACGAAGAAATCGGTAAAAATGTGAAGAGCACCGTTCGGAATGCAACCATTTTTAATTTTTTATGTATTCGACAAATACATAAATGAAACGAACGTCATAAAACGTAGCGTAGCGCACCCCACTGAAGAGTCTTAAAACTTACCGTTGCGATCGCATAGCCATAGAAGCGAAAGAACTCGATTGCCATTACAGGAGACACCTGCGAAAAACATTATGAAATGCCAGTGCGCTCCGAAAGAAATTAACTCTGGTTACGTGAGCTGAGATAGAAATCAGGTTACGCATACCAAAAGACCCAAAAACAAAAACAAAAACGAAAAAAAAAACGACATCAAAAAACAACGACGATGAGAGAATCGGAAATTCCGTGGCCTGTGACGTTACGTTCGATATGCGTCTTCGCTGAGTCAATCGAAGAAAATGTTGTTGAAAAACAATTAAGCCAAGTTATGTGAGAAGAAAGCTGTCAACACATTGCATGCCGTATAACTTCAAATATCCCATTACTTAAAGTAACAGACATGAATCAAACAGTGTTGCCAATTGTGGATCAGAAATGGCTTGTTATTGGTTTGCTAAGAATCGCAACTGATAATGGAGACCTGATCGGGCTTGCTTGAATGTAACTGTGAATGCGACGAGGGCAGCACGTCCAATATTCATATTAACTCTTGCATTGATAGCATTGAAGTGGGGAATCAAAAGTACCCACGGGAAAACGTTGATTAAATGTTTTCAACTGCTCAGAGAAGAGAAGCCGCCGCAGTAGTAAGTAGCGAAGTGCATCTGTTGACTCGATCACATGAGAATTGTATATGTACATATACATACGCTTACTAGCTTTATCGTTGAAAAGCATTAGTTACTGGCAAATCAATTACTAAACGTATCTGGCTTAGCAAAGTGTCGCAAACAAGATCTGCACTTATCGTGTTTTGTTGAACTTTGAATCACAGCTAATAAATAACAGTTACTTGTGCTCGTGAGTGACGATAGGCATTTCATGTCGTCACATTTCAAGCAACTTGTCATTTCTAGGCCTTAAATATACAAAGAGCCGCCCCAATTCTCGTTGTGTGTATGGACAATACATATACACTCAGAGCAAAACATTGCTGCTTATTTTAATTATAATTATAAAAAAATTGTCTTTATTAAATTGAAAGTATATAAGCATCAGTAATCAGTTAGGTGCACAAGATTTTAATTTCTAAGTAAGTAGGCGAGCCAAGCAATAACAATTCTTGATTCTGGCTTATTCAAGACGAAATCACGAATACATGCTGCAAATAATAGTAATGTAAACTAGTTCTATATTTAAAAAAATTTAAACATAATTTATGCTTGGGATAGAAAATTTTCCTATTCTCAGGAATAGGCAAGGGTTGTACTTTATTTAGGTACAAAATTTTGAAAAGTGTATGCGGCGTTTGTACCTACAAAGTGTATGTGTGTGTGTATGCACACATATTCATGATAGTCTAGTGCCTTCGGGGACGCACGTTCTTTCGTTTGTTTATTATAAGTGCTTTATCAGTTGCACGCGCATAATTCCAATTCATATTGTTACTACTTTTGATTAAGTATCCAAACACACACATACACATGCACACATGCACACATACAGATGCACTCATACACACGCACAGACACACACAAAGACACATAAACATATTTAGTATTTGTTCAATGAAGTGCAAGTCACCATCGCATTTCACAATAACAAATAACAACCGGGCGAGGCGATGCGATAAGATGGGCCCGCATATAAAATTGCGGTAAATTCCGTTTTTTTGATTTTTCAACACTAAATTCCAAGAAATTAGCAATTCGTTTAGTTTGTTGCGATATTGAGTTAAAAAGAATTGGCAGTACGCAATCAGTGGTGATTTAAATCCTACTATGATGCCTTCCATGACCAATCGTTATCCTTCCATATACAGTATGTCAAGAAAGTGTTTGGCCACTGAAAAATAATTTCTCTTCTTTTTTATTTATTTATTTTTGTCTTATTTTTGTACTATTAAAAGGCCTTTTTAAAACCTGGACTGTAAAGAAAGTGTTTACGATTTTCAAACTCCCATTTCGGCCGATTCAGGAAAAACATTTCTTCAGCTACCCTGTAATGGATCTGTTTCAATTTTTGGCGATTACCTTTCACAATGATTAATAATTTGCAATTTTCTCCAATGGTGGCTGCAATAAATCAACGATCATATAAAATGCTGTTAATTTTAATATTATGACTTTTGTATGCAAAAATTATCTTTCACAAATAAGAAGCAAAAAATAAGTCAGTAAAAAATATTGTTTTTTGCCAAAGCAACGAGAAAATATGCATTTTTACAGTGTGCGAACACTTTCTTGAAACGCTGTATGTCATAATAAAACTGAGTCTCGAATCTAAGGTCGATCTAAAAGTAACAATCCTCGTTGTATATTTAAGCATCTTAGTTTGTTTATTAATTTAAAGCCAAACCATTGATCAATATTCTGATTACTATGCTTATCAAGTATAGAAGTGAAACTTCCTCTACTGCATGCCTCAGGCAACCAGGTGTACTTAAATGGATTACAGTCGAGAGGTCTAGACACTTAAACCCAAGGCACATTCTACTACTGTAGAAGTGAGTAAACTTCCTCATTCAACTTGAACTTTAGTGTCGATAAACAGAATAACGAAAACATTCATATTGCACATGTCTACATTTTTATATCACAGTCAAATAACAGACTGTTTTTATTTACCAACGACAAATAATTTGTAGTACTTTGGTACTCACTACTTGTGTTTTGTGTATCAGTTGAGTATGATTTCATGAGTAATATACATGTTATTTCCTGTTGTACAGTTCTGGGACAGTTGACCATGTTGTGGTTGGTTGAAAAAGTAAATACAATAAAAAATTCTCAGAACTGCCTCAACAATATCGATATCGTATGTGAAAAAAGAAACGGAAGAAAATACGAAAAAAAGAATAAGTACAGAACACATTTATTGTTAGATAGTATTGCAAATTTGTAGACCAACATTTGATTTGATTAATTTGATACGAGATCCAGTTATCAGATAGCAGTCTGGGACGCCCCCTCCTTGCAGTTTTCATTTACTATCTGGTTAGTCAATTCAAATAGATAGGTTTTTATTGCCCCTATAAATATAAATTCATATCCACGGTTGTAAATAATCTTGTCAATGATATGTTTTTTTAACTGGAATTTTGCACATGTTGTTTTTGAATTGGGATTTGCTAACAAAATTCCTTGGCACTGGCCATCCATATCACATGTTTATTTACTTAGGATTTACTAGACTTAGACGGTATTATTTTTCGTACCTTTTCACTTGACATCCGGTTAATATTTTTCTGGCCATTTTTTTTTTTCTTTACACACTCAATAAGTAAATACATCATAAATATTGAAATACAAATTTAGAGCACGAAGTAACATAAAAGTTTGTTAGTATTTAATTGAGAGAGTACCTGCTTAAGGTAAAAATTCTCTCCATTGCGAATCTCTCTCTTCTAAAATACATCTATATTGTCGCTGTCAACGTCGCTGCCGCAGCGACTGCTAGGCTGCTCACAGTCAGTCGATGCCGCAGTTGACGTCGCTGGTGAGGCCGTTGGCGGATCCCAAAGCGGAAGTAACGTAATTTAAAAAACAACATATTTTTCTCCAACAAGTTTTTGTTTTGCTACTGTTGTTGTGAACAAAATTTTTTTTTAATATGTATATACAAACATTTTTGTGGTTGGCTATTGATGTCTATGTCTAAACGTGTTAAATTCACACACCAACAAAAATATTTAAAATTACTCAATGAATGAGCCAATTGCCCAGTTAGCTCTACACACGAGCCGGCCCTGGGCTGCTAAACAATGATCCGGCTCCATTTCATGTCTTGCGTGCGCGCTCGCTCACTCTCTCTTTATCTCACTCACGCTCAGACGCTCACGATACACGCTTTTTCTCAATTGCAATGTGTGAATGTGTGTGTGTGTATATGTATGTGTATGTATGTGTGTGTATGTGTGTGTGTATGTGTGTGTGTATGTGTGTGTGTATGTGTGTGTGTATGTGTGTGTGTTTGTGTGTGTGTATGTGAATGAATGCAGCGAGTACGGCGTGAAAAGCAAAAAGCAAACGCAAGTACGACAAGCTCGCTCTTGTTGTTGTTGCTGCTGCTGCTGTGAACCAAATGAATGAAATTCAGCGCGTATTTTGAATGACATATTCAAGTGTTTAGTGCCTGCTGTGTGTGTGTGCGTGTGTGTTTGTGGAATGCAAGTGTGTAGACAACAAAAATTGTCAAGATTAATAGGAAAGGCTACAACTACAACGGTAAGCACCAATTAAAATGTACATTCTGGCACATCAATGCTTTGATTTTGATAACAACAGTTTTAATTTGGAATGTTTGGCAATACTAGTATTTATTTATTTAATTGTTGTTTATGATTGAGAGTTTCATCCAGCGCTGCTATTAGTATTAAATAAGATATTTAAATTGCCCAATTTGTGTGGCCGCTGATGCAATTGCACAGGCGTCTCAAATGTATGTGTGTTCGCTTGTGTGTATGACTGTGTGTGTGCACTGTTTATTTGTTTTTTTTTATTTTAAAGTTATCAATGAAACTGATGTAAGTGGGTGTGAGTAGAGTAAATCGAAGTTATTTGCTTTCATTCATTTGTACATTACGTATGCACACACACACACACACACATATACACACACGAATACACATGCATACATACTTACATATATATATATGTATGTATGCTTATCCACTGCATGCACCCCATTCAGTCCCCAATTTGAAATGAATTATTGCTTTTGTCTCAGTTTCTGTTTACTCGTTCCATTCTTATTTGTTGTTGTATTTGTGGTAGATATGCATGTTTACGCATTTAGATAACGAGTTTTTTTTTTCGCTCTGCGGTCTTATCAGAGCACATGCCCATGTGGCCATGTGTGAGCGTCTTCATGTGGAAGAGCTTTGCTTTTGATTTGCTGTGTGCATTTTGTGAATGAAAATCAATACAAACAAAATGGCGATCGTTTTTAGTATTGTCCGATTTTTAGTGATTAACGAGCCAGCCGCATTTTTTTTTTGTACATACAGTCTGACGCATATATGTTTTTACATGGGGAAAAATTCATATTTTCTCAGTTATTTTGCAAAAATATGTATGTAATTATTGACTTTTGAATATTTTCTTATTTTTCTACTATTAAATGGATATTTCTAAACTACTTCACATTAAAATTAACAAGATTTATTTATTTATCTACTTGTGAAATTTTATATACAAAAATAACACATTTTTCTTATTGTCTCAGAAGTGTTTTGACTATGGAGATTTTGTATGGGATTTTTTACATTGTTGCCACCAAATTGGGGAAAATAGCATTATATTAAGCATAGTGAAAGAAAATCTAAAAAATTTGAATCAGATCCATTAGAGGATAGCTTAAGGAACATAACAGTGTCAATGAAGTCACATATAATAAACCACCTGCTCAATTTATATATGGGGTGTCAAGGAAAAAGAAAAAGTTTCAATAATTAGTACTAAAAAGCGGCTTTTGTTCGGCAAAATGCATGTACTCGTAATTGGCTAGCTGGCTCATTTAATGTGACCTCATTGATACCGTTTTGTTCTTTAAACTATTCTCTATTGGATCTGATAAATTTTTTAGATTTCCTTTCACTATGCTTAACAATATGCAATTTTCGCCAATCTGGTGGCTAAAATCTACAAAATCCCATACGAAATCTCCATAGTGAAAACACTTTGTGGACAGTCCACAAAAGTGGATAATTTTAGTTAATAAAATTTCATAATAAACTAAATATATGAATATTATTAATTTTAATGTTAAGTAGTTTAGAAATATCCATTTAATAGTAGAAAAATAAGAAAATAATCAAAAGTCAATAACAACATACATTTTTTTGCATAAGAATTTAGAAAATCTGAATTTTTCCCAATATGAAAACACTTTGTGGACAAACTGTACATATCCGATTGGTTACATTTTCAGCCAGTGTCATTGGAATATTAGAAAATTCAACTCCACAAACAGAACACGCTTATCAGCGAAGCAAGCAAACACATACATAGGCACATACACACATATGTATGTAAAAGCTCTTACTCTTGCAGCGCTGCGTCCGTCTCGCAGCTGGACCCGGCGGAGAGCTTTCCAGTCATCTCACTTGTCAAATTTGACATTTGCTGTTGAACCGTTCATAAAATAGGCGCCAGACAGATTGGGTTTGGGATTGGAGACCTCTATGGGGTGGTCAGCGTGTGCATGGGGCCACACAGACAGATATAGCAAGAGAGAAAGAGAAAGAGAGAAATGGAGAGGGAGAGTGAGTAGCAAAAGTTGCCTCATTTGTTTTCTTGTTATGACTTATTAAACATTAAATTTGCTTTAATGAATTAATTTGATTTGATTTCGACAGCGTAACGGAAATCCAAACACGCACACACACGTACAATGACAGATGTTTCAAATGGGGCGTTTGTGTGAGTAAGTGAGAACAAACGTGATTGTGTGTTTATTTGTGTAAGCGCCACTTGAGAGGCGCCAAAGAGGCGCACCGCACAACGCAATTGCCTGAGAGGGGGAACGCTCAATATGAAGAAGAAAATGCACAAAGGCAAATACAAGCAATAACAAAAACGACAAGTGCAGCAGCAAAAATTACAATAACAAACATAAGCAACAACAATAACTACAGCAAACAGAGTGGCAGCAACAAGAGCCACAGCAGCAGCGAGCATAAAATACAACGCAATACATTTTTACAAACGGCGGAAAAATACATAGCAACAACAAAAGCAACAGCAGTAGCAGAAAAACCAACAACAACAACATCGCCGCCGCCGTCGTCGTCGCCGCTGTGGCAAAGTTAAAATAGTTGTTAAGTTCCGCTTAAATTGTTTTCACATTTGCCTTGTCAGCTCTAATGCCAGACATATACACACACACAAACTAGCACAGGCAAAGCCAGCGCCAGCAGCAGATATTACTACAACAGCAACAACCAAAACAAAGTGCGAGGCATAAAAGAACCTAATCAAGAGCCAAAACGCCGCAAATAAAGCAATAAACAAGACACAATATTGTTTTTTCCTCTCCAAGACAAAAGGAAACAAGAGCAGCAGCAACAACAGCTTCAGTCTCTCTCTGTCTCTCTCACAAACACACACACACACACACATATTAAAATAATAAAAAAAAGCATAAAAATAAGTAAAAAACAAACGAAGCAGACAATCAGACGCAAGTTGAATGAACATGGACAACAATAACAAAAACAACAACATCGCATTTAGAGCAGCAAAAAGGTGCGCCCGCATCCTAGAGTTAGCTCCATATGGTGCAGGAGGGATTAGGGAGGGATAGCGAAATGCGAAAGACCTAAGTTAATATGCACAAAGTTTTTTAATACTGGAATTGTTGATTCAACACACATACACACACACTCACACACACCAAACATAGACTTTATACACAGATTTAAATCAAATTGAAATTTAATTGAATAATTGCATTTTATTAATTATTGTTTGCATGACTTAAACATAAACACAGACAGATAAAAGCAATGTGAAAAATCACACTGATCTCTAAAATGCAAAAGTTGTGTGAGCGCAATGAATTACGGAACTAGCAGCAGCAATAACAATAACAACAACAACAACTGAGCAGCGCCTTCAGTGAGCATGGTCATGTGTGTGTGTGTGTGTGTTTGTGTGAAGCTCAGATCACTGTCTGCGAGCTTAGCTTTTGTCGCTCTCTCTCTCTCTCTCGCTTTCTGTCGCTCTCTAGACACACTCAGTAGTGTCTCAATTGCCGAAGCTGTTGATGTTGTTTTGCATGATTACTTTGCGCGCGCCCTTCGTCTCTCACACACATACACACAAGCACACACACACACACACACACACACAGACAGGCAGGCAGGCAGTGGAGATTTGTTACTCCCTATATTATTGCCGCGTTGTTGTGCGCTTTTGTGTAGCAACAATATTTGTATTACAATTAATGCATTACAATTACAAAATGACATTTATGGTAATTTGTTTTTCAATCTGCGAACGCCGAGGCGTAGAAATAGAAATAAATTAGACAACCAATGGGCGAGTGAAAAAGTCGACAACAACAAGACGTAAATTTTTACAATACGTAATGCTCGTTACAACAGCAACAAGAACAATATATATATACATATATGTATGTTATATGCATACATACATACATATGTAGTATAGCAGGCCAACAGCAATAAAAATAGAAATAAAACGAGCACGAGCACAATATCAACGACGACATAAAATGCCAAAAGAAGGAGGTGGGGAGAAGGTAGTCAAATTTAAACAACAATAACAAGCAAGGAGAGAGCAAAAACAAATGCTAGCATCGTCCAATGTAGACATTGTAGTGTATTAAGTCTACAATTTATACCTTAACACAGCGCACTACATAAAGTGGGATTAGTCTCGACAAGGACAATGGTCTCATTTCCTTGCTCTCTCTCTCTCTCTCTCTCTGTTTTTGTCGTCTAATGTAGAAATCTTTTAGGCTGATCATTGTCTTTCTTAAAGCTGCACAGCGGCTGCTGCGGCACGCACAACAACAACAGCATCAAAAACAAATACAAATACAAATACAATACAATAACAACAATAATCAACCACTACAACAACATTAAGCCTTGTGGAGCTCATGTTCACGTCCCACATTTACAGTTGTTCCAACCAATCAGCTTAGGGCGCGTCGGTCATAAAGATGATGACGCCTCAGTCTAGCGCCCATTGCACTTTCCCACCCTTCATTATTTTCCCCCTCTCTTAGTACGGTTAGTACATTTGTGTGTGAGTGTTTTTCATTGTTGGCTGCACGACAGAACGTGGTATATAAATAAACCAAGAAGATCAGCAGACATCAAGAGACGTCGACGTTGACGGCGGCGCTGCTAGCGGCGACAGCTGAGACACTAGATTTACATCGATCACACATTTTATGTCACATGAAGAACCTCAGAGCAGCAGCAGCAGCAGCAGCAGCAGCACCAACAACAACAAGAACAACAATTCCGTTATGGCGAGACAGTTGGGTGACACAGACAGCCAGCGACTGCGACAGGCTGCGAGGCCATTAGATGATCGCTGTCTAAATTTAAATGTCTGTGCGTTTAGGTTGCAAGGCAAAAATAAAATAAAAATAAATCTACATAAGTAAAAACCTAAAAACGTAAACAACACAACGTAACCACAACAAAATACAAAGCAAGCAAAAGAGACAAAACCCAGAAAGAACGAACAAAAATTGAAAATAAAAGCAAAAGCAAAAAAGTATCGTTTTTTTTTTTTTGTATGTAATAGCAGCACAGATCACAAGATCGTCGTCGCGATCGGCGTCGTCTAATTTGTATTATTTTCGGGATTGTGCGTACCGCGCGCAAGGGTTGCACGACTATTACAAAAGCAACAACAACAACCTTACAAACTAAAGGGTCTCGTCAATATATAAAACACACAACACGCAACACCTATCAACACAAACCAGAGCAGCACTTGGAATACGCGCTATTGAGAGACATTTGCATAACCCATGGGGGCAAGCAGACCTTGGAGTAAATGTTACCTAGCGCTTATGGCAATCAGTCGAAAATTGCAGAGTTTAAAAAATTCTTAAATTAAACCTAATTTCATTTTATAATAGGCAAATGTTACTTAGCGATCGTATGCCAATGAATATAAAATTGCATAATTAATATTAATATCTAAAATAAAAATTGTATATCATTTAATATCACCATAAACTTAAATTAAAATGTGCTAAAAGTCAACCTTCTTAAACCCAAAACCTTTTGAAAATGAAAAAAATGTATAATTACATTATAAAAAAGTATGTAACAGGTAACAAGACTACATTCGGAACGCGAGTTCTCGTATACCATTCGCAGATTAAGTCTATTTCATTTTATCGATAACTTAGCTTTGCAAATTCGATATAAAAAACACAATTGAAAAGTGAAGATTATCATTAAGATCGGATAAGAAACGCAAATTTTCTTAATCAAATTGTATTTTAATATCGAACAAACTAATATTATTTGGGTTTAGGGTATCCCCTAGTCCAGCTCACTTGACAAGAGAATTCTCATATATTAACTTAATAGTCTTAATCAACTAACAATTTGATCAGTTTGTACTTGAATTTGTATGCGCATTTGTTTAAAATTATTTACGATTATATTTTACAAAACATGTTCAAGAATATTCATTACGGAATTTCTATAATTCTGGTCTCTCTTGATCTTCAGCATTCTTAAGCAACACCTCACATCACATATGTATGTCTTGTATATTGACACCACCATCGCAAAACTCCCTTCTCACACCCTTACAGTTGAATATTCTACATTCCGTTGCTGTCATAACGCGTCACAAATCCATCAGCATCAGTCAGACTGAAGCTGCAGGCAATTTCAGATGCAGTTACACATCGGCAATCGGCCAACTGTCTGTCGTATACCCTAAATTTGCTACACCGACGAGCAAACATGCCCCAAATGGCTCATGACCAAAATCGACCATAGAAAACAAATACAATTACAAATTATAATGCACAGCAGATGACGATGACGATGATACTTGAATTCGGTTTATCCGACGTCGATTCACGGGCTTGTAACCCAACAACAACAGCAACCACTACAACAGCAGCAAGGGAGAGTGGGCGAGGGGGCATGTGGCAGGGTGCATCGCCCCACTCATGTGCTTTTGATGACGACCCGGCGTTAAAACAACCCAAATTCTCAACTGCCACCCACCGCTACCCAAACGGACCCCATCCGACTGTTTGTCTGGCAACCATTGTCGTCGTCGCTTTTCATACCTTGTATACGGGTTGTAACGGGTGATTATGGTTTGACAGAAAATTTCGGTTCTGGATGCATAAAAGTAAAAATCTCTACCAGAAAATTCAATAATTGTTTAATGAATTATATATGTAAAATTTCAGTTTGAGATTATTAATAAAAATTATATATATATACATTTAAAGGTATTTCACATTTTTTTTTTTAAATATTTTTGTGTATTTGAGATTTTTATTTTTAGATACACATTTAAAAAATATTTCCATATATGAAAAGTATTATATTCCTAAATCAAAATGAAATCTTTACTGGGTATTTTTCAGCTTGATATTTCCGTTCTCGACAGCAGTCGAACGCAGAAATTGTTTTGTCTTTAGTCGGCGCGTCAGTAGGACTAGTGGGAGAGTGGCTAGGCTGCCCCAGCCAACCCTCCAACACATCCCCCGATGGCACCCCTTGCTAGCCAGAACGCAGATAGAATAATGTTTTTAATTATAATCATTGCAATGAAATTGATCGTGAGCAACATGAAAATCAAATTAAGAAAACGCAGCAACTTTTCGTTTGCTTCCTCTACATTTTGGCTGGTTGTGGGGTAGAAGGGCATTGATGAACAACAATATATATGTAAGAACATATATAGTATAACTGCATATATATTAAATACAAATAGAAATGCGCAGAGTGTGCATTTTTATAAAGCTAAGCTAAAATTAGAAATTCAATTTAGTTGCCTGGTGGCAGAGGAGGGATTGTGAGGGATGCATTACAGTAGGGGATGCGACGCAGGAACAGATCATTTACAGAATGTGTGTAGAAATAGAAGATTCGTACATAAATAGATCTTTGTGAATCTTAATAAAAGTTAATTAGTTTTGTTGAATAATTTGGCAATCTGCTTGATCTGCTTGATATCTTACAAAATTTAGATACTCATCAGAAATCGCATTTGACATACTCCAATTATTATATAGGTTATTTTCTTCAAATGTTTATGAAAGAAAGAAGCATTAAAGTAAAATCTTCAATATCTCATTTGATTCTAAACTTTGAAAATAGCTGACTCCGTTTTACGAATGTCAATATAAATTGATTAGCGAAAGCAATAATCAACTAATACATAATATTCCCAAACATATTATTGATCAAAAGTACACATTTTTTTAGAATCGAATATGAAAATACATATTTTCTTAACCAAAATGTATATTCATATTAAACGAACTAAAATTAACAAGCCTACTATAAATTTAACAGATGTGGGGTTCAGGGTATAACAACTATAAGAAACTAAGACACACACATTGCAAAACTGCAACAGTGCAACACGACCCTTTCACTGGCATCCAGTTAACCCATAAAGCATACAAAGTATACATAGAATGAATTTTACGCTTGAATATTAAGACCGTTATTAATCACACATTCCACATGACTTCATCATCAAATCATCATCATTCCACTCCTGGCGGATGCATGATGCAAAAATTGCAATATCAAACCCAAAAATGGGCACAATGACTCAAAGCTGTCGCTGATTGTGTGGGCTATAAAAAAATAACATCAGCCAACTAACTTTCGAAATGCCAAGCCGCTACATAGATAAAAATTCACACACACACACACGCAGTATCATATGGAAATACAGACTGGTTCAAGCCACAATCATTATGCATAGTGTTTCAATTGGTGACGACGACGACGACGACGCCGACATTTAACTGAGAAATGCAATAAACAACATTCCAATCTAACTCTTATGTGCATTCCCCGCACAGAGGCAGAGGAAGCATTGGGAAACAACAACAACAGTGCCAGGCCTTTATTCGCCTTATCATTTAATCACATACACACGCATATATATATATATATATACATATATATATCAACTTTAGTCATTAGCTTAGTTGTTGTTTTATGTTGTGCCCAACAAAACGGTTTTATTGTTCAATCGAACAACTAAAATACCATATTTACATGCTTGATGTTAGATTGAATATCATTAAATGATTTGACGCGTTTTCCAACACTACACAAGGTAAACTTTTTTAAAGTTCGCTTAAAACAGGGAAGTTTCTAAGGGGGATCTTACAATTTAATAAGATTTGTAATGGCCAAGCGAAAAGGGAAAACTATACACACCTTCCAAGCACCAGTTACATATTATTTTTCAAATATATATTTACATAGCTGTTAATACAAATGTGCATATAGTACATAGGCTGGTAGCTCCTATACATGTTTGGTTTACCACTTATTTGTCTACAGACCTTTACATTTTGCCACTGGGAAAACTAGTTTTTTAGTTTCTGTTGACGAAAAAAAAAATGTATTTCACCCCTTTGCCGACGAGAGAGAGACTGGGGCGACATTGTCAATGTCAATACCAAGATCGGTCGATCGTTCGCTCCCTAGGGGGTTTCCACTATTTCCATCTCGTTCCGACACGGGCTGCTTTAGGCTACATCGTTAAAAATGCACATATTTTAATTCTTCAGCTGGTCGGTCTTGTTGCATATGCTTAACGGTTTTTATACCCTTGTGGAGGGTATTGTAAACTGTTGGCGAAACATAATAATGCCTTGAAGGAGATATATTTATATATTTTTTTTTGTTTAGCATCAATAGTTCCTCAGTTTTAAAATTATTTAAGCGCAACATGGATATCTATATATATACATATAGGATATACATATCGTATTGGATAACTATATTATATATTTAGATGGAAAGATTAGATATCTGATTTTAGCTCACCAATAAAGCAGTAAAACAAAGTTAAAATTGGAATATTTAATCATATTATTATTATAGCGAGAAACGGTTCTTTTTTTTATATATCAAAATGGAATGTCGATGACAGCAGGTGGACTCCGTTCGACAAGGGTATGTAATAATCGGCGCACTCCTTTTTTTGTGATTTTTTTTTTTTAGCAACTCGCGTCACTTGAAAGTGATTAATGAAGAGAGCGCCGGCGCATAGCAGATGAGTGAACATCAGCAACATCGACATCAACATTGTATTTGAGATGATAGTCGACTTTTACGAACAATTAAAACAGCAGCAGCAGCAGCAACAGAAATTTGCAAATGTACGAAGTATAAAGATTTTATGGGCGCCACTACGAGTGTGGGTCTCAAGTTCTCCTATTTGCCTGTGCTATGTTTCTCTCTCTCTCTCTCTCTCTGTCTCTCCTTCGCTCTGTAGCTCCCTGTGCCTGTTTTTCGTAGTCTAGGTCTCTTTAATTCATCGCTGTCATCCGTCTTTAACGGAGGCTGCGCATGAGCTTCGCTTAGAATGCGGAAATACTTTTGTTGCTTTCTACCTTGTCTGTTGCTTTTGTTGTTGCTCTAACTCAAGTGTACACACTGCTGGCACACATACACACATACCAAGTACAAATACCGAGCGCTGGTAACAATCACGTTGGGGGGGATGCGGTAAAGGGGAGAGTGAGGTCGGGGCTGGTAAAATGTCAGGAGTTGCGGCAACTGCTCATGAAAATGAACTTACGACTGCGAGTAAAAGTCAGCGCATAAGTTTTGGATGCTTATTGTAGCTATGCAATAAGAATAATTAGCTAAGCACTATTTCTGACTTCATTACACATTTCACATATAAATGTAAATATAGTTAACCTTACAACTTGTTTTTCATTATTATATTTGCTCTGAGAGAGAAGATATTAGCTTCGATTGAACTTAGTTGAATTCCAAACATTCTTTGGGTATCCTCCAACTAACCAGCTTACAATCCACATTAATCAAAATATCGGAATTCTTTCACATGTCCGATTCGGTCTCCATTTCTCTTGTCCACTCGCCCTCACCAAAAGTTATCGAGACCTTTTTTCTCCATTATTTGGACAGCAGTTCATTGCTTGTCAAATGCAGCAAATTATAAAAACAACAGCAACAACATCTACATCTACAGCATCATAAGTAATATAACTTGCTGTCTGATCTATCTCTTTGTATCGCTCTCTCTCCCTCTCTCAGTCTCAAAAGCTGCAATAAGCACAGACTAAGCAAGTCTGGTTTAACTCTCCTCAGACACTCTTTCGCTCTTTCTTTCTTTGTCTGCCTCGCCGCCCCACCCTCCACCAAGACGACACGACAACGACGACTCATTCACACGCCGTTCACATAACTTAAAACGTGCTTTTTACATTACACACACACAAACTCAAACAGCATCCACAGACAGAAAGAGCAAGGGCCGAGACTGCGATGACTGCTGCGCTGCTTCATCTTTGCATTCTTGACTGCTGAGACAGCCGCAGCAGCAACAACAACAGCACAACAACAGCAACAAAACCAACAACAACAATAACTGCACAGACAACGTTGGTCTGTTGCTCTTATACTACACTCTCTCCCTCTCTCTCTCTCTTTTTACTTTACGTTGTTTATGGTCGCTCAACAAAAGCAAACGCAAGGGGGCGACATAAGGGAGTTGAGCAGAATAATTTATGTGTGTAAGTGCGAGTGTGATTACTTGTACATGCATGTGTGTGCCTATGTGTGTGTTACAACATACCAACATCATGCTGTAATTAATCATTCGTGGCGATTCGAGGTCTCGTTTTTCCAATTTCTATTCTCTCTACCCCCTGACTTTCTAACCAACCATCCACCCGGCGGAGCAATCAAGCCGACCCGCAGTTTTGTTTTTATTATTATGAATTGTCTTAATCGTTACATTATTTCATTGTCGTTTGTTTGTTACATCATTGCCTACAAGAGCGCATAAAAAGCGACATTAATAGCCAACGTTTGCCGTTGCCGTTGACTGCGAGCAGCGACTCCGACTGCGAGCAGCAGTCAGCCATCAATCACACGCACAAAACGGAAATAAAAATAGGAAACATGCGCACATTTGGTAGGGCGAGGAGAGCTGAGGAGAGGGCGCTGCCAGCGAAACATGTTGGAATGAAAAACTCATAAGAGGAACACTACTGCAAGAATGACGCTGGATAAGGGGAGTGGCGGATAGGCGGGGCAAAGGAGCAGTTCACAGCGACTCTCTGTCTGTGTGTGCAGCGGAAGTGCGTCTAATTGAGCAACTCACAGAATGCGCGCGTCTGCGGCGGCATGTGCTAACAACAACCGCAACAACAACAATAGCAAAAAGTGTTGCAATCAACGCCCATCTTTCGCCTCCCCCATAGATATATCAAGAGAGCAACGAGACAGTTGTTGTCTCCCATAATTAATCCACGACAAAGAAAAACTATTTTCCAACTGTCCGCCACAACGTGCTGAAGAAATAGATTCTATTTATGTTTTTAGAATAATAATATACATTTATATATTTATAGATTTAAAAAATAAATAAATAATAAGTCTTGGCATTTCACTTTAATGACAACTCTTCCGATAAGAATCAACGTTGCAACTTCGCAAATTCAAACATCCGTTAGTCGAAATTGAGGACACTAAAACAATCTTTGGAGATAAAATTCTATACCGGAACCGTTAACTGTAATGAACTAATTGAAATTTATACCCGGCTCAAACTTCAATATTTTTTAAGAACTAGTAAGTGGAACTAATATTATTAGTACTTAAAAAAACATCGTAGCAATAAGAATAAAAATAAATACTTAAGTTTGAAATTGCAATCTTCAGAACAAATTAATATTTAATTAATAATGTATCCCAATTCGGTTATAATTTTTAAAACAAAAAATTTCTTCAGAAAATAACAATACTCAAATCCTCTAATTATAGTGAGTACTAGATCAAGTTAGAGAAGTATTTTTAATCCCATCCTTAAATTATTTCTAGTTGTGAAGACCACAAATTCTTTGGTTTGATATTTAATCAGGATTGAAAACAGAGTATCTGCTATTAGTGCACCATTACTGCGTCGATTATCATACCATCTCTTTCTCACACATGCGCTCGCCTATTTATATGTATACAGGAAATGCTTGCGGCTGCTGACAGCAAGATGATCAATATGCAAATATATTTTCGATAACAACTTTGGTGTTTCTTATCCGAACTTTATGAAATTTTGGCAATCGATCAATAATATGTATAGGCCTCTTAGATTGTGGAATTTATTGCTATCGGAAATCGAAATGTATCGATAATTCAGAAAATGAGGCAGTTATCGATAAAATAAAGCAAACTTTATCGGCGCCTGGTACACGAGAACTTATATTTCAAATTTGAAGTCGCTAGCTCTTAGAGTCTCACAGACGGACGGACAGGGCTATATCGACTCGGTTGTTGATCCTTATGGGGTCGATGATACTTCCTTCTGCCTGTTACATATATTTGCACAAAACCATTATACCCTTTTTACCCATTTTTAATGGGTTACGGGTATAAAAATGTCGAGAGCAAGACGAGTCAAGCAATATCTGGAGCTTTTAGAGCTAATCGAGCGACTGCACTAAAATTTCTGATCAATTTTAGTTGCATTAGCCGGCATTTCCGGGCATCGTACCCAATATCTGAATGTGCAATGGCAGTGCCACAAATCGCATGGCATGCCACAGGCCACAAGCCTCATGCCAAAAGACGTCTCAAGTGCTCCACAACACACCAAGAACAAGAGAGAACGTTGCGGTCGAACGTAACCGATAGCGAAATACAATGATACCATAATTTGTGTGCAGCCAAGAAATACTAAATATCGTTTATTGGTGGCGGGAATGGGCATGGCAAAAAAAATTGTTTCCCATATTTTTGAAGGGTGATACTACAATATACCTTACAAATTTGGTTACTTAAGCTTTAAAATTGCGTGAGATATATCGTCTTATCGATTTACACCAACAAATGTATCGATTTAGGTACTCCGCCTACCTAAACGTCACGCCATCAAAAAATTTGGTTACTAGCTTAGAAATTATGGAAGATATGCGTATTTCAGATTTCTAAGGCCGAAGTTCCTGGTGGCGGCTGTTGTGGGCGTGGTCCAAAAAATTATCCTTGGAGGAGGTTACCAGCAAGTTACCTTCCAAGTTTGGAAGATATACGGATTTATCGATTTACACCTTCCGAAATATCGGAATTGTCGATTATGTGTGGGCGTGACAACACAAATATGCTATCGGTTCTTAAAGGCAACTACCTGTAATATATCTACCAAATTTGTCGTTCCCAACTCCAAAACTGCGGAAGATAAAGCCATTTTAAAGTTTTAAGAGCGTGGGGCTGGGAGCTTTGGAGGTGGCATATGCCAATCTTTGAAGAACATCGCCAACAACTTAGCAACCAAAATTTGTGACTGTATCCGTCAAATTGGGCGAAATATGTGGCTTAATCGATTTGCGAATATCGATTTTAGTGAGCGTACGACTCCAATCAGACACTTTATCTTTTGAGGGTACTTTCAAGTATATGTTCCTAGTTTCAAGTCTCTATATCTAAGGGTGTCGAAAAATGTTGCGTTCATACAGACGGTCAGACGGACGGACAGACAGCATGACGGGCATTGTACCAAAACCAATATACTATTATACCTTCGGTATCATAGTATAAAAATACCCAGACGGTGAGTATGCAATTGCAATTGAGTGACTGACGCGATTCATTCTCTCCAATACCCCCCTCCCCCTCTATGCCTCTTTCCCTCTACAATCTGTCGCCAGCTAAAGTGCGGCGTGGTGTCTGGTGGCTAGGTTGAGAAGTGGTCTGCTCTAGAAAGTTTTGCTGCTGGAGCGAGCTGCTGCAGCAGTCGTCGTTCTTGCTGCTGCCAAGTTATTATTATTGCAGTTGCTGCTGCTGTTGTTGTTGCCGTTCTTGATTGGTGTTGTTGTTATTGTTGTTGCGACAGACGCGCCATTTGTTACACATTATTTAGCCTGGGCGCTTTTCCCATTTTCCGGAATTTTCTCGATATTTATTACAGCGTGAGTGCTTGCATGAAAACTGGGTCATGCGGAAATACTACTAAGAAAAAATACAACAGGAATAGACGGAAACGCTTATACTCCCACCCACTCAGATTTCTACCATCCGCCTTCAACGACGCTATTTAAACTTCCATGCTCACACGTCTCACATTCCATCCGGCTGTCTGATGTTGTCAAACATTATTACAGCAAACTTGGCTATACACACTAAATATACTAAATATATTTATAGCATTTGCTCAATTCAATAGTATATATCATTACATTATATTCAACATTTAAAATAGTGTAGCACACAAAGAACAAATCGCACCTAGTTGTCATGAATGCACCTCTCACAGAGTGCAGTGTGCAGTGTATGCACACATCAACAAATTGGAATGTCACACAAATTTGGAACACGCAAGAACCGAGTGTGGAATGTGGAATGCACGCACCAACTTACCTATGGGTCGTTCTTGTTGTTGATGATGTTGGGTAGGCGGCGTGCGAGTGAGCGAGCGAGAACGTCAGCTGCGGCAATTTATCTTATTTATTGTTATAAATTTAAAACACGTTTTTGACTTGATGCTGCTGCTGCTGCTGGTGTATGTTGATGTTGTTGCTGCTGCTTCTTCTCTCGTTTTGCTGTACTTTCTCACGGCGTCAAACACTGCTCGGCGAAAGAGTAGATAACAACAGAGTGTCAAATTGTAAAAATCGGTTAGATGCTTAAGCTGCGCAAAGAAAAGAGATGAGTCCTTAAGGGCAATGATATCAGTCAAGAAAGTTGAGGATGGTGTAGGCGAAAAGATAAATAGCAAAAATCGCAGGGGAGCTTTTCGTCAATCTTTCTTTCTTACTTCATTATTTCTTTCTTTCTTAGGAACTCACAAAATGCACTCGTCGCAACCCGTTTGCCGATTCGTCTCCGTTTCCCGTTTGCCGTTTCGTCGTTTATCGTTTTCGTTTCTTCAAACTATTTGACTAGCAATTTTATTTATTTAGGTTATCATTTTTATTTCTTAATTTGTTTATTGTTGCTATCATATTTTATTTTTGCTTTGCGCTGCTATTGTTGTAAGTTTGGTTTTAAATTAATATTTTCTTACTTGCTGTCACATTTTTCACATTTTACACTTTTTACACTTTATGTGTTGCATATCTCACGTGATTTTAATAATGCATTTTGTAGATCTGTAAGAAAAGTAAAGTAAAATTAATATTGTATTATGTGAGTTAATGTCTAAAATAAGTGTATCTAACCATGACACAGATTATGTTGATCCACCAATTAAAGATCAATTATAGACTTTAAAAAAAGTGATTAAAATCAGCAAAATTGTATAATTGAGAGAATCTTTAAGTAATATATAGCAACAAACATTTTAATAAAAATTAATACATTTTAACAAATTGCAACAGCAACGCTAAAACTTTTTACGATTCCACATAAAGAACAACAAAGGTTTTGGCCCTCAAGAGCCACGCCTTTTCTGCACATAAGAAAAACAAAACAAAAAAGCAGCAAAGGAAAACAACAAAAATAAGAAAGCACTGTTGCTGCTACCAGGCCCCACTCCCCCGCCCCCTCGCGAACCTTCCATATATACACCACGAGGCGCAACGGCAAAAAAAAATAAACAAGAAATCCAAAAAGATAGCATTTTTTTTCTTTTACCTTTTAATTGGCCTCGTAGCAGACAACGGGCAATGTTTTAAATACCAGTTTTATTTTGCTTGCAATTCGCGTTTCGTCTAAAATGTATTTTGGCCAAGACAACAAATAAACAGATGCAGACGTAGACAGAGACAGAGGTAGAGAGACAAACAGGCGCATCGAACCGAAAGGCGCGAGTTGCGTTACATCGCGCCAGCAATAAAAATATGCTGTAGCAGCAGCAGCAACATTTGCACATTTCACGTTTATCCGATGAATATTGTAATCGAAAATACATACAATTGCATGCACGTATTTTCCATATACTCGTCGCTTAATCAGCACTTAACGAACGATATGCTGTAATTTATGCTTTCGCTTCAGAATGTAATGCGAAATGACATTATGATAACGATTAGCGCATAAACGAAGTAAAAGTCAGACGCCGCAAAAAAAAAAGAAAAATACGACATGCACAAAACAACAACGACAAACACAAACAACTGCGACGACGACGGCGTCGATTGACGGCGGCGGCAGCAGCAGCAGCAACCCTTGAGATGACGTTGACCCCGAAAAATGACGCGAAGCGTAATGTGTGAAACGGCAGGCGAATGTGTATGAAAACAAAGTGAAATCTAATAACAAAATACGCAAAGTGCGAGCAAGAGGCATGCGGATAGCACAGCACAGATATTCGACAGAGTGAGAGAGAGAGACTGAGAGTGAGAGCATGAGAGAGACGCAGTGTCGGCGTCTGCGTTTTTAAGGATAGACGTGTAAAACGCAATGCGTATAAAAACATGCAGACGAAAGGACGACAACAAAACCGATTCGAACCACAGTTAGGCGGCTGCTTACAGAGAGAGAGAGAAAAAGAGCGCACAAACACCGGTCGCTGAGAAAGAGCGATGAGGAAAACAAGGCGCATGTGCAAGAAAACAAAACTAAGTGTGCATATGTGTGAGTGTGTGTATAAATGTTGTGATAAGGGCGGAAGCTACGCATTCAACAGCAGCACGAGCAAAAACAATAACAAAAAAAAAACGACAGTTCATACACAGACAACACACACACAATAACAAAATTTTTCACATGCAAGCCGCCAAATTTTGCAGTGAGCGGCGCCGCTGTCGACTGCAAAAAGCGCAACGCTTATGAATGAAGGCGCACGCCTGTCCCCTGTCCCATGCATGCATGTGTGTGTGCCTGTCTGTCTGCCTCTGTGTGTGTGTGTGTGTGTGTGAGAAAGAGAGGGAGAGCGTGCAAAATGGTGTCGTTGGCCCCTGTCTGGGGCGCTCTGTTGTAGAAATGTGGTACAGTGACTACCAAAAAATACTAGCGAGGTATAGTAGTAAAAGGCCTAAAGTAGTAGAGTGAGAGAAGGATAAATGCATACGCTATACGCTATCTATTGGTGTAGTGTTGTGGTGGTGCTGCTGCTGCTGCTGCTGCTGATGCTTATAGTAGTCGTATTAGTAGTAGTAGTAGTGGCGGTAGAAATAGAATGGTGGTGGTAGTGACTGTAATAAAAATTACCAATGCGGTTTCAAGTAATAAAATTTAAGTGTTTTGTTTATGTGTAGAAGTAGTAGTATTTTTTTCTTCTTTTCTTGCGGCGCCTGTGTGCCCGCCCTGGCACCAAATTGTAAAGACCAATGCAAAATGCCCTATGCGAAGGAAGGGGTGTGTACATTGTACATCAAAAGAAACTACCCAATTAAAAAGCCATTAAAAAGTTAAGGCCATTGGCCAAGCACGCTAATCAAAACATAAATTTAACACAAGCAAAGAACGAAAGAGCGAGAGACAGAGTAAATAGATGAGAAGGGCAACAAAAAAACAAGGCGAAAATTAATTACCTCACGAATCAAAAATAACAAAAAACAAGCGGGCAAAAAAAATGTAACAAAAAAAAAGGAAGCAAACATTAACATCAATACAGGAACAAAAAAAAAGGCTGCACTCGACGCGATGTCAACGTCGATGTCGCAGCTCCGTTGGGAGGAACAGCATGGAATTGTGGTCTAAAAATAAAACTTCGTGTGCAACAATGTTGCAAACAAAGCGCGACAGACAAGAGACATGCATGCATACTTTGGCACACACAACACATACATAACAGGAGAAGGAGAGAGAGAGACGGATAAAGAGAGTGAAGAGAAGCAGCAGCCCGCTAAAGCTCTGTCTGTCTGCCGGTCTGTCTGTTTGTCTGTCTGCTGAGTGCCGAAGTTTCATTGTTTGGGGAGGGTATGGAGCGACAACGACGGCGGTGGCTAAAAGGAGCTGCCGCAAAAAATATATAGTGACGCGACTGGCGCGTGAAGCACGCAAAACGAAAAACGGAGAAGAGGAAGCAAGCCAAACCAAGCCAAGCCAAGAAAAAGACAACAACAACAAGAAGCAAACGACGACGTCCACTAATCGCTAAATTTACGAGTACAGTTAAAATAAAATCATAAAATGCCTTGCTCACTGTTGCTGCTTCTGTTGCGAGTTACTTAACATTTAGTACATAGGTGTGTATGTGTGCTATATACACATAGTTTACTTTTGTTTTACATGACAAAGTAGTGCACAGGACGAGACTGAAATAATCAAGCAGGACAGACAGACTGACAGAAGCAATGGCAGAGTGAAAGTTAGAGAGGAAAAACGTAAGAAAGCGAACCGTCATCTTCTTGTTATTTATGTTTTAATGATGGCAGAATTTGTATCGATAATTAATGTCCCATTTAATTAATAACTTTTAGATTTATTTATATCTGTAATCGTTGATATTGTATAATAAATTACTTTACTGATACAATCTGTTAGATTTGCCACAAATGTAACCAAGAGATGTTTTTTAAACTACATGTAGTTTTTATTAATCTCGTATCACATTTAGATATACAGCACTATCGATAAGCAGCACTACCGATAGGTTTGCCATTTTCAAAAATGTGTATGTCTGCTGATGCCGTGCCGGCTTTTTCCATTTCAATGAAGATGACAATAACAACAGCAGCAACAACAAGTCAACATGCACATGCATACACATACAACAATAACAAGAAGAAGAAAAGAAACGATAACTTATGACGACAAGCGTTGAAGTTAAAGTAAAGTGGCAGCTCAGAAGAAATGTGTGTGTGGGGCTGGGGCGGGGGCATAGCGTATTTTAATAATACACATAACGGGAGGGGGTGTAAGGAATGTTAATATTGTGCGAGTGTAAAAGAGACAGCATCTGTGTACGTGTTAGCTGACAGACGGCAAGCAATGCAATAAAGTTAGTTTACTGTTGCAATAGATATGTGTGATAAACCTGCGATCTGCATTATAAATGGGAATTGGTGATCTGGCAAAAAAGAGGACAAGGTTGAGTCATGCCTAAATCAAATGAAATCATTGAGAATCTTTCCAAAAACAAATCCAAATTAGGTCACTCAAAGGTCGTTCTAGAGAACAAGAGAACAACGCATTACCAGAGAGTGAGTAAGTGGCGTTGCGCCAAACGGTTAGCGATTAGAAAGCTAAACAAATACGAAATTAAAAAAAAAACAACTTATAAACTAACTAACAACAAAAACAACATTTCAATGCGAACGCGCCTATGCCGTCAGCAAATCCCAATTCTAAGCAATAGATATGCAACACACTATATACCCACGCACAACACACACACACACACACAGACAAACGACAGCGGGCATTGGGTTTATCTCCCAATGTTTATAAAAATTACTATAAATAGCAACAAACGCCAGCGCCACCGTTAAAAAGCCGCCCACCCAGCAGCAGCGACGTTCGCACTAAATGCTCCAAGCGCCACACACACATACACACACCTCATATTGTCAACGAAATAACAAGTTGACCGAGTGCAGCAGTGGTGTGAAAGGGCGAGAGAAAGAGAAATGAGCACAATAATAGAAATGCAACCACGTGTGTTGTTTATTGCACCAACACAAACACTCATACACACACACACACACACACGCGTACGCACAACGGCTGCGGCTGCTTTATGAGCGACGTTAACAAAAATAAAAAACAACAACAAGATATAAGCGAACGTCAATACAAAACGGAATCTTTCAAAACAAGAAAAACAAATAACTGTGCAAAGCAGAATGCCGAAAACACTCACACACACGCACGCGAGCACACGTACAAGACTGCAGAGCAGAATAACAGAGAATATCAAAAGTGTCAAAAGAGTATAGCAGCAGCCAACAACAAAAATTACAAACTGGAAACGACGCCCTGTGGTTGCTGTTATTCTTGTTATTGCTTGGTTAATTTTATAACGGCACCTTGTCACAGGATATATTATTGCAAATGTACTCATGAGGGGGATGGTCATATGTTTTGCTGATTTTTATAACAGTTGTCTTTGTTTATAATTATTATTTTTATTGTTTTTTTTTTTTCGATTTTTACATGTGATTCATTCGCATCAAAACAGACCAACACAGGCCACGCCACACTTATCAAAGAACAGTCTAGAGTCCAAGTAAATATGCAAACACACACAAATGTGATGTGTGTGTGTGTGTCGCCGCCTGACGCCTACGCATAAGCACGAAATGCGTGTGTGCACTAGCAGCACAGCACACAACAATCGTAATCAACAATTATGATTTTAAAAAGCTGGCAACTCTGCGAGAATAATAGAGCGCAAGGTGGGTGGTTGACTGGGTGGGGAAAGGCGATGGCGAGAGCGATGACGTGCTGCTTAACGACCGATGCTTAACAGTAGCCAATGGGGAGGGTGGAACGTGGGCGGAACGGAACCACGCACATCTTGTGATCAATTCTGATTTCTCTGTGGGCAGGCAACAAGCTATACACTTACACATACATAGATACATACATACAAACAGATTTTGATAATGTGAAATGCACAGTATTTAATCTTAGGTGGAGAGAGTAATCAATTTTGCTATCATTTCAATACTTAGTTGACACTTTAAAGTAATTAGGCAAAAAAGTTCACACACAAATTATGTTTATGTAATAATACTGCACTCAAATAACAACTACGTTCGATCCTATTAAAAAATAAAGTAAAGTATTTATATTAATACAAGTATTACATATCTCGTCGAATAACAATAATGTAATAATAACTATAGGAAACTGGTAATCTTTGGCTGGTCGACGATTTAATACTCTTTAATTTTGAATAGATATATTCAAGTTAACAGACATTCATATGGAACATGGGCTTTATTAGATCATGTGACTAATTATTTCATATGTTATATGCTCATCAATTAAAAATGTACAAACCAAACTTATTGTTATACACGCACTGCTGATATATATATATATATATATATATATGCTAGAATTGAGCTCTATTTTTACATATTTATTTATTACATATGTATTCTGATCAGCAGTCAGCTAAATTATATTAGTCATAGTGTGATCAATGAGGTAATTCATTCATTTTTAACCAAATTGGCCACAGTGACGATGACGAATATTCATTGTCGTTTTTCAGAAATGGACTTTTGATGATCTTAATTTTGACATGATAGACAAATGTATTTTAGTACACATATATATATATTTTTAATTTAGGTTTTCAATTTATTATTGTAATCGAATCATATTTTTTCAGGGGCTTTGCCAATCTTCAAAAGTAACAAAAAATTTAATGAATATATTAATTGTTGCACATCTCTCTTTTTCTCTCTCAAAAATTGAGTCATGTGTGAGGTACATATACATATATACTATAGCACGATTCTGAAAACTTGACCTACACCCGCACCTCCCCCACTTCTCTGAAGCCCTGGCAGCGCAGTTTTGACCCCAATTCCAACACTATAAAAAAAGCTGATCTTCACATACACATACACACACACTCACACATTGACATTTGTCAACATAACACCAACCAAATCAACGAACAATGAAATTAGCAACGCTTTTAGCACCAGCGCAACAACAACAGCAACAGCAACTACAACAACAGCAACCAAATTGCGTAAATGATACCATTTTTGGTGTGTGCGTTTTGTGCGCGAATTCACGAGAGAACTGTCAGCAAAAGCATAACACAAAAGAAAGCCAACTGATGTGTGTGTGAGCTTTGGAAGTTTAATATGTGTATTAGAAAACGCGCCTAAGTTCAAGGACAAGCAAACGCAGTGTGTTCAGCAAAAAAAACAACATCAGCAAGCGCAGAGAAAAAAAAAATGCAAATAACAGCAGCGGAAAGCAACAACAATAAAAACAACGTGCTTTTACCGTCACAGTCGAAAAGGTCAATGACACCTGCCAGTTTGTCTCGCTCAACTAACACAAACACACACACGCACACAGACACATGGTCATCAGCTCACTTCGCTCTCTTTTTTGTGCTCTTCTTTTCTTTTTGTTGCTGTGCTGCTTGCACACGCGTGCCATCGTTTAGACATGTGGTGTGGTTGTTGCAGTTGTTGTTGCTCTTCGTACTGCTAATTAGTGTGGTCAAATTATGCGCCAAAATTTCCAATGAGTTGCCACCTTATATGTCATGTGTGTTCACATATGTCATGTGTGTATGCGTGTGTGTCGTCACATATATACGTCATAAAATATAGCGATCGTTTGACGTTGACGTCTCTGCCAGCATCGCATTAACAATTTCCGGTTTTGCTATATACAAAAGTTGGCTGGTCCCTGTTGTTTTTCAAAAATTTTGTTGTTTTTGCGGCAACTTATTTTTGTCACACACACAAACACATGCACACAATGACACACAGACAAACTCGATTTAAAAATAAATTACACAGAAAGCGAACGCACAAACACACATCCAAGAGCACAAACACAAAAACAGAGAGAGAGATAGAATGAATATACGCATTTTAAGCTTTTCGGCAACATTCCTTACGCTGCCGCCGTCAAAAATATGTTATGATTAATACAACGGCATTTTTATGGTATTTCTTTATATATACAAACATACACACACACACATATGCATTGCAGTAAATGTTATAGAAAAACTCACAGCAAGTGGCAACGGTAGATGAGGGAATGAGCGCACAGCGGTATACCAATTACTGCTACGCTTTTTAATTAGCAGGCAACCCAACCTCCCCCTCCCCACACTAGTAGCATACGGTTTAGTTTTAGTTTCTGTGCAATTGTCTTGTTCTTAATGTTGACAACTGTTGTTGTTGTTGTGGCTTTCGCGCTTCGTTCACACTTTTGCTTTTATTGCTGAGAGAGCGGGATGGAGCAGCAGCAAAGAGCATAACAAACAACACGAGCCAGCTGAGAGCGGGAGAGAGCAAGAGAGCAAGCCAACTATGCGAGAGATGCCGGAACGAGGTTTTTGTTTTGCTATTTTACTCACACACGCTCACTAGACAACGCTGCTGCGCTGCTCATTCACAAAACGAGACGACGTCGGCGGCGACAAAGACGAAACAGAAGATATGATAGATATGGAACAACAACAACAACAACGGTATCGCATAAATTTCTGCTGCGTAGTAATTTTATAAGTATGTTTGCATGTATACACACACACACACACGCACGCAGAGAGAGAGAGAGATACATAACCGACATAGACATTTACACATGCATGTATGCAATGTATTTACCTTTTTGCATTCTTGTTAACCATTTTCGTTTGTTTATGTTGCACTTTGCACACGCCCGCAAATAAACGCACACAAATACACATATATATGTGTGTTGAATGTATGTTTATTTGTATGTATGTATGTGGAACGAGGCCCACTTTTTGTGTATTTTTATTTTGGTATCGATTTCAAAATAAAACGACGCACTTTCCTAGATGCAGCCCAAATTCAATTTTTTACTTGTTTTTTCACGGGCTATCAATTACTCCGCAAAACTTCACAACATTCTCTCTGATCACTTTTTTTGTAAATAGAATTTAATTCATTTATTTACCCGCTTTGTGAATTTTATTTTACACCTCACTCATTCGCTCATACACACACACACATATATATTCACTTACTCACTCACTCACAAACACACACACACATACGCACTCATTTGTATGTATGTATATAATTTATGTACATGTGTCGGCGGCATACGCACTTGTGATTTCTTGGAATCTACTCACTTATGTATTTGCTTTTGCTTTTGCTTTTGATTTCTAATTTCTATTATGATTTCGATTTTCTTAAAATACATATATGTACACTTGTATGTACGCGTAAGCATATATTTGTTCAACTATTTTGTAAAACGATATTTTCGCAGCAACAAACAAACAAGCGTCCGCGAGACCGACCACGACGTCCGTACGCTTCAAATGCCAGAACACGAATGAGCGGCAAAACAAAATTGAAATTCAACGAGCGACGAGAGAACGAGCAACTGAGTACGCTCTGAGCATAACTGAGCAGCAACAAGAGAAACCGCCTTTTAATTATCATTCACAGTTGTTAATTCGACGTATAACAGTTTAGAGAGTTATCATTATATTATTTTGACAAAATTGATTCTGCGATCTGGAAACATAAACCGTAATCATAATAATAATAAACAACAAGAAATGTTAAAAAAATGCAGCATATCCTTTCAATTCAAATCTTATACTCGCCACAATAAAAGCTATAAATTTTTCTGACAGTGTTTGAAAGCGATAACGATTTCACTTTCTTGGGAAGGGGCCCTCAGCCATTCGTTAAGTGAGTAAAAAATAAGTGAGTAGCTATTCAAATACATGAATGTAATTTCAAAAACACTCACGAAACGTCATTTTTACATCAATTAATTTATTTATTATATTTACTAATTGTCACTAATGTGTATTGTGGCAGTTTTAAAAATGACAACTGCAGTTTTTTGTCAGTATTTTTTTTGGTATTATTCACCGTGGATAAAATTATTTTGTTGCTTTCTAGATTCGGTTACGCTGACATGAACACTTACGGTTTGTAGCTGAAAATAACAATTAAATTTAATTAATTTGCTTAATACAACAAGAATATCACCCAACAAAATAAAGGAGCGCCATAAAGATTCATAGTTGATTTACCTTTTAAGTGCCGTTCTGTTCCGTTTTTTGTGTTTGTATGCGCTTTTTGATATCCTTTTCAATTATCTCTCACAACATACACACACAAACACACACACACATACACAACACAAACACGCATCTAGAAGCGAGTTGTATACATTTTTATTATGTGTAATTTATGATTTTTGTGTTATGTACAATTTTGAAGCACACGAGAAATCACACCCAAGCACAACAACAACAACCACAACAAAAACATCAAGAAAACACCTGAAGAATTAGCCAAACAAACAAACTGAAAAAACGCAAAGCCAGCGAAACCCTTTCCACAACAGCTAGAAAAATGGCCAAAATGTACGGAAAGGGTAAGAGTAAGTAAACCCAAAAAAAAAAAAACAAAAGATAAAAAAAAGTAAATAAAACACCTTTATTATGCATTTCACTTTGATTTTAATATTGTTTAATATCCGTACATGCTTTTAGTTCATCAATCAATTGTCGTAGTGGCATAATGTGCAATAATAATAGACACAATTTAATTAATTCCATCAACAACAACAAAATGCCTAAACATTAATTAATTAATTCCGTTTCCGTTTAGCGGCCATCGAATCGGAAGAACAACAAAAAAGACGCTGGCAAATCGAACTGGAGTTTGTGCAATGCCTCTCCAATCCAAACTATCTCAACTGTAAGTCCGATCATATATATATATATGTATATGTATATATATATATTATATATTTTGAATTTTTGCAGTTTTGGCTCAGCGTGGTTACTTTAAGGATCCATCGTTTATCAACTACCTCAAGTATCTGCAGTACTGGAAGGAGCCGGACTATGCCAAGTATTTAATGTATCCGATGTGCCTATATTTTCTCGATCTGCTGCAATACGAGCACTTTCGTCGCGAGATCGTCAACAATCAGTGCTGCAAGTTCATCGACGATCAGGCCATACTCCAGTGGCAGCATTACACACGGAAGCGCATCAAACTGATCAATTCGGTGCAGGAGAATGCGGCTGCAGCAGCCGCAGCAGCAACGACACAACAACAACAGCAGCATCAGCAAACGCAGCAGCAGCAACAGCAACTAACACAACCACAGCAGCAACAAAGCAATGGTGGTGGCAACATTTTAGCGCCCAGCGAAGCTGCCACAGTGGCAGGCACTGAGGCCACCAATCCGCAGCAGCAGGCAACGCTGCAGAACGGCAGCAGCAACAGCAGTGGCAGCGGCAACAGTTCAACGGCAACATTGCCAGCATCCGCACAGAGTAACAGCCAACAGCAACAGCAGCAGCAGCCATTGGCATCCAGGGAGCCAGCTCAAGCTGCAACTCAGGTTTCGTCTGTAATACACCAACAACAACAACAGCAGCAACAACAACAACAACCACCACCACAACAACAGCAACAACAACAACAACAACAACAACAACAAATGAATGGCCTGGCCGCTAGCGGAACTATGAAACTAGATTTAAATTAGCAAACGGCTATTTACACACAAAAGAGCAAAATAAATTAGACTTAGTGTAAAGTAAAGTGAAAGAAATTGAAACTATTTAGAGCATGGTGTAACAACATTTATACTATATGTAGTTACACCATGATTTAGAGTTTGAGGATGAGCGTTGAAACTTTTAGCGACAGTTATACAGTCGAAGTTCCTTATATATATACATATATTCCTTATTATTATTATATATATAATCTGTGTAATCATTGTGAATGTCTGGTTTTTGTCGGAGACAGCATTTAAACCGCTTCAGTCGAAGTTGCTGCGAGAAAAACCTTATATATTTTATATATATTTCGTTTAGTTAACTATAGGCAAGTTCGACTGTACAATTGATGTTTATATTTTCTATAACCGGTAGATATACAGTCAAAGTTCCATATTAAGAAGTTCAAATCTCATTTATATATGCTATATAGAAGTTTATTATAGGCAAGTTCGACTGTATAATTAAGTTTATATCGCATTAGGCATTAGGTATGTATAGTTTTTGTCGGAGAGACAGTCTTTCATGATCTTTCCCTGCCGCTACCTTTAATTGTTGGTTGATTGGTCTGTGCCAAAAGTAGTTTCACAGTTGATTAACGAAAACCCCAAACAAATTGCAGGCGACTCGGGTGAAGCGCTGGCACAAAAGGGACGCTTCTATGGCGTCTATTTGCTGTGCAGCCAGAGCTTGGATGCACGCTATCGCGGCAAGTGCTATGTGGGCTTCACCGTTAATCCCAAGCGTCGGATCAGGCAACACAATCGTGGCTGTGACTTTGGTGGGGCGCGCAAGACGAACCGCAAGGGACCCTGGCAGATGGTGATGATTGTCCATGGTTTTCCCAACAATATTGCAGCGCTACAATTCGAATGGGCGTGGCAACAGCCCGCACTCTCCACACGCCTCAAATGCTATCCGGAGCTGCGACGAAAACAGCCGCGAGAAACGTACTTCGATTACAATTTCCGCATAGTCAATCGGATGTTGGGTATTGGGCCGTGGCATCGATTGCCGCTCACCGTTCGCTGGCTGGAGAGCGAGTATGAGCGTGGATTTGTTGTGCCCCTGCCGCCACATGTGTGCATCGTTAGTGGCAAAGTGGCCATAACGGCCAAGCAGATAGAGGAAGCTATTACCAGCCATCGGTCTTTGGAGTGTCACCTGTGCATGCATCGGGTGGAGCAAGTGGAGCATTGCCGTCTGCTAGGGTGCCTGCGCGCGAGCTGCCCTCTAACCTGTCACATGCTGTGCTTGGCCAGCTACTTGCTGGGCGATCAGCCCGGCCATTATATACCCATTGGCGGCACTTGTCCGCTCTGCGACTTGCCGCTCAGCTGGGCCGAACTGTTGCGGCGTCAAGGTGGCTTTACGGAGCAGGAGGAGGACAGCGATGAGCTCAGCGATGATGTGCCCGATGTGGACAGCGATGTGGAGCAGCAACCAACCCCTTGAATAAAAACCAAATCTCTCTCTCTCTCTCTCTCTCTCTGTGTTATGAAATAAATAAAATATGAATTTTATAAAGTCTTCATCATGGCCTTATTGATTTGGGCTAAAATGCGTTTATAGTTGCGTAGCTGATTTAACATTTGGCGTTTCTCCTGCAGATAGTATTCCCTTGACATTTGCACATATTGCTCGCCTTTGAACTTGAAAATGGATACCTCGCCGGCATCAATTAGCTGATCATCAGTCGGCTCCTCCTCCTTCTCCCCAGACGGGCTGGTTGAACGGGCGCGTTTGATAGAAGTTGGCGGCACAATGCTCACTTCAACTAAAAAATGTACACAAATAAAGCCAGTTAGTTAGTTAATAGTTTGATGTACCCTATACTCTCACTCTTTTCCAATAGATCTGGCTCCTCGGCTGGTTGTGTTGTACTCGTTGACTCGACCATAATGACTTTGTCTATGCTCAGCGTATCATCATCCAGATTGATATAGTAGCTTTGCTGTGTCGATGAGCAAGTCGGGTTATTATCATCATCATCTGTCGGATTGATATAATAACTTTGCTTCGCTGTGGACGATGTGGGTGTCATTTGTTGATCTTGATCTTGTTCGTCATCCTTGATTAAGTCTGCATTGCTTTTACTGGATGCATAAGAAAATGGCATCGCTTCGCCCAGCAGAATGCGGCGATTCTTGTTTGTCGATAGATATTTGGCATCGAAATGCTTGGAGCACATGTACAATTGTTTTGTGCCAATTTTGGGATGCACTTGGCCCAGCAGACGCCATTGCGCTGCTCGTTTTTGGTCCTTTGGGAATGCAAACAATGTGACGTCGTTGCAGACGCTGTTATCTTGGCGAAAATAGAAATTATTGCAATCCTTATAAGCGCAAATTCTAGTACTCATTTTGTCGTTATTGATGGTCAATATTGAATGGTTAACGTTTAATATATTCACTTCTTTTGTATCGTCTTTTTTTTATTGTTTGCTTACATGTAAACAACGATTTTGAACAACACTGGTTGCTGTTAGTTAACATAGAGACTTACAAATCGATAAGAACATAAAATATAAATTAGATCCGCCTTTATACTTAAAATTTACTCGAACTTTCACTGTATTTCCTTCAGCAGTACTACTATTATATTCATTGTGTTCATGTATTTTAATAGTAATGGCTTGTAAAAATTCATTGTTTTCAAAATGTACATTTCGACATTTAAGAGAGTATCGCTTGCTGCTCTGGTAAACACATTTCGCGCCAAAAACTATCGATGACAGCGCGTTCTTTCTGTTGCCAGTATTGTCACATAGACTGCTGGGAAATGTCCCATAAACAAATTTAAATTCTTTATTTTATATTTGATTGGGCTGTAAATAAAACAGCTTATTTGTGTTGCTGCTGCAATCTAAGTAACAAGGCAGTCGAGAAATTTAAATACATACGATATAAAAAAAAAAATTGGAATTTTTGGCAACCCGGCATTGCTTTCTATTGTTCTGCTCTTTTTAAAGCGGCTTCGTCGCGTGCAGATTGTGAAAATTGTGTTTTTCATTTACTGTTGTTAAACCGTGTGATAACTGCAAATCGAAATATGGCTGCAGACCAGGCACAATTCCAACAGCTCCTGAACTCCCTGCTGTCTGTGGACAACGAAGTGCGGAAACAGGCAGAGGTAAGTCCGGTTCCCCCGCCCCAAAAGAAAAAAATGCACATTTCACGGCAGACAACTGCGCAATTTTTGTAAATTGTATATAGTATAACGCTTAAATTCGGGCAGCAGTCAAATGCTTTATCTTCTGCAAATGTATTTGCAGCAATTATTATGAATATTTTGGTATACAATAAGACGCCCTGAATCATCATCATTATCTTCATCATGCATTCTATTTCGAAGAGCACAAAACGTGTTTTCGTTTCCCTTTTAGTTACGACATTCGCATGTCAGCGCGCCTGTGTGTGTGTGTGCTCCGCACAAAGCGAAAAGACAAATTGTACAATTCATATGGATCTAATGTATATATATGAATAAATTTTATTGCTTCTGCCATGCGCTTTTTTAATGACTTCGCACACAGCCACGCACAATTTTGTGTTACACGCATGCAAAACGGAAACAAAGCACAGGTGGTAATAGTTTTATTATTTGCTAACGATGACGCATAATGCGATATGCAATCTGTTTGTATATATGTTAATTTATATATACATAGACATATTTGAATATTGGGTTTCAGGCCCGATAACGCCGAGACTCGCCGCATGAACGCATTACAGCTGTTGACCTTGGCGCCACCCAATATACCACGCTATGCCTTGTACTGCAACTGTTTTCATGCACACACACACACACATCTACACAGATCCATATATATACAAACATATTTAGTTCAGTTAGCGGTAACCAATAAACAGGCACGAACAACCGAACACTGTGCAGCATAAGATTTGTGCTAAGCAAGCAAGGACATCAGCAAAATTTAATTTTGCTATAGTTGAAAATCGTTTATGCAGAAATTCTATTTTTGTATTTAAAAGTGGCCCATTTGAATGCAAAAAATTAACGTCAGACATTCAAAAATAGGAACAAGGTAAAAACACCACACCCACGCCATCTGGCGCTATTGTAAACAAACATAAATTAGCTAAATTAATTTTAATTAGAAATTGAGCGCTGCCCGCTGCCCTTTTCACTAGTAAAAATGCAATATTCATTAATTTAAGCTTTGATTATAATAAAATGTAATTTAAATAAAGCAAAAAAATAACTAATCCATAAAATGAATCACCCTGTACTATCTTTTACTTCTCGTTAAAATGATAATACTCCAAAATTCTGCATGCAGGAAACGTACAACAAGATTTCCCGAGAGCTGAAGGTAACACACCTGCTGGGCAACATTCACAATGGCCAACAATCAGAGGAGGCGCGCCAAATGGCCGCAGTTTTGCTGCGTCGCCTCTTCACTTCTGAATTTCTCGAGTTTTACAAAGGGGTATGAATTTCTACTTGAATTAAATAATAAAATGTTGATAATTATAATGTGAATTTGCGTCTTGCAGTTGCCAGTGGAATCGCAGAATCAGCTGTTGCAGCAGATTTTGATGGCCGTGCAACAGGATGTGACACCGCAGCTGCGTCGTAAGATATGTGAAGTGATCGCCGAGGTGGCACGCAGCCTGATCGACGAGGATGGCAACAATCAGTGGCCGGACATTCTACAGTTTCTGTTCCAATGCGCCAATTCGCCAACGCCACAGCTGCAAGAGTCGGCACTGCGCATCTTCAGCAGTGTCCCCTCAATCTTTGGCAACCAGGAAACTCAATACATCGATCTGATCAAACAGATGCTGGCCAAGAGCATGGAGAATACTGGCGATGCTGAGGTTCGTGTTCAGGCCGTTCGTGCCATTGGCGCTTTCATTCTGTACCACGACAAGGAGAAGGAGGTGACCATATACAAACATTTCGGGGATCTATTGCCACGGATGCTTGTAATCACGGGCGAAACGATTGAAGCGCAGGATGATCAAAGTTTGCTTAAGCTGCTCATCGACATGACCGAGAATTGTCCAAAATTCTTGCGGGCTCAACTCGAGTACATCTTTGAGATGTGCATGAAGGTGTTCAGCTCGCAGGACTTTGAGGATAGCTGGCGGCATCTGGTGCTCGAGGTGATGGTCTCGCTATCGGAGAATGCTCCAGCCATGGTGCGCAAGCGTGCCGAGAAATATATTGTCGCACTCATTCCGCTCGTGCTGCAAATGATGACCGATCTTGATGAGGACGAGAACTGGGCCACAGCCGATATCATCAATGAGGATGATCACAGCGATAACAATGTGATTGCCGAATCATCGCTGGATCGCTTGGCCTGTGGTCTTGGCGGCAAAATGGTGTTGCCTCATGTGATGAACGCCTTGCCGGGCATGCTGAATCACACCGATTGGAAGCATCGGTTTGCCGCTCTTATGGCCATCTCGGCCATTGGTGAGGGCTGCCACAAGCAAATGGAGGCCATACTCGATCAGGTGATGTCCGGTGTGCTCAACTATTTGCGCGATCCCAATCCCCGTGTACGCTACGCCGCCTGCAATGCCATCGGCCAAATGTCAACTGATTTTGCACCGACCTTTGAGAAGAAATTCCACGAACAGGTACGCAGATACAGACACCAACCCATCCTGTAATTGCTTTTAATATACAATTCAAATTGTATTCGCCCCAATGAATACAGGTTGTGCCAGGCCTTCTACTGCTACTGGACGATGAGCAGAATCCGCGCGTGCAGGCGCATGCCGGTGCCGCATTGGTTAACTTTAGCGAGGATTGCCCCAAACATATATTGACACGCTATTTGGACGCAATCATGGGCAAACTGGAGAACATTCTCAACTCCAAGTTCACGGAGCTCGTCGAGAAGGGCAACAAACTGGTGCTGGAGCAGGTGGTGACCACCATTGCCTCTGTGGCGGATACGTGCGAACAGGAATTTGTCGCCTACTACGATCGACTGATGCCCTGCCTCAAGTTCATCATCCAGAATGCCAATTCGGAGGAGTTGCGTATGCTGCGCGGCAAGACCATCGAGTGTGTTAGCCTCATCGGTCTAGCTGTCGGTCGCGAGAAGTTCATTGGGGATGCCGGTGAGGTGATGGACATGTTGCTGAAGACCCACTCCGAGGGTGAACTGCCCGACGATGATCCGCAGACATCGTATCTGATTACCGCCTGGGCGCGTATGTGCAAGATTTTGGGCAAGCAATTCGAGCAGTATTTGCCGTTAGTTATGGGTCCGGTGATGCGCACGGCTGCCATGAAACCGGAAGTGGCGCTGCTGGACAACGATGAGGTCGAGGATCTGGAGGGCGATGTCGAATGGTCGTTCATCACCCTCGGTGAACAACAGAACTTTGCCATACGCACCGCCGGAATGGAGGACAAGGCATCCGCCTGCGAGATGCTCGTCTGCTATGCACGCGAACTGAAGGAGGGCTTCGCCGAGCACGCCGAGGAGGTGGTCCGCCTCATGTTGCCCTTGCTCAAGTTTTACTTCCATGATGGTGTTCGATCGGCGGCCGCTGAATCGTTGCCATTTTTGCTTGAATGCGCCAAGATCAAGGGACCAAACTATTTGGTTGGTATGTGGCTATACATTTGTCCAGAACTGATTAAGGTGATCAATACCGAACCGGAGCAGGATGTACAATCCGAGTTGCTCAATTCGCTGGCGAAATGCATTGAGACCCTTGGTCCCAACTGCCTTAACGAGGAGTCCATGAAACTGGTGCTGGAGATAATCAACAAGTATGTCCTGGAACATTTCGAGCGTGCCGATAAACGCCTCGCTGCCCGCACCGAGGAGGATTACGATGATGGCGTTGAGGAGGAGCTGGCAGAACAGGATGACACCGACATCTATATACTATCCAAGGTAGTGGACATCATACACGCCCTCTTTCTAACCAGCAAGGCCGAATTTTTGCCCGCTTTCGAGCAGGTGGCACCGCACTTTATCAAGCTTCTCGATCCCAATCGTCCGTTCGCCGATCGCCAGTGGGGTATTTGTGTATTCGATGATCTTATTGGTAAGTTGTGCAATTATTGAGATTGTTTTCCTAATCAAATCTGTTAATTTACTGTAGAATTCTGTGGACCCGCTTGTACGCCTTATCAGCATATTTTTACGCCTGCTCTGCTGCAGTATGTGGTGGATAAGTCGCCGGATGTACGCCAGGCGGCTGCATATGGCTGCGGTGTTTTGGGCCAATTTGCTGGCGATCAATTTGCGCATACGTGCGCCCAGATCATTCCACTGCTGGTGCAGGTCATCAACGATCCACGGGCACGCGAAGTGGAGAACATAAATGCGACGGAGAATGCCATATCGGCATTTGCCAAGATACTCAAATACAATAAGACGGCATTGACCAATTTGGATGAGCTGATTGGCGTTTGGTTCGCCTGCCTGCCCACCTCCGAAGATCCCGAGGAGGCCGCCCACATCTATGGCTATTTGTGCGATCTGATTGAGGCCAATCATCCAGTGATTTTGGGCGCCAACAATTGTAATCTGCCACGCATCGTATCAATAATTGCGGACACCTTCTGCACCAAGGTGCTCGAGGCGCAGAGTCCATCGGGCACCCGCATGCTAACTATTGTCAAGCAAATTGAATCCAATCCGGATGTGATGCAGGCCTGCGCGAGCACCTTGAGTACCGAGCAGCAGCAGGCGCTCCAGGATGCCTATCGGGAGCTGGCCACTGCACCACCAACCGCAACCTAAACCTAAACCAGCTCTTGCAGCTAGAGCAGCCTTCAGCTGCATTATATATGCATTAACAAAGAAACACTAAAAAAAGAAGAAAACTAGGATTTATATATATATATATACACATAATTTCAAGCATTGAAATCATCGGCTGAAAAGTATAGGAAAAGCAGAAAGCTTTTTTCTCTTCGTTATTCGTCACATTTGATTGAGCAAGTTCTCGTCAAATGCGTTAAAAATTACGTTATAACAAAACTAACTTATATATAAACATAAATCAACTTCACATATATCCAAATTATATGTGCCAATAGGGCGCATAGTTCTATATAAATAAATATATATATATATATATATATATATATTGTGATTTCAATCGAAACTCGTCTCCCGCTCCCGCAATGGAATGTTTTTGGAAGGAAAACCAAATAAAAAAGTCTGCGTCTCGTTAGAATTTGACAATGTTGAATTGAACATTTTTTTATGTTTCATCATATTAACAAGTTCCAATTGATTATTTTCGTTATATAATATTTTATAAATATACAAATATATTTATACGGCCATCTCCTTTCGCCAGCCCATACCACTTGATAGGATTTGAATGTAGTCCGAAACGAACTAAATGTATAAAAAACACAACAATCAAGAATGTGTATTTTAAATTAAAAAAATAAAAACGAAAGAAAAAAAATGTGCTAAAAAATCGTTTTCGTATTTAAAACGGGTGGCTAAATTAAATGGAATGGGTCCGTAGTGTTTATTCAAAATTTCAGCAGAAATAGTAAGGCTAAGAAGAACATTAATCCCAATCTATACAAAATTTTAAAAATATATATATTTTTTTCAAGTTAAGCACCCTAATTCTTTGAAATTTAGCAATAATTTATTCGAACTTACAAAATGAGTCTTATATTTCGGCGACGCTTAAAAGCTTTACAAAATATAAGCTTAGAAATGTATAAGTTGTGCTGCTTGACAGCTTACTGTTACGTTACAGCAGATCAACAGTGCTGTGTGACAACTCACTGAACAGCAGGCTGGAACGTGTAACAGTAACAGCTGACGTAGTATCAGAAGAAACAGCAGCAGTTGCAGAAGCAGCGATAAAAACAATCAAAGTACAAACAAAAACGATTTATTTTTATTCTTCGCAAATTTCTTTTGCGTACTCAAAGACGATGTGAATACAGCGACAGCAGCAGCTGCATGAAATGACAATAGACTTAGAAAAGGTAAGCAGTATAATAGAAATGGTGAAATCCAAGTACAAAATACGTGTCCGCATATTTTTAGCGCAATAAATTATTGACATAGGCAGAAGCGTGTAAAACGGCGGCTGCGACACTTATCAAGAAATCGCGGCGATTAGTCAGCATCCGTACATCCCGTTCGCTCTCACGCGCGCTCTCTATCTCTCCGACTATCTGACAACATTCCTGGATGCATTGGAAGGCGAACAGGACGTGAGAAGAGCGAATATAACAGCTATACATAAAAGTAAAAGTAAGTTGAGAGTGCAACAAGTGTGCGGTAAAACAAGGGAGGGGTGTGTGTTGGAAGGGTGAAGAGTTGCCATCATCTCTTTTATTTAATGTGTAATGCAATTTGTGGCGTGTCTGACGAAAAGTTGGCAAAGCATCTCTTGCGAGATTTTTAGCCATTTCAGTTTTCATTGGTCTTTCAGAAGCGACAAAATGGCCAGCGAGCTCTATCAACAAGTTTGTCTAAAAAATACATTTTTTCTCTTTTTTTTTTTTTTGTATGCGCTACAAGTGTATAAAAATAAGTTTAAATTGATTAAATCAGTTGCGATCAGTTTGCTTTTTTATATACTTTCTTATAATTAATAATATAATATAATTAATAATATAGTTGAATAGTTTAATAATTAACAGAGTTTAATCCACTGTAGTTGCTCAGCGCCGTCATGTCGACGGAAACGGAGTTCCTTGAGGCCCATGAGAAGATTAAGCACTCCTACAAGGCTGCCATGGCACAAGTGGAGCTGGCCATCAGACACGAGGAGTCGGAATCTCTGACAGCTGCCATTGGCGCCTACGAGCTGGCGCTGCAGATGATCGAGGAGACATTCGCTATACCCGTTGGACTGCCTGATGACATCGATGCCGTGCAGGAGCAGTGGAACGATGCCTGTGCCATCATACAGAAACTGAAGAGCGCCAAGACGGAAGTCAGCTATCGCCTGAAGGTACTCGGCGCCAGGCAATCGACCATCGATGAGGGCGCCATGGAGGCACAGGAGGAGGTGCAACCGGATGGACAGTTGCCCAGCAAGCGACCACTGCTGGCAGAGAATCCAGCGACATTCTACGATGTGGCCAATGCCAGTGGCCGGCCCAAGACCTACAAGGAGTTGGCTATGGGACTGCGTCAACTGCTGGCCATCCACGATGCCGAGGCGCAGCTGGATGAACTGTTCCAGGCGCAGGTGAAGCTCTATCGTATCGAGGCCAGTGGCCAGGTTATCACCTTGACGGGCAGCACCAAAATGTCGCTAATAATGTGCACCGTTGGCGGCAAATGGAAACATTTAAGCGGCATTTACTTTATCCAATGCGATATGCAGCAACACGCACCGGATCATAATCCGGATGAGGATCAGTCTACCGTCTGGCTATATCCACTGATACCCAGTGTATCCCATTGCTATCGCACCGAATACGGCGCCTTCATATTGCCGGACATGGAATCAGTGCAGCCGGGGAATGCCTTTGGCATAATGTTGATGAAGCCGGAGCGTCCGCTAAGCACGAGCGCCGGCGAAACGGAGGAGGAGCAAATGGCCGATTTGCAGCAATTCTTTCTTGACCTGCTCGAAGCCGTGATGGCGGACACTGTGCAGCAGCTGCAATCGCCGCGCACACGACGTGCTGACGCCCTCTCGGATCCGGCCACCAGTTCCGAGCAGGTCTCCAAGCACATTGTGTGCGCAGCGGATTTCATAGCGCGCAATCTGGTCAAAGGTGCCGAGAAGACCGGTGGCCTAATGATGAAATCAACACCCTATCTAATCTCAAAAATGACACCAGCTGCCCCCGATGGCCAGACCCAGGTGCCCAGCTCGGTGCAAACAGGTGTCGAGGTGGCCCAAAAGGTCACTCATGCCGCAGCCGGAATGACCGGTTGGATTGCAGGCAAAGTGGGCACCGCAGCGATGGCAGTGGGCGGGTACCTGGCACCACATGTCCAGACCCAAGGCTCACGGCTGCTGCAAAAGGGCTTTGGCTACGACAGCAGCCAGGCAAATAGCGCCATGGAGGGCGCCATGACAATTGCCGCCGGAGCCGTTGAGGGTTTTAGCACCGTATTCGATGGCCTGGAGACATCCGCCAAAATATTGGGCAACAGTTTGAGTGAGAATTCGGTTAAAATAATTGAACACAAGTGCGTTTTGTTGGCTTCATTTGTCTCCTAATTAATAATATAAAATAATAATTGATTATACTCTCTGTGCATTCCCAGATACGGTTCTCCAGCTGGCAACTTGGCCAGCGGCACTTTTGATACCGTTGGCAATGCGTTTATCATCAGCCAGAATGTCAACTATATTACACCAAAGGGACTGGCCAAGAAGCTGGTTAAGAAAACGGGCCAAGCTGTCGTCGTTGGCAATAAACGTGATTTGCGCAAACCTGAATCTCATTACATAAATGCGGGCGCACTTTATCCGGATTTACGAGCCCTCAAGGAATAGGCTAAAAGATTGCAATTTCTTATAGAAATACTCTCCAAATCATTTTGTTGATATTTGTTTAGAGAATCTCGGCTAGTTTTAGTAAGTTCGTATATTGTTTAGCTTTCCATTGAATTTATTGATATTTATATGTGTTAAAACGGCTAGACTCCAAACCTTATAATTAATACTCTTGGCTTAGTAAATAAAAATATTAAACAGAGAATTGTTTTTAAATTTACCGCCGAAGCTTGAGCAGAATTGCATTTTTTAAATAACAGTTGGCGAAGAGCACTCTCTCTCTTTCTGTTAGATAAAAGTTTATTACGAGTATTTACAGTTCCCGTGAGCTTTTACAGTAAATTAACAAAATTTCATGTAAAACACATAAGGTAACGCATGGCACATGTCTGCTATCGAAGTGTGACAAAAATCATTGAAATAGTAATTACAATTGTTTGTGTTTTGTAAGATAGACATTTTAAAATAAATTCTCATATCTGTATATTAACCTATTAAATTTAAAAATAACGGAAAGTTTCTCTCGTGTGACGTAGATGCGCAACAGAGTGTTATGTTAACCATCGTTTTGCTCATTTTGGTACCGTTTCCTGCGCGGTTTTTTCTGAAGCGCACGCGTTTTGCTCGCGATTTTTATATTATTATTATTTATATTAAATGGAGTGTAACGCAAAATAAAACTGTTGTACTAAAAAAAAGAGTTTAATTTCCTTAACGCAAATAACAGCAGTCTTCGATGAATATTTGTGCATAATTATAACGTACAGCAATGTTAAGTCAGGTTATGTTAAATGTCTGGCAAATATTAAAGTTAAATTTCTGTTATATAGATCCAGTTAACAGCAGACTGTTGTCGGCTTTGTTATTGTAAAATTTGTTGCCGAATCGTGCGGTCGGTCCGTCGGTTGTGCGACTTGCGAAGTTTTATAAGTGATCCAATTTTGGATATTGTTGATATACAACAATTTGAAAATGTGTCTATATCAATAATTGTAAGAAACAAAAGCATAATTGCAAATATAAAGTATCACTTCCGTCTTCTACCTTGGCCCGGTCATTTGTTGCTTATTGTTTTTGACGTGCTTTTTATTACAATATACATACACACATATTATTATAAATTAATGTTAAACACACACCTGTGCTGCGGAATAAATTGTTATTTAGCGCGCGGCGTTCATCTCATCTGCGTGACTGTGTGCGTGTGAGTGTGCGTGTGAGTTGTTGCTTGTATGGATGAGTGCGTGCGTGTGCGTGCCTGTATGTGTGTGTGCAGCAAAGAGTTCCGTTTTATTTTCATTCCGCTTTAAGCAGTCGGTGCAATTTTACACGTCTGCAATCAAATCTGTGGCTATTTCAAGTGAATAATAATAGTACAAAATTCACAGCAATTGTTTCATATACACATACACACACAAACACATAACGAAATGTTTTTATTTATTGTGCGCTTCTTAAGTTACACAGACTGCTTGCTCGCATCTAATACCAGTTTAGAAAAACAACAATAACAGCAACAACTAGCAGCAGCCTTAAACGGTCAACAACAACAGTTCTAATCGCACACACACACACACACAAACACACAGGCACCTCAAATGCACACACACACACAATCACAAATATGCCTAAAACGTGTTTGTTTGTGTTCCACTGAGTTCGCTGCTGCTCTCTGTGTTTCTGTGTGTGTGTCTCTTTGAATTTTCTAATACGTCTCATTTTGTACATAGAGCGCAAACAACAAATACAGACCAAAAAAAAAAAAAAAAAAAACAAAAATACTATTTTTTTAAAAAACGCGTATTGTTATGTTCCATTTATTTTTAATATAATAAAAGCGCAATCGAATTGGACAGAAAAACTAAAAATTTATCCGAAACGGCAACAAAAACAACGACGACAACAACAACAATTGCTCGCCCAAAGCTTTGATTTTTGCATGGTGAGTTTTTCGCTAAAGCGGTGTGGAAATCCTGTTAAGAGTTTCTCGTGTTAAATGCGTATGCGTCTCTGTTGGGCTTGATAAATGATTAAATTAAAGAAATTACAATATGTATTTTTTTTAAAAACTGATCAAAAAGAGATTTATGATTTTCAATTTAAATTTACCGTATTTATGTGCCTTCATTTATTTGTACTATATTTGATATTTTTGTTCAAAAGATAATACATGCGACAATAGCTGAAATGTTGACAAAAATATTGAAAATTGCTATCATCGTGCTATGCGTTAGTCGTTTATCTATTTCAAAAGGGTGTCTGCTCTGGTGTTGTGGGCATCGCTTTAGAATGGTTGTTCGGTTGTTCTATTTGTTGGTGCAACTGTAGCAACAACAGATGAGCAGCACGAGCAGTCCCAGCGATAGAACCGCTATCACAAGATCATCATCCTGCTCGCCAGGATGTACAGTCGTATCGAAAAAGTCACCCCTTTTAGCCTCTGGTACTTTTACATCATCTTCACTTTCGAGTTTTAAGTAAATGGAAATAATGTGTGAAAACATATTTTGCAAGTTTCAAGTTTTCAGTGTGACAAGTGTAGAAAAATATCTTTGTAGAAGGATATATTTTATTTTTGTATAACATTATTTTAATGTGTGTGTCAATTGGAATAAATCATACACTACTGAATACGTGGTGTTTCTTCGTCAGGCAACCAACTGGCGATCAGCACTCTTGTTTTCTTTTATCAACAATTTTCACTTTGCATGTCAAAATGTGCACCCCAGTTTTGCCACTACCCCCAGACTTCCCGCCCCCTTTGGCGCTTGGTATTAACATTTAGGCGCTTGAGCATTTATTTTTTTATATCATCATCATCATCGTCATCATCATTATCAGCGATCACCGACGTCTGCTTCGCCATCAACAGGTTTTTAGCTAATAAGGTAATGGCAAAAACAAACAAACTGCAACAGCATAGAAAAAAAAATGGCTAAATTATAATGGAAAGATGAAGACAAAATCCATCATTGGAAAGTTGATTTGATTGCAATTGTGGAATGCAGCTGCGGCAGGGTTGCCGCCCAGTTGTGCGACAGGGCGACTAATTTTCATCTGCGCAAGAAAAAAAAAAAAAAAAACAAATCAAACTTGTCTAATATTACAAGCCGAGGCTTCATGCTTCATTTAGTTTTTGGTGTCGGCCAGGCAATATTATATTTGTAAGGGTGTCAATAGAGATCAATAGAGAAAGGCACTTGGCTTCCACTTGGGTCTTTCTATTATGTATGTACATTTATTTTGAACAGCAAATTACGTGTACTTTTGTTATATTATAATTAAGTTCTTTCAATTCGATTTTCAGCTTTTTTCTACGAGTTGCATTTTGTTTTGCTACTTCTGGCTGCCCACCTACAAGAACAATAATAAATCGCTCAGTTTGCAGTTGACAGCTGACAGTTGGCAACGCTGCTGTTGTTGCTGTTGTTGTCGCAACTTTTTAACAATTGGCAACACAGCCTGAAGACTTTTCTTGTGGTGGGTGTGCCTGCCTACATATATATATACATATGTATGTGTGTTTGTGTGTGGTGAATGGGTCGAGTAGGTACAAGGGACCCTACCACATTACACAATTATCCAAAAGTATTTCCCAAAGCAAAACATTTTTCCGCCACACATGAAAATTATTTTAGTTTTTCTTTCTTGTGTTTTGTCTTTTCTTTCTCTTAGCGTCTTCGCTTTTGGCTCTCAGCAGTAGCGTTTTTTTTTGCCTGTGTTTTGTTTATGTTATTTTCTTTTTGTTGTTGTTCTTGTTGTTATTGTTTTTCCCATCTTTATATTTTTGCGCGTCTCGTGCGTCAATTTATGGGAAGTTTGTTCCGCTGCTGAGGCGGAAGCCGCTGCTTAATAATAATAATAATCATACTCTTCCATGTAGTGTAGTGTAGTGTAGTTGATACGACCAGTGGCAACTGAAATAGGGTGGCCCGTTGGCAACTGCCGATGTAATGCAGCAATTGCAACGTGAAATTTGGCGCTGGCCTCCGCCATACCCCTCGCCCCACAGCTTCACCCCTACCCCCGTGTAGCAGCAGGTCCCAAGTGGCGCGTTCAAAACTTGTTTGCCGTATAATTTCCAAAGTTGCAATTTTCATTTTTTATGGCCATTTTGATTTGGCCGAAAGTGTTTGCAATGCCTGCAGTTGCCCCCTTTTGGCCAACTAGGCAACCTGAGGTAATCAGAATTACATATGTGTGTATGTATGTCTGCATGTATTTATGTATCTATGTATCTATATATACACAACTACATTTCATTTTCGTTTGGTTTCACATTAAAAAAAAAACAACCATTTACAGCGCAGCATTGCAAGCTGCAAAATATATACTGAAATTGAAAGTGCAACAACGGTGAACGGACATATATTTTTGCAAATAAATCAAATGCTAAAATGTTTACAAATCAATAATAAAGAGTTGTAATTGTATTTTGTGGCAAACGGAAAGTGTGCTAAAAGCTAAGGTTAATTTTGTACAAATTTTAACATTTGCAACAGTTTCAGATACAAACATATTTGATTTACTGGCCGAGCATCTAACATTTCAAACTTGTCCGCTTATAACGTTAATTTTCCATCGAATTTCAACCTTAACCTATAACTAATATTAATACATAAATAAAAAATAAATAAATATATAGACAAAAATGCTTACATAGAATACATGTATCTTATTCCTATTTTAAAGTCACAGCTGTAGACAATTTTGATTTGTTGGCTTACATTTCAATAGAATCAGTTTACAGCCTTAATTTTCCATCAAAATGCAAACTAAGCTCGTAACTGTTATTTATAAATATACGCATACATGTACATATAGATCTATACATTAGCGTTCATGTATTTAATACTGAACCGGAGCAACTTCATTTCAAAATCAAACCACAATTTTCCCAGGGCTACAGCTAATCGTGCTTTAATGATAAGCAGCCAGATAAGAAGCAGCATTTTAATTATAGACCGGTAGTAGTACAAAAAATTCGAAATCAAAATTTGAACTAATAAAAAAGATGCTGTAGCAGACGCCGGTAACGCCCCAAGCACGACTCGATAGGAAGCCCAGAAAAGGTGAACAACGTATTAAATCAAACAAAACACAAATCCTAATGGCAGTCGCCATATGACAGACAGACAAACATTTTCCATTTCACTCACACATACGCAGTAGGCTAAGTTGACTAGAAAAAGAAATCACCCCCTGCGGTATTATTTCCGTTCATGTTACCAATTCATTCAGAAAACAACAACTGTTTTGAGGGAGGGTGAGATTTGAGATTCAAGATTCGAGTTTCGAGACTTGAAAACTAAACTCAAGCAAGTGCATTTTCATTTTGCAGTCTGTGGCAGTGCGTGTGAAAAATGAAAATGCCTTGAATAACAGGTAAGTTAATAAGCGACTCTATTCGGCTAGAGTCGACTCGAATCGGCTGCGACTACGACAACAACAACAGCAACAATGACAACGAGTTGCTCCGCAGTCGAAACAAAAGCATTTCACTAAATAGTCAGCATTGTTTTGGTACCTGTTGGGATGGCTACCATGTCGGCAAAAATACAAAAAAAAAAAAATATCAACAAGCCAAAAAAAAAAAACAATTCGTTTCACGCTACCGACTGTGTTTCATGGCCGAGACCAGGAATAGCCGACAAACAACCTGTCGAGGGTTTCCTCACAATGAAGATTTCTGTGCTCGTACTTACACAAGTGTCTCTTGGCCATTGGTGGCAGCTGCACATGTAGATCTGTATTTGTATGTATCTGGGTGGTAATTTCATTACGAATCTTCGCAGCTGGACAAAGAGTGCAGACGAGTGTGTTTTATGGAACTTACTTAAGCGATAAGTGCACAACATTGCTGGTAATTTTGTCTTTTTTTTTATATTGTTCATTATGTCACTGTTTGTTGGGAATTATGACTTGACAAAAAGTGAGTCAGTATATATGGTAATGATTGGAATTGATTAGAAACCGTCAGTAAACGCTCATAAAGCTCCCAGCAAGTGCTATGCAATTTAAGAAATTGTATATTTAATTAATTAAGAGAAGTGTTTAACAGGCCTCTCCAACCCTTATAATGTATATTTTAAATATTTATTTAGCCATATCCGTTAGTTCATCCATAAGTTATCGCATACCATACGCAGATCAGTCTTATCAGTCTGTATCGTTTACTGCCCGAGTTTTGCAACTTTTGGTACAAATTGATTTCGGATAACAATAATTGTAAAAATATATATAATATACCCAGACATATTATTGATCAACGGTCAAAATTTCATTAAAATCGGATAAGGCAATTTTAGCCGCTGTAACTGTGTTAATCATGAATAAATAAAATCAAATCATACATTTTTCGTTAATTCATACATAAATAATGTAAATTCATTAATTTCAATCTCTTCCCCGAATGTATGTGACACAATAATCATTTTCCTTTTGTAGCGAACAGAGTACAATGAGAGTACCAAATACGTATCTTATGAAGAAAACGCACAAGGCACATTTCTTAATTGCTGAGGGACTTCAATTTTAATGGATTTCTGTTTTAGCCACTAATTAAATATGAAAAGCATTAGCAATTTGCTTATCAGACCAGAAACAATTCCTTCAGTCGACAGGGGAGTGAAAAATAGTACATTTTGCCAACTGAGCAGCAGAATTTTACAGTTGACCTAGCCCACTAGAGGGAACGACAATTTATTATAAAATATATATGTATATCTGCCTCTATATATGTTTGTATGTACATACAAACATAATTTGCCACATGAAATAGCTGCGAAGTGCTGTAAATATGTACGACTTTTGACCGACATAACGGAGTATAGATACAGATACATTTGCAGTCGCAGATACAGATACCTTACTTATGTATGTATAGCGGCGAAGTAACAGAGGACTGTTAAATGCACAACAGCTGTTGCCAGCCTTTCCTATTGAAGTTGCTCGTGGGAAATGGGCGCGTCGGTTCCCGAAGGATGAAAACGAGTGCAACGAAGCTTTTGTGTATGTCGACAGTTTGTGACCTGTTAAAAAATGTGTATGTACAAATCTATATGTATATATATATGCATATATATAAATATATATGTTTGTGGCATATAAAGCTGTATGTACTGTAGTGAATGGTTCTATCAATTTTGCTGCCATCGTCCTAACCACACTCAACTAGACTCCCGTTCGGCTGTTGGCTTATCAGTTATGTTGTATTGCCACTGTTCCTTTCACCAATTTGGCTCAGTGTTGCAAGTCAACTCATCGCGTCAAGTTGTGCGTCAATAGAAACACGCCTGTGTTGTACAAATGTCTCGGAAAGTTATAATATTTAATGCATGAGCCATATTCAGGTTAAATGTGTACGGCTGTGTGTGTGTGTGAGTGTGTCAGTGATAAAGGGAGTGCAAAATAATGTGTGGCAGATTAAAGCGCTTTCTGCAAGGAAAGGTCATCAGACAGCGATGCTTGGAAATATACATAGATTACAATACTGAGCTTTGTACACGAAAAAAACAATTGCTGTTTTTAACATTCCAATAAGAGTCATAAATAATACGTAATATGAGTCCAAAAGTTTTGTTTTTAAAGTTTCAAATTCATGATTTTAAGATCGTTAATATTACAAAAATTAGGAGAAATATCATTGACTCGAGTGAAGAATGCTCATTGCATGCAAAGTAAAGAATAAAATAGTTGTTTGTTTATAAAATAAAAAGTAATAATAATATATAACATAACAAATTAAATTTAAAACTTGAACTCTTATCTTAAGCAATTTTTTTTAAATTTAAGCTTAGTTAATAAAAAAATATTAATACTATTAACTCAATCATTAACTACATTATACAGGAAGGCTATCAGTGTTACATTTTTTATTGTTCTTTAGACGGCTTACATATCAAAGTTTAATCAATTTATTGTTTATTTACTAGTATTAATATGGCCATATTTGTAGTAATATTTATGGAGCCGCAATTACCAGTTAACTTAAACCTATATGACAGGGTTCATGTTTAATTTACTGCTTCTTTGTAGGCAGAAACTTCTTCACATATAGCTGCCTGATTTCCGCTTAAGATACACATATAACTGTATTCACACCTTAAATATGGTTCTTATCGCTAAAATAATGAATTGCGATGCCATTTAGCTGGCCCACTTATGCAAATATCGCTCTGATTGCACATACGGCTGCCCCTGAATTGATTTGAAGTGTCTGCAACGGCATGCAATGAGTGTGTTATTATTTGATTAAAGTCAACACTCGCAGATCGGCGACAGAGCACAGAATATATATTCACACAGCATGTATACACATTTTATATATACATATATATTTATATAAATATATATGTATATACAATCAAGCAGCGCCGACGTTTATCAGCAATTATCAGTCATATTTGTTTAGCGGCACAACGCCCTAAGCGCCCTCCAGGTGCTCTCTAGGTAGACATACAAAAAAAAAAAAAAATCGAAATTTTTTTCATGTTTACTTTTTGCATTTTTTTTTTTTTTTGTAGCAATTAGGTTTTATGTTTACCTTTAGTCAAAGCACTTTGTTTGTCGAGTAAACATTGTTCAGACAATTAGAGCAAATGCTAAAAATGCAACGCTACTCAACACTGCAAATGACAGTATGGCAAATCTGGCTTTTTGCAGTGGATGCGTACTGAAATATAATAAGAACTGGATATAGCTATAAATCTGGAGCAATCTAGCCAAGTACGTTAAATTTGGCATAAAAGTTCTCGTAAAATAAAAACGAAAAACACAATTTTAAAGATATTGACCACCAATTGAGTATTAGATAATGAATGATAAGCAAAGCGTTCTTATTTATTTATTTTACAATTCGATCGAATGTTTTTTTCACTTAAATGCCTTACAATCTGGCAATAAAAAGTTTTAATTGATCGATTGCCTGAAATAAATTAAAATGCTTGATCTGCGCTATTTATTTGGCTTAGCACTTGTTTTTTTTTTTATTTGTTGTCTTTGCCACTTCTCTATAAAATAGTTGGAAATCGCTAAATTCAAGCACTTTGGACTTAATTTATGAGCCTTTTGTTAGAGTGATGCTTCAATTGTGAAATGAGAAATGAGCATTAAATGCAATTTACAAATTTATAATTATTGTGATCGATCTGTTTTTTTTTTGTTTTGTTTTTTATTTTATAAGTATTTTCTTTTCGCCTGCCAGGCGATAAGCCCCAATTAAGACTTTGAATTATTGCGCCAGCATTTGTTTAGATATTGTTGTTGCTGCTGCCGGTGTTTATGAGCTGCTGCTGCTGCTGCGAAGGTCAAACTCTTTGGGGTCACATGTCAAAGTCGATTTATGTATATACAAAAGGCGTAGTAAACCAGATCTCCAGATGCCCGCAACCTTCATGAGATCTTTTGGATCGCTCAACTCAACTTTCGGCTTTATCACTGAGCTTGCCCCATGCCAGCTGCCATGTTAATTAACGCATAATTTTCGAGCCTGTCGTACACTATTCGGTTCTCCACCTTTTTCTGTTGTTTCTTTTTTTTTCGTTTTTTTTTTTGTCTTTTTTTTTAACATTTTTGATAAATGAGCTCAAATTACGCACGGCAACATTGAGCGATCTGTTAATAACAAAAAATATAAATATAAATATATATATATATATCCAAAACCTTTCATCTCCGATTACCACCGATTCCATTGCCTATTGACATATCGAAATTTAGATTTTTGGTGTGATAAATCAAATATATTTGCATTTGAACTAAACTTCAGCATTTTAATTGGCCTCTGTAAAATAGGTAAATTTAATTAAAAACCAACATCATAAAATATACCAATCAAAAGTCAAATTGAAAAGTACTTTGAAAACCGCATTGCAATATTTTGCAACATTTTCTCCTGTGAAAATTTCACTTTTTTTTTTTTTTTTTTTGTTTACCATGAAGCCAGTTTAAAGCAAAACAACACGAAAGCCGCAACTGTAATAAATAAAATAAATGGCAGTTGAATTGTTTGCCCGTTTGGATGCGCTTTGGAAACTGCATGGCAAACTCATGACGGCGTCTGCCATGGACCCCAGGCAGCATTAGCATCAGCATCAGCATCATCATCAGCTTCACTCGATGAAGATCGTTTTTCGGTAGACCCCACGCTAATTGAAAGACTGTGCGTGTTTTCGTGTGTTTTTAGTGTTGATGTCGATGCCGATGTGGATGTGAATGTGGATGTGGATGTGGATATCAGGCGATGCGTGGGGAGTGTAAATAGACCAGGGAGAGTTGTAAAAATCAAATATACATATGTTAGGGTTCATAAAAATGTATAAATGTATAAGGCTCCATGTAGTGAAACTATGAAGGCACAGTCAAACTTCACTAACTCGAAATACCATTTGACACCAAACTAAATTTTGGTTCAAATAAATCAATCAACTCAGTCGGTTGATACATAGCAGGGCTGTAAATATTTGGGTTTTCAATATTAAAAATCTGTTTCTGATCGTAATGAAATTTGTACAACTCATCAATAATATATCCGGATAACTTTAAAAGGGGCTTAAATCGGTTAAATTGTGCTCGGTTACCAATAAAAACGAAATGAAACAAGCTTCTACTGCGTATGGTAGACGATAACTTATATATTATGTATGGAGTTCGCAGCTCGGCTTTTGATGTTGATCAAGAATATATATACCTTAAGGGTATGAATGCATAATCTTTGTCAAGTCATAGTTCTTAGACATGATTTCAATTCTCGTACATCAAGTGATTTAGTTTGCCATTCTTTTTTTTAATGCCTTTTCGCAGTTGGCATTCAAGCCGTAACGCATTTCCTTACCTACACTTTTCAAATGCAATTCCTCGTATATGTCTCAGCGCATTTTCGTACAAAACGAAACCTGACAGCCCTAAGCCAATGCCACAATCTTTCACACGTCAAACACCTCGAGCTATGCAAAAAAAAAAAAAAAAACACATTTCCTTCCAGGAACACACACATACACACAGTGCGCAGACCCAAAGGGCAACGCTTTGGAAAATTTAAATGAAAATCGTGTTGATGCGGAAAATGCACTCAGAGTGAGAGCAGCAAGAGAGAGACAGATAGAGAGAGAGAGAGAGAGAAAGAGAGAGAGCGGGCGAGAAAACAAAATCTAATAAAATGCGCATTATTGCGAATTCGTTATGGGGCCAGCTCGTTGCTTGCAGCTTCAACTGTTGCAGTCTTTGGCGTCTTTGGAGAGTTGGATGCAATTATGCGAAGCGATGTTGCGGCCTTCACCTCAGAGCTGATGATCGGGTTGCCAGTGTTGAAAAGTGACGACAGATGGTTGCTATGATCGTTGGGAATGTGTGTGTGTGTGTGTGTGTGTGTGTGTGTATGTATGTGAACGTGTGGAATTTGCGCAATTTGTGTAGTGACTTATGTGTATGCCCCACAACGGCAACCGCGAGGGGCAACGAGTTGTGTGTGTTGCTGCTTTGTTGCTGCCTCTCTCCCCAGCACAAAGTAAACAAAAGTTATCCACAGTCTGCACTTTCCGCCACGCCCCGCACCGCCCTACCTTCCCCTCCTTCCACTATATCTCACTCTCTCTGTAGTTCCATGTAAAAAGCCGGTTGTTTGTTATTAGTTGGCCGTTCCATACAATGCTGACCATATGCGCGTCTCTGCGTCTCTCTTCACTCCGCACTCCGCACTCCGCCCTCCCCTCTTCCTATTCACTCCTCTCTCCTAGCCATGTTGCGTTTGTTGGCCTCTCTCGCTGAAAGTTCACTGCACCGCGGTCTGCATCTCGTTGTCCGTCCGTCGATCACAATCAGTTTACGCTTCGCACACTAAATTGAATGAACAGCCATTGATCAGCTTTAACTTGCAACGTTCCGTCTTGTGCTCCCCCTTCTCTCGCTGTGTGATGCCTCACTGCTTGTTTGCCGCCTGTCTGTCATTTAATATTGTTTGTTGATCTCGTGTCTATTTTTTTTATATGTTGTCCAACACTAGCCAAAGGCACACTTCAGTTCGTTACACTCGCTACAACAGCTGCTGGCCCTTGCAATCGCTAATAGCCAATTTCCGCTTTGGTCAACCAGTATGTGCTATTTATATAACTTAAGGTATCAGTCTTTAACGCACTCTTTATCAGTTGACACTCTTTAACAAACTCTGTGCGGAACTGACCAACTTGTGCACTTGAAATTGTTAACGTTTTGGGGAGATAAGTTAACTAGATTGTCTGAGTCAACAATGATGAATCGCTTTTGTATTTTGGCTTCGGAATTTGTTTTATCAAAGAGTTTTATTGTTTTTATATAGTTTTCTTAGATTACAAACTTGACTTTTGCACATACCTCAATACATATTTGTGTTTATAAAAAAATAGAGATTAAACAGGCTTATGATAAACTGACTTGCTCTAGAGATATATAAATAAATATATAATCAGAAAATCATCAAATTAGATTAGGTTCAAGTGCAAATCAATTAAAGTAACAAAATAAAATATTAATATTATAATGCTATGGTCAAAACTCAGCTTAGGAAAAGTTAAAAATTAATTTAAAAAAATATCAGCTCGACTGATCAGGAATATATCTACCTTATGCGGATCAACATGCTAGTTACTGACTTTTAAATTCTTTTAAACAATTTTAGAATATTTGTTCTATTTTAAATGGCTGAAGGGCATAAAAGCAAACAAGGCGGAATAATTGCTTTCAATATTTACGACGGGGCTTTTACAGTTTTTATTTTGCTCATTTCATAAATAAGAAAACTGACCCCAAATCTTGTCAGAGCCCAAAAAGAAACAAACACTAATTGTGAAGCTCGCAATAAACAACACTAATATGAAAGCAGACGGCAATTATTGAACACTGTCTGCACTTGTCAGTCACTAATTCAATGTTGTTCTTGGACGATTCTTCCAATAGTGCACCAGAGTTTCTTTGTCACAAATTGGACTTGATGGTTGGTTGCGATGGTTTATTTGCTTTCCGATTGTGCATTGTGCATTGATTTGCTTTTCCTCTAAGAAACTTTCAAGTTGTCAACATTGTTTGTTTGTTTGTTGTTGCTGTATGGCTGTATTGCTGTTTACCTTAAGCATAATTAGTAATACTGTCACGATGCCATTCTTTATGCTTTGTAATCATTTTGAGTGTTGATTTTGATTTTGTATTTCTTTTGAAATTTGTATTCGCGGCGTTGACAATGTCAACGCTCTCTGATTAACTTTTCATTTAGACAACACTAGTTTTACACACACACACACATATGCACCGGCATTAATAGGTATTGGTGGTATATATATAGCTCCGAACATTCTATAGCGTATTCTTTGGCGCATTGCATATTTCTGGTGAAATGTACGCGGTCTTTATGTATTTTTGATGAATGAAGAAAGTGGCCGAACGCAGCCGCGTGACCATATGCCCAAAATGCCATAAACACTTTAACCCGTCTTGTACCGACAACCCCCCGTCTCTCCTAGTACTAGTAGTATAAAGAATAGAGTTGAAGAACTGGCCGAAGGTCTAGGCCTGGGCCACTCCGCCTCACACACGTCTCTTACACACACACACACACACACAAACATACGTGTCATTGAACAGTTTATCTGGGTTAGTAGTAGAAAGTTGTGACAATGCCATGTTTGTGTGTGCTTTTTGGCAATTACAGTGATTTGCTGTTATGGAAAGTGTTCTTGAGTGTTGTGATGCGTAAACAGCTGTTTTGGAGCTACTGCTTTTGGATTGGTGCTGCGTCATGTATGTGATTACTACGACTACAGTTTCGAGTTTGAAAAGGGTCTGTTTACTCTTGATACACTTACAAAATTATTCTGCTTGCTAAGCAGCTTAGATTTTAATTGGTCATCCTTAGTTTTAGTATACAAATTTAAAATAGCTTAGTTTAATCTAAAATTTTTACAGCTTATTATTAATATATCAGGCTTAAAATAGATAAACTAGAATACAAAATATTTATATAAATGTTTCTTTAATTGCTATCGGAAATTTATTTGAATCCATCTGTTTCGCGAATACCGTTATTGATAAAATAATATTAACTCAATCTGCGTATGGTATACTATATCTATATCAAATTTGAAGCCTCTAGCTCTTACAGTCTCTAAGAGAAGCTCTCTATGGCTCATCGATGTCTTCTAGACTTCGTTAAACATTTTTTATGAGCAATTAAATCAATGATCCCGCAGTTTTTGTTCAAAAGTAGGGCCTTTGAATGGAGTTTGGCGTGTTTTGATGTTCAAATAGAAGAGACAATCATCATTTAAATGATGGTTCTCGCCTTTCATCTTGTGAACAAATTTTTAATCACTTTGCTTGCGTTAAATGTATTTTGGCATCTTAATTACACAGTTATGAGCATTTATTTCGAATGCGAATGGCAATTGAAATAAATTGCACAAGCTTGCGAATCTTTGGGGCACTATCCAGATAAACCGTCGCCGAGTTCTGGCAATTGAGACAATTTGCCGAACACTTGGATACAAGATACACGATTCAAAGTGATCCATCCGGACGTGCTTCTTGCGATTTTGGCGCCATGCGGGCAATAAAATGTTTATTTTTGCACCCCGAAAGATGACGACCAAGTTGCTTAATTGAAACAGCAAATGTGCAAGCAATCTCTATCCCCCCCCCCCCCCCCCAAAAAAAAAATGCCAAACAGCAACAAGAATGAGTGCTCTCGACTCGCAGATACTTTATATCCTCTTTGAGATGTCACACGTAAAAATATTTTTATTCTGTCTCCACTTTCCTAACTTAACATATCATCTCTGTAGAAAAATTGCTACAGGGCATGAAGAAAAACTGTGCAGATTTGTCAAGAATTTGGCCAGCGGGCAACTGATGTTCGCGTCAAAACAATACAATTAAATCGCATACAAAACAATTCTCAACAAAATGTGCCTCATCAATTTTAATGTCGGTGAACCTTATGAAAGTTTCAATCATTAATTTCTTGTGCTGTTGGCTTTTATTACACTTGGCAGGCAGCATATTCTATATACTCGTATTTCTATGCTCTGCCTGCATATTTCTTTTCTATAATTTCTGAATATTTTTTTTTTCTTTAGCTGTCAAATCGAGAAAAAAAATAGCAACATTTGTGACTATTTTTATGCCGAGTGCTGCCTGGCTGATGCTGAGGAATTTCACTTGGCTGAGAATATAGAGATTAGAACGTTGAGCGGGGGTGTCTCTGGGCGACCTGACTGTTTGTGGTTGAGTCTTTGCCATTTTTGACTCACTATTTGTATTGAATTAAACCTTTTTGCCAATAAGATTAATTAAATGCAAACTTAAATCAAATATAAGTTTAGTTCAAATGAGTTCATCGTAACTTTCCTTCTTAATTTGTATACCTCGAACCCATTAAAAGTGCCCTCTCGATAAGGTATTAATTACCTGAGACCTTAAGCTGTATAATAGCCATATGGAAAACTACACAGGTGAAATATTAAAAGAAAAAATACAACAAGAGTGTAAATCAATGCAATAAAAGCGCTGCAATATTTTTTAACGATTATTAGAAATGTTACTCTAAATGTAATCAATATTTAATAGCTCCATCTCTTTCCTTGCAGGTCTAGCACATTTTTCTTCTAACGCCTTTTTTTTTAATGGTAAGTCTAATTTGTAAATGATTTTTAATAGTATTTGTGGTATTACTTACACACAAGTCGTCGTTTGGAATTTCACCTAGAGACCACACCCAGCTATTTATTGGCTATTGATTTTTAATTCGTTAATTAACATGGCACTGAATATCAAGTTGAATTATTTATGGCTAAAGAAAGTGGCAATTATCAGTGTAATGGGTTTGTAATAAAATCAAAGAAATTGCAATTTTGGATAGTTTTTTTTTTATCACGAAATCGAGTAAAAATATTTTATTTGTATTCGTTTGTCAACTTACAAACATAGATTTGGTTACAGTGTATCTTCCAGTCGAAAATATGCTTATTTTTCTTACCAATAAATCAGTGCATAAGCTTTTAGAGTTTTATGAGCCCCAGTTTCGAATGCAATACTCTATTTTATAGTTCGATTTTTATGGCCTAGCGCCGGTTCAAAGTGCACACAACGTGCATAAAAATTCTAATATTTCAGTGGGCATTGAAAAATATTTTTTATTTGTGGCTTTGCATATCAAATGTGAAGCAGAGCATACAATTTAAATTAGTTGAAATGGTATAAAAACGAGAATTCGGCTCGAAACATAATTAGCCCGGCCACAACGAAAATAAAATGGAAATGGTTGGAATAAAAAGCTTTTCTGTTGATTCTTTACTCAATGCTTTATGGTCGGCGGGGACCCAGTTAAATGCTCAGACAGTCCCACAGTCTGACACCCAAACAAAACATAGTCTAAAACGTTGCGTCCCAAAATGGAGCATACAAAATCCCAAAATGAAAAAATCAAGAACAAAAAGTTCGGCAAAGCAGCCAACAAAATAAAATCATTTTAAGGAGAAGAAAAGACGCGACACGTTCCACACTGCAATGGAAATTGAGTTATACCCGCTTTTACACAGACACATACACACACACATATATATATATATATATATATATAAATATATATGCATATATGTATTTTTTTTTATATATGGTATAGAAGCAAACAACGCTAAAAATGCGCCACAAAAATAGAGCAAGGCATGTAGAAATGAAAGAAATTAGATGAAAATAGGCGCTATATATATATTTATATATGTATGTAAGTATATATGTATATATATATATATATATAATGATATATATATATATATGTATACATACACACACGCACTTGCATCGGAGATATTTGTGCTAAATTTGTGTCGTCGTCGTCTTCTATGCGCCGAGGGTTCCATCCTCTGGCGCGCGATGGCAGACAGTAATTCAATGCTCAGGGAAAATGGGCAAGAAACGAAGCTGCAAGCATTGGGAAAAACGATTTTTTTTTTTTTGATTTTGTTTGTTTTAGGATTTTTGCTCTATTTTTTTTTTTTTTTTTTTAATGAATTTTCTTTTCTTTTTTTTTTTTGGGACATTTAGGACAAATTAATTTATGGCGCTAGGCGTTGAGCTTTTTTATTTCTTTTAATTGGAATTCGCCGGCGTTTTAAACTGGCGCCCAAGCATTTGCCAAGTTATTCACACACAAAGCCAAATGAATAGAAGTGATTTAAAATAAGAGTTTAGTTAGATATGTGCAATTTGTAAGCAAATTCTATGCAGTCCATTATGGTATCAATTTGTGTTAACTAACCAGAATAGATAAGAAAGTCAACTCAACATGTTATAAAACGCTTTGCATGTCAATTATTTTTTATTTTTTAATGCCGTTACCGCTCCTCAATGACTTTCTAAAGATTTACGAGTTGCGCATTTAAATGTGTAGAAACTATGCACAAATCGCCATATATATATATATAAATATATATATTTGAAAACACAATTTACTTTATGTCTCGGATTATTCTGATATGCATAATAAACATAATAAAAAAAAAAACATACAAATATGGTTTTCATATTTTGGGACTCGCGTCTTGAAAGACAACAACTTGTTGCCGGCAATGCCCCCAAACAATGATCACAAAGTCTCGAATCAGAAATGTTTAATAAGCGCCGCCGTTTTTTTGATGGACTGCTTGAAGGGGGTTCAAAGCATACATAAATAATAAATGGTTATGGCCAAAAGTTTCAAATGTTTCAATGTGTCTGCTATGCCTCTGAATAGCGCTCATCAGCTTGTTAATATTGTCGTCTTCGTTTTATTTCAATCTTGTGCCCAAATTCGTTATTTGTTTGAGCTTTTCTGTCCTCAGGCATTATATGGGTTCATGCAAATTATGGTGGAGTGTGCTCGACTATGAATACCCTGCATGCCGTTGGCCATTAAATAAATATTGCATACATTTTTCTACATTTAATCTACACTGTTAACATATTTTGTTTAACAGGGTATTTTTTTTTATTTTTTTTTTTATTATGATTAAGTGTAAAGGCAAAGCGGGAAAAAAGTTTTGTGCCACAGCTTTAGTGTAATGTGTTTTCTTAGAATATGTCGTAGGTTGTTTACCCTTTTTTTCCCTAGATTTTTTTTAAACATGCAGCGGAAGAGGAGCTTGTCACTTGTACGCCTAAGAATGGATTCTTTAACATGTGTATGTGTGTACACAGATTTGTTGGGGGAACTGCTAATTGGAACCAGGTTCCAAATGACATCATGAGAAAGATATTTTAAAAAGAGTGAAGAGAACGAGCCTATAACTATAGCCAAGTGCTCCAACATGTCTTTTTGGCTGAACTTTTCTAACCATCTTTGAGCAGTCTTAAGAAATTATGCAAGAATTTTATTTCGACCTTTGTGCAAAAGTATAATTAACAAATTAATAAAGCATGCCCATGAAATGATACTAAATGCACAAAAGTCGTGGCAGGAAAATGAATGAGATTGGGGTAGGGGAAAGGTTCATGATGCCACAGATGCAAAGAAGAGAGAACCCAGTAATTGTCGTCAATGTGTATTTGAATTACTCTGTAGGAGGATAATAACAATGTTATTTACAATGCTGAAATGATGATGATGGTGATGACGATCACAAAATATGTTCATGACTTTGCCTCTGGGGCACTCTCCACACTCCACGACTTGACAAACAGTAGCAAAATTGTTCAACTTCATTTGCTGCCTCATTTTTCGTGTTTACCTTCCAGTTTTTTTCTTCAGTTTTCAGTTTTCTTGTTTATTATTATTATTTTCTACTTTGTGCATAAGTATTGTAAACATTAAATTTTCTCATGTAAATTCCCACGCATATTCTTTGGCTTTGCTTTTATTATAAAAATAATCATTTTTTTTTTTTTATTTGTATTTTTCATTTTTTGTGGTTTCTAGACCTGCTCTGGTCAGAGATAGAGCTCTCGAGTACTGTAAACCAGTAGCCATTCAATCACGGCTTAGTCTCTCCAAGTTCCAAGTGCTTTTAATGATATTTCGTATGTCTAGCCGTAGTGGAGTTCACAGAGGTTAGTGTTGTGTGCGTTTTTCATGGAATGGTGGATGGGGAAGGTGAACTGGACATGGAAATGCGCGTTGTTTGATGTGTTATGAAGTTGAAGTACCCGTTGTGCAGGGGCTAGCTGGAATTGTGGCTCTGAGAGTGGACGAAACATGGTATAATTGTAAAGATGTGTTTTGTTTTATTTTTATGATCTGTCGTGCATGCATTTCACGTGGGCTGAAAGAAAGTGTTAAGTGATTATTTGGCTGATAAGACCGCAAGTTATGCCTACCTGCTGCATGTTGTAAAAACGTTTTGATTTCCTTTCCCCCCTCCAGTTTAAATAATGCTCGAAGACAAAGTTCAGATTCAGGTCATATGAAACACCGCTGCAAAGCCTCTCACTCAGTTTATTTATTTATTTATTTTTTTTTTTTGGTTTTGCCTGGCCAAATAAAATTTGTATATGCATGTTGACAAGACAAGGTTTCTGTATTCGTTTCTTACTGTCTGCAGATTTTGTTTTGGTATTTTTGTGGCTTTTGGAATGGATTGTGGTTTTAGGCAAAGCGTTTATCTCGTCACCTTTGGTATAATGACCACAGATGCTTAAATTGCGTAAATATTTCCGAGGTGTGTATAAAAATTATATTGCTTGGAGAGAGGTACAAAGACTCGTAAAGATTGTGGAATTATATCAACGGAGTAATGGTGGTGATAGTAAAAACAGTTAACTTAAACAAAAACTAGAAAATTCAAAAAAGTTATATCACACGACATCAATATTTACAATTGATAAGCCCCTTAAGATCTAAAATAATCTTTTTTACCAAGTCTTTGTTACTTAAAATACATTTAGCAACTATATGTGAATAAACTCGATTAAAATATTCCATAATTTAGACGTAGCGTGCTTCAAATGAATATTTCAAATATTTCAGCTACTCTGACCATGCAAACGCAAATTAGAAAACACAGCAAACATTTTGAAAAAAAAAAAAAAAAATCAATTGCAGAATTGAGAGCAAACTAACATATTTGGCAATGTAATACAATAAGCACTCAAATCGCATGAATGATTCGTTTGAACGAATGAATGAATGAGTGAGTTAAATAGTGCGCATGATTGCGCATGCAAAAACAATGCAAAAAGAAACCATAATCCACAGTGCCTCGCCATGCGAATGGCCGTGGCAACGGTGAGACGTGCCACACAACAGCAAACAGATAAACCCGAAAATATTACGAGTGCGATTCTGATTATAATGTAAAAGGTTTCCTCATTTTGCACCCGATTATCATGTTAATTTTTGGTTTTTTTTAAGCTTTTGGTTTGGGCAACTTTTTGTTGTTCTCATTTTACACATGCCCCGTTGACTTTTAGCGTTTCAATAAAAATAACAATTTGCTAATTTTTATATCGCATATTGTGTAGCTGCCAACAAGATGATGATGTTGATAATCATGTTCTTTGTGGTTGACATAAAGGTGGGCGTGCTTTTAGCTTTACTTGACTTTTTGTCTTGAATGGCATTTATTTTTCATATATATTTATATATGGTGAGTCTTGCTATGATTCTATCATGACGCATCAAACCCAACAAGTTTGAGAATTCAAAAATTGTTGTTAAGCAATTTGGTTAAGTGGCTGAACGACCTTCGAAATATGGCACACACAATTACCAATTTGATCTTTGGGTGACTAGAACTGTGTCTACTTAAACAAAGTTCGTGGAAATTGCAGAATTTATGAATTTAACAAGAATTCTTTCAATTACATTAATATTCAGATATTCCGATGCATATAATTATGATCCGAACGTTATGAAAAAGTACGTAACAGACAGCAGAAAGAGTCTACGACTCCATAAAGTATATATTCTTGATCAGCCATGTTATGCATAAATAAGTTTAGTTTATAAGTTCTCTATACCATATACAGATCAAGTTTATTTAATTTTGATCGATAACTGCCGTCTCTTCGAGAGTATCGATACAATCAAGAGCAATAAAAGACACAATTGCACAGAATTAGCTCTCCAATTCAGGCATATTCACAGATTGGCTTAGCGAATTGCCTAAGTTATATTTCTGACCAAAATGTTATTCATCTCCAACTTTTAGAAATGGTAAAAGACCACAGACTGTTGGTAAAAGTTTTAGAGGCACTGTGTTCAAGCCATTAGATTTTTTGCTGCTTTTATCATTAACTGGGAACAGTATATTGTTCATACGGGACATTCCAAACTGCAAAAATCTTACCGGTTTCTCTTTCTTATGCTAATAAAATGCTTAAAATAAAGTTTGACTGGAACTTCTCAGAGAACAGATGGAGACGCTTATAACCCAGATCTGTCCATCAAATGCTGAGAGACTGTCATTCCGCTGACAAACCCTTTGGCTACCGATGTATATATATATATACACATATATAATATACGTACATCCAAGTAAACTATACATTGTATTTAACAGTAGGAAGCTGCTTAATCCAACACAACTTGTACATAATTTGCCTGTCAAGTTGGACTGGCCTGGCCAGGTCTGAAATGAGTCAGACACAGACAGCTAAAGAATCGTGAGTGGAAGTTTATTTATACTGTTTTTTTTTTATTTTTTATTAAGGATACGCTGATTAAAATTTACGCACAAGGTCATTGGCGATCTCTCGCCGCCTCCAAGACATCAAAATTAATGCAGGGCATAAATATTGTGCAGCCAGTTTGTGGCCAGTTCGTTTGCCAGTTCGTTTCAGGCTTAATCAGCAACAGTATGAAAACCTGGCATCCATGAACTTGGAAACTTGAGGTTCATGGCAACCACTGAGAGTTGCAGTTTAGTTGCAGTTGCAGTTTGTGTTGCAGCTGCAGCTGCAGCATCGCCAACGCGCTTAGAAAAGCGACGAAACGACATACGACACATTTCTGTCATCATCAATAATGCCGCCATTGAGACGGAGTTGGCCAGCCTTTTACCTTTAGAGTTGCAAGCAAATTGGCACAATTTCTCCACATAGCCGCAACGCGTGTTATGTTGCATTCAACGCCATGTGGCCATTTGGTCAAGCGGCCATGTGGCCAACAAAAACAACAACAACTGTTGCAACAGCTGACGTTTTGCGGCTGTAAACATTCAACGTGCAACATTCAACATTCATCATTCAACTCTCTTTTGCAGATTACTTACAATATTTAACATAAATTGTAGACACCGCACAGCTGCCGCTGCTGCTGCTGCTGCTGCAACTGCCACTGCCTCAGCTTTAACCGCTGCCTGCAGCCAACGTTCTTCTAAAGCTTTGTCTTCTTTATGGCTCATAATCTTTTGTTCATTGCTCTTGCAACGCATTAGAAGCGCTCTATCTGCAAATTGCCTTGCTAACTTAAGATGGGGCATGTAATAGTAGTAAACTTTGGCACACCATATTAACAACTCTTCCATTTAGTTATCACCTTTATCAGCTAAATTGTCCAAGTAGATATTTAAATAATTATTAATACTTAGAAGCAGGTAAACCGAAATAAGAAGAAAATTTGACACTCCTTTGCTAGTAATGAAAAATTACTGAAGCCATAAAAATCTGATCACAATAATTTAAGTAGCATTTATTTTATTTGTATTTTTTTTTTTTTTTGTTGGTTTAAATTTGAATAAATTATTTTATTTTTACTTGCTGGCTGTCCATAAAAATATTTATGTAGTGATTTTACTTTACTTTTAGTTGTACACAGTAAATCTTAGTTGTGATGCCTGGCTTATGTTGTTTGTGCAGCGTATTCGCAATTCGTGTTGATTTCATGTTACCTTTTGCTTTCCTTTCTGTTTGCTTGCTTTGCTCTGGCAACGTTGTGGCGTTGCATGATCTTTAATCAAACAGTTAGTGGCGCCGCCGACGCAGATTGAGGCAATTGCAACCTTGATAGGCGTCGCCCGTCGCTGACTCTCCTCTCTCTCTCTCTCTCTCTCGCTCTTGCTCTCGGTCTTTCTATCTCTTTTGCAGCCTTTCTGCAGTTTGCAGTACATTTGTAGTGGGTTGGTTCGAATTGGAGCGCGTGCTCCGTTTCTAATGCAGCTGTGTCAAGGCGCTAACAAATTTATGTGGCCCAATATGTTGCAAGAGTGTGTGTGTGTGTGTGTGTGTACAATGTGTGTGTGCATATCGCTTTGTAACTCAGCCGCTCTGCGTCTTGTGGTTTTAATTAACGGTCAACGGAAACTTATGCGCTTTTGTGTGCCACTTCTTCTTCTTCAGGCTTTTGATCGCCTGTTGTGGCGGCTGTTGCTGTTTCTTCCTCTTCATTGTCTCTTCGTGTGGCCTCAACTGTTTTTCATGTTGTCTTAGATTACCGAAAGCGTCGGTTCCGCTTTCGCATATTGCTCATTTGCAGCTTTCGACTTGCGTATAAAATAACCTATGCAATTTTGTGTGTAGGGTATTTTGGCAAATGTAGATTATTAATTTGTTAAGTTTAAGATATTTATATTATTTGAAGCATATTTTTAATAACATATTTATTTGAAAGCCTAAAATTTTTTCAAAACAGTAATTGGAATTGAAGGGTATTTTTGAGTTGCTCACTCGCTTGTCACTGCACAGATACCGTTAGGGCAAAAGGCGCTTTTTAATATGTGGTTGGCGCATATCGATCTACGGTGTCTCTGTGTCACTCTCTCTTCTCTTCTCCTCTCTCTCGCTCTCTCTGTCTCTCTCTTTACTCGGTCAACTCTTGCATCTGCTGGAATCTGGCAGGCATATGTCAATGTGCTTAATGCCTGACTGAGCGAACGCTGCAACCATAAAAGACAAAACTGTCGTGTATAGAACAACAACAACAACAAGAACGTACGATCGCTGTCAACTTTTGTAAACTTCCGGTTAGAGCCGCTCGTTGGTTAAAGCCATTAATGGATTTTTATGTTTGCCCATCGCCCCAAAAAGAAAAAAGGCCAGTAACAAAACAACGTCTGGCGAAAAAGGTTTCGTATGACGAGGTTTCTGTTTTTATTTCAATTTTTTTTTTGTTTTTTTATTTTTTGTGCTTTATGCTAGGAATGCGTTCTTTGTGTTGACCCTAGCTTTGGGCTGCTTGCTTTGTTGATTTTTCTTAGGCTTTCAATTAATCAATTGCTTGGCTTCGATTATTTTCGATAAACGATAGACGCCCGTTGGCGTCTGGCAAGGCTGTCACGTTAAAGCTGGCAACAAATCGATTCGTCTGTCAATTAAATTTATACAATTTGTGTCGTTTATCATTTAACGAAATCTATGTCACCGCACGTTCAATTTAAAATAAACAAAATGTACTCGAGATATACCACAACAACTGTTAGCTAGATATGCAGAAAGAGGCCTGAATGAAAAGTGCCTCAGCGAAAGAAATCCATTGTGCACTTCCAGTCTCTTGTCGCTCTTCCGACATCACCTCCATTTCCATTTCCATCCAAAAAGTCGCTCGTCGAACAATCACTTTCAGCAATGCGGCATAGCTCGTAGGTTCATTGTACCCCCCGTATACCGATCGTTGTGAATAGTTCGTGCAGACGCCAAGCTGATAATGATAATGATGATGTGGATGAGCAACAAAAACTAAACACAAAATACAAAAAAAGATGATGAAGACAGACAATAAGCTGCAAACTACAATGCTATTATAGCGACAACGTTACAGCCTTATCCACTGAATGCCAGTCAACAACCAAAACTTAGGCTCTTGAACTTTTGTGGAGATTTGCTTGAAACAATAAATCAATATTTTATATCATATTTTTTCTAAATTACTTTTTTCGTTTTCAAATTATCCTTTTTTTTTATTACATTTGATACCCTTATAGAGTGTATTATAATTTTGTATATATGTATATTCTTGATCAAAATTAAAAGCCGGCTCCATATAGACAAACCCGAATATTTGTTTATTCCTAGTCAAACTCATGAATGAATAATGAAACTTTGCATATATCAGTCTGTTTTGATCGAATTACTGTATCTAGTAGTAGGCGTAAAATGATCGGTTAAAAGATGAATTCTTGATAAAAAAAAGTTTTATTTGAGAATGTATCTTAACCAACTTATCCAATATGCGTATCTTTATAAATTTTACATTTATGCTAAAATTCATATAGTTTGTAATTTAAAAAATCAGTCGAAAAATAAGAATTTTTTGAGCATTTTTTGTTAGCCAAGATACCTGAGTCAAACTTACTCCATGTGCGTATTATTATCATTTGGACAACAAATAATCGAGATCGTCGAACTATGTCATATAGCTGTCATAGGAACGATCAGTCAACAGATAAATTCGTGTATGAACAACTTTTTTGATTAAGTTTCCTTAATCAAACTCACCAATTTTTTTTTTATATTTTTTTTTTAACCATATAACTTTCATAAAAACAATCGATTGGTTTTTTGTTTTGAAATTTAAGACTCTGGTCTAAAAGTATATGCAATCTCCGGCGTATCCAAGATAGCCGTTGTTTCTTGTGTTTACTATGATTACAGTCGAAGAAGGTCTCGCATAGTTTTTTATATTTAATTATTGCTACTTGCGTGCATTTCAGCCAACAATTTATCAAATTGTAATGCAGGAAATTAACAAAATGGGCGCGCGTAAAGGCAATTAAAAGAAAATTAACAGCTGAGCAAAAGCCAAAAAGGAAACCCCAGTGCGTGTGTTGTGCAAATTGTTACTGTTGTCATGCTATTGTGTGAGTATGTGTGTGGCATATTGTTTTGAAATTTTCGCTGCACACAAATATAATTATCATCACTTATGTGTTGCATTTGTGTGTACATTGTTTCATGGCGTTCCATTGTCTGGCATTTTGCAATGTAATGCAAAAATCACCACCAACAATAGCATGGCGCTTCATAAAAAATAAAAATACATATGCATTATGTATGTATTTTTAAGGTATATGTATGTATAAGCAATGCCCGGAATATGTTACCTGTATTAAGTGAAGGGAATGACTAGATTTTTAGATCTTAATACAATTGACTCATCAGATTTTAGAAAATATATATTCGCTCTCATTAATGGAAAAGTAAACTTAGACTTAGATTGACTGAATGAAAGTGATGACATCATAAGTAAAAGGAGAAAATGAATAGAATTGATTTCAATATGGTGAAAAACAATGAATTTTTTATACAGAGACGGAAAATGTTGTCAGCTTGAACTCACCTGTCAATTCAATTTGTAAATTCTCTATCGCATGATGAAGCAAATATTTGATATACACTCATATCTATTTCTCTCGATTAGTTATTTTTTTTTATTGTTGCCTGCGATCTATAGAATGTGTGCAATATTCAAAAAAATCACATTTTAAATACGTAGCTTATGTCATCGCATCATTTTGTGGTGAATGAATAATGAATGCTGCGAAATGTGTTTTATTTCAAAAATTAACTAAACCTGCACATGTGACAAGGCAAATACAAAAATTTCATGATACATTGCAGCTGTTGCTGTTGTTGTTGCTATTATTGTGAATTGGTATTATTTTGCTGGCAATGATTTTGCGAACTGAACAAATTCTTTGTCTTGTTTAAATGATGCATGAATATACATTAATTGGCTAGGTAACAGCTATCTAAGCAGGCAGCTGCCTTGTTTCACAGCTGCCCTTTGCAATAATAGCCCAGGTTCAACCAATTTGAATGTTAATCGTTACACTCAGCAGGTAAGAATATTATATGAATGGTATTGTTTTTGAACCTGTTTCTGTATTTTACGTTGACGCAACTTTTGATTAGCTGCAAATTATAATAAAAATATGCTAATACAGTAGGTCTGTCTAGTTTATTGGACAATAATTGGTTTGGATTAGCTTTAGAATCCTATTGAAGAGTTGCCTGTCACATTATGCATGCGCATAAATTATGGCGAAACTGTAAATTATTTGTTCAAATAGTTGGATTGGTTGGCGTTTTGTGGACTTGGCTAACCAAATGTTGGTATATTTCTACTTTGTCACGAATTTCTTTTCAAGGCTCTTGACATTTTCGGGAGCTTCCTACATTTTTTCTTCTTTTTATTATATATTTAGCGTTTTTAATGGTCTATTAAACTAGATTTATATATTGATTATTGGACAGTGAAATGTCTTAGTTACTCGGATTAAAAGTAACCTGGGTTAAAAGTTACCTGGGTTAGTTTTTGAAAGCAAAGTAGATTTTCGTTATTTCAAAACTTAACTCTTGCATACCCTTTAAGTGGGTTTTTAGCTGCAATTTGTTTTTTACTCGAAAGTATTGCGGGTTAGACGTTTAAGAGTGATCAATACACAAAGTTGCAAAGTCGGTAAAGAAAATTTTAGAAAGAAAGAAACGTTGCCTTTCACATTTCACAAAACTGTACAATGCTGCCCCCAAATATCATTGCCCTACTACGCCACATGCTGCCACGCCCTTCACCGCACCGCGTCGGATCGTCTTGCCCTTCCCCCTTTTGAAAGCAACAGTTTAAAGTGTGAATTGTTTGTGAGTTGTTTATAGAATTGTAGCGCTGTTGTTGCTTAATATTATGAAGAACTGCGCGTTAGCCATTGAAAATCGTAAACGTTCCACAAATCGGGAAGGCAAACAAAATTTTATTAATCAAAACTCAAAAGTCGAAAATAGCAAAAGCAGAGATGTTTACAAAACGGGTCGATGCAAGGCCAGCTGCAAAAATATATTATCTCTTCTGTACATAAACATATATATTTATCTATATTTACTTTTCTTGGGCAGAAAATGCAAAATGTCAAAAAATATATGACTTTGATGTCACATTTTAAAGCCTTGGGGGCGTTTTGATAAGCTGAATATTGTTCACGAAAGTGAGAAAATTTTTTTATTGCATGTGTACAGATAAATTTTTAATGCAGCTTTTTAAAATGATTGATTTTCGCAAAAGAAATGAAAAATAAAAATAGATATAGATATACAACAAGGAATAAACACAACTTTGTCGTCAGGGTCTGCCAGGGTCGTAACCATCAGCGGCGTCATTATAACATCAAAATAAAATTCAACATAAATTCGAGCAAACAGCATTTAAATTTTGTCACACATTTGCTTTGAAATGAAATTCGAAATCTGCAAACACTTGATTTGATTTTTCTAAATGCCTGTCAAGAGAAATAATAAAATAAAAAATAATGAATGGCATGCCGACGATTATATACCCTTGCATATAAGACATATAAGACAGACGGGCACATATATATCGATTCGGCTAGTAATGTTCAGTCTTTCTTGATGCAAACTAAATATGAAATCTATTTTACCTTCTGCAAGGGTATAAATTAATGGTAAAAACAAAATTGACATTGAAATCGCTACAAAGGTAGATTAAGAGGAATGAAGCACAATATGCTAATGCAAAGCCACACACAGACTTAAATTTTAAAATAATAGTTAGTGATCGAATACCAGACACCCTGCAAATTATCACCAACTTCAAAGTCTCCTCCTTCTGCCTGTGAAAAACTTCCACAACTTTATTAGACATTTATTTTACACTAATATACCCATTTTAAATGAAGACAACCTTTAAAAAAATCAACCAAAAATTCACGTATCTGCATAAATTAGTCAAAGTATTAAATTTAGCATAATTTGGTTTAAAACAAAACTGTTCAAATGCTCAAAGGCACCTTTAAACTGTCAACAACGACGAAGCGGAGGCAGCAACAAATGTTTAAGTTGAAATTTAATGACTTTTACGTAGTTTGTTGAAATAAACCAACCAGCACCACCATCACCACCAGCACCACACTCATCTGCAAATTGATGGAGCTTTTGTCAAATTTGTTTTCAAGCGCAATCAATTTTAATGCTATAATATTTCATAATTTGTTGTAAATTTATTTGATTTGAGCCAATTTCATTAAATTGCCAAAAAAAATCAGAAGATGTAGTACTTAATACTCGTATTTGTGCGTTTGCCATTTTCTGATATTAGGAAAGTTTCGATGATGATTTAGGAGCATCAAACTTGTGGTTCGATGATGCGAAAGTGCAGGATGAGTCAGTTATATTTATAATAAAATGGAGGATATATACAAATATGTTCCAATGATTGGAAAATGAAATTGGAGATCCTTATTAGCTGATTAAGAATATATTATTTTCGTTTAGCTTCACTCGACGTAAAAGAAAGACTGTTTAATCTAAATGCAAAGCAGCAGATCTTTTAACCAAAAGTTGTCATGCTTATTTTAACCCATTTTCCAAGAGTCTACTTAACTGTGTCATGGTTAGATCATCTAAATAACAGTAGAATTTTCACGTTCATAATAATTATTATTTTTTGCACGTTAAGGTGTGAAAATATTCTGTTGCGCCCATTTGCTTCTGGCGCTTAAGAGAAACTACATTTTTTAGCTGAGTACTGGGAAAATCTCCGAGATAATGCTACTTGCAACTAGTACGCCAATTAGCGACAACCACTAAGCAATTTGACAATGGTGTTAAGCAAATTTGAATGTCATTTGCAGCAAACATCTTTATTTTTTTTTATCTCTTTCAGCAGCTTCTTGGTAATATGCATCATTCTTTCATCATTTTGTTTAAGGTTGACAGTTGGTCAAAGGGAAAATCTTTTAGATGTTTTTATATTTATCGTATCATCTCCGAAGGCTTATAGTTTTTTATTGTTTTTAAATGGGTTTTTAATGCTGTTAATGGTAAACGTTTTATTCCCTTTCCAGTTGTTGCAGTCGGAATGCGTTTTACGCAACTACAAAGAAAGGCTATATATTAATGGGTGGTTCAGCTTAAGCTGCTGTTCAATATTATAGCTTCAGGTTGCGTTAAAGTTAAACTTTTAATGGTTTTTTAATTGATGTGCTAACGTCTTAAGAAGCTGAACAACTCATCGAGAATAATATTTGAATTCATTAGATTTATTAGCTACTGCATTTAATTTCTAATTAGTCGACTAATACTAGTTAAGCAAATGTGATGCATTTAAAGATAAGTTACTATTAAACTGCCCATGAAACTAAATGATTTTTTTTGTAATTGCAGAACCCAACGAATACTACAAGAAACCTCCACATCTCCATCACTCAGCTGGACAATTTCAAAAGGTAAACTATCAAGTGGAGGAGAAAGATAAACCGAAATACCCCTTGTGGCAATCATATAGAAAAACTAGCATCAAGGGTCGTTAATCAAAATGCAGGCATATCAGAAATAAAACGCACAGTTTACCGTGTCTCACACATGGCGCACTGCATCATTAACATTCTGCCCATGAGATGGTGTATTTATGACATGTGTCTCTCTATGCAGATATGTACCTACCTAACTGCCTGCCTGCGCCTGCGCCTGCATACTTCTAAGATAGATTATACATATGCATAGTGCATACATCTAGTTGAACGAGTAGCGAGTGAAACGGCATCAAATTGAATTAAAATTGAATGAAATTAATTTGACATACAAGTTGTGTTGGCGCGTCTGTCGGTCTGTTTGTCCGATTGTCTGTCGGTCTGTCTGACCGATTGTTGTAGCTTTCAACAAAGCGTTATAGTTACACGTGTACAGCTTCAAATATAGCTGCAGACACGCATATAAACAAGCTGCATCTGTAAGATGAAAGCAGCGCTTGCTCTTGTGCACATGTCGAGCAAAAATCAAAATGACAGCCGCAGTCGCCGGCAGTTGGGAGAGACCAGGACCGAGAACCGGGCGCGCACATCCGATAGATACAATAGCTATAGTTGTATATACACACACACAAATGTGTGTGTTTGTGTGTGTGGTGGATTGCATTAAAAATAGCCACAGAAATGATCTATACGTAGCTGCCGGGGCTGATGCTGCGTGCTGCCTGTTTGCCTTCTATGACTATCTAGTATGTATGCTTACATGATATATTTTTCATCAATTTTTCGGAACAGTTCCCCCGGTGCATTGCCAATTGCGTAGGCGTCGGTTTTTCCATCTCTTTACTTTTTAGTTGTTGTGTATTTTTTTTTTCCATTTATTTACTTCATTTATAACAGCTTTTTCTTGCCCCTACAGCTGCTTTCCCGATTTTCCGTTAGGTTCAAGTGGGCTACTACCAGAGCAGTAATTCCTAATAAATAAAAAGGCGTTTGGCGCCCCAAGTCTATAGCATCTATTAGATATGTATCTCTGCTGCAAATTAATGATTGATTTACATTATTTGCTTTTTGCTGCTGTTGTGCCTCATGCTTTCTAGTTTTTTAGTAGTCTCATTTCATTTGCAATGTGGGGCAATCTGTAATAATGTTGCACTTTGATATAACGTATTATAATGTATTACTGTACTAATTGATATGCTGATAAGGGTGTACATAGCCATAAAATGATCTATTGCATCTGCATAAACATTGTTATAGAAAAGAGTTAGCCTTGGCGTCACAAATGGAAATTAGTTCACATTAGGTAATATTTATATTACATTTGATTACTGACAATAATTTCTCCGATACTTGTTTTATGTGGTATTTCAGCTATTTGCTGTCTCAATCGTAAATAGCTTAACCCTATCAGCTACAACCACAATTGCAACAAAAAGGTCAGGTTGCGTGCAACGTGGGCCTCGTCGTCGCTTAGTAGTTTCTCAGTGTATGCAAATTCCATGCAGCGAATACTAGGAAATCAGCGAAGCATGCAAGTTGCCCGAGCATTCAAGCAGCCTCTTCTTCGAGAGCTGCTCCTCCTCCTCCTTCTCCTCCTCCTCATAGTTCTCCTCAGTCAGGCCACGGTTATTCACACGCATAACGCCCAAAATGGCAGCCAAAGTTAACTTGCAAATTGCAACAGCATTCGCATGACAACAGCGCCATCTCGCGGCCTGTGAACAAGCTCTGAGCTATTGTATTGTTAATCTTATCGGTACGGCGAGTACCTGAGTCGAGTCAATCACACATATGCACACATGCACATACATACATGTATACGTACATCTGTATGTGCTGTAGTGAGATTTTGTATTTAATTTTCATCTTTAATCATTTTTGTTTTGATTGTTGTTGTGCTCGCGTAATCAGGGTGTAACAATTACGCATTTTGAATTACGGGCAGACTCGCTAGATGGACACAGTGATATAGCCAACAGTCAGACAGTCAGGCAGCCAGAGGGTCAGCCAGTCAAACAGTCAGCGCTATAACTTGGCTTAATTTGCCGCAACCCGTCACGTCTTACCTAGCTAGCTGTTCTCATTCGACCCATTCGAGCCGCATTAAGCTCGGCTCTGTTGTATGCATGAGTGTGAATAGTATATGCGAAAAAATTTTGAAATACTAGAAAATATTATTCGTCAACAGCAGAATTCAATCCGCTGGTCTTTGCTTTAGAATCTATATTCTCATTTAGTTTTAATTTTTGTGGTTGCGTTTTGCATTTGATTGGAATTTTTGTTATGCTTCATGCTTAATTAAACGCCATAAACATGGCTTATTGGGTTACCACGCCATCTGTTGGCCATAATTTATATTACACGATTACACCAGCAGGAACTTGAGCTAAACAATAAACCAAATATTCAACTTTTAAGCTAAATAATGAGAGCTCTTAATGTGGGTGTGTCGCAGCCCGCTAAAACTCACAGTTAGAATGTAAAAAATAAAAAAATGTACGTGTAACATATACTTAAAAGATAAAAGACCAAATGGCATTTGCGAAGTGTTTGTGGTAGGCAAATTGTTTACTATTAAGCAAATTGCAGCAAAATTGGATATTTTTTTTCGAAAGGTGCTGTAGCTGTTGGCCATATGTAATTGAAATTCCACAAAAAATTCCCGAAAGTATTTTGTTAACATTTTATGAAAAATTTAAAGCCAGTTTGAACCGTTTGCTTATCCGAAATTGATGACACACATTTTATACAATAAATAAGGAAAGCGTTATTATTTTGTCAATGAAATACTATACGATAATTGTCCTAAATAGGGTACGATCTTACGTTCTTTCAACTGATATATTATAAGAAGTATCTCATTTGCTTATAGAGGAAATCCGCCCCTGTTTGCTTAGCCATGTAAAACGAACGATATTAAATCAATTGCCTATCGAGACATTTGCACGCGTAACTCTTTTCAAAACAGCGCCCCACAATGACGCGCAAAACGATCGAAATTGTTCCAGTTCACTTGGAAAAAACAGAACAACAATAACAATGAATACGCAGCACAAGTAACAAATTGAAACAAAAGCAACAAAAACTACAATTTTGCGCGATCATTGTACTGGGAATAGCCAATGAATTCCGTTTGTGGGTGAATATTTCTCTACACGTACATGCATGTATGTATATATATTTTTATATATGTGTATGTGTGTGTGCATGTGTTTTAGCTTATTTTTGTTATCTGTTTTATTCGGATCGTGCAACGTCCATAGAACAAACAAAATAAATAGTTACGTCATTTAAAAGTTGTAAGTTTGGTTGACAACTCCATAGTGCTAAAATTTAAAACTTGGATTACTGACGACCTTCTGTCAAGATCGAGCCTAAAGCTAGGCCCACTGCATACATCTTATAAAAACTTAAAAAAAAAATAAAAAAAAATCTTACTTCCAATTTACAGCAGTTATAGGAACAGAGTATCACAAGTCGGCTATGTCCGATTGCAACATTCTTATGTTTTCATTTTCAATAGATCAGTAAAACCACAACAACAATTTGAGCAGGGTCGAGTATTTCAAATGAAATTGAAATTAAGTATTGATTGTAATTTGAACTGCGCACACACACATACAATTCAATAATATACACAATCACACACACATAGAGTAGCAATGCAAATTGGGCAACTACCATAAATTATGGCGATATGGCAACGCCATGCGCGATGCGCACCATCGCACGAAGTTTGCCATTAAAATGGCAAACAAATCGACAGCAAATGAATGGCAAAAGTAACTGGAAATCGCTGCAAATTAACTAAATAATCAGTTGCAAATGGCCAGAGGAAAATCTCGATTGAGAGCGAGAGAGAGAAAGAGAGCAAACCTCCAAAAAAATGAGAGTGTGAGCGCACAGAGAACACCAAGCGGGTGACTCTCAAACTGTGGACTCGTTTGTCATGCTTTATTTTTGTATGCAAATTGTTTTCACTTGGCTTTTGTTTTGCTTTAGTTGCCCCGCTGGCTGCGCGCTCTGTTTCTCTATCATCATAAAAAATAAAAACAACAGCATTATCCCATCTTCGTCATCATCTATGTTTGTGTTCTTTTGTCTCTGTCTCTGTTTATTTTGTTTTCTATCTCTGCTGCTGGCCTTCGCCCATGTGTCACGGTTTCGCAAGCATTGGCTTTGAATAGTTCCCCATCAAAGCAGACATTCTCTATTGCTATGGTTGTGGTTGTTGTTGTTATTGTTGTTTGTTAATCGTTTGCTGCTGCTATTTTCGGATTTGAGCTTACACTTAATGCATATGAATTTAACGGATTTATTTAAGAGTAATGAATAATTGAAAATAATGCATGTACTTTTTAGGTCTTATAATTTGTGGCCTTGCGCATATTGAACAATTTGCTGTCAGTAAAAGCTATAAAATATAATTCTATGAATTATATGACCTGGATTTAATAATAATAAATGACATGTATTTCAACTCGAAATCAATGAGCAATATGTGAATTAGAATTCAATACCGTTCAAAAAATATTTATTCCTTTCCTTTCAATATTCATCTCAATGCTGAAAATCTATAAATAAATATGAATGTAATTATGAGTAGCAAATGTAACTTGTTACACTGTAACGTAGGCCTATGAAGCCCAAGCTCAGCAGCAACAAGAACTGTGCACCTTAATGAGCATGACAATAAATAGTGACTGCAGCAACAGCTTTCGTTTTGTAGCACTGGAGCCCAAGATGCGGTCACATTAAAGTTATGCCGGCCGGCAGTTAACTGATTAATGAGAGCGGGGACAGAGAGAGGCCAAGCAGGGCAGGGCAGGGCAGCAAAAGCCACATCAGAACCAGAATCCAAATGCTTAGTCATCGAACTTGGCCTAATGCAAAACAGCGAAACAACAGGCAGCCAGTGGCTACCGTGATTCCATAGCCATGAGATGACTCAGCCCTGGCAAAATGTGCTACCAGTTTAGCACACAACAACAACCACAGGAGTAATACCTTGTAGCTGAGCAACATCATCTTTGAAGCTGGTCGGTCGTCTCTTCGTCGCATCTGCTTCACTGTCCTACTCCACTTCTTGTGCCGGTCGCCAAAAGCAGTACTGAGATTTGTAGTACGCTTATGGTTGTGTTTATGCTCCGTCATGCTTTGGCGCAACGCCCTCAACTGGCAATGCCCTCGAGATACACATGTATCTTATGGGGACTACACACAAACACACACACACAGACACACACTCACACACACATTTAAATACACACATTCCATCGCCCCTACATACGTTTTTCGCATACGTTTTGTGGTGTACGCTCTCAATTAGTTATTCATATAACGTGCTAAAAAAAAAAAGAATCTGCCCCATGCCGCAACTGCGTCGCGTCGCCGTCATTGTTGATTAAGGCCCGCATCCATTGGCTACTTACACCTTCTGTCTGGGTTTCGTTGCGATAGAGAGGGAGGGGGTCGGGTTCATCCTTTAGCTATATATTGTTTACTGTCTGCTGCTTTGACAAAACTTTGCATGTCATGTTGTCATTATGGTTCCTTACCCACCCCCCATGTGTGATCCTTTACCATTCATTCTGTGCATACGTTTTTCGTTGTCGTTGTCGATGTCGATGTCCCTCTGTGCCTGTGGCTTACCCCCAGCTTGTGCTCGAGCCCTGACATTGTTTGTCTACTACTTTGGCCGCCTCGTCTGTGCATCATAGGCATTATACATAAGCACTTATCATCGTATTAGGCTTCACGCCTTTTGTCTCAGCTCTCAGCTTTAAATGCCGCACTGTTTGCTTAGCCCATCTGTCAGCTATGACAAAATACACGTTCTTCACGCATATACATATATTGTCTGTGATTATCAAATCTGCTCATAAGCGAATCGCATTTTATACATAGCTGCCTGATTGCATGAATTAGTATTTTAAATGTCTTAATATATCATTATTACAAATAAATGATTTAGTTATTTGTCAAGAGAAGTGCCTTGTTATTATTATCTACTTATCTGCAATTCTAATGATAATCCAACTGCAATTGTTTGTTTGCACTGCCATTAACGTCAAATGGCTGTTGAACTGTAACAGCGCTTGTCAAACAGCTGACAGACAAATGAAGATGCTCCAATGAGTGAAGATGTCTTGAATTTGGTTTAGAGTTTCGATGAAATGAATGCTTCTATTCTAGTTGTGCATATTTCTGTATATTTGTTAAGAATCAAGCTGCCATGTTTAGGCATTCAACGACGTTCGCTAAGCCAAAATCGACAACTGGTCGCGGTCTGGTGCTGGGACCGGGCCGGGCCGAAACAGCCAAACAGACAGACAGACAGACAGTGGGTCGTATGAGTGATGCCTTTGCCGTGTCTAAAAATGAGCTAAATACGAACAAAAAAGAGAGGAGAGAATTCTCGAGGTCAGCCACTTCTGTTGCGCTTGCCCGCTTGGCGGCCCCCTGAGCCATTCAGCTACCTGTTGTTGTTGTTGTTGTTGCTGGCGGTTCTATTCTCAGGCACTCTTGACCAACATAAGCTCGCATAATTATACACAGCATAGCAGAACGGGTATGAGAACTTTGTTAAGCCGTATGTTATACTTAGCAAGGAGAAGATGCAATAGCTTGTCAGAACTAGTTATTGATGTACTTCAAATATTTTAAAAGGGAATGCAATTATTGTGGCACTTTTGCTATATAATATATTTGAATAGAAAAATAATGTCATTAATGAATAGAAAAATAATGTCATTAATGATGTGCTTAACTCAGCCACCAGTCAGATGCTCTGACAATCTGCTCAGCTAATTCTCCAAGTATATACAACATATCGGTTATCTAAGCGTTAGTTTCCATTCTGATTGTGTGCTGGCTGCGCTGTCCGGTTTCGCAAACGTTGCATTTGCTGTTGTTGCTGTTGCCACTGCTCTCGTGTGTGGTTCCTACTTAATTTGCTTTACTGTTATGTTTGGCTTTCCGCTTGTTAAGCAAGCAGCAGCAGCAGCTAGCAACAGCACCAACTACGCCAATTGATGTATGTATCTGTCAGTTACTTTTGCTGATTCTGTGTGCAGCTTTGGTTGCAGGCAGCGGCACTGCGACATCGTCCACACTTCATATTTTCTGGGTGTGTTGAGGCGTGGGCCAAACAATTTCATAACTGATCCGTCATGCTAACCAACAAAATAAGTATAAACTTTAATCTCATATAAATGCCAAAGGTTAATGCCAACAAATTTGTACATAACCACTTTATAGTCGTTTTTTTCATTTTTGCGTTTTGTTATTATTATTATTGAACAGATTTTTGTGTTGGTCAAGTTGTGTTTTCTGATTATGCAATCGATTTCTTTATGTATGTTGTGATTTTTTTTTTCGATTTTCTATTACGTATACGACATGTGTTTTTATGTTCCGCTCTTGTCTTAGACCTACCTGCCGCTTGTCTCAATTTCAGTTATTGTTGGCCTTTATAATTATCAACGCCATAAAAAATTAATACCCACCAGCTTGAAATCAATAACGATTTTTGTTGCGTGTTGATTTTATAACTTTGATTTTTATTGGTGCATCATTTTGAACACCTCTTCAACCCAATGAAATGACGGATGGACGAAGTTAACAAAGAGGTTTATTTACTAAACACAGCTAGCGACATTAGAAGCATGGCACAGATTGCAATTTATTGGGTTTTATTAATCGGATGACCTTATGCCATAGGCCTAGCTATGACCCAATTATGGGTAAACCCTTTGGAATGGGCAATAAAGTATTGCGCAATCAGTCAATATGGAGACAGGAAAGGCATGAAAATTGTCTGATAAGCCGTACGTATTTTCATTAGGTAATCACTGAAATTGGTTCAAGCTTATAAACATCGAACTTTATCCAATAACATTATTTTATTGTAAACTCTAACTCTCTGCTGAATAAGGTTGATTAAACATGTAATTTTGTAATAATGCATTATTATTTTCTGTTATTATATAGCTGTTTATTAAAATATGTGTTTTATTTTTTCTTTCCAGAAATATTAACTTTGACAATAATATCATTAGGATATATCGGTGAGTAACATCTACGAGATATCTGTTCAGTCAAGCTTAAACATTCGTTGCGAATATTACAAAACAACTCAATTATGTTAGCCAAGAAAAAAAACGAAGAAAAAAAATTAAGCAAAAACAGAAGCCAACTTGTCGTTGCATAATCTCGAACAAGAAATTAATTAACATTTGCTGTGCCTCTTTTTTTGTTTTTGCTTACAAAAAAAAAAGAAGAAAAATCAACATAGTTTATATAAAAAGTAGTCGACGACTTCCGTTACTAAAGTGCAGCCACACTTGAGGCACAAGGTGCCTTAGACTAACTTTAAGAGTCGAGCTTGCGTGTGAGCCACAAAAAAATATATATGTCTGGGGACAATTTCCGTTTGATAAAACAGTAAACTTTTTAATTAATCGGAACGACAAAAAACAGCAGACAGCAACGAAAGCAAATTGAAGCTTTTGCATTTTGAAATTCAAAAATTGTTCTTCCATGAAATATTATGGCCGCAATTATAAACTAACAGCAAACTGCCATAAATAACCAATAACAAGCAGTCATAAATGATTATATGAAACTGCAGGTTCGAAAAATGAATGCTAGGGCTGAGTGCGGGGTATCTATTGATCGGGCATTTATGACAAAAATACATACGTTTTTGCTAACCCTTTTTTTTTTTAAATAGAATGTACAAGCATTTAATTTATATTCTATTATCATATAAAGGCCCCAAAGCATTGCCCACATGGCTCCGCTCTTAGCCTAATTGGAATTGACGATCGAGCAAATGGTCGTCAGCAATTAGCGTAACGCCTGGACGCACCCATATTCAATGCGGCCCAGACCAGATCGGACCGGACCCGGGTCCAACATAAAATCATGGCCCCAAACAAAGAGCATTTTATGCTGCTGCTGCTGCTGCTGTTGTTGCTGCTAGTGTTGCTGCTGGTGTTGTTGTTGGTTGTTGTTGGTTCTATGAACGCCAGCGAAGCGCATTAAAAAGTTAAGTTTAGTTAGCGCATCTGTGTTGCACATGTGCGCTGCATGAGCATCCCGAGTGAGCTAGATTGGATCTGGAATGTGGCAAGGGGGCAGCTAACGATTCCAAACGGCTGCTCACTTTAATGATATTTTGTCTTTGTTCTTTTCATTGGCCAAAGAGATGAGGTATAATAATGTTGTGCAAATGTATGTTACAGACGGATTGAAATCTGACATACACACCAACATTCAAATCGATCTCAATAATTGTATAACAAAAGTTGTTAAATTTGAAATATAAGTATTTAATTCAAAGGAAAAGTTATTCACTATATTTCGATTTTATTTCATCTAATATACTTAACAGATATAGGGCATCTCTTCGTCGAGTTCTATTGCCTAAAGTGCTCATAGTTTTTTGTTTTTGGTAGGCTGGCAACATTTGTTGACTATTTGTAACCCGGAGGTACATAAATACATTTATCTGTTGCTTCTCAGCCACATACAAACGGCGACATTAACCTCAAAACCTTAACACATAACAGCCAAGAAAAGAATATATAAAAAAGTATAAACAGCCTACGCATGCGTCGATTTGTTTTTCTTTTTTTTTTTGTGTTTTTTTTTTTTGCCGGGCATTGTTGCAGTGCAAAAACTTATGGGGCAAACAAAGAGCAGAAAACCGGCTTATGTCGAAGCTTGAATGCGCTTTGCAGATTGATTTTGTAATAAAGAAATGTTTTCGTTTCACTGAAAATGGACAAACATGATTTGTGTCAAATCTTTCAGAAATTGACGAGCTATTGTCAGCAATATTTTGAGTATAGATATGATTGAAATGTCTTATAGTAGTGTGTCCAATTTTTCCTTTTAAAGACAACAATTAGAATCTAAAAATATTAAGCTGCAAGGTTTCATTTAATGTAACAAAAAAAAAGAAGAGACAAATAAAATACAATTCAAACAAACGATGCCTGTAGCTTATGTGAAAAAATCATTTTAATTATTTTAATAATAATGGATAATGTATTTTTTTTATTGAGCTTATAATGTAGCAATAAATCGAAATAAAGTGAAAATGTATAAACAATTTTAAAAGTGCTTGTTAGCTAAATTAAATAAATTTATTCAAGTTTAATTTTAATTGCATTGTAATTGTAATTAAAGTTTGATTCTAACCAAGAGTTTAGTTAAGATAGGATTCTGTTCTAAGATATCACTTGCAAAATGTTAAAGATATCTTGCCAAGAAGAGTGCTGGAATCGAGCAAGCCTAAAAGACAAACTTGAATTGTTCCGAGTCTTATGTTCATTATGCAGGGCAGGGGCGTGGCTGGCCGCAACCGTTGGGCGTGTTTGCTAGTGATTTTCGTGTGGTGGGTGTGTATGAATTTAAATTTTTAACATGTAACTCATTTTTAATGCAAATAATATAATTTGTTGTGTGTGTGTGTCTACCCAGTTCCAGCGTACATGCGGCAGAATGTGGCTGCCACGTTGAGGAATTATAGCAGGCACGCGAAATGGGTCAGGCCCCTGGCTAGTGATGTTGAGCCTTGGAACTGACTACTCGCCAAATGAGACCGAGTTCGAGGCTGAAAAGTGAGCGTGGCCAGCAATGGATTAATTAAATAGCAAAGAACTGTTAGTATGTATCTGCTGCTGTTGTTGTTGTTTAATTAATGAAGAGATCTTGACAGCTTGGCTATTGGGTATTTGCCAATCCAGTGGGGCGTTGTTGATGGATCTTGAGCTGTGTTGTCTGCTGTTGGACCAAAATTATTTTTATTTTTCCGCGAACAGATGCAAGCAATTTGGAGTTGCAACAGTTGGCGCAACATGAAAATATCTCACACAGACAATGAGCTACGAAATTGAAAACAAATTGCACGAGTTGTTTGATTTGTGCAGCATAGAATGCAAATGTTTGCAGTTTACAGATACGGAGCTTTGCAGGCTTTTTTTTATTCCTTTTTGCTGCTGATTTGGCAAATTTGCAACTGCCTCTCTCCCTCTCTCTCACTCTCTCTCTCTCTCTCTCTCTCTCTTGAACACTGCCAATTGCCTGGCAGATACAGATACAGATACACACATTGTTGCAGATACATTGCGATAGATTGACAAGCATGTCACACAAAAAGCTACAAATTGCAGCGGCCACGAAGAATGGGCCAGTGATAAGTCAATAACTATGATTAAACAACAACATTCAACTGGCTTTGGCCAAAATGTTATGCAGTCCCACCGACAATCAAACCGACGCAATCAGCGTTGATTTGTATCTTTTCTGTGCGCTGTTGCATCTATACGAAAATATGTTGTATCTCTATATCTATACAGCCAGTTTGCGAAAGTGCACAGCGGCCTTATCGATGTTGAATTGGAAATTGAAATTGAAATGTTAATGAACTGAAAATTTTGCGTGTCGAATTGTTGAAAACATGTTGCCACTAACTTCATGATAATTGCCAGATACAAAGTTGCAGATACGATAATGTTGAAAAAAAAGTAGTAAGCTTCAAAATACCACAGAAATGCTCGAATACCAAGATTGCAGATTGTTTGTTGGTGCGCCTATTCGATTCGAAAGGCAACACCAGCAATTACAACAACAATAACAACAGTAACAACAACAATAGACACAATTTCAATTATAATAAATGCCCACCATCATTTCACACTTTACTTTCCTTTTGTGCTGTACTTTAATTAGTGCAACCGAAAATGACGTGGCACAAAAATATTCCAAAAATTGCTATCAGCAAATATATAAATAAATTTAAATAATTTAATCACGAAATGCGCTGCAAATGTTTTCAAATGGAATACCAACAGATTGAGTTATTGTGTTGATTGTTGCGCCAAAAATAGTTTTCACGATTACAGTTTTTTTTTTTTTTTTTTTTTTTTTGTATCGCAATTTTATTTTCATTCATTCCATTGCGTTTTGCACGTTTAGCGAATGCACTTGAAATATTTCTATGTTGATTCGGTTTATTTGGAGTGTGGGTAGCGTTTGAGGGTGAAGGCTGCAAATACGAATGGAAAATGCATAATGCCATAATGCTGATCATGATAATCGTGGCGTATACGATGATATTTATATGCAATATTTTAGCATTTTTTCGTGATTAATTCTCATTTTGGGCAGATTTTGTTGAATTTGCAGTCAGCATTCAGACTTGAGTTAAGACAAACAAAAGCATAACATAATCAATATTTGACTGTCAGCAAGCGAACCATTTAGGTATGAAATTGGCCAATTGTATTAATGCCATCAATTAACACGCAAACTTATTAAAAGCATTAAATAAGCAAACAACAAATTATGTTTAATGTCGTTTAAAAGTGAAATCTGGGCTACAGCAAGTTCAGGCGTCGATCTAGCAAAAAATAAAAATAAATCATTTGTCATTTAATGACCAAATAAGACATATTATCGAATAGGCAGAATATAGCAACGTTTGGTTGGAAATCACTTTCCCTCCTGGTCTCAATCTAATCATATCGCTCGAAATTTAAATTTGAAATACTGCAGATTCGATCAACACGTAGTCGACAACATAGCCAACATGTCCATTATCGTTTCCTGACCACTCGCAGTGAAAACCACTTGATTATGACACAACTTTGACAACTGGCAGCTGGCATCGAACGTAATGCAAACACACAAGTGAAAACGGGGCCAATCGGGGGTAACGTGGTAACTGAATCTTATGTGTATCCACTGGTTACATTTCGTGCTGCCTAATAAATGAAATTCATTCATGCGCATTGCATGACGATCGCGTCTAACATTTGCCCCATACTCATATCACATGAAGCACACAGCCCACGAATTGAAATGGACATGGACTGAGTGACTGCCTGGTTGCCTGCCTGCTTGGCTGCCTGGCTGCCTGACTGGCTGTCAACTGTGTGACTTTCATCATCATCATCTCTGGCTGATAGATGCACATCAACAGGCGCGACGGAGACACTTTCAATTGCACACCTTCTCGGACTTGGACTCGGACTCGGACTCGGTCTCGGTCGCACTTTCTCGCTGCTTGGGGGCTTTGGTCAAGCTCGAGCTGCGCTTTGATATATTATTTTTTATTTTTTTTTATTTTTTAACTTTATGGCTTCTTTTGGCGTTACAATTTGAATGTCATTAGTGTCAGCGGCCGCTGGCTAACGGCGCTTCGAGCTGTAATAGACCTCAGCGAAGAGTAATCGCCACCCAAAGACCACGCCTGCCGCACATTCTTGTTGTATACCCTGTCAGAGCTGTGGGTAGCATGACTATGTTGCGCCAAATAACGCGTGCCTGAATATTTATTCTCCAGCTCCTATTGACTCTCAGATTGAAGCGGTTACTCAACGCAGATAACTTATATACCTTTCCACAATTTTTTAATACCTTTTTTTTACCAACTTTCAATGGTAAGAGTGTATAAAACAATGTTTGGTAAACAACAATAACAACAACAACAGCAACAGCAACAACTGCACTTTTATTTGTGTCCCCTTCCAGTTTGTTCCACTTTTGCTTTGTTACCGAATCACGAAAGTGTCATCAGTGGCATGTTAATTTACTCGACCATTAACGCTGTTTCGGCTCTTATCTAAGAGAGAGCAGCCAAGCTACAACTGTAATAATTCGTATTTTGATCGCTATGAATGTAGTTAGTTTCCTAGGGGGCTAACAAGCCATAACCATTGTTCTCAGTCTCGAGTCTCGCGGCGCCAGTGGAATCGTCATAATCTTGCCATACTTATGGTAATGCCACTTTACACTTTGATTTCACTTGCCAGATAAGCTAATACGCTCCTTGCTCTTTAGATCGAAATCACAGATAATTATTTAATTTGGCTGTTATTTCGCTAAAGCAGAACGTTGTTCCATGATTGTTGTTTTCAGTTAGACAGTCGGCGCCCGAAGGGTTAACACTCCTCTACTAATCATCACAATGGAGTCTTGTTTGCGTTCGGCATTAGCTTAAAACAATAATTAAGACTGCTCTAGTTGAGAGTTTCGTTTCTTTGCTCGAACAGATGATTTCGATTATTCTGCCTGTTGCATATTGAAACATTCATAATCCAATCTCAACAAGCCCATTCCTTGTTGCAGCTTAGTGCGGCGATTTGTGCATTTCTTTGATGTCGTCGCCATTAGCTTTTAGCCAGCTGTTAATGCTGTTAATTAGCTGAAGGAAAACACAATTGCGGGGCATTTACTTGCTGCTAGTCTAAGAATTTTTCCAACCTGTCGCCAGGTTTTCTTTTTTTTTTTTCACTGGGATCAATTAATTCAGCGCCTGGCTGTGGCATCTTTGAGGCACATCTTGATACAATTTGTAGCTAAATGTCGGCATGGCGCTTTAAAGTATCTAGTTAGTTTTATACTCTGTTGCACAAGGTAAACTGAGTTTATTGGCTTGCAAGCAATGCCTGTCTGACAGTCTCTTCTTTACAAGTGACAACAGAGTAGCTAGCAGCCGGCTTAGTCCGATTACCACTTTCCCGCTTATTAGTCATTAGTCTTAGCCATAGTGAGTGCAGACGGATCTAATTGTTATGTCTCATGTTGCCGCTAAAGATCATAGCTTCAGGGTTTGGGTTTTTTTTTGACGCCTTTAACTTTGACATTGATCTGTGCTTGTGGCCAGCCTGCAATTTTATGTTTTTATCATTCTGTGCGAGTAGTAATTAATAACCATGGCTAATAGTCCTCGTGCCACACAGTTTACTGTGTCTTTCGAAAGTTGCCGCGTGTCTTATATAAAAAGGCAACTGAAGTGTATTTTTTGTTGATTTGAAATTATAATAATTTGCCGAGTCGGTTGGTTGGTCGCCAAGTCAATTGGTCGCTTGGTTAGTTGGCCATTACCATTAAATAGTTGTGGTAGTTGGTTTAAGTAGTTTGTTTGTTATCTACTGTTGCTCAGTCAGCTCGATAACTCTAGCAATTGCGTTTACAGTTCCCCCGCTAGTTATCGTTTGAAAGTTTTGCTTTATTGTTTGGCTTTTAGTTGCAGTTATCTTTATACATCTACAGCTGCATTTTATATGCAAATTATCTATCATCGCCAGCATTTGCAGTGTTGAACACACTCTGCATATGCTCATGTACAGTCCATGTTGATTAGCATGCGCCTGCGCCTCATGCCTCATGCCTCATGCCTCGAGCCTTGTGCCACATGCCTCGCTCATCTCCTTTCTATGAGTCTTTCGTCTCGATCTGTTTGCCTGTCCTGCATTGTCCGCTTATGTGTGGAGTGTTGAAAAGCGTTTGCATCTATGCTGATAACATTGGACTTGAGCATGTGGCATCCCAGCCAGAGTCAGTTAAGCTGACAGATAGGGGAATGAAATAATGAGAAGTGTGATTCTCATCGTCCGACCAGCATAGTGCCATAAAAAACTTGTTTTTCCAAGAATACCATGCAAAACTTGACAATCTTAATAGATCAGCACAAAGGATAGCTAAGCAGATAAACAAACGAATTTTTTTCTTATTGGCTATATCAAAGATCTTCAAAACCAGAGCTGCTATGAAATATGTAGATTTGCTTGCTCAGCAAATGAAAAGTTGTCTTGTTAGATAAACATATGAAATATGTCTTTTCTTGAATGTGGCAAACTTTATAAGAAATCGTTTAAAAAAATCATGATATTAAATGAATTCATTTAATTATTATTATAAAAATATTTGTAATATATTCGAGGATATAATTGCTTTGTGCAAATATATGTAACAGGCAGAAGGAAGCATCTCCGACATAAAGGATATATATTCTTGATCATGATCAACAGCCGAGTCGATAAAGCCCTGTCCGTCTGTCTACAGAGACTATAAGAGCAAGCGACTTCAAATTTGGAATATAAGTTCTCGTGTACCAGGCGCAGATAAAGGTTGCTTTATTTTATCGATAACTGCCTCACTTTTTCAATTATCGATACATTTCGATTTCCGTCAGCAATAAATTCCAGAGGCAGAGGCTTTATACATAATGTGCATTTACATATTATTGATCAATTGCAAAAGACATACCCAAGTTATGGTCGAAAATATATTCTCATATTGATCTTATTTCTATCAGCAGCCGCGAGCATTTTCTGTATACATATAAATAGGCGAGCGCATGTGTAAGAAAGAGATATGTATATGCACGTGTTAGTAGCCAGCCAGTTCGGGCTTGTGAGTAAAAATACTCTGTAAGAAATGCACTTGCAGAACTGAACATTTGAGTGCAAATCATCTTAAAGGAAAAATTTACCTATAAAACTAGAATATATTTAACAACTGGTTATCGTAGTCGAGCTAACTCGACTACAGCATTCTTACTTGTTTAAGTATAATCAAATCTCAGTGTAGTTGTGATAGATAGTGTACTCATGATAGCAAAGTACTTTCATTGCACATTGCTTTCACTAACGAGTAGCTAACCCTAAAACGTGCTTTAATTTAAACAATTTTTATCATTTTGAATGTCTTAATAGTTTTAATAACAAGCACGATAAGCCCCCGCTCCCTCCTGATTTATTTTGAGAGGTCTAAACGGTCGTCTTCACGCCCTCAACCTTTTAACCTTTTAAGCTCCAACGCTGCCATACCAAAAGTCAACTTTATAAAGGCCAAGCACGCTTTGAAACTCTAAGATAAAGATAGAAAGAGAGGAGCAAGGAAAGAGGTTATTAATAAACAAGCTCGATTACAAGCGGCGGTCGCTCTGAACTAAGAAAATAATGCTTGATAATTATTAATTAGTAGGAGGGCATCAGAAGCGTAGCAAAACGATCAAAAAATACCGGGTCACATACCCAAAGAAGAGAGACAAAAGACAACGACTACAAAACAAAAGTGTAGGCCGGTAAAAATGATGATGATGATGATGTGGATGTGGATGTGGATGGGAGGGGTTAGGGGTTAGGTGGTATGTGTATGTGGATGATGACTGTGGCAGATGTTTATAAGATTGACCCGCATACCAGTGTGGGGGCCAGTTTTTCAGTTCCTCAGCCGCCAGGCAGTCAGTCAGACACAGTTGCACAATTAGATAAAGCATCTTATGACTGCACTGTGATGAATGTTAATTGAACTGCACATTGTACTTTGAAGCATTGTTCTGGCTACTGTCTGGCAGCTGGAGAGCTTTTCCTAAGCATCCTTGACGGATGCTGGTTGCATTCCCCAGCTTAGCTCATATGGCCAACATACGGAGCGGCATCACCTGCTGCCCACATTGTTGGTTAGCTGTTAACCGTTGACGCCACTTTAAAATGTTAAGCATTCCATGACATTAAAATGCAATTTTATTTTTGATAATTTGTATGGAAATTTATGTTTTATATCATGTTTGTTGCAGCTAATGAAACTTGACACCTCCGGCAACAACTAATCGAACTTGATGGCCCAGCTTGGTGCGTGGGTGGCAATAAATTAGAGAGCTAAAATATTTTTTATTGATATCGGACCATGACGATGTCGGTGTTGTGACGATGATGATGCTGATGATGATGATGTTGTTGACCGATAGACCAGCACAAAAACAACAGCAAGCTGCCATGTGAGACGAGAGACGAGCGACCAGAGACATTGTGTCACTCAAACACTATACATATGCATATCGATTGTTAGACAGAGAGAGTGAGAGAGAGAGAGACAGATAGAGAGAGCAATAGCAGATATTGAACTGAGCAAATATCGAGAGACAAACAAAGCATAGCATAAACAGCGCTATGGAGACCGAGTCCATGGAGCAGGATGTTATGCTGGACGGCAACGAAGATCTGATGTCGACATCAAACACATCCACAAATGGCGGTGCCTGTGACACAAATGGATGCGCCAAGAAAACGGTAAGTGAGCGGCCCATAAACACTTTGACCATCACAAGGACAGAAAGCCAAGCAACAGACACAATCTTAATTTTTGATTTTAGACGACAACTCGTGCGACATTTATGACCCGTTCTTAATTCTCTTCCATTGGAACTCTTAGAACAAATAATAGTTTGTTATCATGTTTATGCAATGCCAGCTAAGAATTCTTAATTCTCCTGCGTTGAGTACTCCGCATCAGTGAATAATCATTTGTTATCATGCTTATGCATCTAAATTACACGTTCTGAGTTCGCTTGCTAAAACATTAGAGTTAGTGCAACATAAGAAATTTCATTATATTCCATTCTTTGAAATCGATTTTAATAAAAATAAATGTACAATTTTAAAAAATGTTCAAAACTAATTAAAAGCTTACTTATATTCGAATTCGAGTTCGTTAATTCATACATAACTTTAAAACAGTAAAAATGATTCATTCCTATAAATATATTGACGTCTCGCTGTAGTGCGAATTAATAATTTGTTGCTATTTTTCTTTTCAAACACTCAAGCAGTCATTTACTGATTCTAAGTCATTCCGTCATTCCGTCAGTTATTGTTAGCCGTATATTGTTAAATGCATTTTTGCTTTCTTGGCTTTTTGGACTTGACGTGCTCGCTTTTGCTTTCAACCGAAACCGTCAACTGTCGACAACACCTAAGAGGTTTCCGCGCCGCTTAGGCATATTTCAAGTGCTTTGACCCACCCACCAGACCAGACCATACCAGACCATTACAGACCGCCAGTCCATGGCATATATATGTACATATATATGTACATATGCACATGTTGCAAATGCATAAAAGGGTATACATATTAAAAGTGAAGACTCAATGCGATTGCCTCATGGGCACTTCCGTCAACAAAAGCGGGGCAATAACTATGACCAAACCATACGACGATGGCCTCACTTGACTGCCACAGAAAGAGAGCTTGCAACAAGAAGGTGGCACAATGCAGTCTTAGAATGGGTTACCATACACCGTTCTATGGAAAAACGTTTAAAACTGCAAGCATACGTATTCGTTATGGTTCTTGTTACCTATGCTTTTCCAACTAATTTTATAGACCGTCGTTTTTATTAGCTTCTACCTCATAAAAGATTTACCAGCGTGCTGACTTTACGTTAAGTTAAACGGTTATTGAAATTGTTTCAAAGTAAAAGCAATGAAACATTTTGCAATCGTTATATTTGCTTTAAATAATTCACAGACAAGCTGCTAACTTGAAGGTCGCCCCTTAAACATCTTTGCATTCAACAATTTTACTCCATTTGGGTCCTGCCAATAAATCGTAAATATTAAAGCCCGTTCAAGGTGGCTGGCTGCCTTGTCAGCTTAAATTCATAAATAAGTAAATAATTCATTGGGCTTACAAATCATTCGCTCTGCCCACACAGTAGCAATCAAGCAAACGGCAGTTAAACTTTAAAAAATAAAAAAAAAACAACTTCAGACTCGGACTCTTGAACCAGTGACATTTGCATGTGGCTTGGGACCAGTTGAACTCGCAATTGAAACAATTTATGCTAATTACGCCACTTATTGCATTATTTTATTATTACGATTAATTGCAGTCCATAACATCGCCCGATCCGACATCGTATGTGGCAAAGGCGCGTGTTACGCGTCCCACGCCCCCGCCACCCTCCAAGAATCCCATGCAATTTGTGCAGAGCAAGCCATGCAATTTATATCAGACGGCGCAGCAACAGCTCAAAAAGGCCGAGGAGGTCAAAAAGCTGAAGGAGGTGCAGAAAGAAGAGCCCGAGGAGTGGCAGAATGTGAGTACATGCATCAAATTATTAGGTATTAATATTTTACATAGTTGTCTGCTTTAATTCACAGTTAAAGTTAACTTTTAATAACGTTTAATCAAAGATAAAATCAGTATTTAAAGCAATTTAACAACGGCAAAGATTACTTTAATTATTCATATGCAAGCAAAACATTTTCGAGTGATTGCTAATGCTGATAATTATTTGCAAAATACCTTTAATTAAAATTCAAAAAATGCTGTTGATCTTTCATGCTGATCACAGACAAAGCTAAGACTGATGTCAAGTGATATTGCTGACTTTTCTACTATATAATCAACAGACGTTACATCTAAGACAAATTAAACTCTATATGCCTGAAGTTTTCAACAAAATCGTGACAAATTTCTAAATCGCAATTTTTGTTTTTTTCTGTGTCGCATATGTCTCAAGATAAACGACGCACAGCGTTTGGGCAGGGCATTTGGCTCGTTATGGCCATATCTGTAGTACTAACTAGCAATGGCTCTGGCTCTGGCTCTGGTAATATGTCTTTGTGAGTGGAGCAAGCCTGCTCCAGTTTCCAATGCACGTCGCTGGAGCGGACAAATGATATTGCATAATCAGCTGTTACTTGTTTGCTTTCTTGCTAACTTGCGCTGATATTTATGGTGTTTTTTTTATATATTTTTTTTTACACAATTCGCGTTGCATGTAAAATTTGGTTACCATAACCTCATAGTGTCGCCCTTTGACGTGACTGTACCTAATTACCGAATCAGCTGTTGCATATATGTGCAACATTGCATTCGAATTGATTGCACACATTACACTGAACATCACTTTGTATTTTATTTGGGCCATTAGCTTTGGCAAACGTCTCCATCGATTTATCCCTTACGCAAACCGATTTGTTTCCCACACATAACTTTTGTTTTATCTATTAAAATGCGCCAAACGTACTTTAGTACGGTCAAAACCAAGTCTGGCGCCAAATGATGGGAAAGGAAGTTGAAAAATACTGTTTTAATGGCCATTTGCTGAGCGACAATATTCAGAGACTGTTGTTAACTGGATTTGTGCCGGAAATCTTTTAAACTCTAGAAAGTTTTTATTTATTTTTTTTTTGCAAAGTTATTGTTGCAACTTAAGCGAACAAGTGTAAATTAAAATTTTAAATTTATTAAACGTAAAGATTGAATTCATTGACCTTTGAATGTTTAGCAAGAGCATTAAAGAAAATATAAATAGAATGTGATTTTGTTTTGCGTGTTAATGTTAGAATAGATTATAATTATCAACTGAGCTTGCAGAATTAATTAAAATCTACGACGGAAATATAGCCGGAAGCGCAATATCAACTTAATGCCAAAGAATGTGAGACCAATCAGAACCACCTGATTATTAATAATCAGTCAAAAATTGCAAGTATTTTTCATGCGCTGCATAACTGGAAGTATACCTCCGGTATCTCCGAAAGTACACTCAACAGAAGTAAAAATAAATAATAAAAAATTAAAGCTTAACACTTTTCACCTGTGTCACGTCGGTCTCCAGGCCGGGCAAGGCAACAAAGCAAAACTTTTTAATTGCCAGAGCAAAGAGTGCATGCTTATTACCTTAAAAGTACCACATATATATATATACATATAGTATAGTATAATGTATATTGAATGCTAACTTTCGCTTCTTTTCCACAAATGAAATGCTATACAAAAAGAACCTTGACAATTGGAAATCATCTCGGCGAAAACGTGTCGAACATATCATCGATCGTGCGGTTGAAACGAAGAAACTCGAACTTGAGGAACATGATCGCATGCGACGAAAATCGAAAACATTTACCGAAATGATGGAGGAGCGGTAAGTACTACCCAATCCCCACTCATAAACAAAATCTTTATATTCTCAATTGAATCATCGCAGGGCCGAACGTGGACCCCGTGGACGTGCCAAGTTGGCGAACCTGGCCGTTTACAACGAGGATGAGGCAAATGATTTGAGCGATTTGGGCATCGGCACGAGTAGCGCCAGTGGCAAAAGCAGCTTATCGGAGGATTATGATAACAACAGCGTTATGGTGAGTGCTACAAAGGAATAGATTCACAAATAATACTTAAGCTACGTACTTGATTATTTATTTATTTAATGTCAACTTAAGCCAGTTGACACAAAACAATATCAAATTAAATTAAATTATGTTAAAAATAAAATTTGAAATTAAATTTAAATTAATATAAGAAATATTGCTAAGATTTTTGGGGATATTTAAATGCAAAATAGTCAAACATTTTTTGCATCAATTGGGGAAAAGCGAGAGAAAACCGAATCAGTCCAATGAATTAATTAGTATAAATTAGTTAAGCCCACCACAAATGTTCACGAGACAGGACATTTAAGGTTGAGTTCTAAATTATAGAAAGTGAGGATTGTATTTATTACATGATAGAGTCTATTGTAGTCACTACAGAGTACTCGAAATGGTTCAGGCAAGGAATAATTAGTAGTGAATTAAGAGTTTAAGAGAAAGTGGGAAGAAGTAAGAAGAAGAAAAAATATTTTGTATTTTAGTTATTAATTTAAAAATAGTAAAAAGTCAGAAACTCTTCCAATGTACTTTGCTAAATCGGATATTAAGGAAACCACATATAAAATAAGTATTCCAGAATTGGAAGCACACGAGAAATTACGAGTATCTTGGTCGTACCATATTAATCATATTTCTTTGAGCAACGGTTAATAAAGTCTTTATTTACAGAGAATTTAATATGACTATCGAATTTCAACTTATGATCAAGAAGTAAACCTAAATCGTTTACTTCACTCAATCTATCAAAAGGCATAAATTTCTTATCGATAGATTATTTAAATATTTGGCGAGATATTGGCAGACAAGATCTTATTCATGCTTGCAATTTTTCTTTTTAATTTCACTGACATCGTTTTTGAATTTCGTTTGTTTACAAACAATTGCAACAAATTATCAATTATATCAAGTTTATAAACATTTGCCGCCGAGCCTTTCAATTGTGGCTCAAGCCGCCGATGTTGGAAAGTGTTGCCAGAGACGCGAGCTAATAAACACAAATTGCTTATTAATCAAATGCGTTCACAATTACAATCGCACCATAAAAAATAATGAACAATAAACGGCAAAAGAAAATAAAAATCATAACAAAAAATACATTTCAAATTGCCATCTGATTGAGCAATTAGACGCGCTTGTCGCCATCACATATAAAATACAATCACATATGTCATTTATACATGCATGGGATACAAGTATTTATGTTGGTTCATGGCATCTGGGTTGGGTGTTGGGTGTTGGGTACGCGGGGCAGAGACACGAGAAAAGGGGTCTGAAGCTAGGAAAAAAAAAGAAAGTTTTAGACATAAGTGAGTCTAGAAAAAAAGGTAGACTAAAAAAAGATAGATGAAAATAGAATGCAATTCGATCGTATATTAATATAATTTTATTAGAATTTTTGGTTTATAATAGCACTCGAAACTGTGAGTTGGTTTAGATATCTTCATTATGTCATGAAAACAAACTGTACATACATGTATATATAACGATTTATGATTATTTGCAATAATTAGTTTCAAGATTCTATAAGAAAAAAATATAAAATATAAAATGTAACATTATAAAGGGAAAGAGAAAAGTTACTTAGGTTATTATTATATATATTTATTATTGTTTATTACAAACATAAAAAGAAACCTAGTATAGTGTAGAGTAAACTTAGTGTAGTGTAGATTATAGCGGTGACAACTTAGCTCATGTAATAATATAATTGCAAAATAAATTTAATTAAAACGAAATCGAAAAAAGTTGTTCGAAAAATAAACGTACTCTCTCGACCATATCCTTCACAGAGCGACAATGCCGATTTGGACAAGGCCATTGGAACCGCCGGTGCCGGCAGCATTGAACAGCAACAGAATCACATCAATAGAAACCGTATGGGAAATGGCAGCGCCAACCAGGCGAGCACATCTAATGCCGGCAAGGTGCAGGCGGTTAGCGCCGCCGCAGCAGCCACACGGGAATACATCTCATCGCCCGGCTATGACACCTCGTCGAGCACTGCGCCTGCCAGCTCACCGGATCCCTGTGAGTACACCTACGAGGGCGCCATACAGGACTACAAGCAGCGGGTGCAGCGTGCCAGCAGCAATGGAAAAATCTCCAACAACAATGCATCGGACAATGGTGAAACAATTGCGTATCCGACACGACGCGGCAGCAAGATCGAGGATCGCTTGAGCGGCTTTGAGGTGACCTCGCCCAGCGACACGCAGGAGGGCGTCGAGAAGCAAAAAGTGGATGTGCCCAAAGTGGATATCTCGAAGCGCAAAGAGATCTTCGAACAGCGAGACAGTGAGCCAAAGCCAATGTTGCCCAATGGAGCAGCACCCAAAGTGGTGCTCCGCGACCGTCTCCATAATGGCAATGGAGTCACCACATCTGTCGAGACCGCAGCCAAACAGGAAACGAAACGTCTATCGGGTGATATCAGCAGCATACGAGATCGCATGCAGATCCTGGAGCATCAGCGCAATGCGTTTAACTCCAGCAAGAGCGTGGATGTGCCGGTGCCCCCATTGAAGCAGCGCCTCAACAGCCTGCAGCATGCCGTCACCAAAGAGGAGGAACAGCATCAGAAGAAACCGCCGCTGGTCGCGCTCATCGATGCCCGACAGCTAGAAATTATGCGCGGCGAGGAGCAGAGAATGCGTCAACAGCAGCAGCAGCAGCAGCAGCAAAAGGAGCAACAGCAAAAGGAGCAACTGCAGCAACAACAGCCACTGCAGCACAAGGTGACAATGCCGCCGGCGCTAGTTGTGGATGAGCCGCCATCGGTGGCACACGATGACAGCGGCATACAGGCGGACAACAATGAAGAACTGCTCAAGGATCAGCAGCAACAACAGCAATTGAACGAGGCCATCGCAGCGCTGGCCCTCGAGGAGCGTCAGTTGGAGGAGGCCGCTAATGCGGTCAATCAAATTGAAGCCGAGTTTGATGAGTTAACCGATCTGCATCCGGCCGCGTTGCCCGTTGCCAATTCACATGCAACAAAAGCTGCAGCAACAGCATCAGCAGCAGCAGCAGCAGCAGCAAAAACAACAGCCCCCCAAGCAACCACGACAACAACACAGCCAGCACCAGCTGCGGCACGGGACATGGAATTTAGTGTAAGTTCTACTAACAATTTTCTCGAATGCGCTATGTTAAGTCCACGTAGTGTCAGTGATGATAATGTTGTAGTAGCTTCAGTTTCCAATGCGGTGTCGGGTCAACCCAAGCAAATTATCTATCCCAATCCCAATACCAACCCAAATTCAAATCCAAATCCAAGCCAAAATAATTGTAACTTGCGTAGAAAGCCCTCCAATGAAATGGTCCATGCGCGCAATTTGCTTAAAATGTTCAAGGACACTTTTCAAAATGACGATGAACTGAGCGAAACCGCCGAACAGACACTCTCAGCTCAGTCCCCACCGCCCGGTCAATTTAGCCAAGTTTTTGACTTTACCAAGAAACCCTCGAACCCAATACCAGCACCAGCACCAGCACCGACTCCCATTCAGAACCCTGAACAATGTGTGCGTCACGTTGCAAACGCAGCACCACCAACACCACAAACACCATCTTCGACCTCTGTCTCAGTCCCACATACACAAATACCACGACCATTGGGCAAACCGCCCATGTCCCCCAAGGCGGTGCGTTCAAAGCCAACAAGCACACCACAACAGTTCAGCATTAATGGACGCGTCGAAATCTTCAATTCACGCCAGCTGGACAAACCGCCAACGCCACCACCCAGACGTGCCTTCAAAGCAGAGCCCGAAATAAATTCATTTTCTGGCCCACAACCACCGGTTCATGTGCCGGAGGTGGTGATGTGTGCACCACCCGTTACCATTGTCCCAGCCGAAGAGCTGCCCAAACCCAATACAGTCAAGGCGTTGTCCAGCTGCTTTGGCGAATCCTCAACAGCAAGAGTTCCGGGTAGTCCAATTGCACATCGTTCACCGAACTCGCCGGCCGCTACACCTACCAGCATGTCACCCACTTTAGGCTACATGCGTGCAACGTGTATTTCACCCACACCGACTTCAAGTGTGACTTTCTGTCCGACGACTTCGCGTTTTGGTGGCCAGACGTCTCCAAGTCCATTACCCAAGCCGTTGGCACGCAGTCGCATACCGCAGATAACGCCACCAGCATCGCCCAAGCCGAACAGACGCACTGCACCCGTTATCGATGTTGTGGAGCATGCGCTGAGCGATCGCAGCTCTGGTGACTATGCACCCATCATGGGACAGACTCAAGCCGTGGTGCACACGCCACCAGTAGCCAAGGTGCGCGCTAAGCCGCCGCCAAGTATGCTCAGCATTGATCCGCTAGCGCCCAATGACTCACTGCATGTGCAGGTGACATCGCCCTCCGAGATGCCAGTATTGCGCATCTGCACGCCCAACGAGTCCAGCCTCTTTAAGCTGGCCGGATCGGCGCCCACATCGCCCGGCTCGAAGGACCCAGCCGCATTGGAAGTGGCGCTGTGTCAGCAGTTTCTGGAACGTGAGTTAAGCAAACAGCTGTTCCAGCTGCCACCTGACGATCTGGAGCGTTTGGAGCAGGAAGCCGTTAAGGAGGTGCTCTGTGATAAAATAGACGTGGTCAAATTACCCAAGTTGCCCAGCACCGGTTGTCAGACAATAAGCCAGCAACAGCTAGATAGTTGCGATGGCATAATCAAGGAACAGCAACCACATTTAACAGCACCTAAGGACGAGGATGTGGCACTGTGCGTGGGCCTTCTCGACTGCCTGGCACCGGCTCAGGAGCCCAGTTGTGAGAGTATAGATGTACGGCAACAGCCAATGCCGTCAACGGGTTACCAGGACATAACTGATGCGGATATTAAGCGCTGTGATGGCTGGCAGGGAATCAAGGATTTGAAGAGTGGCAACAAGCCAAGTTCACCTATTAGCAATGCGCGTGCTGCACACTCCAAGGCGCTAATGGACACTTGCGAGCAGATAATTGCAGAGGAGCGTTTGGCCAGCAGCCAAATGATGAAGACATCTCTGCCCGACGGAAGTGCCACGAGCAATGCGAAAACACCATCAGGCTCTACACCAGGAACTCCGATGGCGAGTCGCAAGTCAAAGATACCCATACCCAAATCCTGTTGCATATCTGCCTCCAATACGGACTCCATTGGGCGGACGGGTTACCTTCCCGTGAGCTCCACCACTGAACAGCCGCTCATCGCGCGCACTCAGGTGGTGGAGACAGAGATTAACGTTAAGCAGATGACTCCGCCCAGTTCACCAAAGGCAGCAAGGGAGGATGGCCAGGAGAAGAGCAAGGCCAAGGATAAGAAGTCTAAGAATAATATATTTGATTTTTTGCGTCGCAATTTCGGTCACCACGAGGAATCGCCGGTCATTAAACAAGCCCATCCCACACTCAATGAAACCCTCGAGCCTAAGGTGGTGCTCACCAGCACCCGCAGCGGCGTCGATGTGGTCAATGCAGATGAGTTCGTAAATGTGGACAACTCGAAATTCTATTTGGACAATAATGAGGTGGTACCTCCTCCGCTACCCACAACACCAGCTCCCGTGAACATTGAGATACGTAAAACCATCACCACAGATGAGATCCTCGAGGAACACAACACGGAACAGGCATTGAGCCAGGAAATAAGCGACTTGCTCGATGATGAGCTTAACAAACTGGAGGCGGCGGGGGCGGCAGTTGGTGCTGGTCACTAAATAGCACGACAATTTAACGGATTTTGTTTAGGGAATACTTGAAAACTAACTAGGATCTTAAGGGGCAAATAAGATGATTTTTTAAATAGCTGCTGAAATTGTCTGAAAGTAATCTCGCTTTGAATATACTCGTCGTAGATCAAAAATGAAATTTTAATTTATATATGAGAAGTGGACATTATAATAATAGACGAACGAATTTACAAAAATAAAATACTCTTAATCTGGACAATCTGAACCTGACGAACTCTAAACTTGTCCGAACGGTTTCATCAATTGATACACCCTTTTAAAGGTGTGTAGAAAAGGCATCGACTTAAAATCGAAACTCGAATTAATTTTCAATGGTTTTCTCGAAATATCATTTCTCAATATTTTTCGAATTTTTATTCCTTTACAAATATATATTTTTGTTGTGGGGCTCAAGCTACGTAAGCTACAGTTTCTTTTTATTTCTTTGTTCTTATTACTAAACCCAATTTTTATGTATAAAAAACGAAATTTAATTTACGTAAAGAAAAATGTGAAACATATGTTTTATGGTTATATATTTTATATATTTAGAGCGCTAAAAACTTCTAATACAAAAAAAAAAAATTTAAAAAGCATACCAAAATAACAAACAAAAAAATAATAATAATAATAGTCATAATGTTGTGCTATTTTATGAATAAATAAAATAAAAACTAGAAAAGAAACCACAAATCTACAGAATTATAAAAAGTGCGGAACATTAAAAAATATCAAAAATGTTTACATTTAGCGCCGGTTTCACAAGTTCTTGGCAAGCTCAACTTTAATACGATCTTAATAGTTTTCATTTACTCATGTTCTGGCAATATTTTAAACGGACACTTAAACGACGAGTGTAGAGGGAAAGTAAATTTATCTAAAAATCGATTGATTAAATTGATTCTTCCTTCGCTAACATAATAATGAACATGAGGAATCGAAACTAAACGCAACTTATCCGCTTATCCGGCGCAGTTGTTCACTGGATAACTGCATTGAACTCTGCCAAGCACATTTAAAAACGTCTGTTAAATGACTGCTTGCACTGCTTGCCACATTTAGCTAACTGCATCGTCAAGCAGTGCACTGCACATTGAGTGTTGTGATTTCAACTGGCAAGAAATTGTCGCTACTTTCCCTGTGTTGTGACAAATCTGCTTCAATTTGTTATTCATTTCCCTGGAGGGAATTTTCTGGATTATCAATTAATAAATAAACTCATAATTAATTAATAATAAACAAAACAAAATGAGTTCGAATTGCGACGTGAGAGGAAGGCTTTCTCTGGCATATATCCATTTCCATTGCGCCCCGGTCCTTGTTGTGTTCTGTCTTTTCCTATCCAGATGATTAGCGTAAGTAAGTCCCCATGGGTTTAAGGTTTAACATTTAAAGCTATTTTGTGTATCATTTAAAACATGTGTATATATAATAATTTTGTATCTATAATCTATCGTAATATAATCATAATATGTATGCATTTCTCTTACATGCCTTGCGCTCGTATTGTTGGCTATAATGTATAAATTATCAAATGATGGATTATACATGATATGTATATGTATATTCATATTTATGCTACAGTTACATAGTTTACATGCTTACTGCCAGCAAAAGTTGTTGCAAGTTTACAATTTTCGAGGTAAGCGGTTGTGTCTCTATCACACACACATACACACCCATCTCTCTCACTCTTTCTCTCTCATAGTTATCTATTGTATCTGTGTCTCATTTCTTGGTTCTTTGCATTTGCTTTTGTGTTCAGTTCTGTTCTTGTTTTGTTGTGTTTTGTTTTTGTATCTAGCTTTTAAATTCCATGCATGTTCCAGCGATTTATACACTGTAAATTCCCATTTAAAATGCCAAAAGTCACAGATGCCGCAACCTCTGCCCTCCCGCCTAGAAGACCCTAGTGAGGTTTCAGTTCAACAGTGCCTACTTCGGGGCGCTACACGACCAAAACCTGCCCCTCAACAACTACGCATTGTTCCATATATACACATTCTCAATTTGTATTATTTGCACTTTTTTTTTGCTTTATTTTTACCGTTTTGCTTTATCTGTAAACGAGCGTTGTTAATGCGACCCTTGCAACAGTTGCGCTTAGTCGCCTTTGGGCTTTCAACGTGTTTGGTTCGATTCCGGGCAACTATCTACCCAAATAGTAGTGTCGGGGACAATTTACTGCAATCGCAGTTTTATCTCTATAGTGCCTGACACAATTCGGCAAATCGACAGACCGACAGACATTCTATTATACCTAAAAATAAACAAACGTTGCGTCGGGGATATACCACGAATTGTATTTTTTCGCTGTCAATAAACTTAATTGCATCACTTGAGAAGTTGGTTTTCTGATCGAAACGTAATGGTAAGCACAAACATCCGGACTGAAATCGCGAATTCCTAGAAAGCCATGACCAAAATTTTTTGGTAGTTTTATGGTACTTCAATTTTTAATTGACAATTTAAATTTGCAACAAGCCGTGAAACCCTTAATCAATAATTTCTTATCATATCACTATATATACAATACCAATACAAATAGTATTATACATACATGTATATATTTTCCTTCCGATAGAATACATTTTTTCTATGAGTATGCATAATGCTTGAAAGATTAGCCCAAATTCGAGTAGTTAGTTGCATAAGTATTACAGATAATTGCTGGAAATGCCTGCCAGCTGAACCCAATCGTATTGGCTAAGATACCAGCTGCTTATCGTGATGTAAAAGTATCTATGTAACTGTGCTTCCAATCACATGGTTAACAAAGTGTCGACTCAAATCACTTGTCAATAACGGAACCGTTCGACAGAATCTGTACATTTTTAATTTCGTTATTAATTTTGATGATATTTGTTTGTTTATATTTTATAATTATTATTTTTTCTTGTTTGCTAGCGCAGACTGAGACTGAGAATATGTGTAAACTAACTTAATTAAAATATGTGCGATGTTGGCGCACTTTTCTCTTTCTCTGTCTTTCGCACGTTTTCCTGCTTTGATCGCTCGTTTGCTCGTTCGCTCGCACAAACGCTTCACAGATCAACGAAGCTCTTGATTTGGCGCTGGAAGCTATTGACAGGGAGGCCAGACGCACGCACGAGGAGGTGGAGGTGAAGGGGCAACAGAATACTGAAAATAAGGTGAATATGGATGAGGAGAAGGAGGAGGAAGAGGACAAGGAGGATAATGATGAGGATAAGGATAAGGATGAAGAGAATGTTGAGATGAGGGCGGGAGAGGAGTCAAATGCCGCGATGCCAAATAAAACCGATGAGCAGAAAACGGAGGAAGAGCAGGAAAGACAGGAAGTAAAGGAACTGCCGACAGTTGATAGAAATGAGCCCATCTACGAGAACATCAGCTCGTCTATATCTATGCAACAAGTAGATAATGACCAAGCAGCGATCACGATGTTAACAAGACGAAGTCAAAGAAGAAGCATTCCAAATAAAAGCAACAATAACAATAACAACGAGCATAATCAAACTAACAATAATAACAATAACAATAACAATAATAAAAACAGCAACAATCAAATTGACACAACAACAACAATCATAGCAGCAACAACTAGCGTTGACTTGGAACCCTATTATCAGGTACCGAAAGCAACAGAACCCTACTATGATGCACCCAAACATCTGCGTCCAATACCCGTCTACGAGAACATTGACGTCTTCTATACGGGCCTGGAGCTGGGACACAGTGTTCCGTCTATGGCGCCAGCACTGGAGCCGCCCAAGGAGAAACCGCCGCCACCACCAATAGAGCCGCCGACAGATATTGCGGCTGCTGCTGATGATGAACTAGATGCTGGCACCTGGTCATCGGACAACACATATGAGACCATTTCCAGCAACACGCGTCGCCAGCTCCAGAGTCAGGCAGGCCAGGGCATGCCCATAGCACAACCATCGCCGCCCATCAAGCGGATGAACTCAACAAAGCGCATCAAGAAGGAGCTGCGCAATAAGCGATCCAGTTTCCTGGGCATCGAGACTGATGCCGATCTCGACGATGTTGACAGCTACCTGGAGTTAACGGTAGCACCGCCACCAGACATGGCCCAGCTGCTGCAGGAGGAGAGACGCCTCGAGAAACAGCTCTACATTAAGGCAGCGCTGTGCGACAGTTCAGATACAGGTAAGTGGGTGGTTGGTGACCGGGCTTGTTGCGAGAGGTGGAGAAAACCAATAGAGCTGAAAAACGTTCACAAAACCAATGATAAACGGGTGGGGCAGTTGAGGTAAACTGGCACTGGAAACGGACGGACGGACGGACTGTGAGGTTAAGTATAAATAATCCGTTTAGTGCGTGTCCCATGGAAGGGGTCAGTGTTTGTTGAAAGGGGATTCAGGTAAACGACTGCCAGCTAGAATCGATTAGAATCAGGCAATGTTAAACAGAAAATATTAAGTTGTTGAACAGAAACCACAAAAGAGGAACGAAAATTCAAATAATAAATATATTTACAAAAATGTACACTTAGAAAAAATACAGAATTTTCCACTTTAACGGAAAATCTGAGAACAGGCAAGAAATTCTTATATAAAGAACAATTGTTGCAGAATTAAAGATATTTAATGTAGGGATCGGAGAAAGATTAAGATTTTACCTTCTTTTCTCATGTTAATCTCTTTGCCCGTGTCTGACAGGTGAAAGTCGCGATTCGGGCGTCTCGGAAAACCATTCGCGACAAAGCAGTGAGCACTACACCAACTCATCGGAGGAGAACGACACACAGTCGGAGGCGACGCCGCCACCAATGCCGCCACCGCCAACGCAGTCGCTGGCGCCGTCGCAGCACGGCGATGTGATCTATCAGAATGAAACGCTGCATGCTGCACAGACGCCGCTACTGCAAACGGTAAAGGGCAATTCAGCGGAGTCATGGACGGAATCGGCAACAGCGGCAGCGGCCGCAACTCAATCGTTGAGCGAGGCAACTGCCACGGCCAATGCGAAGATGTTGTCCATTGAGGAGAAGATACGCGAACAGGGTGAAGTGCTGCGCGTCGAGCGGGAGCTGTTGCAGTTTTCGGTAAGTGAGGAGGGCATTCATTGGCCAAAATGATGAATCTGAATTAATTGTTTAATTTTCTTTATATTTTCAGCAGGAGGAGTTGAAGCGGCAGCGTGAGAACTTGTTGCTGCGCGAGAATCTGGCACGACGAGAACTGCAGCATGGCGCCAAAATGCTGATGTCCAACAATCGACGCTCGCTGCAGGATTTGCACCATGGCCTGGGGATTGGCAATGGCATGCTGAGCGCCTTTCAGCCGCCACAGCCTCAGCTGCCACACCCGCAGCAGCAGTCAGTGCAACAAATCTATGCCAATGTGCCACAGCAACAGCAGCAGCAGCAACAGCGGGCAGCGCCGCCAATGCCACAAGCTCTTTCACAGTATCACTACCAACAGCTGGACACGGACTATCGCAAGTCCATGTCGGATCTGAATGAGTTCTCCAAGCGTCTAATGCTACCGCCACCGACGCCGCCCACAAAGCCACTGCGCGCCATGCACCTGACCACCAATGGCCATGGACTGGAGCCTGACTATGCGGTCAGCATGCGCCAGCGCAGCGGCGTCAACAGCAATGCCTATGGCGGTTCTCTGGTCAAGATTGCGGGCGCACCGATGCCCGCAGCAGGAGGAGCAATTCCTGCACCACGGCTAAATGCAAATCTGACAGCCGCCTACCATCATCAATCGGCACAAAATCTAAGCAACATGACGCGTAACACGCTGCTCGCACTGAGTGCCACACCCAAGCCCAAGTACACTGATGGCTGGGTGCAGGTGCAGCAGCAGCAACAACAGCAGCGGAATATAGCAAACGATGCCGCTTGGCTCCAGAAGCGCAAATCTATGCCCGACTGCAATGGGGCGTTGTACAACAATGGACATGCCAATCATTGGCTACTCCAGGAGGCCGAGCATCGTCGCCTGCTCGAGCAGCAGCAGTTACAGCTGAACAGGCGCTCCATGCCCGCCGCCCCATCCAATGGCAAACCGCTGCCCGATTCCATCATCCAAACGCTTACAGAGCGCGTCCAGAGCAAGGGCATTGGCGAACGCAAGCGGTAGGTAGAGCTTAGCATTGAGGAAACTATCTAAAATGTTGCTGCCTTGGTCACTTTCTAATTGAGATTTATTGAATAATAAGTCAATTATCTTTAAAGTTCTCACTTTATTTTTACTTTTATTACGATATTCAAACCTTCTCACTTTCTTTTTTTCTTCGCACCCAGCTTTGATGGCAATGGCAACTACAGTCTGTTGAATAGTAATGGCATAAACGGATTGAAGCCACTTGGCAACAACAGCAACAACATAATTAACAACAGCAACAACAGCAGCAGCAGCAATAACAACAGCAACAGCAACAGCAATATCACTGCCAGCAGCAATCAGGACAAGGTGCTCAGCGTTAGTGGCAAGAAGAAGTGCTCGCATTGTGGCGACGAATTAGGTAAACTTTGCTACTACGTTGGTTGTGAGTGTGGTTCTTCTTTATCTTCTTCTACTTCAACTTTTCTAATTTTCCTCTTCATCCTCAACCATCAATTGCAATGCTGAAAAGCAGAGATTAATCATTTCTAGGCTTGACAGCGGTCAATCAGCATCTGTTGTACAAATTGCTATTAAGCTTGTTTCGCAAATGTGCATCGTATGAAAAGTTTTGAGACTGTCGAAATATGCGTCATCAAACAGCACACATTCTTTGTTTATTTGAAAGTATCCAGATGTCATTCATCATAAAGATATTTCGGGTTTTAACTAGAAAAATCATAATACTTTTTGCGATCTACCTATCATAAAACAAAATACATTTTATAGGACTGCTATCGTAATAATGTTGCAAGACGAAAAGCTATCTTGTCGATTACTCAAGTGTAAAACATATCCTCATCTTCTCTTCCTTCTCCTCTCTCTCTCTCTGGCTGGCTGGATCTTTCTCTTTCTTTCTATTTTTTCTTGTGTGCTTACATGTCTGTCACAGATTTGGGCTGTACCCACGACAATTGTCGTCAGGTGCACAAGGCGCTGAAATACATTGTTTGGGTTTAGGGCTGGCACCACCGACAAATAAAGACTTTTATCTAAAGACTTAACATTTTAAACTTAATTAAATTTAACTTAAATATAGCTGCATTTTAAGGCTGCCCTTAAGGTACTTAACAGCTGACGTTCTTAAAAGATTTCCCAGAATCGCAATTAATTGAGTGTTTTCCGTTTCGAATTTGCACATAGGTCGCGGAGCTGCCATGATCATTGAATCGTTGCTTCTGTTCTATCACATCAACTGCTTCAAGTGCTGCGTCTGCCACGTGCAACTGGGCGATGGACTCAATGGCACCGATGTCCGTGTGCGGAACCACAAGCTCCATTGCCAGAACTGTTATTCCAGCGACGATGGCATCAAATTCAGTTGTGTCTAAGCTCGGGACTCTGGACATGCATATATAGACTTAGAATACAGTAGTTGTTATAGCTTATTTGTTGCAACTTTCGATTGTTGTTGTTGTACTAATACATACATATATACATGCTTACATACATACATACATACATATAGTATATGTTAAATGTTAAACAAAATGGAACCATAAAGTCAATATGAATATGAAATGTTTTCAGCTTAACGTTAATCATCGAATGCAGCGTTCAATTTTGTAAATTGCATTACAATGAAAATGTTTTTGATTCGGATTTTAACTTTTTATATATTATATGTATACATAAACGCGATAACGATATATATACAATCCAAGCTCTCTCGCTCTGATGTTTTTTGCAAAGTAAAAGTCAAATTTTTAAATGCATATAATATAGATAAAAAAAAATCATGAAAAAATTTAATATGTGTTGAAACATAAAGACGAAAAATTTCTATGAATGTTGTTAAATTTTTTAGATATTGTATATTTGCCTACATTTACATGCATACATATACTTACAAACATATATACGTATTTATGTATACTGTACATTAATTAATCACATGCTGAATTGTTTATTAGCAGATGAATTTACTTATGCACATTTTTTTTTTAATTAACTCAACAACACTGAACTACCTTTGAAGATTTGCAACATGCCCAGCTCCTAAATACCATACGAAACCTTCACGACGTACCCAATGTACCTAAAATGATGTAGTACATACATACATACATACATACATAAACAAGCATACACTAACAAATTTACAAACATATCTGCATAACTAAAGCGATTTAAATTCTAATTGTCGTTATTATTTGTATAACTGGAAACAAAAAATATTGTATTTAACATATTTGTATTTTCTTATTCTTATTTATTGTAATTAAGCATCAATTTCAAATGCATGAATGTTGTAAACATTTCGGAATGTTATCAACATCATTCAATCTGATTTTGATGCGTATTAATTTAAAAACCAATTTTAACAATTAATCGGTACGTGAAACACTTTTTCTGTAAAAAGGCAGCTTGAATTTCGTTTAGTTTTAAATAAAATACTTACATATTTCAACCATACCCAAATGGGTATTTTTTCTTTGTATTAATAATCGTTCGGAGCGATATTTTGTCAGTAATTTGGACGGTTTAAATATTGTAGCATTAAATTGCTAAATTATGTAGGCATACTTTTAGGGGCAGGCAAGTGACGATAGAAACAGGCTATAAGTCGGCCATATTCTTGCACATTTTAGAAGAACATGTTGCCTTAGGACCAGAAAGACCAACTCTGTCAGTTGGCAGTATTATGGCAAGGATTATGGATTATTATATCCAACAACCAAACACCTGGGAAGTTTCAGTTGGAGATATACTGGAATTGGATACGCAAAATCGTTGATAGCTCCAAAACTATAAGGACGATTTGGATGTAAATTGATTAACTTATAGCCCTAATAAAAACATGTCGTTTGGCACATGATTTGGAGGGACACGCTTTTACCACTTTTTAAGAAAAAAAAAACCCTATTACCTGGCTGCTTGAATTACCTCCATACCTTTTATAGCTTTACTTTAATCGGCAACCAAGGTCCACTTGTGGATCAAGAACTGGCCAAGTTACACCGTATTTGTGTAATTTTAGGGCAAATTTTTCTTGTCCCTTGAAATCCCTGAATGCCAACCCAGAGAAAAATCTCTTTCGTTGGCTGGTTCCTTCGAAATCCTTCAGAGCTTTGGCCTATTTTTGGATTTTGAGTCATTAATTCGTTATAAGTACAGCATTTCTTGCCAAATGGCATCCTTTTAGATTATATGGAATTAATGCCAAGCCACAGAACTTTTACCTTTTGCTTCAAATATAAATATATAATAAGTGATTGATCTGAGCACTTTATTACTTAGACGCATCAACGGGAAATACACAATACGTAGAATTTACTTTGCTCTTAAATCTGACTTAAAACCCAATTAGCAGCACCCTGACTAAGCCGTAGGTAGGAATGTCAGTTTCTCGTTGAGCTGCAGCTGCGTCTTAATTAATTGCGAGAGCGTGATAACCATCAGCAGATCGCGTACATTGGCGTTGAACATTTGGGTGAACTGTTCATGCGACATGTGTGGCACTGAGTGGATGAGGTCGAGCAGCTGGCGTCCAACTGCGTTATCCGGCGTCACTTTGTGGGCAATGACATCGTCAACGTATTTTAGTATCAGGTCCAGCAGCGACTGCAGTTTCTGCGAGGCCTCCGAAATCTGTGCCAGATCCAGCATGGGCGGCACGGTTTTAGGACGATGTGCCGGCGACACGCCCACAGTTTTCTGCAACAGTTTGAGGCCAAAGGTCTCTGGCTCATAGCTGGTCAGCTCGACGGGTATTGGTGTGAACATGCAGCCAGTTTTGCCACCGGGGACGCCCAGCTGGATGCACACATAGGCGCGCAGGCCCATGCGACCGCCTTGCAGCGAAGTGTCCACAGTCAGATGAACCGGATTGTTGCACTCGCGCGCATAGTATTCGTGTATGACGGAACTGTGGTTCGTCACCTCGTTGCCGGTGGCCCACCAGCCGACCACGCTCTCGTTGGAGTTCACCTTACGGTTCAGATCGTACATGTCCAGGGCGTAGCTTAGTTCGGCCTCCACCTGGTCATCATGCTCCTTGTGCGGCACGCAGAAGCAGTTGGTAACCTCAACGACTCCCTTGTCAACAGAGCCCAGCAGAGTGCCGATGACGCGATGTGAGTCAGCATTGCGACGTTCAAATGCATCCACAACTTGGAATAGCACAACGGGATGCACACGCACAGTCAAATTAAGTGCCGACATTGTTATTGCTTTGTAAGAAAACTGCAAAATTTTACAATTTAGCAATCGCCACGCTGCGAGAAAAGGATGGCAGGGCTGAAAAAATACGCTCAATTTTTTGTGGTGGCAGGCCGATTTTTAAGCGCTGTCCACTTATGTCTACTATGGGCTACACTTCTTAAAGTGCTGACAATCAATAATAGCATAGAACTGTTTTCGTGTTTTTAAACTGACTACACAAACATCTACGTAAACAATGTTAGACGATTTTTTTTTCTATAGTAAATAATAATAATAACAAAAGGAAATCCATATTTGAATAAATGTATGGAAAGCGAAACTATTTTCGGAAAGTCTATGAAAACACTGCATACTTTTGGTATGAAAATAATTTTCTGCATTACCGAAATAAAAAACATACTTTTAGGCTGGAAAATAAAATCACCTGTGAACCCTGTGTGAAACACTTAAATTCTAATGCATATTTATATGGGCACTCATGCGACGAAAAACTGTTTTATAAGAGTAAATTGCTCACAAATCGGTCCGACCTTTGTATAACTACCTTTTAGTCGAATCCTGGAAATCCTTAAATGCCAATCGATAGTCCTTTTCCCTCTAAATTTAAAAAGATGTGTTCCTTCCTTAAGGATATGGCTTAGGAACGATTTTTTATTTATCATTATATATTTGCGAAAAAAATGGTCCAGTGAAAGAAAAGGAATTACCCAATATGTTTCTTACTGAAACTTCCGCAATACGAAACGAAAAGAAATGTTTTTCATACATAAAAACAAATTTTATTAAATAAATTTACATTATGCTTACTTAGCATAAATACGCTAGGGAAGTAATGGTTTATCTACTACGTGAGATTAGCCCATAGAGTGAGGGCCTGATTGCTAACATATCTTTGAATATTAACTAAGAAGCCCTTTAGCTTGCTAACATATCTTTGAATATTAACTAAGAAGCCCTTTAGCTTGCCACAAAGATACACATACAATCAAATATTTTCAATGGAAATACAATCATTCTACAGCTAATCTCTACCACACTTCACACTTTTGCACAGGATTCATGGGGGAGCCCTCTGGGCATTGGAAGTCCTTAGAAAAGTCCTTCATATTGCTCATTGAGCCCAACACTCGGAACTCTGTTGGAGAATGCACACCGGTGGTGATTCTCATCTTCAGGGATTCTGTAAATTTTGTGATTAATATAATTTCGTTTAAATTCCACTTACTTTGCTCGCTTACCTTTCCGATATTTGCCACACCAAGTCTGTCCAGTTGAGATCCAGAACATTTGGAGAGGTGTATAGTCCAGGCCAGGCAACTTGGGTTCCGGCCCGTGCTTCTCCACCCAGCGTTTGTACGCAATATATGACTCCTTGAGGCCACCATTATCAGCAATATTTTCGCCCTGGGTATTGATGCCATTCAACTGTCAGAAAAATCAATGAGAATTAATGAAAAAAACAATTGAACGTATTACTCCAGACTTACGTTCAAGCCAGTGAGACGGTCCGTGTAGTTGCCATATTGATCAATTATACACTGGGCCTTCTTCAGGTATGCCTTGTGAGTGTCCGGCTGCCACCAATCGCGCAAGTTGCCCTTAACATCAAACTGGCGACCCTGATCATCGAATCCGTGCGTTATTTCATGACCAATAACATAACCAATTGCACCGTAGTTCATGTACTTGGGTCGCTGGGCACTGAAGAATTGTCCCTGCAGTATTCCAGCAGGGAACTCTGTAAAAATTATGAGAAATAATTATACATCACGCTGTTTCTATTTTGATATTCGTTAACTTACGTATACTATTCTCCAAGGGGGAGTAGAAGGCATTCACAACAGCTGGCCGGGCATGACGAACCCAGTCAGTTTTATTGATCGGCAGACGCAGTTTGTTGAACGAATAGTCTGTGCCAAAGATGTTCATCTTCAAGAAGGAATCAAAATAACGATCTGGATCAATGTCCAGTTTTTCATAGTATTTGGCCAGCTTGTCGTTGTCCAGCATCTCGTCGGGATAGCCAATGTGGGTGGCCATGCTGTGCAGTTTCTCCTGAGCCTCCATCTTCGTCTTGTCATCCATCCAGTTGATTTCATTCAATATGTCGCTGAACACACTGCGTATGTCATTAACCATTTCCAAAGCATTCGCCTTGGAGTCCTTATTGAAGTGCTTGCGGACGTAGAGCGAACCCACGGATATGCCAAGGCTGACATTAATATTTAATAGTTTATTGATTACATTGAGCGTTGTGAATTCAATATCGAATTTGTTTTCATGTGATGTTCATGTGGTTGGGTTGAACCAGTTGTATTGGTTGTTGTAGTTGTTGTTGTTGTTGTTCAGTGCATTTTTTGGAGTGGTGAACAGTCGAGTCGAATTGACGTGAAAGTGGAACATAAAATGATAATTTTAATGAATTATTTACTTAAATAAAAACAATTATGCTAATGACTTTTCTCTCAACTGATATTTATAAGAACCAAACTAATCGATGAAATAGACAGTAAATCAGAATATTGCAGTCGGACGCAACCGACTGAGTAATACCACTAAGCAGTCAATATAGTGCAGTATTGACTGCTTAGTGGTAATACTCTAACACCTAAGTACAGACTTCTAAAAACAGGTGGTAAAGAGTCGCTTCACTTGAAGGGACTTCGGTTGAATCCTTCAAGAAGGTTATCAGAACCTTAAATACCAGTAATTCACCTACCAAATTATCTATATATCTAGGTTCTTATTGATTTGCCAGCGAAGGACGTCGCCTGCCAAACTTAATACTTTAACAATATCGGACAAAATTAACGCTTAATTCTACTTAATTCTACCTTCAGTCTCAGAGTAGAATATAATATATACAATAATAATATAAATAAAAGAAAAGAAAATTCAACCCATGATGGTAAAGGTTTTCTATTCTCCAAAATTCGAATTCAAAGAAGTTTTCTCCTTGTGCTAAACTCTTCTCTCAAATACGGTCGTCTAATTTCGTTAATTCGACTTTTAGTTGAACTGAATAATAATAAATACATTGTTAATAATATAAACGATATATGGCAAATAAACAAATTCAATTCATATTTTCTTATGTAATGCCTATATGTCTTATATCGTTTTTGTGGGCGCCATTAAAAACAATATTTATGTGGGGTCAATATACGTGCAAATTGTTTATGTGTATGGATAGCAGTGTAAGTTATCTGTTCCAGGCAGATGAAGTAAATTTTGGTGTATTTATTTCTATATACTTAGTAATATCTTCTTCAAGTACGCCAAAGTCACTGCAAAATCACAAAGAAATCAATCAGGAAATAAACGAAAACAAAGATAAGAAGAAAAGCAGCATTATCTTTGAGTTGCCAAAGCATAAATACCCTTGCAGACATACGGAAAATCATACTATTTGCTGATCAGTGGAATTATTCAAAAGTGAGTTTAGCTAAGTTTGTATCCCAGGATTACAAAATATATAGCATCATCAAACAGATATCTTGTTATTGTCCCACTCCCATTGAACGCATTCGAGGCACACAATAAATTATTTGAAAACGAAGAAAAAAGTTTTTATATAAATTTTGAAAGTGAGTTCGAAGTCGATCGGATAAAACGCAAAGTATTTCCATATTTTGGTAAGATATTCCACAATTCTGGACAAAACTGTGATGAATTGAGCTCTTATCTAAGGTGATTACTATACATGTATGTGTATTTTATGAGTGTACTTCACATATGTACCCTCTGCAAGGGTATACAAAAAAGCAGAAATAAGTTCCCTAAATCTATTAATCAGCACGCTACTCAGAATAGAACAGATAGCTGTTCTGGTTATATACTAACCTGCCAGCAGCAATATCGACGCACTCCTTCCAGCGTGCCTCCTGCTCCTGGCGGCCTGACAGCGCTGTGGCATATTGCAATTGCCGCTTGCGGAACTCCTCGCTGAGGAAGCCAATGGAGAAGGCATGTATGCGCCACATCATGTAGTTGGCAATCACGCGACTGGGCGTCTTGGCCAGCAGTTTGCCCAGCTCATCAAAGAAGGACGGCACGGTCAGATTAATTATCTCATCATCCTGCACGCTGAGGCCAGTGGGCAGCAGGGCATTCATGTAGTCCACCCATTGAACGTACGGATAGGCAGTCTGCAGTTGTTGCACCGTGCGTGGATTGAACAGCTGCGATGAGTTGCGACGCTTCTCATTGGGCCACGAAATCTAAAATGTCCAAATGAGAATAAGGATAAAAAAAAATGCAATATTAATATTATTGTTGCACTTACGTTGGCCAGCGCCATCTCGAATTCGAGGGATGTCAGCAGCTGGGTCTTGGCCTGCTCCTTGTTGGCGCCAAAGAGCACTGCAATGTCCACCATGTAATCGTAATAGGCAGTGACCAGTGTCTCATTAAAGCCCTTCATCAGGAACTCGCGACTCAGAGCCAATGTGGATTGATCCAGCTAAACAGAATCAGAGTTGAGAATGAGAGAATTCTGTGAAAGCACCTTCGACTTACATCAATAATGCGCTTGGTGCTATTCTGCAGATCCACACCAATGGAGAAATCAATGATATAGTCCATGCTGAAGCCGGAGGTACGGAATTTCTTGACCTGCTCCTGCCAGGTCCAGCTATCGTCCGCATTCCAAGAGTCGCCCTCGATCAGAGGCCAGCCACCAAGTGATTTGGCAATCTCAGCAATGGGCTTCGCACCCAGTGATTCAATTAATGCTGCAAGGAGAATACAATTCAATAATTCTACTTAGTTCTGTAGGATCTGCGGGAGTTGCTCACTTTTGTTCATGCATGCCCTGTACTGCAAATTGGGCAGACGGAAGTGTTTGGGCTCGTTGTCGGGTCGCTCGGCTGTGATGATGTCTTTGAGTTGCTCCTGCAATTTGTCCGAGATGACAGAGAACGTACTAATCGATACCTTGTCGTCGGGTATGTTCTCCTCCTCAATGTATGAGCCACAGGCAAACTCATAAAAATTATCACACGGCTCCACCTCGGGCTTCATCTTTCTAAGCACCCTGGAGGCGGTGTGTATGCACTCCTTGGTCAGGCAAACATTCTCCGACTCCACCTTGCCCTTGGTACCAACACCGGACGGCACTTTGTTCATAGTGGTGCTATCGCTATGCAATGCTGTCGGCTCTGGGGGTTCCTCCGACATATCAGAGCCCGGTCCGGCGATCGGCTTGAGTACATCAAATATCCAGAGGCCAAAGGCCGAGACGGCGACCAGAAACAGAATACCGCTCAACATAAGCAGGCTTCTCTCCAGCTTGGTGCGTCGGCACCACCAGTTCGGATTCCTACAAAAGAGCAAACAGAAAAAACACACAATGTAAGCCAATATCATAAATCTTAATTAAAAGCCGCCCCCGCCGTGCTCGGCAAAGAGTAAAAGTTATTTTCACTTTGTCTTGTTTTCGATTTTTGTCGCCAAAGTTGCGTTGTCATTCATAATCAATTCACTTTTTCTTTGGCTATCACCCGTTGGCCATCTCGTATATCTTGTGTCTGCCTCGCACTTCGTTTGTCTTTAAAGTTGTTTATCAACATTGCCCTCTGTGCAGCAGGCAGCACTGTGCAACAAATTTAAGATAAACTCAATATCGGCATCAAATCATCGCTGAAACTCAGACCTGGCAAGACTATCATTATTCTTAGTAAGTCAGTAAGATAATAAAATAAGATGTTAAAAAACATAACATTTTGGCCGTAGAGCAACCATTTTGGAAATATTCGAAGTTAGTTGCACAAATTCAACCAACATTGAGTCCAGTTGGACTTCACTTTAGTGTAAACTATTAAAACAAGTCATAATTGTTAAAACCGGTTGCATGGTTCATGTAAATTGACCACTTCCTTCCGATTTGCAAGTGACTGTTTGTTGGCTGTTGTTTTTGACGATTTTGTAAGAGTTGTTGTTTTGAACAAAAATAGATATCGATTATCCAAACTGGTTATATTTTGTGGGCCAGCTTCAAAAGTTTAAATCGACGAGAGGTTTGACTTGCTTGGTATATTTTTTAGTGAATCAAATAAAAAAAAAAAAATTCGAAAGAGAAACAAAAACACAAACACTCACACACACACACATACGCAGAGACACACCACACACGTTAATGTTAGCCAATGGTTTAGTGCCAAACAATTTCCGTGATGAGTTTTTAGCACGCTTCAATTACTGCTGAAAATTATAAAATAATGATGCCAGAAGTTACGAGCTTTTGCTGCCGAGCCAACGTCGCTTTAATGACCGATTAAACCAGACTCAATAAATTTACTCATAGGCGAGTTAATATCATTTGTTTTTGTAAAACCCCTGCCAAAGGTCAGCGCCAAAAAACCAGTCTTTGGTTTTAAAATTACCCATTGGCAAATTTTTTTGATATCGCAAGGAAACATTTCCCTTTTAATGGTTTCTCTCCGGGTTCATTATTGTTTTATTTTAATTATAAGAAAATAAGCTTGTAACGCAATGGGTACAGAAAAGCTATATAAGACATTGTATATGAAAAATATAGTAAACAACTCTTTTATGCAGAAAAGGGGATGCAGTGCAAAAAAAATATATATATACATTATTATATTATATAAATATATATGTATATATATATATACATATCATAGACTTCTTTTTGCTGCTGAACACGTTCTACATTTTTTAAATTAAGTTGTCATCAAGCAAAAGTTTAACGAACCCGTTCTTGTTAAATTTGAATATGAACTATAGAAACTTTAAAGTGTTATTGCAATAAGTATAAAAGAGAATTCAAATAAACTGGAATTTAGAAATAAATTGTAAAATTGTCATTTAACCGAATTTTTCGTATACAACAAAATACTGAATGTTCTAAACAAATTTAGGGATTGGCTAATAATCAGATTGCAAAACGGAACAACATGAGCGCAAAATAAAAATAAAACAAAAAGTATATTTATTTACGAGTAGTACTAGTTTCAAAAGCAATTATTTTGTTTAATGCGGCTGAACCTTTTACTAATGCTATTGCTATTGCTATTGTTATTGTTATTGTTAAGAGCACAAGTGGAACACTCGCCAGCAAAAAATAAAAAAGCTGCATGAGGTGAACAATCAACCCAATGACAACCTCGACGCGAACAAAAATAACTTATATTTGCTTCTAATTTGTGCATTTTATTTAAATTGTTACACGCTGATGTTTATTTCAACATATGCACTCTCGCAATGCGGCACGTAAGGAAAGCACTCGTAAATTAATTCTTAAGAGTCAACAAATTTTGAAAACAACAAATCGAATTGAAGTCAATTCTTATAATTACAGCCAGAGTAAGATACAACAAATAAATATTAATAATACGCAGTGCTTAACCAGTTTATAAATGATGTTATCCGTTTTTTGCTTTGCGATGTTGTTGAGAATTTGTTTAAATGTCCATTATGTAAATTGGGAAGCTTCAACAATTGTACTCGGACAAAGTTGAATGGCACTTGTTGAGAAATCATTATGTGGAAATCAAGCGAATATATGTATATGATTTTAAAGTATTGGCCAAAATCAACCAAATTTATGTCAACTCACAAAATACCCACTTATTGTTAACATAGTAATTTATGCCACTCACAAGAGGAAATTGCTGTGAAAAACTCAGCTTCCTAGCTTGGGCCAAGTCAGTCAGTCAGTCAGTCAGTCAGTCAGTGAACGCACAGAAATCCGGCTTGTTAAGCAATATGTGAATGCCGGAATACGGAATATGATTACGATGCCGAATTGAAGCTTAGTTAAAAATTTTATGAGTTGAGTAAGTTTCGCATCTGACTTATGGGTTGACTGTCTATGCATTATTTAACAATCCAATTAGTTGGATTCAAATCGTGCCTGACCATCTTCCAACTGGGCATCGGCATTTCCCTTTCAGCTGAGGCGCATCAAGCACGAATCTCTTACCGCATGCGGAATTCACGATATGATCCCCAATTTCAGAACACGTCTCCGATGCTGAAGCCGTAGGTTCCCGTAGGTTGATGCAGTGGTTACTCACTTAATATTCAATGCGCTTATGCAACTGGTTACTTACAACTGTCATTGATTTTCGCAGCGGCACCATTGCGTCTTTGGGTCTTATCAGCGCAACATCAGAAGCCCTATCACACCTAATCACCATACATGAGCAACAGCAGTATCTGTATCTGTATCTGAATCTGTGTCTGTATTTGTATTTGTATCTGTATCTGCTTCTGTATTTGGCTTGAAGCACCGAGGGGTGTTTGTTGATTGTGAATATTCGTATTTTATTTATGCGGCACAGGTGCTGCCCCGATTGTACACTGGCAACTTTATATGTACAAGTGGCGGGTGGGCAGATGGGCGTGTCAATGGGCGTCGGTTTCAAGCTGTGCTTTTGTCTATGAGTTGCCCAATAAATGTGTCAAGTGCAGGCGGCGTTTTTGCCATTGACGTGACACTTTGCCGTCACCAACAACTGAGTCACACACACAAATACGTGTGTGCGTATGCATAGGTGTGTGTGTGTGAGTGTGTGTGTACCCGTGTGTGTGCGTCTGACATTTGGCAACATTGTTTCCTTTTAGGGTTTTTTTTCTTCTGAATTTTAATATATTTTATTTACTGTCGATCTTCCCAATGCCGCATTTTCTTTAACTCAACCCAAGTTATATGACAGTGACGCCTGAATACAAAATTCTACAAAATTTCGCCATTTTTTTATGATAAGATTTTTACAATTTCTCATAAGTCAAATTTGTAGCTCAATAATACTTTGAGCATTGTTCGAAACTCAACAATTCCCTTTTACAAATTATTATTTTTAATGCTGAGCATAAATCAAATAATTTGATGTATAAATTTTAGTGTTGTAGATGTCCATTTGCGTTAGCGAAGTTTGACTGTACTTGTCTTTTTTAATGATATTTTTACTCGTTTTTTGTGTGTCAAGTCGTTTTCTTTATCAATATTCAGCACTATTTTTGACAACTAATTTCAAAAGATTTTTTTAGTTTTTTAAACAAATTTGAATGGCTGCACTTCCTTTTCTTAAGCTTTTTTGTGCTAGAGCAAATTTGAGTTTAATAGCTTGAGCTATGTATCTGCATATATAGTTGTTCAAATCGGTCCACAAATGAACTATGACGATCTATAGCTTACTCTTAGAAAAAGTATTTAGGTTTTTCAACCTAAAGACCATTTATTTTTTAAAGGAGCTGGAACTGGAGTACTTCATAATATTAAGTAAAACTATGAAATAGTAAAAAAGGTCTCCAAACGGAAATCGCTTGGCGCAGCAGCTTGGAGCATGTCAAAAGATGACAGTGCCATTAGGTGTGGGGATTTGTTGTAATAAGTACCACATGGGCTTGTCCATCAGTGCGAGTGGCCTTTGTTAGCTGAAGTCGCTGTCAGACTTTCCCACTTAAATTTGTTGTTGTTGCTGTGATATTCGTAAAGCCCAAACAAAAATCAGCGACAAATTGCCTTCAAAGTGTTAATTTGTGCCACAGACACAATTACCTAATACATTTTAATTACGCCCGACTTGGGCACGAGATACTATAAGATGAGACAAACACTCACACACACACACACACACACACACACACACACACAGAAATACTGTGATGGGTTTTCTGTTTGTTTTGCACAGTTGACGTTGTAGTCATTTTAGTCGTTGCTTGTAGTAGATTTTTTAATTGCCCGCAATATTTGAGCTGTCATATCATTTAAGTAACTGCGTGTGCGCTCATTAAAACTGACGGAATGCAGCCACGACGCTCTCGGAGAAGCAAGTTAATTTGCTGATAACAGAACAGAAGGTTTTCATGAATGCATTCCGCATATCGATCGATAGTGAATTGAAACTAGAAAGTATTCCAAGCCCAAAAAAAAATGGCAAACAACGAACAAATTAATTATTCATCACATGGCTTTATAAAAAACAACAAAAAAGCGAATATGTGCGGTTTTTTTTGAGTGCCCGACTAGCAGCTACCCAGTACGCTGCTCTAACATACTTTAAGCTTGCCACCTACACCTATATGTGTACACACACACACACATTCGCTGCATACCATTTTACGTATATAAAATGTATTGTAAAGTATTTATTTTCTAAGTCGTATCAGTTTAAAAACATGGACATACTATATGCCCAAAGAAAAAGAGTCAAAAAAACTATTTGTATTTTAGGAAAACTGAGGCTTTGATGTTGATCAAATATTTATATTTATGTTGACTAATAAATACAGATTTAAAAAATAAAACTAGTTTGAAACCCATATTTTTGAAGGAAGGGTGGTGGGTAACTATTTTTCACCATTAATATTAATATGAAAATTAAAAATAATGTTAACAACTGGTTAGCATATAAATATGTCAATATTTATTTATTTATTTATTTATTTATTTATTCTCAACTAAAATCAGTCGACACCAAAAAATACAAAAATATAAAATGTGAATTAAATTAAATTTAAAATTAAATTAAAATTATAAATAAATTAAATATTTATAAGATTTAGAAGATTTTTAAGATCAAAGTTAAATTTATGTAAATCTGTAAACATTAATGTATATTTCGTTTTCTTTTTGTTTATTTCTAAGATTTTTTTTTTTTTGAGATTTTTTTGAGATTTCTGGGGTAAAAAGCAAAATGGTCCAACATTTGTTGCAAGAATTGGGGAAAACCCAGAAAAACCCAATCAGACCAAAAGTAATTAGTAAGAAAATAATTAGTAAGAATTAGTTAAGATCCACCACCTGTACATGCAAAAAAAGTTAAATCTCTAGATAAGACATTAAGGATTGAGTTTTTAATTATAGAAATAGAGGACTCTGAATTGATTACATGATATAGTTTATTATAATCATTACAGAGTACTCGAAATGGTTCATGCAGGGAATAGTTAGTAGTACAACGATTAAGAGAAAGTGGGAGGTAATAACGAGACTGTCTAGAGGGTACTGAAAAATTTATTTGGCTCATCAACGCAGTTGAGTCGATTTCGCCTTTAAGTAAGTTTACGACATACATAACACCTAACATAACACGACGATTAGTTAAGGAAGGAAGGTTAATAAGAAGAAGCCTATTTGAGTATGGAGGCAGTACACCCCAGTCAAAGCGACGAAGCGCAAAAAGTAGAAAGCTCTATATATTATTATATATATTATTATATTATTATATATTAATATATTGACGTAGGTCGTTGTCCTACTCAAGAAGATAACTTGTATACTATATTGTCAGAATACGTAACACATATCGTGACACAATTATAATACCTGCACGAATTACGAAGGCAAATACAAACAAGTTAAGAAGCTCTGGTCGAGACGGATTGACTAGGAGATACCCTATACCCAAATTTTGTTGATTTTGGTTAACAAAATCTGTGTTCTATATTTGCAATTGTATCATTTATTACTATCGATTTGTATCGATATTAGCGGAAGGGAGTAGTTTTCAATAAAATTAAATTGACTCGGCTTTTGATACCGATCAAAATATTTATAATTTACTTCCTTTCTGCTGTCTGTTACATACTTTTTCATAACTTCATTGCACTTTATCCCCATTTTTAAAGGGTAAAAAAAACAATTAACAGAACTTGTTCGCTGCCTTGCCTTAATGGGATACGCTATAGAAGATCAGCAGTTCCTCCCAATATTCCCCACCTATTAGCATTGAAGTACTACATTTGTGTAACTTTCCCTCGCTCTGACTGTTTAAACTTCAACCTGTGCTCAGTATAATTAAATCATTTTTATTGATCTTGGCCCTAAGTGGCAAAATTCATAGCCTTTGATGGAATTTGCAATTTATTTAGCAGCAGGATGCACGCAATTTGCCAACAGGAAGAAATGAGCGACGATGCAAATGCGAGAGGCAATGAGGATGTCAGGGGCATTGAGGATGTCAGGATGTTGTGCCACTTACTTTGCTACCTTTAATAAGCTGCCAGGAGGGCAGGAAAAGAGAGCGGAAACCCAATGAAAACTGTAGCGACAGTTTTGCAATTAGTTTGCCGCGCCTCGTTCCATGGGTATTCGCATAAATAACGGTTGCATTCCAAATAGTAACCAAGGAAAATTAAATAAATAAATGATAAAAGCCAAGACGACGAAGGCTGCCATATGTCAAATTGTCTGGGCAAGTTTTCATTGATATTACGAGGTGCGTTTTGCATGCTAACGAAATGAAAATATTTTGTTTTGTTTTTTGTTTTTGTTTTGTTTTTTTGGGTGGGTGCCCAGCTCTTAAGGCAACAATATATTGCCAATTATTCGACAGAGCCACATAAACAATACCAATGGCAAGGCAAATCGTTATATATGCATTTGGCATTTAGTGTCTGTAATAAACAAAAACCAAAAAACCCGACGAAATTTTCACCTTAAATATTGACCTCAGATAAAAAGTAATGTATGTTGTATACCTAATACATATATATATAAACATAAACTTGAAACTTGGGAGTGTTATTCGGTGATGAATGCGTAAAACAATGAAGATAACTTAAATATATTATAATTGCAATTTTCAAAATAATTTCTATGTAAAATGTATTCACACGAATGCAATAATCCCATTATCATTAGTTTATATATTTTTTAGTTGAATGGGTTTTCATACAATTTGGAAAATAGTATTAAAGCTATGCATATCTCGATCAGAACGATGAAGTGAAATAAATACGCAAGCAAGTCAATTACATTTGAAGCTAAATCTGATGAGTTTGGCTGGATATCGTTCGTTAAAAAATCGTTTCGTACAACAACTCATTTTTTGGTTATTTTAACTTAGGGCAGCTATTTGATATAGTAGTCTTATCATATATATAAATGTGAGAATTATAATAATAAGCATATTGGCTGAACTTGTTTAGTGTTTCTGGTTAAACACAAAAGATTTTCATGAAAACTGTCTTTTAAAAACCCCATAAATATCTGCTTACTGTAAATACATTAATGTAGGTAGAAACTTTAAATTTTACAAATACAAATTTAATTTAAATATGAGCAAAACTTTTTTACTTTCTCACTCATTTCATATTAATCTTATTATGGGTTGCAAGCAAAAAGAAAATGAATAAATAAATGTCATTTGGGTTGCATAATTCAGGTTTAGAGAGTTCAACTCCAATAAAAGTCGAGTTCAATTGGTTTATTTGAATAATCTTCTTATCCACATAACACATTCTTTTGCATCAAATGGCTTTGCGGCTATTCATTCGATTCAAAATGTTTTGCTGAATCACAAAGTATCTATACAAGTGCTTTCCCAGTTAACTTGACGCGTGCCCAGAAAAGAATGCGCTTATGAAACTCTGCGCTTCCCGGTTTCAATAATCGGCCACAAATCCTCTAAAGCCTCACAAAATCAGCGCAATTATGTCAACCAAAATCAAAATAAAAAGCAGAGAAAACGAGTAAACGCAATTTCTTTGAATGAAAGAGCAACTGGTACCTGGGCTGGAGCCGAGCTTGACAATCATCAATCACTGACTTGACAAATGCCCCGCATTACACTTGGCTTGTTTATTATGTGTGGGCTGTGGAGGGTAATAAAGTCGCTTAAGCCAAGAAGTCAAAGACCGGGGCTATTACGTGCGCTACACGCTCCCAAAATTTCCTGCAATTACGCATCATGATTGGGGCAAGGCATTTGGCATTCATTTTGGCCTGATTCTCAATGACTCACGAGCGCCATCAGGAAGCGAGGAATTCGATAAGTGGTCAAAATAAATAAAATAAACAGAGAAGCAACATAACAAAATCTTCTTCTTATTCGTAAACAAGTTAGAATGCTCTACTCGAGGCAGGTAGACTTGGAAATAACCTGTGAAATAAATCATTTACATTTGGTGAACAAAATAAGTGTTATTAACTGATCTGAAATTTACAGTTAATAACTATATATATATATATATGTATTATCTATAAATTTGAAAGCTATTGTTAACTACTGTTTATTCGATTGCTATCAGAAATCGATTCGTATTAAGAATTTATATTTTATTCATTTTTATTTTGTTCAGATTAAAATTGTTTATTTTTAATTCTTACGTAGTTTTTAAGAAATTGTTTTTAAAACCTTAATAAAACACAACAAAATTGTTAAAAATATTTTTCAAATATTTCTCCCAATAGAGAACTGAAAACTTTTGTACAAATTTATGCAACATATGTTGGCTAATTTTACTTGACTCATAAATCATATATATGTATACAACGAGTTCTTTTAACTTCAAGGGCACTTCGATCTCCATCTTCTCAAATATTTGTCGGTCAAGGCAATACGTTAACCTGAGATTATGTATGGAGTCGCAAAACGACTTATTGAAAATATTATCTCTGCTTGTTCAACATTTGTTTACGTTGTTTAGCCGGTCTATGGCCCAGGCAAATTTTTGAGCATGTGTGTGAAAGTGAACATTGAAATGGTTAAATTAATTATATTGCCACACATCTGCATATGGATCTGGTAGCTATATAAACAATGCGTTCAAGATTGCGTACGTTGATAAGCTTAGCCAACCCCCCATGCAACATACATATATGGCTAAAAGGGTTACCACACATTACAAGCCCGAATTTACGTATATGGCATGCGCTATAGTAGTCGGGGCATTTAGGCCTTGGAGGCGTGGCAGCTTTCAACCGCAAGCAAGCTTCACCTTCGGCTGTGCAATCGCTGAACAAAAAGAAACGCAGCCGCATGAGGCCAACTGAGTGACCATAATTGAAGTTGCCGTTGGTTGCTGTTGACCACGTTAAGGTCTGCGTGCATTTAATTATGCAATTTGTGCAAATAAGCGAATGCAACAACTGCAACTGCAACTGCAAAAAACAATAACAACAACTACAATCTCAACAGTCAATAAAACAATGCAACGCAACACAGTCTGAGCTAGCCCAAGAAACATTAAGTTCTTGGCGGATTTCTCGTCGATTTTGTTGGCCTAAATACCGCTTTAAAGAAACACAACAAATTGTTAGTTTTAGAATAAGTCGAAAGCTGTAAAACCGGTAAGCCAGTTTCCTCAAAATAGGTGTGATATTTTTATTTTTCTTCTCTTTTTTTTGTTAATGGGAATATACAAAGGTTTTAATTGTGTGAGTTTTATTTGTTTTGACTGTGACGACTGGGTCATCTTCAGGAGGGGAATACCTATATATATACGTATGGCTAGAAATAATATTCTGTGACTATTAAGCTAAAGATTAAATGGAAATATTATGCAAATGAGCCATCGCCAAAACGACACTAAAAACTCTCAATGAGAAAGAAAGCTGCAAAATTTGGCTGACATCGGTGAATATTTTGCTGATATCGAGATAAATTCTTTAAAAGCCGCAAATGCCTCAGAAAACACAAAATACTTTTGATGAAAGCAAAACTTTAGTCATTATAAGATTCATTTACTTAAACAAATAAAGGCGGATACAAAATAATAGCTGCTAAAAGCAAGTTTGAGTTTTTATTGCTATCGAAAATCGCAATGGGGCAGCTATCTACAAAATTAAATACAGTTGATATGCGTATGGTAAATGAGAAAATACATGTAATCAAAATCATTCCATAGACTATAGCTCTTATAGAGTATTTAGGCGGACAGATGGTCATGGCTAAATCGACTCTGCTGATCAGGAATATATATGCACTATGGGATCGCATAACTTATATCTCTTTCCAATTTTTAATGGGTTCAGCACATAAAGAATAAAATTGTAGCATCATCTCTGTTAAAAATCAAATAACAAAACAACTTTTGGGCTGTGATTAAAAAAGCCATTTTATATTAATCACGTATATTTCATAATGGTTGCCTTACGTCAGTTTTGAAAGAATCGTGTGAAACAAAATTTCATTTGTTCTCGGTAAACGCATCTGAGCAATTTGCCAGAATTGCTATATATGAACAAACGTATATATTTATAATAATAATAATAATATATGTACGTGAGAACTTAGGTTAAACAAATAGACAATTTTTTTTGTACATTGTTTGTACATTATAAAATGGTATTTGTAATTTAATAAATTGTGTAAATAACTGCACTAACAATAAATATATGAAAACAGTTCCATGCTACTATTATTACAAATATGTTTCCCCTGTCACGATAACCATTCTCAACACAAAACAGCAGCTCCCCATATAATAAACAAAATAAAAACTCAAATAATTAATTTTGCGGTAGTACAGGAAGAAATTTTTCCAAAGTCTTTGTCAAATTAAAAACTAATAGTATAATCAACACTTTGTCGGGCGAAACACAGTAATAATTTTTGTGTTGTAAACAATCAAGTTGCTGAACGGTATTTAAATATTTTTGAAACAACTTCTAATACGTGAATTAAATAATTTAGCCAGCCGGCAGCTGATAAAAAACACCTCAAATTTAGCTTGTATAAAAAAGTAGAAAAAGACAGGATACTGAGCTTATGGTTTTTTGTATTTTTTGTTTGATTTCAAATCGAACTACTCGGAACGTGTTTTTAATAAACATGCGCAACTTTCTTTTTTTGGTTTTTGACGCGCCAACAAAATCGAATGGGAATGGGAAGGCAAGTAAAACAGATTGTCGTGACAGGGAGCAAGGGAGGTATAACGTAAGTGCAACAGTACTAAATTGAAACACTTAAATACATATTACAAAAACGTCTTTGCATGATTTACAGTATGTAGTTTAATGATTAAAAAGCGAGAAGACAACAACTTACTTAATGACTGTTTGCATGTTAGCCGTTTTTAACAATATTGATTCAAGCAACCGCTGAAATTTCTGGTATCTGTTACGTTAACGAGACGCTGTTTAGCTGTTAAAGATAAATGATTTTTATTTAGTCGGCATTGATAAGACAAAGAACTTTTAAATCCACAATATTGAACAACAAAGCACAAGTATTAAGCAAGTAAAATTACAAGCGCTCCACACAGCTATTTGAATTTAACGGCCAATAATAATATCGGATGAACTCAATACTGATATGAACTCAACAGCGAACGACAACCTACTGAGCCCACCAACGCAATCGGAGTTGTATATAAAAGCTGTTAGTGCAAAGCCCGGTTTAGAGATGCACTAGTTGTTTCCAAAATTAGTTATATTATCGATAATGTTTTCCATACTAATCTGACTTACCGATAGTCACATAAGGGTACAGGTAGTATATAAATACACTGGTGCCATCACTAGCAATAACATCGTATATGCATGGTAAGTGGTGCAACCACGCTCTGTTGAGGCACTATTATTAATTTGTAAACATTGAGTTCTAAACCAGGTTATTTTATTAAATTTAATAACTTATATTTTGTCTTAAATTCTTTAAGTTTATAACTGTTGTAGAATATGTTTTCCGAAAAAATATAACATTAGTTTTTGAATGGCAAAATCATAAAACGAACTAAATGAACGACAATGCACGAAACCAGTTCGTTAGCTTTGTTCACATAGTTCGGTCGAACTTATTCCGAACGCTTCAGCACAACAATCGTCCACGCGACTAATTAAACTATAATAAAAAGAAATTAAGTTGCTAAAAATCATGAAAATAAGTTTATAGAAAACATGATTAAGCAATAGCAGGCCAAGTAAGTAGAAAAGCTCGTTCAACGCGACCAATACTTGAGAATAAAAGAATCTTCACACGTTTTATATTTGAGCGGATGTATGTGTGTGTAAGTGAGCATTTTTTCGCACATGAAATGAATTCATATTTGGAACATTGCAACTTTAATTAAAGATTGAATTGCTTGCAATTCTCATGCTTCATCTAATATATGCCACTAAGAAGCAAGGGACACTTTCATACCCTTTTGGAGGGTATTTTAGTTTTGTTGTGAACCGTCTCCGACGCCATAAAGTACATACCTCTGTAAGTTAGAGCTCAGATAGAGTATATTGTTGAGCAGCATCAGTGAAAAGGTTCGTTTGTTATATAGTTCGTAAAGGAACAGTCGATCGAAAAATTCAAGTTGTAGGATTAAAATAGGCGTAGGCACATTTGTCATCCTTCCGGATATAATTTAACGTAAATGTTGAATATTCACTGACCGTTTGGAAATAGCAAACATTTGAAAACAAATCGCATTTGATCTACAATGGAATGCCGCAGATAACCATTCTTTGTTAAACATTTGCGAATCAAATGGAACCAATGTACTAGTTCCCGTTGATTTAATATGAAACTCCTTTTTCTAAAGAAATTTCTCTGCGAAAGAAGAAGAAGGAGAAAAGAAGCAATAAAACTCAACTGGAAGTCAATTAATTAGCAATCATGGACGTGTCACAGCCACCGCCACAGCTGTTGACGGCGCCATCGGCGCTGGCCACAAATTTCACATCGATGCCGCCGCCATCGATGGGCCAACACTACAGACACTATCATCCCCATCATGGAGCCGGCAAGCAGGGCTACAATCACTTCAAGCCCTTCATGCCCGGCGGCTTTCAACGTCCATTTGGCATGTCACAGGATGACTTCGATGGCAAGCGACTGCGCAAGAGTGTTATGCGCAAAACGGTTGACTATAATGCCTCCATTATCAAGGAGTTGGAGGTGAGTAAGATAGTAATTATGTCCCTGTACTCTGTGCTCACGCTTGTGTTATTTGCATTTTAGGCACGGCTGTGGCAACGGGACTATCGGGATCGATTGGCCCTGCAACCGGACAGCATTTATGTGCCGCAGATGCTGCCGCCGTCCAGCTATCTGGACAATCCGGCCAATGCGATAACGACACGCTTCGTGAAGACGGCCACAAACAAGATGCGTTGTCCGATCTTCACGCTCGCGTGGACGCCTGAAGGCAGAAGACTGGTGACCGGCGCCAGTTCCGGCGAATTTACGCTCTGGAATGGCCTCACCTTCAATTTTGAAACCATTCTCCAAGTAAGTTCTTGTCTCTGAGTAGAAATGCGAGTGTCACCTAATTATAACATTGGAAAACATATATTTAGGCCCACGATATTTCGGTGCGGACGATGGTGTGGTCGCACAATGACAGCTGGATGGTGACTGGTGATCATGGTGGCTATGTGAAATACTGGCAGTCGAACATGAACAACGTGAAGATGTATCAGGCGCATAAGGAGGCGATTAGGGGAATAAGGTATTGCCAATCTATGATTGTAATTTGTATCAGTTGTACTTACCATTTCGCAGCCGCCGTTGTCGCAAGCACGAGGGCACCACCGAACCACCCAAGTTTAGGTTGTTTACAGTTGCGCAGCTGCAGTTTAGTATCATCCAGATCTCTTAATGTTCTCCTCCTCGCCATCTGGCTTGTGGTGATTACAGCTCTATATCTATATAGTTGTTTAATAGTGGCGATCAGTTCAATTAGTTTTTATTCGTTTTTTTTTTTTGTCGTTTCGTGTTTTTCCTTCGTGGGCTGTTGCAATTGAAAATCAATAAAGCCGTCACTTGAGCAACAAGCCAGGTCTCTCCAGAATCTCTGTTTGGCGCATTATTTTTCACACTCAGTTTCGTATAGTAAAGTCAACTAAGTTAAAAAAAAAATCAGTGTAAGAATTTGTTGTATTTACTACTACCACCTGTGTTTTAAAGACTGTGATAATCAATTCAAAAAACAAATAAAGGCAAACTAACAAATGAAAAACTAAACCTTCTGCACAATTTTATTGGCGCGCAACAAAAATAATAAAAAATGCTGAAAGCAACAAATTGATGTGTTCAAAATCGGGGGTTCGAGTGTTTTCTTTAACGCCTGCTGCTGCTGTGAGAGGAGGCAGAGGGGGTTTATTTACACACATATATATTTTATTTGTGTTTCGTTTCCATTTTTTAACTTGGCTGTCTCTCGAACCCAACACCAATCCAATACCAAACCTCATCCATCCATAACATAGTTTCAGTCCCACGGACAGCAAATTTGTCAGCGGCAGCGATGATGGAACTTTGCGCATCTGGGATTTCATGCGCTGCCAGGAGGAGCGTGTGCTGCGAGGTAAGTGGAACAAAATAAGACCCTCCCCAATTCCTAACTAACTCTATTCTGATTTCAGGACATGGCGCGGATGTGAAGTGCGTGCATTGGCATCCACAGAAAGCAATGATTGTCAGCGGCAGTAAGGATAACCAGCAGCCCATTAAGATCTGGGATCCCAAGAGCGGCGTAGCACTGGCAACGCTGTAAGTATTATAAGCTCCATCCATGTAGTGCATCCATCTAACTGTTGCCAAATGATGCAGGCATGCGCACAAATCGACCGTCATGGATCTCAAGTGGAACGACAATGGCAACTGGCTCGTCACAGCGTCACGGGATCATCTGCTCAAACTGTTCGACATTCGCAATCTGCGCGAGGAGGTTCAAGTGTTTCGCGGCCATAAGAAGGAGGCCAGCTCAGTGTCCTGGCATCCCATACACGAGGGTCTCTTCTGTTCCGGTGGCTCCGATGGCTCCATTCTCTTCTGGAATGTGGGGTAAGTCCATCCAACTCACATCTCTCAGGGATGTCTATTAAAAGTTGCCTAAACCAATTACAGCACGGATAAGGAAATTGGATGCGTGGAGACGGCGCATGACAGCATTGTGTGGACGCTCGCCTGGCATCCACTCGGGCACATTCTGTGCTCTGGCTCCAACGATCACACCATCAAATTCTGGACACGTAACAGACCCGGAGATCTGATGCGGGACAAGTACAATCTGAATACGCTCCCTGCCAGCTTAGCGGCACTCGACGAATGTGAATACGGTAAGTATTTAAAAAAAAAGAAGATATTCCCTTTGATTTCGACTTGGTTCACTCGCAGACGATGCCGTCATACCGGGCATGGGACCCGAGGACAAGGTGGAGTTCACTGAGAGCCTTACGGCCGACAAGGGCTTTATACCGGGCCTTGATCTGGATGCCGGCAGTAGGACAGGCGGTGATAAAAAGGTGCCTTACACCAAGCCCATCCCACGCAATTTCCAGGTGCAATGGGCCGGACCACGACGAGCCGACGATCCGAGTGTGCTCAGCATACACGATGAGCTGGCGGCGCGCGAATCCAAGGACTCTAGCAATGGTCTGACCCACCAGCAGATCAGCGAGAACACGCTCGAGGGCATCCTGGCCAGCGGCATGCTCAACGGCCTCGATCCACAGACGATTGTTGGCGTCTTTGTGTATGGACGCTTCATACGTGTGCATCCCGATTCGAGACTGATGGGCGCCATTCGCCAGGGCGCCGAATACCTGAACAAGTACATTGACGCCGGTAAGCTGGAGGAGCTGTGCGATGTTGTGCCCATGCGGGAGCGGGAACGAGAACGTTCTCGATCCCTCTCGCCCACGGTTGAGACGGCACAGGGACGTGGCGAGGTTTCGCCGCCACTGAAGAAATCCCGCTTTGAGCCACGGCAACACAATGCGCAGCTGGTGTGCGTGCGCGAGCTGCTGCTGCTCAAGAAACCCTTCCTGCCGTCCCTGTTGACCGTTAAGGCGCAACAGCCGAAAACCGAGTTCATTGATGAGCCCTCGAGTTATGGCAGCGGATCACCCATGGATTCCGCCTCGCGCGACGATACAAATGCCCGACCCAATCCCTGGGCCTCTAATGCACCGTGGTCCAACTATGGCAATGGCAATGGCAACGGCTCCTCCTCCAATCAGAATGGGTATGGCAACAATGGCGGCGGCAGCGGGGGCGACCACTTTAATGATCGGGAACGGGATCAGTTCCAAAAGAGTGGGAACAACAACAGCAATAGTGGACAGCAGCGTCGTAGGCGTGGCAACAATGCCGGCTCGGGTGGAGGAGGCGGCGGCGGTGGCCGCAATCGTGGTCGCAACAACAGACGATTCTAGTCCAACCAATTGCTGCACGGACCAAAATAAAAACACAAAACATGCACCCACATTCTGAACACACATTTTGTAACCATACAAAAAAAAAGAAAGAAAATGAAATATTTACTTGGCTTGTCAAGTTCAACTCCATACTATGCATAATACAATTTATATATATTATTGTAGAAATGGTAGCGAACACAACTGATTGTCAATTGTAACTGCAGTTTCTTGTACTTTTCGACGGGCACCAGCATCGATACCAGCTAATCGATTCGATAATTAATACTTTCGATAACTGGCAACAGACAAGTGCAACAATTGGCACGCCGCCACATTTTATCGACCGAATATTTGAAATTCCCAATTGGCAAAGTCTGTTCGCTCGGAGATATTGACATTGAGTTGCTTGACATTTTAACAGATGCGCATGCGTTTCGTAACAGCTATGAACAGTAGCGTGCTGCATTTATTATTATTGCTATCTTTTAAACTCGGTGTTTAATTGTGAATTGTGTCATTTGTGAAACGTTAAATTAGATAAATTAATTTTACAACTATGCGGCTAGTGAATTGCGACGACTGTTCCGCTTGCTGCTGCTGCTGCTGCTCCGACGTCTTTCATCATCCCCATCATTGTGTGCTTCGCTCGCCTTGTCATCCTTAATGTCCATGTCATTGGACAACATCTGCCTTGCATCCATATCCAGTTGGCTGTCATTCACAGCGAGATGGTTGTCCGGTTTGCGCTGATGTCGAAACGTCTGTTTGATTTCGCGTACCTCCTCGCGCATCCGATCCTTGGTGTGCTGCTCAATGGTGCGCTGAATTTGCTCAGCGGATGCCACCAATTTATCAGCCTCGAGAACAACACGTTTCGAAGAATTACTGTGACTACGACTCCGACTGCGACTACGACTACGATTGTGTCTGGCACTGCGACTGCGCCGCTCCGCCGCTCGTCGTGAATTCGAGTGTGTGCGGGAGCGTGAACGGGAACGGGAATAGCTGCTGGAGGAGCGTGAGCGACGCGTGGACGCCAATTTGCGATTCTTGCGCTGTACCGGCGACTTACTGCGATTCCGCGAATGAGAGCGACTGTGGCTCCGTCTGCAAATGGATACACCAGATTATATATATGGAGGATAATAATTGTGATTCCCATAGCACATACCTGGAGCGAGATGAATAGGACGATTTGCGGTAGTTGGAACGACTGCGGCTGCGACTGCGCGAATGCGAGCGCCGGGAACGACAAATAAGACTGCAAAATATATATCAATATAAGCGAATAAGCATCAGGGGAAGGCATTAATTGTTACTTACCGACGACCACGCGATCGACTGCGACTGCGAGAATAGGAACTGGAGCGTGAACGATTTCTGCAGTACAAGAATATATATATATATATATTAGATATAGTATATAATTATATTTTATAGTTCTCACCTGCCCCGTGATGATTTGTGATAGTAGCCATCGTTGCCATCATCCTCGTCATAGCGTCCGTTGTCGTAGTGTTTGGGATTGTAGTAGGAGGAAGAGTGGCCATCGTAGCCAATGCGACTGCCACGCATGCCCCTGCCACGTCCACGTCCGCGTGGACGCGGGGCATAGCCGCGATAATTGCTTGACACAGCAAATGGCGGTGGTCCGGCCGGCCGGTAGAGTGCAGCACCGGGAAAAACTGGCGCCATGCCGTAACCAAACATGGACAGCGATTGCATCCATTCGCTGGCCGCCTCGGCGCTGTACGCAGCAGCTGTGCCCGGCACGGCGCCAGCTGCCAGGGCAGCCGTCACAGCCTTGAATGGATTGAGGGCAGCCTGCGCACCTGTGGGTGGATTTGCGTTAGCATTGGCGATGTTGCCATTCAGCTTGTGCTTCCTGCTGCCCGACATTGAGGTGTCCTCGTCCTCGCTGCTCGCTACTGCACCACCTCCAGCACCGGTGCTCTTTATGCTCTTGCTCTTCAGCAGACCCATAAGCGGTGTATTCGTTTTGATATCGTGCACAATTTTGCGCTGATCACAGACGAGCTTCTCTGTGGCAGTCTTGTACTTCTCCACAAGACGCCGTCGTTGCAAATCCTTTGCCTCATCATGCTTGACACGTTGAGACTTTTCCTTTTGCTTGAGCTGCAAGATTGGATAAATTAAGATATGCAAATTACCATGGAGATTAGCTGAACACCTCACCTGTATCCGCTCGAAGACCTGCTCCAGGATGCGTATGCTTTCGAGCTTGCGTTCGACAATCATCAGTTTGCGTTCCTCGAGCCGTATCTTCTGCGAGTTCTCCACCTGGCCACGCTCCTGTATCTTTTTCAAGTGCTTCTCCTTGCGTTTCTCCTCGCGTTCGCGTTGTTTCTCCAATTCGGCTAATTTCAATTGCTCTTCCTTTTGCCTGTAAATTTGTTGTGCACAATTTTGCTCACATGTTTTTGTTGTTTTTGTTATTTTGCTAAGAGAACTTATCAACCGTTTCGTCTGGAAGAGTCAGAAAACTGTGTAACTCGCCTCACCATAAATATGCACATAAATATATCAACATAAAAATATATATATATATATGTGACACACACGGTTCAGATAAGTAACAAGTGAACAGAAAATGAAACCGACGCAATTTGCTCAACAGCCAAAGACGTTTGCGGCTTGCCTCTGCCAACTTATTAAAATATATATATGTATATATCTTAGCCTCTTTGTAGGTTAGATATTAGAATGTGAGCATTTTAATTGCATTCAAATCAACCATACAATTTAAATGCATTTAAAGTGCTCTATTTTATTATCTTGTCAAAAAATCTGCAAATCTGAATTGATTATGATTCCCCAAGCGCTTTAATAGCAACTTGTCTGTCTGAGAAGTTGCAGATTGTTTTCCTGACAGAGAAAGTGCATCCTTGATTGCAGATAGCTCTGCTTGGAAGACACTACAATGATCAGGTGGATTGAAATTATGGTTTAAAATCAGATGCTCAGAGTTCACCGCAAACAATCAACCAACTTTGATCCATCTGTGTATGGGTATACACAATTTTTGTGTATACACATTTATCCATTTTTCGGTGGTAATAAAGGAGGAGTTTTTAAGTACACTATTGGAACAATGTAATCAGTTCCAATCGATCCCTGTCTGATAATATTGAATACAACTAATATCAGATATATATTGGAAACCGCCGCAAACTTCTTTAGTGTTGTGATCGGTGAATGAATTGTTCGATGAATTCAAACATACGGTTTCATTCTCTGCCCATTTAGACGGACGACAAACAATGGTCAAACCTTTCGCGTTCCGCCTGCTCAGCCAGATTCTTCTTTTCACGCTCGCGCTGCTCATCCTCGGCTTGAGCTTTGGCCACGCAACGCTTTCGCATGCGATCGCGTCGTTGAATGTGTGAATCGCTCAGGTGTCGCTGTTTGTCGAAGTTCACGTTGATATTAATGGCCTGCGTTTTGTCCACGAATTTGCGCACCAGCTTCGTGCTTCGGAACTCATCCATGGCGCGCACAAAGCTTGAATACTCCTCAAACTGAACATAGCTGAAAATATGAATAGCAATTAGCAACTGTATAATGTAGGATATAATCGTATAAACTTACGCCTCGAAGAGCACTTCATGTTCAAAGCTAAATGTTCGCATGCCACTAATGTCCGATTGCATGCTCTTGCGATACGGATCGCATATGGGTATATCGACGGCGCGAACCCGCCCATATTTCTCAAACATGCGCTTAAAGATGCTCTCGCTGGGCTTGACCTGGTCATCGTGCTCGGAGTGACGCGGACAGAACCAGCGGATGGGCAGGTGTGTCATGTGAATTGTGTCAGGACGCTCGCCCGCCTTCATCTCGTCCATGTTGCGAGCATCACGAAAATACGAGTCCCAATCGTGGCGCGTGGGAAACTCATCCTTTGATTCAGTGCAGCGCACCCGAAACGCATCACTAAAACCGGACAGACGCAATGTGATACCATCGAGGCGATCAACGGCCAAACGCAAACGCTTGCGCTCGTCCAGCTCCGCCTCGAAGCGTATATAGTTGACGGTGCTCTTGGAGACCTAATGGAGAATGAGTATAAGATTTATATATGTATCAAGTATTTATTCCTTACTCTTAATACTTACTTTGAGCACGAGAAACTTGTCCGGCTTCAGTTCGGCACTAAGTTTGTCCATTATCTCAAGATTTGAAACGGATTTGCCGGTTTTGATTTTTTCGGGCAGTGCAACTGATATTTGCATTTTGGCCAACGGCTTAAGATACAAGCTGTGCGGCAAATAGAGGGGCGTGCAGTCCGCAACATTTTCTATCGTCTGGATGTTGATCATATTTTTGTTGCGGTTGGTTTTTTGGATTTTAGTTTGTGTTTAGTGTTTTTTTTTTTGTTCAATAAAATACAATGCAATTAAGGTAAAATACAAATAGTACAATTTATAAAATATAAACTACATATATATTATAATCTCAAGAAATGAATGGGTGTGTGTGTGTTTGTGTGTGTGTATATGAAATGTGTGCGTGTGCTGCCCCCACCCCGTTTCCCTGGCCTAAATATGTTTGTATGTATATCCGATGATGACGATTTTTCAAAGTGTGTGTGAGTGTTGTGTCCGCGGGTAAATTGGCGTCTGTGTATGAGTGTGTATTTTTATGACGAAATCGTCACCACGGTGTTTATCTACTTAATCCTAATAATATTTTGACTTTTTATTGCGAAGTTTTCCTAAAAAAAAACACGTTATTAGTTTTTCAAGTTGATGGTAGTGCACTTTTTCTTCACTGTTCGAGTCAAACACTATCGGCGTATGGGAGTGAAGAAAGAGTGACCGCTCACGATGTGTGCTCGATTATTATAATAGTTATCGACCACTGTCAATTGTGAATTTTCTGTTGTTTTGTCTGGCGTAACAGAATGTATCGATTACAGATGTTTTTGAATCCTTAACGTAGTTTTCCAATCCAGTTCAAACATTTTATTTTTATTTTTTATGTTTACGCTTACACTATTTCATACTCAGCTATATAATAAATTATGTCATGATTCATTCATGTTAAATAACCCTGATTGGGTAGCATATGCATAAATTGAATTTAGCACGCTGTAAATAACAGGTGATCAAATGTTAACGTTATTGTCGCTGTTATTATTAAAAAAGAAGAAGAAAGAGGAACTGCGAAAGTGCGTTATTTCATTTTTATACTGTTTAATTTAATTAGAAATTTAAGTAATTCAACAATATGCGTGTGTGAAATTAATAGTATATTAAAAACTAACCAGAGCCCAACGGCACAGCGTGTAAATGGCAAAAAACTGACGTGAAATACAACTGCCAACAACAACAAAGCACAGCAGCAGCGACCAGCAGAGTAACAACAACAACAACAGCAGCAGCAACAACAACGCAATTGTGATAGACAAAGAAATAGATTAAGGGGGAAACGAAACACACAAAAAAGCCCAACAAAAAAAATAGGAAATAAAGCAAAACGAAAACAAAACGCAACATTTTAAAATATATCGCGCGAGTTTTTAGGCAGCTTTTGCACATAGAATCGTGTTTTTTTATACGCAACGAAAACAGAAAACATAATAAGGAAAACAGCCAGCGAATGAGCAGACAAAAGTAATGCGATAAAAAATAAATAAGAACACTTAAATTAAAAGAAAAAGGAAAAAGCTGGCGTTGACGGTGACGCTAACGCTGAAAGCGAAGCGAAGGGCGCTGAAGGAGCGAAAGGAGAAGCGAAAGCTGGATAACAGCAGCTTTTGTTTTGGACTGAGACGTCAACGTCGTTGCTGCTGCTGACACGCACACAAACACAAACACACATACAGAAGCACACACACCCTCACACACAGCCACAGCTGATGTCAAATCATTTGCAGCGTTCGTGCTCGTGAGCGTTCACAATTGATTAAAACCAAAACACACCACACAACAAACAAACACTCACACATACACTTATAAACAGACAGACTCACACATACAGGCGTCATTGTGAAAATTGATTAAATATTACAAGGTAAGTGCGATGCACACCGTTTTAATTAAGAATCATTGTTATAATTTATGCATATGCATCCGTCCAAAACAACTATCTATGATGCCCCTTAAGTTACATTCATTTTGAACATAGCCGCCTACAACACCCATTCCCTCCCAGCCCTTTCCATTCCATTTCGCTCCTTGCCACTCCCCTCTCTCTTGTGGCAAATGCAGCCCTGCACCTGCTGCCATTTTCTTTTTGAACTTCAGCGCAGGCAACCCTTGTTTTTTTGCCTTGATTGCCCTTGTTATTTTTTGTGGTCTGTTTGCTTGTGTGCGTCTGTTCGGGCCAAATTACAATTAATTGCAACAATTTACATATTTTAAGCGCATTTCTAAATTAGTTTTCCCAGAAATTATAACGTTGGTAATTGCAACTGTCATTTCTTGCTCTCTCTTTCTCCACCTGTGTGTCTGCTTTTTCTCTCAATTCTTTGGCTAGTCCAAAACAATCGGCGCGTAGAATAATGCAACGTAATGGAAAATAACAAAGTGCAGGTCAAAACAATGCACAAACATACTCACACACACACGCATAGCAGAGTTGGTAGTGGCCAGTGCTGTCGACTGTGCGACAATAATATTATATGCATGCATATTCACCATAAACTTGTTGTTGCTGTTACTCAAATGTAATCGTGATGTGATCACGCATCAGCTGTTCTCAAACAGCTGCCTGACGGTATTTAAAGAACAGGATTCTACTGTTTAACTGGCCTTGTTACTCATTTATCGCACTTTGATTTTGTGCTGCCTTGAAATTTTGCGAGCGCTGCTAGTAGACTCTGGCTACTGTGATACTATATGTGGCTGTGTGTGTATGATGTGGCCATTGCCAACAATAACAATATTTACGCGTTATTTTTTTGTGATTTCACAAAAACAATATGTGACATTCGCGTTGTGCGTACTTGTTGTGTATGAGTGTGCGTGTGTATATGTGGGTGCGTGTGTGTGTTAGTTCCTTCTCTTGCTTTAGTGCTGTTGTTGTCGTTGCCCTCCTGCAAAGTGGCGAAGCGACGATAAACTCTGACGTCGTCGTCGTCAGCGTCGACGCTGTGACTGTTGTTGAAATGTAATCAGCAGTATTGAGAGATGCTGCTGAATGACCCCAGCAAACAGAGTTCAGGGCAGTCTGCAAAGTTACCCCTCCCAAACCCCCTTCTCTTGTGCTAACAGCTGTTATCTTTTGTTTGCAAACAGCAAAGTTGATTTATGCGCTTTAATTACCCTGTATGTCACACAGTCACCTGTGCGTGTGTGTGCATGTGTGTGTGTGTATGCAGGCATAATCTTTGTACTTAATTTGGTTGATAAGCCATTATCAGGTGAATAACAGTGAATGCGGCGATCAATTTCACTGATGAGTAATCGAAAGGCAATGCTGTCATTTGCTCCTGCTCCTACAGCATTTTCAGATATTTTATGTCAAATCGTAAGACTAAAAAAACCGTTTAACTCGCAAGACACGGACAATTATTTACATTTCCCAGCTGTAATTGTTGTATGTATTTTTCGCTTTCGGTTTTATTATATGCTCAATAAAGTAAATCTAAGAAATATTAACAAAAATTTCCCAAAATTATGAAATTGGCCTGTGTAGGTAAGAACCAAAAAGAAAACGAAAAAATACAAGTTTACGTTACGTTAGCAAAAGGCGACGCAGGTAATAAATACGCAACGCATTATCTCCCTGTAAATCGTTTGCACTCGCTCTCTCCCCTGTCGGTATCTCTCTGTCGCACTCATTTAATTAAAGGGATCGCGAGAGCACAAAGCACACGTGTACCGCCGCTCTCTCGCTTAATAGCAGCGACGTCAGCGTCGGCGTCAATGGCTGTCAGTTGTATTTGTTACGCCCGCAAGTCTAGACGTTGTTTTTATTTTTTGTTGTTTAAATTTTGTTTTTGCCTTAACTGAGGTGTGTTGATAGTAATAATTAATGTTGTTCTTGCTATTGTTGTTGTTTGCGCGTGTGCAATTTAGCCAGAGCGTCGCTATTTTTTTTTTTTTTGTATATTCTTATCGCTTTAAAAATGTTGTTTGCCAAACTTTGCCAGACAAGTTGTAAACACTATCTATTATTACAAATATAAAAACGAGAGTAGAATAAACAACGGGAAGCAATTCTCTGTATTAATTGCAACTCTATAACGATGGCGGGCACCAATCGCGCTTAGTCATTCAAAATTTGAACTACTGGCCACCCCCAGCAGCGCCGCAGTGTCTAATCTTGCTGGCATGTTATCGCTAACAGTAGATCACATTAACAGTAGACTGTGTTAACAGTACCAACCCAAAGCCTGTAAAAACCAGCCCACGTGCATCTATATATGTTGTGTAAATAAAACCCCTCTTCAAACTGCGGTACTGTTAACTCGTTATTATATACAGAATATATATATAAATATATATATATATATGTTGTTTTGTTCTGCATTGAAGACTCTCAAAAGTTGGTGGCAGCACCAAATGAAAATAAACGATGAGCATTGAGGAAAGAGAACCCCTCTCATACTATGCCACTGTTAACTCGTTACTACATGCAGCATATATTTATGTGTTGTGGATATGTATCTCTCTTGAGTTTTGCATTGCAGCCACTCTACGCTAGGTGGCAGTATCACTCAAAAAGAAACACATGACACACAAAGCCTAAGCAATATACATAAAAGAAACCCCTGAAACTACGCCACTGTTAACTCGTTAATACATACATAATATATATATATCAGTGTACCTCTCTTAAGCTGATTTGTTTTGCATTGCAGCCTCTCAACACTAGGTGGCAGCACCACACAAAAAGAAAGACGCATGAACACAGAAAGCCTTAACACTGCCAAACAAAAACGAGACAAGAAGAAGAAGGTGAAGTGAAGGAGGAGTTGGAAGGAGGAGCTGGAGGAGGAGCGGTAGCAGAAGCCCACCCCCCACCCCATCCAATTAATATTGTTAATCGAGCTAGATCCCAGCGACCCCTGCGGACAAATTAGCCCCCATGATGCTGTACGTATTTCATGTGGATGTCGGTCGCATGCTGAGCTTCGACATGACCGTTGCTTTGTCCTCGGTGGAGAATCTGAAGGAGACAATTCAGCGGTTGCATGGCCTGCCCGCTGCCAATATTGTGCTGCTAGTGAGCGGCGGCGAGATGCTGACACACTCGACACAGGTATCGTGCTACTCTGCCGGCACCGACACCAATCCCATTTTCATGTTTCTCACCGGCGAAGAGCGACTGGCGCCAACGATAGCCAGCGGTGCTGGCGGCGGCGGTGGCGCTTCCGGTGGTTCATCAAACGATGCATCCGATGCGGAACTGCAGCGACAGGTGGACAACAGCCATAGATTGCCCGCTGTGCTGGAGACAGTGCGTCAACGATCGGCGCTGGCGCAGCACATGCGCGAAATGGGCCGCAAGGAGGAGCAGCTGTGTGAGCGTCTTGTCCACGAACAGCATCTGCAGCAGCAGGGCTGGTCGGCGGTCGTCGCCAACATGGAGGATGTGACGAGCGAGTTCAGCGAACGTTTCCACAACTTCTGTTTGGCCTTCGATCGCCATCTGGAGCAGCGCGAGAGTTATTTGGAGCTGTTGTGCAACTTTGGTGATGATCTCAAGCAACTGGCACGCATACCCATTCTGCCCGCTCTGATGACGCTGGCCGAGGCCGATTTCCATGGCTTTGACGAGCTGCTCGACAACGAGGATGTGGAGCAGATGCAGCGCGATTCGCAGCACGCCGCCGGGGTGGAGACTGCCGGTGAGCCGGGCAGTGAGTGTAGTGTGGAGAAGAGCAGCAGCAGCACTTCGCCCAACAAGAAACTCAAAATGGGCCACGAACTCGACGAGCAAGAGGAGCAAACATCCTCCAAGCAGCAGCAGCAGCATCAACTGAATCTGCTGCAGTGGATTAGCTCGAAGGGTAATCACACAGCACTGCAGCAGATGTGCGATGAATGTGTCCAAGGTTTGGAGACCTTTTCCGTAGACATTTACGAGAAACTCAAGCTGGAGGTGCAGAACATCATCAAGATGGCCAAGCAGACGGAGGTCAAGGAGATCAAGGGCCTGAGCGATCGCCTGTATCGTCTCGACGAGTTCAAGTACAAGATACGCAAAATGGTGCAGGATCAGCGGGAACAGGCGACAGCCCTGCAGCAGAATGAGTCGCGTGCGTTGAATTTACGGGATAATTCAGTGCTGCCGGATCTGTGCCTGTCGCATCGCTCCCAGCTGCAGGTAATGCTCGAGAATCATTTGCGCATCCGGGAGTACTGTCGCTGCATTGCGAATGCCAAGGATGAGCTCGGTCGGAATCTGCATACGCGTCTTCGTCGCATTGTCTGGATCGAGAATGGGATGAGCGAATTCGATAATCGTTTACTATTCTATCATCGCTGCCTGCGCCGTGCCGAGCGACACATCAGCATCATCGAGCAGATCCATCGAGCGCCGTCTACGTATGTGGCAGCCGTCACGGAAGTTGTCCGTCGCAAGATCTTCTCCGATGAGTTCCGCTTGTGGGCATCGCGTCTCTCCGTGGACTTTGATCGCATCCATGGCGAGGAGCTGCAACGGCGTCGCCTTTTCAACAGTAGCTTCGATGGTCACTTCTTGAATATCCTTTTTCCGGGCATGGCCGATATGCCGCCAACGTTTGCCAACGAGCATCCCGAGCTGAGCTTCGACACACGACTGCCCCAACTCAGTCGCTCCGACATCGAGCTACTCTCCACCCAGCTGCCCGAGCTGGCCACTCAGCTCCAGTTGCCAAATATGGCGCCAGTGTTGCAGTTCTTTGTACAGCGCAACAAGGACATCGGTGAGCAGCTGGAGCTGGAGACGGATGCGGATGTGGATACGGATACGGCTGCTCCGCCCGTCTGTAAGCAAAGTGTGAGCACGTCGAGCACCAGTCTGAATGCTGGTCAAATTGCACGCAGCACCGCCACGGAGCAGCTGCTGATGCTGAGCGCCAGCACGCTGACGGATGACAATGCGGGCAGTGTGCAGCATCTGCGCGATGCACTGCAGGCCATGTCCAAGCTGGCGCTGCAGTGTCTGGCCATGGCACGCTCCAATCTGAGCAGCCTGCGCAGCGAGCTGACCACGCACTATCAGGATGAGCTGCAGTCGGAGCTGCAGCTGCTGCAGGACAAGTGGAAATTGTTGCGCATGCAGTGCGAGCAGCGAGATCAGCAGCAGCAGCAACTGCAGCAGCTGGAACAGTTGGAGCATCTGGAGCAAATGGAACAACTGCGTCAACAGCTCATCGCTGCCGAGCAGGAGAAGCTGGCGGCTGTGGCGCAGGCACGCGAAGAGTTGATCCACGAGCACAAAACGGAGTTGGAATCGCTGCGGTGTCGCTTCAAGCTGATGACCTCGATGGAACGGTCGCCCTCGGACAGCAGCCTGGAGAAGGTGGAGCGGCCGACGAGCAGCGCCAGCGTTGCCAGTCTCGATGTAGAACAGCTGTTGGCGCAACAGCGTCAGGAATTGCTTGCCAAACGCGATCGTGAAATTAGCGAAGCTGTCCAAGCGGAGCGTGCTCTCTGGCAATCCCGGCAACAGGAGCAGCAGCAGCAGCAACAACAATCGCTGCCACAACTCAACTCAGAATCTGTGATGGTGAATGTGTCCATTTTGAAGGACATGCTGGAGGATAAGGAGCGACAGCTGGACATGCTGCGCGAACAGAATCGCTTGCTCAACCAGGAGAATTATACACTGAAGACACGCTTCGATCTGCTAACCAACGAGGATGGCAACAGTTGGCTCAAGGAGAAGATCGAGTATCTCAATCGCGACAAGAGTCGCCTGGAGGAGGAGCTCTGCCTGGAGAAGGGCAAGCGTCTCGAAATGGAGTCCAGTGTGGCAGCAATGAAAAAGTTTGTAACACATTAATCTTATATATATATATATATATATATATATATATATATATATATATATATATATATAAATGAATAATCTAAAATTTGAATTTAATTATTTTCAATCTCTGAGCAGTTCCACTTATGACATGGGAGGCACTTTGACACGCTCCAAATCCAGTGGCGTTGCTGCCTCCTCGTCGAATCATCGCTTTATAACTCTCGAGGGTTGCGGCAAGGGCGATTTGGTGTTTGTGGTCTGGAGCATGCGGCATGGCCAGTATATGGTTGTCCAGGATTCGGTGACCAAGTACTTTGTACATGCGGATAGTCTGGCTGCACTGCAGTTGGCGTCACCGCCTCCTTCACAACATGCTGCTGGTGGCGATACGGCGCTCGTTGCTCTAGCCGACCACAATCAGATACCGTTACCCTATTACGCCATAGGGCGCATCATCGACAAGGAGTACTGCCAGGCTCGCAAGGTGAGCCATCTAGTATAGATTGCATACGAATTCAATAACTAAACAACTGTTGTTTTTGCCCTACAGGATGAAAATCGCTATCGGGTGAGCAAGGGCTCCAAATTCTATCGCATCCGATTGTCGCCAGTGTTGTCCTCGCGAAATGCGCCGCGTCGCGAGCGTTTGGAATGTAAGTGAGTGCGAGAGCGAGAGCGAGCGAGCTGAGGCTTACAACTTAAAACAATATCGAAATACTTTTATTTAAGTAGTAATCTATTTAGATAGATTAACAGCAATTACAAGTTGTAGCATGCCAGCAAACAGACTGTAACATAGCCTACAACACTGTACATAACAATCGATATAGATATCGATAGCGATCGATTACCAGCTTCCAGAAGATGAGAGCAGATCGTTAAGCGTAAAGTAAAGCAGAAGTGTTTGGAAGAACTGTTCAAATTAGCTAAAAAGTAGAAGCACTAGACTATAATATGTATGTATTTATTATATGTGTTTGTCTTTATCATTAATACAATTTCATTCATATACAAGACTCTCTTATATACCATTGATGGCAGAGTAGACTCTTATTCCGATATGTATTATTTGAAAATAATTGGATTTTAACAACAAACTTTGTGTATACTTTATGAACATCTATTGTTAAGTAATCTTGTTAATAAAGCTGTGTCAATCTGAATATCTACAAGCTATATTTGGTTAGCAAAAACAAATGAACTTAAGCTTAAGCGTTCACTAAATGTTGACCTACAGCTGTTATTAATTCAGAAAAAAAAGGATTTTTGTTGAAAATAACAAACGTGTTTATCTAATGTATGCTCTTTTCAATTCCATCCGCTTAGCGACAAGCTCGAGCGGCGCAATTAGTCGCTCGCAACTGGTGACAGCGGCGCGGGATGTGATCGAAGCTCCTGGGTCGAGCCTGGCTGGCAGCAGCGTTTATCTCAGCTTCAAGGAGCGCACGGTGAGCATAAGCAGCGTCAACGAGGAGGAGGACGAGTCTGCCTCGTTGCTCAGCGAACGCTGTCGCTACATAAGCGTAAGTGAGGAAGATGAATTGCTAGCGATTGCTGCTGCTTCTGCTGGCGGTGGCAGCAGCACAGAAGCAACAGAAACAACAGCATCAACAACAAGAGCAACAACAGCAGCATCGTCAGCAATACCATCAATAGCAACAACAACAACGGCGGCAACTCAAGCACAGTCTGTGATAACAGAGCAGCCAACGGCATCAAGAAAACTAAAGTTGGATCTACTGTTGGCCTCTGCTGATATAATAACACACCCATTAACACAACAACCACAACAAGAGCAACAACAGGAGGAGGAGAAGTTGGAGGAAGCAGCACAGTCGGAGCCTGAGGCGGAAACCACAACTACAACAGCAACGATCCCCATTATTGAACCCAATCCTGTTTCGGATTCAATTCCCATTCAACTGACCGATGTGCCAGTTACCATCTATTTGTCCACAACGACAACCATAGAAACAACAGCAGAAACAACTGCAGCAATAACAACAGAAGCTGAAGCAGATACTACTTCAGATATTGTTGTTGTCGAGCCGAACTTAAGCACAGAGGCGACTTTACCAATGTCGATTGGTGCGGCCACCACAAACGAGGACTCCGATGAATATCGCTCGCTGGAGGGCAAGGAAGAGGCCGATTTTCCCATTTCCGAATAGTGTATGAGATTTACAAAAGTTTATATATATATATGTATATATATATATATAGAGAGAGAGAGAGAGGGAGAGCTACATATATATGGTATGTGCATAGATCGGCAGCGGTCGTCGCTACGTGTTTATCTAGGCTAAAACTCTTACTATTTATATAGGATCCCCCATCTTAACAAGTAAGCCACAGCAGAGCCGACGGCAAACTTACACACACACACATAAACAATTCACATAGCACATGAAGAAGAAAGTTATATACTTAAATAATTTAATGTTTATAAATTCAGTAAAAGGAAAACTAACGGCTAATGTTCTAATGTACTTGTCTTTAGTCCCTAGATCTATAATGTATAATCTTATATCAGACCTGTAAATGAGTTCGATAAAAGTCCCACACAATCCGCACACACGCCCACACACACACAAATACAAACACCAACGATTTTTATTTAAAATAAAAATTACCACAAAATATTACAAAATAATCAAATGTTTAGATTTCGTTAAATCAAAAACAAAAATAAATATTAATAATTCCCTTTAAAATTTTTAGTGCCAAGAAATTGTTTGCAATTCACATTATTTTCTAGCAACTAAAGTTGATATTAAGATACACACAAATTATATTTTTTATAGGAATTTTCACCGACCTTACACAAACACCAAACACCCACCCACCCATATACATATATCTCATATAATTTGAGATTTTTTTTTTCTTATATTTGAGTCGTGGAGGCGTAGTCCCGCCCACTTTATCACTTATGCTCAGCTCTCACTCGTTCAAAGCGTTTTGATTTCAGTGTTTTAATATTAATTACAAGGAAAATCAAAGAAAACAAAATACACATGAAATGAAGACAGGAACACAGACAAAACACAAACAATAAAATAAACAATCATGAATAGAATTTCGTGAAAAAATTGATAAAAATGCTTAAGTAAAACAAAGCGCAACTGTATATAAAGAAAACACACAAACAAAAACTACATTTTACTTAAAAAAAATTTAAATTTAAATAAAAGAGAAAATGAATAAACGAAGGTGTAACAAACAAACAAATTGTCAAGTATATAACAAAAACGTGTAAAAGCGAAAATCAAATAAAAGAAACAAATTGTGAATATAAAACCATATTTATTTTGGCGGCCAGAGAAAACCTCAGAATCGTTCCAAATCTAAAGCGGAAAATGGGAATTTTTTTGGGTCAAACATAGCTGAAAATTCTGATAATAATAATTGAATATCGTGATATTTTAAAATATACAAAATAATTTATTAGTTTAATATATATAATCTTACATAAATAGTATGTATATAAGTCGATGCATGTAAGTATAGTTAATATTTGCATATTTTAGGCTACAGTTTTGCTAATCTTTTCTCAAGATGCACACGATTAGACAATAATTTGCATAGTAATTATGAGTAAATTGCGCTGTGACATGCCTCCTGGTTAGGTTAATAATTAAATGAGTTGAACAGTTAATTGCACATTCTGCCAAAGCTAATTGGCAAAGGATTCCCATGAGCATCCCAACCGTGATAAAGGTGTACCAAAAAGAATAGACATGGATACATTCACTAATTTTACAGGTGCGCGCATACAGACAAATGTATATCTATATATATGTGTATATTTATAGAATGCAGTGCAACATCAGTCTCCGTTATAGAAAAGTGGGCATAACACATAGAAAAGTCAGTTATATGGTTATCTATCAACTAATTAGACAACAAATTTTAATAGCTGCATAATTTACTGCTCATGCTTCTTGTGCGCTGCTGATTGTTAATAATACCCTTGCCGGCGAGTCTAACAAATTGCTTAAGCAACTCAATTTAATCACATAAATTATGTACATATATCTTTATAAAGATATTAGTTATTGTCTGTTATAAATGTGATGTCGCACATGTGTGTAAGAAAACATTTAAGTAGCATTCGCTTAAGTATTAAAAACATGCTTACATTTATTTACTCGCTGCAAGGGCATTCAAAATTCATTTTGCTCGAAGTTTTCGCTATGTGTATAATTAGCGGAGCTTGTGCATATATTTCTTAATACACACACCTCCCCCTCGCGACCCACTCCCGACACCCTACTCCAACTTCTACACCTCACCACACATCATGCGATAACTGAATCTGTGCACGACTAGTGAATGGCTCTGTGGCGGCTGTGGCTGTGGCAGCAGCTGCAACCAACGCTTGGCTGGCTACATGGCTACGTCTTCTTTTGGGACTATAAAATAATTGGGCGTTAAATATGCTCCAGTTTTTAATTGCCAACAGCGATACTAATAACCCTCCCTCTCTCCAAAAGAAACCCCTCCTCTTCCTCCCCCTCCCCCTACCCATTCCGTTCACAATATTCCACACTTTTTGAGCACAAATTTGCGCTTTCGCGCTGCACTGGAACCACTACCCTTTTTGGCCGGACGAAGAACGATGGTGCCGCTGCTGGACTTGGTGAAGGTCGGACTGAATGCACTAATTGTGGGTGTGCTGCTGTAGGGCGGATGCGTTGAATGCTGCTGGCCATTTTCGCCAGTTGTTGTTGCTGTTGCCTGATCGTAACTTTGCGTCATCAGCTGATGGCACTTGGTGGCCAAATAGCGGAAAACGGATGCAACATTGATGTCCTCCTTGACGGAGGTGCGTATGAGGCGACAGTTGAGCATTTTGGCCAAAGTTTCCACTTCGTCGGCACTGACCACCGCCTGCTCGATGAGATCGATCTTGTTCTGGACTATCACTGTGGGTATTTCATTGCACTCGTTCTCCACCTTCCGTTTCCACTCCTTTATCGCATCGAACGAGGCCCGATCTGTTGTGGAGAAGACCAGTACCGAGGCCTGTGCTCCCCGATAATACGCCTTAGTGATGCAATCGAATTCCTCCTGGCCAGCAGTGTCCCACAGCATGATGCGCACATCCTCGCCATCAATCTCAATCTGACGCTCCAGAAAATCGACACCAATCGTTTTCTTATAGTCCTTGGTGAATATACCCTTGCAATAGCGCTGAATCATCGATGATTTGCCAACGCCTCCATTCCCAACAATCACCTGCAAATGTAAGTAAAAATGTATTCATAATTCGATTTATATACATATACATATTTATATATAGATATAATAAATTTATTTTTCTATATTAATACTCATCAAGGCAACACATTTTATTTCTCAACTCATATAATTATGAACCTCAATTTACGAAATTCTTTTTGAATAGAAATTATAAAAATGGTAAATGCCCTCGGGAAACGACTGTTTCCGCTGTCAGAAAAAAGAAAATAGATGAAAAGATGATCACTTTGCATGATTGAACAAGTATTTTTAATTTATGGATATGCTTTCGCTTAATCCTCAAGTGGAAGCTTGAATGCAACACTGCAACATTGAAAGCCATTCATTTTAGTAGCATTTCCTCAGAACTCCCCATTTACGAACATAAAAGAACCGTTCTCTAAACGATCAGTGATTGTTCCGCCTGTCGTTAGACGTACATATGGGTGTGTGTTCGTGTGTTTGTGTGTGGAACAGGTATTTGTGATTGTCGGGGGTTATTATTTAACGCTTATCCACAGAAAACGAAATAAATTTGCTTTAGCACAGCAGCTGATTGGACATAAAGTCATTCATCAGTGTGTTGCTGTTGGAGGTTGGAGGGGTATTTGTGGGGATTGGGGGTATAACTTACCACCTTAATGGCGAGCTCGATGTCGTCCTCACGCATGCTACTGTAATTGTATTGGGACTGTAGAGCCGCTGCAGCAGCGCTGCCCGTTGCCGTTGCCGTTTGGATTAACAGACGCATCGGCGGCCCCAAACGATCCGCTTCGTGTTTGGGTTCGGATCCAGATGATAAGCACACGCAACGCTAGCGCAGCCAACTCTCCAAGTGCGTGTTTTTCTGTTTTATTTTATTATTTTTTTTTTTTGGCAATGTTTAGTTTTCACTTTTTAGTTTTCCACAGCGTAGGCTTTGCGTAATGTCAAAGCAAGTGCAATATTCACTTTCTATGCATTGATTTCACCAAAAAAGTCGAATACCGAAACTGGAATTGAACAGAAAGAAGTAAAATCAACGTCACGAAAAAATTAACACAACACACAAATTGTAAAACGCACTGGCAACAAAAGTTTTTCTTTCATTTTCATGGCAACCGGTTTTTTTCTTTTCTTTTTTTTGTAAGTGCGCTCTTTTTTTCTTGCTTTCCTGTTTTGAGTTCGGGGCGGGCGATGACTGCGGCTTCTAATAAGACGCAACGTGAGCCGGTTACATTTATAGCAAGCAACAGGTGCCATCAAGAGACACCTTTCGGCTCACGCATCGCTCTTGGCACAGTGGTTGCCTCTGCCAAGATCACAGATGAAGTTAAGACCCTTCCTCCTCTCCCTCTCACACACATACATATGCATATGATATTAGCGCGTGCTTATGAATTCTTTTGAAATGTTTGGGAAATAACTGTTCGTTGGGTCCATATATACGTAGGTTTTGATTGCCATATGCTATGCTTCTTTACTGACAATAGCAGTTTTTAGTTTTTATTTACGATGCCGAAAAGAAATATAAATTTTTTTTTTAATTTCTTCTTTGCTAGCTCAATTTTAAACTCTTAATAAAGTGATGCCAAAGATTCTGATTGAATAATATTGTTGCTTTTAACTCCTTCATCTCTCATCCCATAAATGTATATAATTGTATTTCCATTATTAATATTCAATTCTAATTCATAAACACCAATGACATTAGCATTTAGATTAATTCTATCAGCTATTGTTTTTTGTTATATGAAAACCACTGTGCAACATTTGACCGCGCGCTCTTTTGTTGCCTTTCGCTCGTTCTAATTATGTTGTGACTATTTCGCTTTTGGGGCATATTCTTCCACACACACACAACACATAACCACATAGTGCAAACTTGAGATTGGCGCTTGGGGTTATTAGCGTTGAGCGCCGTGTTTTTGTCTATTGTTATGTTAATTAAGGCCAGCGAGGTTATAGATTTAACTAGTTCAATAAGCATAAACATATGTATATATACACATTCATACATACATATATGCTATTGTGGGCCACCAAGCACAAGAAAAAGAACCACAGCAACAAAAGTTGTGTCAACGAAGCTTGACATGAAATCCAAATGAATTGCGAGCTTGTGGGGATGTGTAACACTGTGTGTGTGTCGTGTGTGGGACGCAGAGAACAAAAAAAAAAGAGCTGCATGCAATTCTTTTTTTTGCAAATAATGCACATCGTTGCTGTTTCTTCCACATCAGTCAATTCTATGTACCTGGACTAAATTATAAAGAACTTGCAATTATTTCGAATTTTGCTCAGAACACATAAGTTGCTGCTGTTGTTGTTTGTCAACTGCCGTTTCTTTGGCCACTTCCTTTTTAATACATTGTATGCATGTGTGTGTGTGCTGTGTGAGTGTGTGTTCTCTTTGTGGAAGGAATGTGGATTCTAACTTGGCCATTTAAGTACAAAACACAATCAGCAATGCATTTGTGTGAATGCAACAACAACTGCAACAACAAATTCCAATTGTTGCTGACTGCAAGTGGCAAGTGAAGTGCTGCTGCAGGTTTTCTTACCACATGAGTCTGCGGAAAGATATGCAAATTTCTGCTGTTGTCTGGTGCGCTACTTAAATCAATTATGAGCGCGAATTCCTCATTATTTAAATTAACTTTAAATACTCTATTCGCGCACTAACGGCTTTTTTCTGCGACAAGTCTCTTTTGTTGTTGTTTTTGTTCTATATTATGTTTTATATCCATTTTCTCACACACAATAAAGAGCTGAAAGCGGCGCATTGTGTTTATTTGTGAGAAATTTATAAACATATACGTATGTATGTATGTGTGTGACTGTGTTTGTAAGTTCAAAAAATAGTGTTAAACAACATATGGCGAATGCGAAAACGCGAAGCTGTAAAAAATGAACCCATAAGCCAGCAGCAGCTTAAATCACCGCTTGGAGTTCGAAATAACGACAACGCGTGCGAATCGCATTAATTAATGTTAGCGTTAGTTAGTCGCTTCTCCTAATGTCTGGCTTTGGGCTCTCAACCGTAGTGAAAGTCTCTTCTGCTCACACGCACACCCAATATCAACCGAAAACGTTGGTCCCGGAATCACGCAGACTAAGCGAACGCAACACACACCTGTTGCTCAGTGCGCTTCAGCACGAACTAAATGCTTGAAACTCGGCTTACAACAACTTGCCAAAGCTGGCCGATCAGGTAGAAGAAGAATGCGAACCGCAAGATGTGGCCGTGGTGGAGCTAAGAGCTGTTGTTTTTTTTAATGCACCTTTTGTTTAAAATGGATTTGTGTATGATTCAAGTCGTTGATTTATTTATAAAAGGAAACAATATAATTGGAATTAAATTTAAATTAACGTTTTAACAATCGATAGCTAATGTATGGATTTTTTTAACAGCACTGCTTTTGCGCGTGCATGTGATTGGTATTTTGAAGTCAGCTGTTCAGCGGCGAACGATATGTTGTGGCGGCCAACCGATAGACTCGCACTGTTTACTTATTGTGGAATCTGTTTGTTTACTTCAATTTTTGTTTGGCGGGCGAAAGATTTATTGTCATTTAAACCGCATTTGATTTGACAATTAGTTGTATAATATGAGCTAAGGTTCAAAAACATAATAGAATCGGTTCGCAAAAATATCAACGCATGCGCTCAATGTGCAGGACGAAGGACGTCGTGTGGCGTTTGTATGCGTGTGTGTGCTTGAGCTCGTTGCGACATCGAGCTAGAGAATTATGCCGTTGACTACAACTGGCAAGGAGCATTGGATACCGTTTTAGTTCTCAACGTAATTTCACAGCGTTTTGGCGTCTCGGTCTCCATTCGGTTAGTTGGCTTAATATTATTTTGTTGCAATTTTCACGCACACCAATTAACGTGAACGTGTTCTGTACGTGTGTGTGTTCTTGTGTGTATGTGTGTGAAAGAAACAGCAGAAGTAAACTTAAAAGAGAAAAAAGGAACTGTGTGAAACCATAGGAAAGTAAACTGTAAATGTTTATGCTAAAGTAAATTCCAGCATGGCAAGTAGCAACGATTTTAGGGGTGACTCTGCCCTGTTTTACCCCTCCTCCACCCCTCTCTGCTATACAGTTTTGGTGGTGGTGGTTCTCGTCCTCCTGTCCACACACATTTCTAACAGTCGCATGCAAAAAAAAGCGAAAAAAAAAACCGAAACTGCCCCGCTTTTTGGCCTTGCCTTTTGCGAATGCGAAGCGGCAAAGAAGTCAAATAAAGTCTGTGAACGGAAAAATCAATATTGATAGTAAACTTCACGGCTGATGAGCCATACTAAATACGAGCAATATTTATCAATATAAAAAGATATCCATTGCGATTTAGTAGCGCCGTCAGGTGGTCTTTGTACTGCGCCCTTTGTCTAAGCGAATACCGTTAGACGTTTCGAGTGACTCATGAATGGAGTCCATTTTAAAGTGGAACGCGCTGTTCACATTAATTACTTGCATATTGATTTCAGTTTAATGCCTATTTGTTTTCTATTTTGGATTCATGCAGCAATCAAAAACGAATTAAACAAAAATTATGATGTGTAGTTAGCTTTGTTGAATTTGCAATTTGTAAAGTTTAACATTAAGTATTTCGAAAATAATTTACAAAAGTCTTCAAAAAGAGAACAGAAAGAAAACTATCAGCAACAAGATGAAAACTCGACTTGTCTCGCTAACATATCGCGGCAGTGCATCCGTCGATCCCCGCTACTCGGCGTCCATGCTGCCATGGACCATCAACGATATTCGATCAACCGAGAGCTATACAAAGGTGAGTAAGAACTACAATATAAATGTATTTTAATAAAAATATTTTTAGAAATCTTTGTTCTTTAACAACTAATATAAAAAACAAAGTATGTATAATTTTAATGTACATATGTAAAGAAAGAAAATGGATATAAATGTTTGAGATTGGGATCTGAAACCACATAAAAGTATATTTTTGTTTCACAAAGAAAAGTAAATATGCTAATTAAACATGTTAAGCTTTAATATCTAATAAAGGAACAACTTGGTTAAAATAACACTTTTATGTCTTTTTATAAAGTGGTTGTTCATTCCGCAGAAATTGCGCACTTTTTGTTCTTAACTAACTCTCCATAAGTCATTAATTATTCCAATATATTAGTCATAATCGCTGCTCAGCCACAACTTGAGGTCTTACCATCATATGGTCTTAATTAAATAATCAGTGATAACATGCTTCATGCTTCATGCTTCACTTGCTCAATAAACAGCAGCGATATGTTATTTTGAATTACGAGGGTGGTTTGATGAGTACCTGACCTGGCCAGGTGAAGTCCACTGTTTCGACTGTTCTTTGGTCTCTGGTGTGTACCAGTGAATCCATGTTTCGTCAACAGTCACGAATCGACGCAAAAATTCCTTCGGATTACGCTTTAACAGCGCCAAACCATGCTCCGAAGTGGTCACGCGGTTGCGCTTATTGTCTGGTGTGAGCAAACGCGGCACCCATCGCGCCGATAGCTTTCTCATACCCAATATTTCATGTAGGACATGTAGTCCGATTTGACTGAAATTTTCACTGTGGCTGTTTAGGTTTATGTACTATACGATAGTCACGTCATATTGCAATAGTGGCACCATCTGGCGTCAAGGTCAGGTACTCATCAAACCACCCTCGTATGTTCTCAGCCCATCAACTTGCTTTGATAGTTATTTGGGCTTAATAAATCAATTAAACAGGCCGATAGGCAAACTAAAACACAAAGCACAAAGCGGATGCAATTTATTAATAATTTTACGCTCAATAATCGACAATTACAATTACAATTGGCAACCGTTGGCACATCAGTTGCCTAAGCGAACTGCAGAAAATTAGATTCACTTTGCTGAAAGCTGAGCAGGTGAGCAATGAACGAAAATCACATGCCCACTATGAGTCTCACAGCTAATTAGAAGGATGACAATGTCATCCCGAAACGGACGCACAGTTGAACAAGTTTACATGCGACAATAATGCTGCATGTACGAGGTTCACTTGGTCTGTAATGAGCCCATTTACATTGTGATATCTGTCCAATATTATAACATTTTCTGAGAGACATCAATGGGAGAAATGCTTTAGACTTTTAGACTATTATTGTTGATATATAATTATATTAATATAACTTGATTTGACGGTTTCAATGTCTTTCGAGTTAATAGCATGTTTGCCTTACATTCTACATCATTTTCTTGCTAAGGCGACACATTGTGAACTGTTGTGCTTCAAGGATTCGTTTACAAAGTCACAAAATCAGCACATATCTCTAATAACTACACCAACCTTTGTTCCTCATTGTTACAAAAGCAGCAGATTCCGCTAATGACTATGTATTCCTTTAGGGATACTACTTTCTCTACTTAATTTACTCAGAAGACTTCAAAGTCTACTGCCAAGGGACAGATTAATATTTCAAGACTATTCTTTCCCGTGGAAATCACTTGCTTGAATGGAATTTGCCTATTTTCAAAGATATACTTGGCTTGTCGGAGATTTGGCGCAGATTGATTGCTTTAGATGCCTTTCTTTCTATATGTATTCTTATATATATGGGCGACTTCATTTTCAGGTACATTTATTGATATTACACATAATTAAGCAATTCATAAAATGTTGTGTATTTCACAATCGTATTAAGGCCATTTAACTTTGTGATCTCCGCTCGCATTTACTTGTCTATATGTAAATACACAGGGGCATCAGCCAACTGGCGCGTTGCGCATACGACACGTTGAACACGTGCGGCGACAAGCTGTCCATTGTCGCCCGTTTCCATTTCCAGCTGTGTGTCTGTCTCTTTCCCACTCGACACGAACTTCAGTGTCAGCCGCACTCTGGTGTCCCATGGCTATTATTATAGGAAGCTTGAAATTAATTTTGGCAAAGCTTCCAATTAGTCGCCCATCAGCTCGATATACATATGTGTGTGCGCGGGTTCTAGTGTGTGTGTATGCGTGTGTGTGTGTGTGGGACACACACGTTTTTGATTAGATGCTGCATGGGTGTGTGTGGAGTTAATTTAAACGTAATTCCGCATTTTAATTGATTTTTCACTAATTTCATTTTGGTGATGTTTCCTATTTTAATGTTTGTTTAACATTTATTTATTTAAAATTTTATGATTGCAAGCTGGTAAAAATATTTAGTGTTCAGCTAAACATGCTTAAAATAGGCCGAGGTTATTTTTATTTAATGGCGCAACTTAAAGGTTTCCTTTTTACCTAGTTGTCCATTTTGGGGTTTCTGATTGCATCTCGGAGTATTAAAATGAATCCCTTTTACGTGCTTGCAAAGCTGCTCACCAACTTGTGGGTGTCTTTGACCTCTCTTAAGAAGCCGAATGATACCAAGCAAATTGGCGGGGCGTGGGTTGCTGAAATTACATTTCTATAAAAAGGAAACTTGCCGAATTTCTTTTGCAGAAAGTTCATACATTTGATGTTTGATCCTGGGATTGCATGCATTGTGGTCTCATAGCTTATGAGAATTTGTTTTTGTTCGTTGTCCCCCAAAGAGAAAATAATAACAATACTTTTGGGAATAGATGGATGGCGTAGTTTATACATACTTACGAGCTTTTACACTTTTGTGGATCTGAAATATAAATGTGATATGAAATAAAAATAATATAAGAAGGCATGTTTTTGAAATTGCTTTATTTATCTGTGCCTTAGTGGTAGTTAACAAATGTTATTTTTTTATTTTTTTTTTTTTAATATATTCATATATTATGCGTTTTTCTTTTCATTTTAAAAATATGCATGCAAAACATGCGTGAGGAGTGTAGCTTTAATTTATGTAATATTTTTCGTATTTTAAAAATTAAATTATGTATGCACAACACACAGAAGCTGTCTCTCTTTCTCCAGCACTTTCTGTTTCTTACTTTGAATGTAATATTTTCTGTTTATTGTTGTGGCAGACTCTGCAGAACGAGCCTAGACAATATTTTGATGCGTAATTGCCTGCATAAATATTTACTTAAGCCTGCACTTTTGTTTATTATTTTGATGTATGCTGCTTGTGCAAATTGACACGAAACAAACAGAGCAAGAGAGAGAGAGAGAGAGAGACAGAGAGAGGTAGAGTGAGGGAGTCAATAAAACTATAAACTGAAATGTTTGCTCAAGCTCTTCTGCTCTGCGTGTTCATTTGCAGTGTGTGTGACAAACGCTGTGGCAGCTTATTGCTTTATTATGTTAAATAGCGCATGGAAATTATGGCAAGCTGTCTTTTGGCTGCCGCTTAAGTGCGAAACCTGCCACGCCCTGCCGTGCTTGCCCCTTCATCAAAGTTTTATGTAAACTTTTGCGACGCTTCAATGGCCAAGCAAACAAACTTGCCCCATGAAGAATACACTGCGTGTGTGTATATATAAATATTTGCCCTGCATATTGGTTAGCAATTAGTGATTGAAATTGATAGCATTGCTAAATAATGTAACCAACAGGACATTTAAAGTTTACTACAAAATAACTCAAAGCAAAAACTGTAAATTTTTATAGGGCATTTTTAAATTTGAACTGTTTGGGGAAGCCCGAATGGAAAATAATAAATTTTAAGTGAAAAACAGAGAAATATGGATGAGACATAAGATACTGAAAATATAGGCAAATCTCTGAACATGTGAAGTGAGATAAGTCAACAACAGTTAAGCGCGCTCAGAGATCGGCTGGAGATCTGTTAGTATTGAGTATTTAATTTTAGGAAGAGAAACCTGTAACGGAAATGTGTGAAATAATGGATTATAAGATTTACAAATGACACGAACAAGGGACAAAGTTCATAGTCTACTACGTATATACAAATTATATTAAATTATTATCAATTAATGTTATATCGTATTAAACTCTAATCCCATCAGTGTGCTTCGTTATATAAAATTGTCCGATAGGCAAATCAAAAGCACAAATCACAAAGCACCAAGCGAATGCAATTTAATAATAATTTTACATTCCATAATCGAGAGTTACGCTGATTGCCAAGTGTTGCCTAATCGAATTACCAATTTATTTACCAATATATTTTAACTGCTTTGGAAGAGGCTATATTAACAAGTTTATAATGTATAATAAACCCTGTACTAAAATGAAAAGTGCTGGAATAATAGAAAAGAAGTTTTAAAATGATTGAACATGATACAAAAAAATTAATTTGATTGAGTTCGATAATAGTTATATCATCACAGCTAAAGCAGAACGGAATACCCGAGTAAATTTGAAAAGCGTTTTCACTAACGACTTTTCGTTTGCGCCCCTCTGCGTGACAGGTAGTTGGTGCCCGTCTTTCTGCTTCCCTGCTATCCACCAGCCCAGCAACAGCTTGGTTGCGTGCCTTCCATTGACGTCACAACAGCAGCTTGTCAGGAAGTTGATTTTTAGCGAGCAGAAGGAGAAAAATCAATGGGCCACATTGCTTTCACTGTGCTGTGCCCGCAAAAAAAAAAATACACCCATTTTTTTTATTTTTTTTTTATTGTAAATTCTTCTCTTTGGCGGTTGCTGCTCGGCAGAAGTCCCTCAGCTAATCCGCTTCTGGTCGAGCACAGTCAAACACTTAAGCCGCGCCCCCCACCTCCTCGTAAATGGCTTCACACTTCGCAACCGTTGGCAGTGTAGGACTCGCGCTGGGTTTACGCGGCGTATGCGTTACATTTGTCGCGCCGCATCGTGTGCCTTAAATGAGCGTGAATGATGTCACCCACTCAATTCCATTTGGCTGGCGTTTTGCATTTGATATCGCTGCACAGTGCGCTCCTCTACAACTGCCTTTTACATGTGGTAGTAGTAGTAGTAGTCGTGGCACACCGTACTCTAGTCTCGCGTATCACTTGACATGCTTGGAGTCTGTGTGTTGCTCTGCGTGCCACTTGGAATAAGATTTCGTCAACCATACGTCGATTTGTCCAACTGAGTGGCACGGTTTGAGTGTTTGGGTAGTTCTAATAGCTTTTGGCATTTATGCAGCTCAAGTAGCTTTGGGTTTATCGACCACACTTATGATATTTATATTTTCTTAATAAGTCCTGGTTAATGAGCGTTTAGCTCTATATATCACTTACGTATTTAATTGTTGACTTTAAATATTGATTTTATTCCCTTGGGTGATTTGCATATGCTTTTGATGGCAAGTCAAAGACAAGATTTATTATGGACTTAGCCTCGGACTACGTTGATTTTATTTACTGTGTATTCTCCGCTAGAAATTACTGTAGTTGTCACACAAAAATACACACAGGCATTGAAATCCAGTTGGCGCCACATGAAACCAGCCCCCATTGTTAATGTTGGTAAAATCAAAATCAGAGATGCTCGCGTGCATATAAATAAATCAAAGTAAATTATTTAAAATATACAATATTCAATTGTCAGCAAAATTATCATAAACCGAGTCTCCAAGGTGTAATAAACATGCTTGGATCAACTATAATCATCTAAGTCGATTTGGCAACTTAAATATATTTAAACTGTATTCGTATGCAAATTAGAATCGTATTTCATATTTTTAATGCTTAAATGTTATTTGTATTATTCTCATTTCTGCGTGATGAAATGCAACGTTCACTATCCTGTCACGTGCTCATCTCTGTTTGGAATCACGACACGACACGGGTCGTCAACAATCGCGTGTTGTTGCTCACTGATTTATACATTTTAACCGTTTCTTCATTACGTTTTCATGTGTCAGCTGACGTTTGCCGTTGCTGTTCTTGTTATGCACGAATTGTGCTGTTGTTTTTGTTGTTGTTGGTGTTTGACGTTTTTACAATAAATTGACTACAATTGCTCATTACATTGCTGTTACTTTTGTTGGTGTTATTTGTTTGCTGTTGTTGACGTCGTTAGCAGTTTAGAAGTATAATTTACATGAAGTACTTCTGCCGCTGTTAAAGTCTTAATAACGAGTTCTGATTGTAGTAAAAGGTGACCAAAAAGGTCAGCGTTTGGTTCTGGATCGTTACTGCTGCGGTTGCCATAAATAATACAGGATGTCTAACTTAAGATTACTGCAATTATCGATTAACTCAGCTCACAGTGGTGGGGCATATTCACATTCAAATTATCTATTAAGCGGCATTTGTTTATAAATGTAAAAATATTTCCGTTTCTGTTCATATTCTTGTGCACTGAATCCATTGAGAATTGGAAATAGGGTATAATAAAGCGTCTCCGACTAAATAAAGTATATGTATTCTTGTGCAGCGTCAAAAATCGAATCGATTTAGCCAAGTCCGTCTGTTCGTCTCTGCATGGACAAGCCGATCTCAGAGACTATAAGAGCTATGATTTTCAATTTTGAAGATCACAATCGTAAAGATAAAGATTCTATTAATATATAATATGCCTTTAGCTTTAGGCTTTAGGGTATCTGCTAGTCGAGCTGTCACTAGGTAGTATTTATATATAAATATTCTCAACGGGAGAAGAGTCTCGTTTTTAACGTTTTCAAATCAAAACCCTGTTTTTTATTCATGCCAATCACGCTCCCTTCGTTTCAATCAAACGCTTTCAATTTTCAGTGCCAACGTAATGAAAATCTCAATTCTCTTTGTTCGCTGATTGCATTACAAACAACAACAATAACAACAGCAACAAATAGAGTGTTGAACAATTTTAGATACAGAAGTAGAAGAATAATTGAATTTGGCCTGTCAATGTCAAAGGCAAAGACCAATCACAAATCACTTTCCAGCGAGAGAGTCGCTCTACGCGATGCTCAGCATCAAGTGGCGTGGCACTCGTAAATTAATTAAAAATCAACCTGGCATGGCCATCATTAGTTTTCCAAATGATTGCTTGGTGCCCTGCCAATAAAAAAAAAAATGTATTTTCAAATGGCAAAGGTGAGTTGAGCTGCAACCCGGGCATATCCCTAATGATTAGAGTGCTGCCAAGCAGCCTCATTAGTAGCCTGTTTTTATCATTTTCTCTTGCTCGCTCACCTAATTATTATTAATTGCAAAGTTTTTTTTTTGCAGAATTTTTTTCGTGTAAATAGTACGACATACTTTAAAGTGAATGGCTTTTTATTGGTCCCAAATGGCACAATTTCTTCTTTGCTATTTATTGCGTTGTTTACGTTTGTTTGCTTCCATTAGTGAAATGAGAGTTTGAATTATGCACGGATATGTGGAAATATTACGAGAGGCGGCTATTTTCCATAGTTATGGCTTGCAAAATTAAGAGCTAAATGAATTGAGCAAAATATTCGTATAAATGGAAGTCTGTTAAATCAGTTAGGTAAAGCATAATAGTTAAGAGTTTTGCATTGATGTCGTTAGTGGAACTTTTGTTACTGTCGTCTGCTTAACTAACTGAACGTCAATTTCATTTGCATCCGTTCTGTTCTGATGGCTAAATACTAAATGACGCCTCAAATGAGTCGACCTCTTTTCTACCCAGCCATTACACTGGCACACCCATGCAAGCAGCCCCCAACGAGCCACATTAACATGCATACATACATACGTTTATACATATTTACATACATACATTTATACATCCATGTATGCATGCTAGCATAATAAAAACTGTAGAAGTGAAAGGAGGCCAAGTACAGAAAACGGCTTGCAAAATATTGACGTCGATGGGGAGAAAACCGGAAATGGAGCAGTCGCCATGTTTGTTATGTTGTCAGGCTATTCCCAGTTTCCCCTGCCTATGCCTGTCTACCTATCCATCCATCTGTCTGTCCATCTGTCTGCCTGTCTGTCCCATGGCCTGTCCTTGTTGCTCCCAGAGTGAACCGCTTTTGTATTTGTGCAAGCAAGTAAACTGATTATAAGAACTTAACACTGTTAATCTGCTTCGTCTAGTGGAAGCGCTGAATGCAGCCCTTGGAATGGGGATTATGAATAGTCACTGTTGTCTCTCTGATTGTGTTAGCCCAGTGAATACGAGCAGTAGAATTTCTGACAAGTTAGCAGAATTTAATTACTCGACACTCAATATTATAACGAAAATTGGTTTCTGTTACAATCTGTATGCAGGTATGAGCTGTCTTTTATCTAGGATATTATTTGTGGTTTCATTTATGTAGTGCATCAATAAGATTCCAACAGTTGATTTGGACAATAAATACAGACTTAAGCTGTCTTTGAGGTATCTTCTACTTGGCTTATATAATTTGCAGCTACAAATAACCTTCAATCTTGTTGTTTAATCAACCTTTATATTAAACTATATTCAACACGTTCTGCTTGCAGCTATCAGTTGGCGTTGAGCATGGCATTTTAGAGTCCTACAATTCGGACTTTGAGCTGCAATTTAGTCATCCGCTCAAGCACATCGTGGGCATGTGCCGCATCATCCACAAACCGCAGGCGAAGAGCATCGGCAACGGTTTCATGCAGCTCAAATCAAATGCTGTGCAGGCCAATTGTGCAACAGCCTCCTCCGCTTCCGTCAATTCAACCTCAACAACTGCCACTGGTGGTGGTGGTGCTGCTGCTGCTAGCAACTCATTGTCCGTAAATGGGTCGCGTCATGGTCTGACCACATCTACGTCGTATGGCTCGCTATCGTCCAGCGCCGCAGCCGCTTATCAGCTGCAACAGCAACTGCAGGCCGCAGCCGATGCAGAGCAACCACAAAACTTTATGGAATTTCAAGGACCCATTACTGGACTGGTGTATCTATTAAAAGACCCCAAGGATCCGCTGCTGCACATTTATCTATTCGAATGCGACACCGTCGAAGAGGTAAGTTCCACTTTGATCTCAACATTGCATACTTAAATCTTGTCTTTTGTGAAAATTCTGAAATGCACTGGCATGAAAATGTTTAGAAAAGTTGCCACAATGGCTTTTGTTTTAGCATCCGTTTGAGCGAATTGCAAAACGCTTAGATGCTGCATCCGATTTTATGAACAAATATTCTAAAAGTTTGCCCTTGCTAAAAATATAAAGAGCATTCAGCTGAATTACAAGATAAATAATTGAGAAAATTATTTTATGTATGTTTATGTAATTTACGTAAAGCTTTTGAGTTTTCACACTTTAAAAAAAATATTGAATAGAATCAGCCTAGATACCAAACACTAAGTAGAATCTTCTTAGCCCGAAAGAAAAACGCTGAAAATGTATATACAATTCGATCATTTTCCACACGAAAACCCGCAAAGTTAACGCCTGTTAAAGCTGTAAATTTAATGAGCGCAGATGCAAAAAAGGCCACTTAAAAATGTTCTGAGGTAAACCAAAATAATTGCTTCTGTGTATCCCCAGCTGGGTAACATCTGCTAACGGCGGCAATTAGGCGCCGAAGGTACGGCTAAAAACACAAAACGAAAAAAGCGAAAAGGGAAACCATTAGAAAAGCGAGTGAAAAGCTGAAAAGCGGCAAACTGCCTGCTGGCAGCAGGCAACTGGCAGTTGAGAGTTGGGAGTTGGGAGCTGTGGTCTCTCTGCGGTCGCGAACATTTGATAAGCTCATTTATGGGCTGCTGGCGCTGCTGCTGCTGCTGCTGCCGCTGAGACAGTTGTTGACTGTGCTAAACACACGTCCCACCTATGGGGCTGCTTGGTGGCGTATGCGTAATGTGCAATTCGATTTTGATTTGAAAACGGGTCGCAAACTGGTGAAAACTTAGCAACCATTCAGGTTTATTGCTTGTCCTTGTGGTGACTGTTATCCTTTTTTCGACTGTTTTCGCATTGTCATCTCTGCTGCCATTTGTATGTTTGCAAATACGTTTTTATTGTCCTGCCAAGTGGCCCGGACCCGGTTCCGGCATCACATTCTCGAACCTTCGGCAAATGTCGTTTCCGCTGACATAGTCGAGATATTGCAGTTGTCATTCTGAACGCTCGTTTGACTTTTAATGATTATTCAAGAGGACACCGCCTGCCATGTCCAGTTGCGAAACATAATCGAATTGTCCAATGGGCAAACAGAGTTGCACATCTCTTAAAATATAGTGCAAATTAAATTAAAACCGTTGATTACAATTCCATAGCCCATTATTAATAGCCTTTAATTGTATATAGTTGCGTAATATTTAATAATTAAATTAGGAAACCACCAGGACTTTAACCCCTCCTGTGTTTATTTGCCTACTACGAATTGAAATTTGCAAATTTTCAAATTTTGCTACACGGCAATGTTGGCCTTGGCCTGTTGGTCGCCTACTGGTTGCAACACTCACACACACACATATATTTTATCAAATTGATTTTGTGTATTACTCTTGCAGCTGGCAACATATTGGTAACATATTCTCTTCTTCTTGTACCGTCAATTTCTGCAACAACGAATCCTGCACAACCAATTCAATTTGTTGCAACAGGCAGAACACTTAAAATTTAGTTCGTCAATTTGACCCAGTTGACTTTTGTTATTGAGCGAGCAGCGAGCTTAATGCATTTTCCTTTGACACGACATCGATAGTGCATTTAAATTAGTTTTTCTTTTTTTGGTTTTTGTCAATTTTTGGTTGTCAGGCGAACATGGTTGAAGCATTTCATTTGTATTTTAACCATTTATTTGGAATTAAAGTGAGAGTTCACTGGTTTAGAAAATTACAGGAAGGATTGCTGATAGTAGTTTGTTTAATATGAAAGTAAGATTCGGTTCACAAAGTCTGTGATTCTTATCAGATTTTAAAAAAATTTCCACACTCGATCAATAATAAGTTGGTGTATATTATATATTAAATGGAAGGCTATATTTTTACAATTACAATTGTGTTACTTTATTGCAATCGGAAATTGATTTATAACGCTATTCGTAAAGCCGAAGCGGTTATCGATGAAATTAAATTAACTTTAAGTACGATAGCTTATGTTAACAAAAAGAAAAATAAACGGATGGACGCATTACGCTCTTGATGCTGATTAAGAATATATATATTTTATGTGGTCGGAGACGCGTCCTTCTATCACTTTAATACTTTTGCACATCTTAATTATACAGTGTTTCGCATTTTTAATGGGTTCAGTATAGAAAATAATATATTCAATATATTAAACAGAAACTCAACAAACTAACAAATATCAAAATATAAACATATCCATATTTAATTCATATTCAGCCGAATATGCAAATAATAATTAGACAATATTACTTTGGCATAACATAAAACACAACACACTATTTGATTCGTTGATCGAAAATTTGTACAAAGTTATTATTTATATGTGGGGGTTGACTACACATACATTTTTATACATTATAATAAGGGCAGGCAGTAAATTGATACTGTCAGAAAAATGTGCTATTTACGAATTATTAGTGGTTTTCGCTGGAGTGCACACAAATTTCTATATACGCATTATTAGTCAAATATTTACATACAATATCTGCTTTCCCAGAACTCTATAGTAGTGCTGCCTAATTTGTGTTAAAAACTCACAAATCACACATACGCAGCGTTTACTGTTAGCACTCTCTCTCGCGATCTCTCTCTTTTTCCCACACTCTCACTGTTTGTTTCTCTTAACAGTTTCACTGTTAAATTTCGCATGCGCAGGTTTCTTTAGTGTTCGTGTTGTTTCGATTTAGTTGTTGTTGTTGTTGTTGTTGTCAGTGAGCAATTCTCGTGGAGCTCAGTGGGTCGGGTGATCAGTGAATGGGATCCGTTGTCGCTTGCTTGTTAGTTGTCTGGCGGCAATTGAATCGCGTGCGCGCTTAGCTGAAGGCAGCGACAGCTACCAGCAGAAGCAAAACAACTAAAACCGAACAGAACAGAAACAGACCGCTAAACAAAATGTAATACAAATTAAATAAGCAAAAATTCATTTCGAAAAAAATAAAAATAAAAATAATACGCGTGCGCCATAATTTCTGGAAATTAACAAGAAATGAACTTGTTTATTGTGCAACAATAACGACAAATGCTCCAAGCAAATTTATAAATAAATAAGTTACTAAAAAGTGCCAACCAGCCGAAAACCAAACAAAAGCCCCGATACTTAAATATATATATTTACATATATCATTTATGTAGAATCTCATGTATATCTCATATATATATATATCTACATGTTTCTTAGTTGCGTCAGTTGGTTATTCTTTCATGTGTATATACATCTAGAAGCGATTTCAATATTCATTTAATTGAAATGCCTTCAAAGTCAAGAACGATCAAATCAATTGAAAGATGAGTGAAAAAATCAACAATAAAAAAATAATAAGAATAGAATCATTTTATTGTTTGAAGATTAAACCGGTAAACGAATATTTGAAGCCTCCAAATTGCTATCGTGAATTATTCATATTTATTTAAATTGTTGTCGATATTATATTGTACTTAAACATCTCTTATATAAATCACTTAAAGCACACCATCTTATTTGCATTGCCCCAATTACTTAAAATGTTGCCTCTCAATGGGTAGTGCAAATTATTTCGATTCACAAATGAAGCCAACGAATAACAACAAATGCAATTAACGCAAAAATTAGCAAAATAGCCAAAGACGCAGCATCTCTATATACATATATACTAATATATATGATCACAAACAGATATAACAGACACAACAGATACAGCTTTAGTTGAAGTCAACAACAATACTTTTGTATCGTTTCGATACACTGAGTATTTGTGTTGTGATCGTCATCAATTTTAATGCCACACTAGAGACTAACTAAATACATACATACGTATTGATAATTGTAGCTAATTTATCGCGGTACGAAGTATTTTGAACTTAAAAAAAAACAAGTGAGAATTTTACAGACGAGCCTTACCGACTGAGGAATATTCTTTTGACACTGTAATAACTGCTAAAAATGTATTAACTTCCTAGTTTGTTAAAGCTATTATGAATGTTGTTCGATGTTGAATGTAGTAGCCCAATTTTAATATTTTTATATACTCTTATACCTTCGTTAGCAGAGTATAACAACAATATTGACTTTAGTCACAAAGTTTGCAGCAGCTCAACCGTTAATTTATTGAAATGCGTAAATAATCTCTAGACGTGTATGAGGGACCAAATTAGTTGTAATCGGGTGAAAAGCTCGTTTCAGTTGTTTTTGATTTTAAAACAAATTTCTTACGCTTTACATAAGAAATTAGAACGAATTTATAGAAAACTGTAGTAAAAGATGTAATATTTTTTTCTTATGTTTTTCATCGAATGTGTTAGGCATATTTGGAATTTTCAGATAATAAAATATTGAGTTAATAAAAGAAATTAAAAATATAAATTTTAAAACAAAAAAAATATACAAAAAATAACACGAATGTAATAACAAATCAAATTTACTTGTATTTATATACTATAATTTAGTGAAATTTAACTGAATTTCTCTGTGAATACCTTTGACCTACTTAAGTAAAAAACATCGAAATGGCAAACACAACAATTTTGTGATAGTGAGAAAGAATCTTTAAAGTGCACAGAAAAAAGCAAAGGTAAAATATTTGGTGTTATAAATAAGAACTGCACTATCGCCTTGCGGCATTTGCAGCAAATAGTGAGTTTCGTAACTGCAACAGGCAACGAGTGAACAAACCAAAAACAAAAGAAATAAATACAACACTTAATAGAGGGAACCGAAACAGCAGACGAGGCAAACCACAATGTTTACGGTGCCCTTTCATCGGGACACAATCCTGACTGCCTCCGTCAGCGATGCATCCGTGCTGAATAAAAGCCGTGCAGTATGTTGAAATTACGGCGGAGTCTAGTTGCTAACATCTCTTAGCTCCGCCGCCTGCGTGTCTGCCCGAATTAATATCAATTTAAATTGCTGTGCTATGATTTGATTTTATTGCTATATATATAATTTATTTGTTGCTTGTGCAATTGCCTTTGTTTATTTTTGTTTACTTTGCATGGCAAAATGTGTTTTCGTTTCTGATTTTCCGCTTCTTACGTAATGCACTGACGGCTTTTAGCTGTTTCCTTTAGGCAAAGTTACACATTAACCCAGATATCAGTTTAATTTAAGTTTGATTGAACTTTCAATTTTCTTACTAATTCTTTTGAGTTATTTTTATTCTGTCTGTATTATTTAAGCAACTGTCGAATACTGCAAATGAGAAGCGCATAAGTTCATTACCATATAAACAGCTTTTCAATTCAATTTATTCTTTCATCCTCTCCCACACACACACACACACACACACACACACATACACACACACACACACACACTCAAAAAACACAATTTTCGCGCGTGCCAACAACTGAAAGCCAGAAAAATGATGCGTCAGCCTTGTTGACCCAACCTTCTCTGCTGTTGTTATTTTTGCGCGATTTGTTGACTCGGCACACTTGACTCTGACCATGCTGTGTTAAAGGGAGCGTAACTTCTGGTAAACAGTTTTCCCTGAAAAGTTTTGAAAGCACTCCACACCACTTGTCCAAACGGTTTTCTTAATTTGTGGTCAAGTTGAAGGTCGTTCAATGCCAATGCATCTGAAAAACAATTAACGTATTGTAGTATTTCTTGTGTTCCTGTCAAAGTTAACATTTACTTTATCATCTTGTCAAAATACATTTTCAGTTATCAGACTGTCTACATTTACAATGGTGTTCATTCATCCGATTTTCATTTGACATTTCTGTGCTTTCAAATTTGCTAAATAATCCTTTAGTTAAACTAACTGTAAATTCAAACAATTGCATTATTTACATTTAGAATAGATTTGCCATGCGGTCATTAAACATTTACCAAAGGTTCAATAAACCATTGACAGCTTTTTAACATGCAAGCGGTGATTTCGTTTAACTCCCTTTTTCACTATACAAATTCCAAAACAAAAACTCAGAAAATGCGAGAAAATAAAATGAAACGTGTGGCACTAAAAAAAACAGAGAAAAAATGTGCATAAAAAAACACATTTAAATTTGTGGCCCAGACAACGAATGACATTGCAATGTTTGCAAAACTTTTTGATTGCTCAATAACACAACACAAGTGGTAGTTGCAACGGATGGAAGGCTTTCCTTAAGTATTCTTAAATTAACTGAAGTTAGGATAGTTAGAAGGCCCTTTAAAATGCAACAACAACAAGAAACATAAATATTATATAAGTTTACAAATGACAGATATAAATGCACTTTGCGTAAATTTGCAATTGCAAATCCTGTTCAAATTCAGGTTTTATTGCGGTAGTAAATATGAAATCTAAAAACTACTAAGCTATTTGGCAATGCAAAAGCAATAATAAATAAATTCAATAAAATACGCAAATATATTTTCAAGCGCATATGCATCGTGTTTTTTGACCTTAGGAGTTTTTTAATTTTTATTTACTTTGTTTATTTGTGTTTTGTAATTTTACGCAGTACAAATCCAATTGCTTTTAAACTTATCTTTTCACATTTACACATGTAAAAATGTATTTATATTAATCATTTGCCAGTTGTCACCTTTAACAAATAAAACAAGTAAAAAAGATGTTGTGGGAAACTCGCGTTTACCCCGACTTTAACAGATAAAATTGAAACTTTAAAACTGATGCAAGTTTTTTGTTTAATGATATTTTCGGGGGTATGAGGCAGATGACAGTCAGTTGTCCAATCTACTCTTTCGCTCATCCAAACAAAGTATGAACAACTAATGTGCAACACTAAAAAGTTAAGGGGCACGTAGTCTTAGCAAAAAACAAAACAAACAAAAAACCCATGAGGCGTAACTGTCCTCAAAACGCGTTGCGAACGTGACGTTGAATTAAATTCCTGTGAAGTATTTTGCAAAAGAAAAACTACACATACATATATATATATACATATACATATATACATTGTCCATAAACATGTTTGTATGTCAATTAAGATTTGTGAGTGTTAAATATGGTTATTTTTCGCTGAACTCACGCAAATTGCTGAACACAAATTACAAGCACAATTTTCATATTGCTATTAAATGTATTTTTATAAATTGTTCGGTTTGTCATTTAGCATACATATGTGTATGTGACAAAATTTTCAAATTACACAACAACAAAAACAAATATTACACAAGAAACAAGTTTCTAAGGCGAGGAAAGAAACCAAAGTATGCGATAAATAAATTTTAAATCATTGAGCAAAATAAGAATGTGATTTTCCAGAACATATATGAAAAAAAAATGTGTAAAAATGCGTTGACTAAACAAATTTTTTTTTCTTGGAAATAATACGCAACAAAACACTGAATTATACAAACAATTTGTTGTGGAATATTAAGAAAACAAAACTTAATTATAAAAAATATGTGTCTTCTGATTTTGTTGGACTTTCATTTTAGCAGAATATTCATTTAAAAATTATATTTCGAAAAGCGCACGCGTTGCGTGTGCCTCTAACAAACTATATAAGGTACATAAGAGATATATGTATATATATATAGAGGTGTGTGGCATCCACACACAAATATGCATATATAGAGCGAATTATGTGGTATAGTCTGCACAAATGACGTCACGATCACTCGACAAGCGACTGATCAGCGACATTTGTATAGACAAATTAAAAGCCTTTATCTCAATTTTGGTAGCCAAGCGTCAGCGTGAATTGAGTTCGCTATTTTTGCCCAAAAGCGCTGATAAATGACAATTAGTTGACACCACAGTTAATGCATCTATAAGATAAACCGCCACATCTTTGAGACAGCTGCATTATGCACTGACATTGGACTTTGCTACTTTTGATTTTTCTGCTTGGCTCTTTTTCTTTTTTTTGGCAGCATTTCAATGCCGTCCAATTGGGCCACAGAGCGTCCAACTGAGAATATTTCTCTTAGAAGATTTTCGAGGAACTATCGCAACACGCAGCGCACAGCTGTTCAGAAGAGATTCATCAGATTCACCTGATTCAGATGCTGTTGCTGTTGCCATGCTTTACTCAGACAATGCTGAAGAACCGCAGACACGATGTCTGCACATGAATGGGGAACGTGATAATGAATTATTCACGAATGCAGAATAAAACATGCAAAAAATATTACTTGTAAAGCAAAGTAGTGAAAAATAATTGGATACAAGATGTGCAGGATATGAATCTTGAATAAAAATATGCGAAATATATATAGAGCAAAAAAAATGTTAATAAAATATATATAAATATAAATATCGCATTAAATGAATAAATAAATAAATAAATACAAATTAAAAAGTTCTTATCAAATTTGAAACATATTTTTAAGATAGATATAGTAAGATTATTTTCCTAATGCATTTCTGTAGAACTCCAATACATTTACTGTTTAAAACATATTCTCAAAATACTCTTTTTGGGGGCCTGAAAACGATATTTATCTGAAGCTTGCACTTCTTATCTGTGAATCTTAATGGGATTCGATTAGAATATGTGTTTGCTATTTAGTTAACGTTATCAAAACTTTGCAGCAACACTCTTCTCAACTATAAGCCACCAAATATCATAACTTAATCTTGTAGCAATTCCTTCGTCATCTTTTATCATAATCAAATCATAACCAAAGGAATTGCATGGAGCTGTTAGCTGTTTAAGCTTTAGCATTTTGTTGTATTTAGTGCATGCCTGCCTGCTGCCCGAATTAATTTGAGTCCGAATCTTAAGCACACTGCCCAAGTCACTCACTCAAACACGCTGTCTCTCGTCTCTTTGCAGATGGCGGAGCTGATGCAACAGATGCGGGATCCGGCACATACGTTGGGCGGCTCTGTTGGGAGCATACCACAGACACTGATTGCAGGCGGCAATGGTGGCGCTCATGGCGCACTTAATGGCATACATGCCACACCGGCAACAAATTTGAAGATGAGCGAAGCGCTTAGGAATGCCCAGCACGATGCTAGTCCCAATATTGTGAGCTCCAAGATGAAGGCATCCAAGTCGTACACGCACGGCTTGAGCAGCTCGTCGGGCACTGTGAACATTCCCACGTCGACATCGGCGCAGAGTAATCTGTCGCTGCTGACGGACATTTCACCAAATCACACCCACTTCTTTGAGGTCATGTATGTGGGCAAGATACGTGTCTCACAGAAGCGGGTGCCCAACACCTTCATTGACGATGCCCTGCCCAAGTTCAAGGCCTACGATGAGCAGCGTTTGCGACTCTTCCAGAATCGCAAGATGTCCCTGAGCAGCGAGGGTGGCGTTGGCATTGTGGCCAAAAGTGCCGGCAGCACACTCAAAAGCCAAGAAGTCAAAGAAGTGGATGAGGAGGATCAGGAGTCACAGTCTGTGCCACAAGAGGACCAGCAGTTGATGACCGCCGAATCGGAAGCAATGCCACAACCACAAGTCGAAGACAACAAGGAGAATAAGTCACCATCTAAACGCGTTCTGCTACGCGGCCAAAGCCACTTGGAGCTGGGCGAAAAGATGTAAGTAATCATAGATTCAAATTGGTTATTGTCTGCCCTTTTTTTCTGACACAATCCTGTGTCCCAAAACTAATTCAATCCCTATAAATACTGAAGCAGCTCGGAGGATAGTCAGCAACTGGAGGCGCCCAACGTCGTTGTAAACAAAGAACCAACGCCACCCAGAGAACAGAGCGAACTAGCTGCAACATCAGCAAGTGCATGTGCAACTGCAAATGCAACTGCAACTGCTCCAACTGGGGAGAAGTAAGTGGCGCCCTGTCGCCAGACCCCACTCATGTTTAGTTGTTTGCTTAGTTGCTCATTTATCCGTGTTTGAATGATTTTGGATGGAATTTGGATTGCATTGAATGAAGCAATCCCGAACCTTTAGAATATATGTATATACAGTGGCTTACAGCTTATTTCGACCAGTGTCAAGCAAAAAATTTAAACTGTTATAAAGTTTAAGCAAAGAAACAAACGCAAAATTATTAAATGCAAATTTTTGTCATGTTATATAACGTTTAAAAAAGAAACATTAGTTTTTATTAAAATATTAATTAATTAATTAAAATAAGTCAAAATCTGAAAACATATCCAAAATACATGTCAAAGCTTAAGATAAGTAAAATATTTGTGAATACTTAGTATGATATCCTTTAGCTTAGACAACTTCTCTGAACCTATTATTCATGGAATATTCCAGCTTCTGGGTAGTTTCTGGACTACTTTTGCTCCACTCATCCAGCAGATCATTTTGAGATCCTAAAATTCTTAAAATTTAAATCTGGAGACTGAGCCGGTGGAATTATTATGTGGGGGTACTCCCAGATAAGTCAGGACTGTACTATTCCGGACTTATGCTTGGGGTTGTTGTCCTGGTAGATCCGGAAAGTACGTCGGATTCCTAGCTTCTCGGCACTTTCGAGTAAATTTTCCTTTAGTATATTGAGGTACACATTCTTGTCCATTGTTGTTTCAATAAGCAAAATATTTCCGAAGCCGGCTGCCGAGATACGGGCCCAAAGCATGACACTTCCTCCGCCATGCTTGACTGTTGCCATTAAGTGTTTGGGATTCAGCTCAGTATTGGGTTATCGCCACGCATAATTCCGTCCGTCTGAACCAAAAATTTTGAATTTGGACTCACTGCAAATAGGACCGTTTTCCAGAACTTCAAATCCTTGTCCTTTATTTTTTGCGCTTATAAAGGGCTTCTTCCGTGGTACTCGGGCATAGAAGTCATAGTTGCGTAGGACATTGCGCACAATGTTCACACAGCACTTTTTCGCATTTCATCCAGCACCTGTTGCGTCAGTTTTGGAACCGATAGCTTAGAATTTTGCCTTATTTTCCTGATGCCGCTCTTCCTATTCGGTGAAAATCTTGTTTGGTGCCATTCCCCCCTTGCCGTCCATTCGGTTTTCGTCGACGAAACTCCAAATGATGTAGTATACAGTTGAGGTGCTTTGATTGAGCATTTCAGCTATTTGGCGATATGAATATCCCATTTTTAAGTGTCCCAGGATAAGGTTCCGTTGCTCAGTTCGTTGCCGATTGTCCTTGTTGGCTGGTAGCACCCGAGATGCAGGATACAACTACGAAGGATTAGTCTATTAATACCGAAAATATTTAACCTGAAGTAAAAAATCCCCGATTTAGGGCAAACAGGTGTCCATAATGTAACTGTTCGAAATAACCTTTGACCATAAATAGAGGTACTTGTTTACATAACCCGACCTAACAGATGGGGAAACCCCAGTTTATTGGGGTCATATATTCATTTTGGTGGATAATAAATGTACCTGCCATCGGTCTTTCTAATTTGAAAAAAAATGAATAATTAGTTTATGGCAGGCAATTACAATTTTAGCTAGACATTGCTCGAAATGAGCTTTGAGACACTGTATATATATCTTGTTTATTAAAAATTGACTGTTCTTATTTTGGTTTTACATATTTATTTATTATTTAATTTAATACATAATTTCCATGCCTACTCCATTTAATAAATAAATTATCGTAATCGATGTGTGGAAGAAACAAGAGTCTTCCTAGCTGTTCTGTAAACTTGAAACATATTTATTATCTGTGAAATGATCATAATTTTAACAGCTAAGAGTCTATAAGATCAAGCAAATTATATATTTCTTTATTACTGATAACTGATTTTGTTTTTAAAGTCGACTTTTTAAATTCAGTTTCTAAAAAATGCCGCCGTTTTTGACTTGTTTAATGTTTATAATTATTTTTAAATATATTATTATTTTTATTTAGCATGGCATGCCTACAACACACAGCTATAATTAATCTATATGCACAACTAATCCTCTGACGATCTTCTGCCACTTTTGCAGCATACCAAAGCTAAGGGATCGTTCCGCGTCGCAGGGTTGTATACCGCCGTTTGTGGAACAGAATCGCACTATGGTCTTCCTGGTTGGACGCAGCGATTTGAGGCTCATATCGCCGGATCGCAAGCAGTTGCTACTGTACAAGGACTTCAAGGATGTGGCCAGCTGTGTGCACGGTCAGAAATCACTGGATCACTTCGGCATCATTTGCCGCGAACTGAACAACGAGGGCTACATTGGCTACGTGTTCAAGTGCCAGTCGGAGCACGTCTGTGATGATATTGTGGCGGCAATTGTGCAGGCATTCGACACCTGTGCCGAGCAGAAGAAGAAGCAGGAGACACAAATCATCAGCTGCGAACATTGCCCGATGCTCTGGTACCACAAGCTGTGCACGGACGTGGAAGGTCTGTCTGAGAAGAAGACACAGTCAATGATCTATCGTCGTATCGCCACGCTGAGCGAAGACGAACAGGAAATGGTGAAGGCCAAATACTATGGCTCCGAGAAGACCAACTCATCGGTCGAGGAGCAGAACCAGTTTCTCATGATGCTGTTGCGCGCTCACTGCGAGTCCAGGCAGCAGCGACATGTCCACGACACCGCCGAGAACCGGTCTGAGTTTCTCAATCAAATATTGGGCGGCAGCACCATTTTCACGAAGGCGAAACGCTCACTGACCAATTCCTTTGATAATCTGATCAAGCGCAAGCCGTCTACGGTTGATATCACTGTGCCGCCCCACAATCTGCGGGAGATACGCGAGGGATCCGCTGAGCCACTGGGCACCCAGTCACCGCCCGAGGGATTCCGTTCGCGCTCCAATACGGTAGGCGCAAGTCCCAGCAACAAGCCCAGCGCCGATCAGCTCAAGAGCCCCATGATGGACATGTAAGTCAATTGGGAATGGTTTAAACTATCACTATGTAAAGCTAAATATTTCTCCTTTAATTTGCAGCTTTATCAAAGTGGGCAACAGTCCGAAGGAGGCGGAAACACATCAGGGCTCCTGGCGACAAGCCATACTTAACAGCGTGGTGACGCCATCTAAGGGCTTGGACAGTGAGGCGCCCACCGAATTTCTATCGCCCATGCGCAAGCGTAAGTCTATTTGGTTTCAATACCCACTAAATAAATACTCAAATTTGCAATTTTATAGCTGCCAAGCGTGGCAAACGAGATGCTGCCGAGCTGCGTGAGCTGTGGCGTACGGCAATACGGCAGACGATTATGCTGAATCGCATGGAGACGGAGAATGCGATGCTGCAGGCGCGTCAGAACGAGAACGAGCTGAAGCGCATCAAGTTGGACTACGAGGAGATAGTGCCGTGCGACAAGCAGCTGATTGAGCGCTGGGAGCTAATCATTGAGCGCAACTCGATGCAGATTGGCAACAAGAAGGATCCCAAAGTGTTGCGCCATGCCATACGCACTGGGGTGCCACGCTCCAAGCGTGGCGATGTTTGGACCTTCCTCGCCGAGCAGCACTCGATGAATATGGCGCCAGTGGATACGAAACGTTTCCCCAACTTCAATACACCGTATCATACGCTGCTCAAGCATTTAACCGAGCATCAGCATGCGATATTTATTGACTTGGGTCGCACCTTTCCCAATCATCAGTTTTACAAGGATCCACTTGGGCTCGGTCAGCTATCGCTGTTCAATCTGCTGAAGGCCTACTCCATACTTGACCCAGAGCTGGGCTACTGCCAGGGCCTGGGCTTCATTTGTGCCGTGCTCCTATTACATGTGAGTGGGCATCTGACACAGCCTGTCACACAGTCTTTCAATTAATGCCTCTCTTTCCATCGGTTTTTGCAGTGCGACGAGGCCAACGCCTTTCAGCTGCTGAAGCATCTGATGTTCTGCCGCAATATGCGCACCAAATACCTGCCGGACATGAAGAAGTTTCAACTGCAGTTGTATCAGCTGTCGCGTCTAGTTAAGGATTATCTGCCCGATTTGTATGTGTGGCTGGATCAGAACGATGTTTCGCCCACTTTGTATGCCGCACCCTGGATCCTAACCGTATTCAGTTCACAGTTCCCATTGGGTTTTGTGGCGCGCATTTTTGATCTGGTCTTTCTGGAATCCTCAGATGTTATCTTTAAGTTTGCCGTCGCTATGCTCTCGGTGCACAAGCAACAGCTGCTGGCGCGCGATAACTTTGAGGAAATAATGGACTATTTAAAGTCGGTGGTTCCGAAAATGGAGTCGCACAGCATGGAGCAAATAATGAAGCTAGTCTTCACGATGGACATTGGCAAGCAGCTGGCCGAATACAACGTGGAATACAATGTGCTGCAGGAGGAGATATCCACGACGAATCACCATCTGGAAATGTTAAACAGAGAAAGGGCACAGAATCAGCATCTGGAGCAGCAGCTGCAGGTGAGTAGCAGCTTTAATATTTCAATTATTTTATGATCGAAATAATTCATTCACATTTCTCCCCAATTAGTTCGCTCAATCATCCATTGCGCAGCTGGAAACAACGCGTTCGTCCCAGCAAACACAAATCTCAACGCTGCAATCACAGGTGCAATCATTGGAGCTGACAATACAAACGCTTGGCCGTTATATTGGCCAATTGGTTGAGCACAATCCGGACCTGGAGCTGCCCAGCGAGGTGCGACGCATGCTGCAGCAGCTGGATGATTTGGATCGACAGCGACGAAAGCCAATATTTGCCGAGCGTAAAATTAACAAATCAATTTCAGTCAACAGTCACTTGGGGTTTCCACTCAAGGTGGTCGAAGAGCTGAGCGAAAGAGACGAACCTGGTTCGCCACAAAAGCAGAGGAAGGAGAAGACACCTTTTTTTGAGCAACTGCGCCAGCAGCAACAGCATATGCAGCTGCAGCGCAATCATAGCCAAAATGGCCACAACGAGCCACTTGTTGTCCTACCAACACCACCAACACGTCCCAATCGGCTGCTGGACAATGCCAGTGCACGCAGTGTCATGCAGACAAAGCTGGACGAGCTGAAGCTGCCGGAGCATGTCGATAAGTTTGTGGCGAATATCAAGAGTCCACTGGAAGTGGATTCTGGCGTTGGCACGCCGCTCAGTCCGCCAAGTACTGCCAGCAGCAACAGCACCAGCAGCAGTCAGAGCACCACGGGCAGCATATTCAGCCGCATGGGCTACAAGACGACACCCTCGGCCCTGTCCCCGCTGGCCATACGACATAGTTATAGTGGTGCAATTGCCATTACAACAGCGCCAGCAACTGTACCGCATGAACAAACAGTGACCCCAATGGCTGCCATCGAGCTCATCGATGCTGTTGGTCCAGAACAGGGCCAACAGGAGCCGGAGCCGGAGCTGGGCATGCATCCGCTTAGCATGGTTGGCAGCGATGTCCAATGTCGCTTCAATGGTACCACACAGCTCAAGTCAATACGGCCCGTTCATCATATGCGAGCGATTACCTTGTCCGGCTTGCCGGCACATAATGTGGATCCAACGGTTGAACTTGCGGCACCTGCCGCGGCCACTGGTCGCAGCTAACGGTTTTGATTCATCGGCAGGCTGATGCGCAGCCTCTATCGGGAGCGCACGCCTGAGCAGCCTGAGCAGGGCTAAACGCTTACCAGTACACCTCAGTTGCGGCTAAGATGCAAAAATACAAATATAAATGCTACAAATTTCATTATTTTGCATGTTGCGCACAAATTGTTGCCCTACATACATAAACGTTATATATACAGACCCTTATATAAAAAAATATATATATACATAAATTATATACAAGTACTTATACATGGAACTCGATAAATGCTTTTGCAACAATTTTATAAATTTTGGCTAAACATGACTTGTGTGTAAACCACCTTAAGGAATCTTGTCAACCCACATTTGCCTATATTGGAGGGATATATACAAAATTGATAAGCAGAGTCTCAGTCTCAGTCTCAGTTTCTAGTTTTATTTAAGTTTTTCTATCGTTCAGCAGATTTAATTAATTTGTAACAAATTTTAATTAGTTTTACTTGTTGAATTTAATGTTTCTTTAGTTTTAGTCAATTAGTTTTTACTGTTTCGCTTAATTTTTATAATTATAATCATTTGTACATTATTTCTTTTCGTTGTATTGTAAGCGATAATCAAGAAATCCAGCGGCATATTAAACAAAATTCTAAAAAAAACATATATCTGCATGTGTACTATATAAATTCTTAAATATCTTCTCGGACTTGGATTATCTATATTCATTGTTTAAATATAAGTAATGAAATGCATAAAATTGTCTAAATAAATACAAAACTGAATAAAATGCTTCAATGCTAAGTACAACATATTGATTAGCTGGACTGTTTGCCATAAGGAGTCCAGAGTTTTTGAGTAGCTAATTTGTGTTTAATAAATGAGTAAAAGAGTCATATAAAAACAGCAATAAATGCAATAACAACTATTTAACCGATATTCAAAATCTTGTTTCATTGATAAACATATTTATTTATTTTATTTTACTGTTGTAGCATACTTTTAGGGTGAGCCAAAGAGAAAGGACAATTACGTTTTCAGATAAATAACTACAATTTGTACAAATCCTTACAGATTTTTGGATTACAAGGTGCATTAAGATTGCAAAGACAAAATCTATTGCAGTCCCTTCAAGGAATATGGAGTCATATGAGAAAACAAGCACTTGCAAAAATTCCACCGCAATAAGTAAAATAAGTCGAAATCACAAAATCCTTGGGTAATTTTGGTGTCCTTTGACCTGTTGGCCTTGATTAAAACGAAAAGCTAGACAAAGCTCGCCAGGATCGGCAACAATATGGTCGAGCTATGAGCAATGTTTTATGTTATAAAAAGTTCCTTTTTGCGCGTTTTGAAGGGCTTCGCCCTTATATTGAATCGTCAGGACAAGGATTATTTGTAGTTTCATACGAACCAACGCTACTTATTGTCATTCCTAATTTGTTAAACAATTTTCCAAGGATAACAAAAAATTGGATTTCACTTTTCGCAAATGTTAAAAAATGTATTTAATTTTCATTAGCAAAATACATATGTTGATCATATCACATATTATTTGTATAATTATTTGGTATCAAACTAACAACTCCTAAGTCGAACAAATTAAGTATTTTTAGAATGTTTGGGAAATAAATCTATCTATAAAAAACATCACAGTTTTTAAGCTGAAATTATATTTTACTGAAATCTTGGCCTATATGAGAAAAAACTCATTTCAAATAAAAGCGAATTCAACCATATTTTGTTAATGTTCTTCAGCCATCAAAATGTGGCTGAGTTCGCTTTGTTAGCTTTAATAAATGCAAAGGAACCTAACCACATTGTAACATTTACCTGGAAACATATTTAGAAGCTGATCCTCGACAGTCCTTCTACTACTAACACTATCTAATCTACTCCTTATATTGGGGCTCAATGCTAAACTCGGTCTTTGGCTGTGGCATGCCCGCAGCTGCTGCAGCAGCCGCCACGTTGAAGGCAGACAAGGGCGAGTTCTGAGGCAAGGCCTGCATTATGTTGGCGTCCGTGGCACCGCGATACAGACTATGATAGAAGAGCGGATTTTGTAGCTGAAAGAGCGCCATAAGATGGGTCATCTGGAAATTTGGCGACGTTGCATCTGCAGCAGGCATAAAGTTGGGCATAAAACTTGGAAGCAGAGCACTGCTCGGTGCATTGCTGTTAGATGAGGGCTGCAGTTGATAGCTGTCTATATCAGCCAGTTTGAGACGTTTTTCCTCAGACTGTTGTGCATCCAGTTGCTGAAATTTGTATATAAATATGATAACCAAAGTTCTAGCAGAAGACAGCCTGCAACTCACAATCATCTTGGACGGGCGTCCTCGTTTACGAGCCAGAAAGTGTTCCGCGGAGAGCGAAGAAAGTGGTGTTGAGGTGGAACTGAAGCTGTTGCTGTTCATTTCAGGTTCATTAGTTGGTAGTGGTTGTGTTGCATCCTCCAAGTCGTCCTGTTTGCTCTTGAGCTGCTGTTCGGCATCGTCACGATCGTGTTTGCGCTTGTGACTAATCATTTGGCTGCTCGAGTGCAAGATGTAGTTGCAGTCCTCGCGCACGCAATGTATGTGATTGTTCACCGTGGAGAACTTGCAGGAGTCGAAGGGACATGGCTCCGTTTTCAGTATCTTCTTGAAGCCATCCTGTGTCAACTGACTATGCTTCAGATGGTACGTCTTGTGCTTGTCTAAAGGGAGAATTAATAAGGATGCATATCTTATTTGAATTCAAGTCGAAATCACTCACCCATATCGGCCTTGTTCTTGAAAGTGTGATTGCAACCCTCGCGACAGCAGTGATAGTGCGATATCTTTTTGCCATAGAAGGGACAATCCTCGATGCGACAGTTTTCATGGGCGCGATAGCGCCGAAATCCCCCGTTCACAATCTCCGAGTCCTTGCGATGGAAGTTGGCATGCATGTGGACATCACTGGTGCTCACATAGACCTTGGGACAGTGCTCGTAGATGCAGTGATAGTGTGTCTGCTTCCAGTTGTAGACACAGCCATCGCCATAGGCGGGCGCACAGTCGTCCCCGGAGGAGAAGCGGGCAAAACCCAGTTTAAGGCTCTCCTTGCGCTTCTTGTGCCACTTCAAATGGCGTATGATGTCATCCTTTTTGCTAAGAGTCTTGCCTTGGCATGGTTCGTCATAACAGTGAAAATGATCACGCAACGTATCCTGGCGACAGAGCGCATTCTCGCACTCCAGATACGAGGACACCTTGCGTAGATATTTCAGATTCTCCTCATTCAGCAGAAAGGCGTCCAAACCGCTGGCCGTGGTCAGGCTGACATTGCTTGCCTTACTCTGATCATTGGATGGCGGTGGCGTCAGGAGCGAATTCTTGATCTGTGCCGAGGGTGTATTAAGTGTCTCCTCTCCATTGTGGATGGAGGTCATGACACTATATGAGGAATCCGCTGGCTGTTTAACGGGCGTATACTGCAACGTAGAATGGATGAAATATTTAATGGCAATAAATTAACTTAAGCCCAGACTGCTTGGTGCCAGTTGTCGTGACACAGCAGCTGCTTAGTTTTCCTTGGAATCATGATGTTGTTTACATTAAACGAGCAAACAAATTGCGACAAAGTTTTGCTTGTGTTTTTTGCAGGCAAACCGCAAGAATGAAGACCTTCCTTCTACAAAAACAAAGACCTACTCTCGAATTGCAAACAGCGTGGGAGTTTCTGACAAACATACATATAAATTACATTACATTCATTTTCGAACCAATTCAGCGATTTCCAGCTGACTACCACACAAGCAAAATCTAACAAATTAAAAATTGAATAATTTTGGTATTTTATTTAAAATTTTAGAAAATTGGGAGCGCTTAAAAATATAGACTTGTCTCATTGAGAATGAGATGGTAGAATCCAAAGTAGCAGTAAGAGGAGTTGTAAATTTAAAAGTTGTAATATCTGTGAAATTTAACATATTGTTTGTTAAAAATAAAGGGACAATACATGGTTTGAATATTATTATTTTTTAAAGTCTTAAAAAAACCTTAAATTTTGATTTAACTTATTTTGCTACTATAATTCCTACCACTCCTTGAACTGATTCGACTTTCCTACTTCTTTTCTCTTTTCTTCTTTCCGACGACTTTTCTATTCTACTACCATCTGCAATCAATCAATTCAAATTTAATAAGACTGCCAAGAATATTCAATTTGTTTAGTAGCTTGAATAAAGCACTTACCATGCTGGGTGAGTCAGTGCTGTCGTCATTGGTGCACGTGCTCTCCAGTGGCTGTATGCCCGACAACAGCAACAACTTTTCGCTGTTAGCGCTAGAGGCATCATTAGTGCTGGCCATGCCCGAGGAGCTGCAGCTGCTCAAGCTAGACATCGGCTTATCATCGTCATCATGGAAATTCTGCTCATATTTGACAGTGACTGCCGAAATGTTGCCAGCGACATCAGCAGTTGCTGTTGTTGTTGCTGCTACATTTGTTGTTGCTGCTGCTGCTGCTTGTTCATTTGGCGTGGATGTCACTGCGGAGGATTGCAAAAAGTTATTTCTGGTTAACTGCTCCAGCTGTAGTTGCTGCGTCAAGCTGGGCGTGTTAGGTGTTAGTAGCGGATTAGAAGTTGAAGTTGTAAGCAAATTCTGTTCCTGTTGTTGTTGTTGCAACATGAGCTGCGTCAGTGGCGCTATAGTGCTGAGCAACATTTGTGGCAACTGCTGGGCAAAGTTAGTGTTTGTGCTGTTAGTTTTTGTGTGTGTTGTTAGCGGTGTTGCATGTTGTTCATATTGCTGTTGTTCTGATGAGAAATTATTCAAATTACTATTGGGACTACAACTACGGCTACTAGAACTAAAGTTTGTGTTTTGTGAATTTGTTCGTTTGTGTGTCCGAGTCTGCAGTTGCAGGCAAGTGCTGCTACTGATGTCCTCCGTTTGTGTGTGGGCAAAGACTGACAGTTGTTGTTGTTCTTGTTGTGGTTGTTGCTGGGTTTGTTGTTGCCGCAGTTGTTGCTGCTGCAACAGGTTCATCATATAAAGCTGCATCATAAACTCCATTTGACTGAAAATTTTGCGATCACTTCTTGTTATAAACAAAATCTATTGATTTTCTTTGAAAATTCAGAAATCTTTCCTGGTAAAGAAGATTTTCACAATTTTCACTTGGCACTCTCGACGCAAATAACGACCTTTAGATTTATATGGCACATATCTAACGATCCTCGAAGTTCAGCTGCGCAGCTCAAACTGATTCAACTCTTCCACGACAACCAGCTAATGTAGTAGAATATTGCGCAAGATTTTGTAGGTCTTCTCAGCAACCCTCTCTCTAAAAAACTCAAGACTCTCTTAAACAACTGATCTAGTCTGCCCGCTCTTGCATCTCTGACTCTCTTTAAAAAGAAAAACTAAAGGTTGGTGGTGGCACGCAACCCTCAAATAATTTTGTATGCCCTGTTTCTGGAAATTGTGCTCAAAAATATGTAAATTTGTCACTGTTTTTTGCTCGTTTTTTCAACGCCAACCAATAAAATGCCAGCATCCATTAAAATTACTGCAGAAAAGCGAGTTTTGGGCACATAAGGTGACATTGAGAGACCAACAGCTGCTTAGGAATTGGCCATCTGTAGACAGAGAAAGGGGAAGACGGAGAGTGGATACATTTAAATGAATTTAAGCAAATATAATTTGAGTATGTAATTCCCAAAATCACGTGTGGCAAAAAGAGAAACATAAATAACTTTAGTTTACTATTTTATTTTAACTTTAATATTGAAGTTAAGTTATTTTAACTTTAATATTAAAGTTAGTTTTTTACATAGTTATGCTTAAAAAGTAAAAGTATAAGAAGTATAGTATTTAATTAAATATGAAATTGCTTTTGGTAATTTCTCACACTTTTCAAAGACAAGAATTAATTAAAAATCAGAATTTATAGGTACAAAAATAGCACAAAATGTAGTTCCCAGAACACTGGTCCATAAATTAAACCCTTTTACAAATTATTTGCTCAGTTTGACGAAATCTATGTTAGTGCTTAGAAATCATAGCAGCTGCAGTTTCCAATAATCATCGACAATATTAAAAGGCAAAAATAAACTAAATTAAAATTACAAACGAACAACCGAGCAAAAAAAACCTTAATTCAAAATGCATATCAAAATTTGCATATCAAAATTCGTTGCAAAAATGCGAAATGGGAGCACACCCTTACCGAAAAAAAACCTTGAAGGACGCGACTTGTAACATCCGTTGCGCAGGCGCTTTAGACCCTTGTCAGTGTAATTTACATAAATTATTGTTTTCAAATATTGGTGTGCGGAAAAATTTGCATAATTTTGGCACAGGCGTAAAGGCTCAAGTCACAACCGAGAAGAGGAAGAGCAAATGAGGATCAATCCCAGCCAGTGTTATGCTAATCGACCTGTGTCGATGCCCACTACGGAGGAGGGTTCCCGCGACGCGCGCCATGTGAAAGTATATTCAAATCAGCTCATCAATGAATGCAGAGGAAATCCCGTGACGTGCGATTCGGCTAGCAAAAGGGTCGGATATCGACGAACTGCATTGATTGATTTTATATAGAAGAGGTTTACGGATTGGGACTACTCATCTCTGCTTGTTTGTCATTTGGATTTTGATTTTGAGATTGAAATAGTTTTTACCAATTGTTGCCATAATTGTGTGAATTGAACAAGAAAAGGACGAGCGGACAGAATATGTTATGCTAGGATCCAGCTATTGATTACTAAAAAGGTTCAACAACAAAATAGCAATCGAGAAACTAATAAAAGGCTTCATGAAAATATGCACAAGGCCTATTAAACCGAGCCCAAATCGTTTTGTGCACTATAAATTCGAGAGGAACCCAGTCATGTTTTCAATTTGTTTCCAATTTTTGTGTACTTTGTGGAATATGTATTTGCATATAAGAATTATAGATTCAGTTATAAATGTTTCAAAATGGAAGCATTATGTGATTTGGATATTTCTTAGATTGCTATTCTTTCGTGCTCCTGATCACGTTCCCCTTGAAAATGTACAAAAATAAAAGTTTACTTTATCAACAATCAAAGGATTACAATTACTTTGCTGTGAAACGACAATTATTATTCCGACTCCACAAAACTGTCTGAGGAGGGAGAGGAAAGACATTCTTAAAATAGTTAAATAGATGATTTGTTCTAATTAGTTAAGAAGAGAAATGTTACTTCACAGTTTTGTAAAACTACACAAAGCGCAATGTGCTAATTATTATTATTGTTGGGGTACCTGGACTGCGATTGTACCCCATTCTGAGCCTACAGCTCCTCCATCAATCCCAGCTCCAGCATGAATGCGAGAAGCGTCTATGTCCTCGTTGCATCTTCTTCTAGCTAAGGCAACACACTCTGCTAGGATGTGTTTTAAGGATTCTTTGCCTATTTCACAAAATCTGCATAGCAAGCCACTATAAGTACCTAGTTAGTTAGGTGACTTGTAGACTCAATAGACCGGTGAATATCATAAGACTATTCATCCCCTTGGTGATTACTTGCTTAATTCGTTTATGATTAAAACCACCCAAAAAATCTGGCTTGTCGGAGTGCTGGTGTATCTGCCAATTGTGATAGTTATAGTCAGTGAATTATGCGAATATACTTTCGCAGCATACCTTATCATTACGTGAGAAAATATTTGGGAAAACCTTACTTCTTCTTTGCTTTGGCCCTAACTATGCAAACATCTTACACCTCAGAAAATAAATAGAAAAAATGCTCAATTTAATTCAGATTTTTAAACTTTTTTTCGGATACTTTAGGAAGATTGACCCTTGAATAATATTTGGGTATCTGTTCAAAAGTCTCTTATGTGCTTTGTCAACATAGATCTCTAAAGAATTCTTAGAATGATAATGAACTCATTGATGACAATGCAAATGTGCGAGTGCTGACTCTCTCCACAATCTGCATTTTTTGCTTAATAGGTGCTTAGGGGAAGCAGAAGGACATCGCTGACCCGAGCACTGACCAACCCTGCTAAGGACACGCGCCTAAGTCATTAAATCATTTAATGCTGGTCAAGCCACTGGATGAGCCTGTCGAAAAGACTTATCAGGGGAAAGGGTAAATAGCTGGCTTGCTAATGGTCAATATTGCAGTCAGTTTTGCTTGAGGCACAGCACGCGTCCGTCAGATAACCAATCGCCATTTGTAAGCTGATTCTATCCTCTGCAGCTTTGAGTTATCGTGCGAAATTCTTGAGAAATGTCCGTTAATTTGAGAACATGTTTGGGTTCAAATTTAGGGTGAACAAAATGTCTGACCTCCAAGATCTCTTTAAATGCTAAACAGGACAATGCAAAACATGTTGTTATAAATACGATACTCAGATGCAAACCAAATGGGAAATTGGTATGCGCGACCGCAACCGAACCCCTTGAGCAACCATTATCCTGATGGCCTCATGCCTTCGCTGCCACCCCAACTGTCGGGATACATCAGGCAAATGCTCGCACTCGCGATGCTGCAGCCGCCGTTATATTATTAGTTTGACCAGATCTCGCAATGGACCGTCACATGGCTGCTTACTGCAAGGGGTTCGCCCTTTTTTCTGGCTTAAATTTTCTTCGCGGCCTTTCCCAACAATGAATGCCAGTGTCCAAACCGGTTTCTCGGCTTTGTGATTACATTTATACGGATTCGCGGTCCGGTTTTTTGGGCAATGAACTCGTCCCTCTGGGTCGCCTTAACCCTTTTTGGTGTAAGGATGCTCAAAGCGCATAAAATTGGCGCGCTCACACAATTGTGTTACCAAGAAGGTCAGGGTTTAGATTGGAAATCTCTTGCTGAAGATTTTTGTTCCCATCTTCAAAGTAATATATTTAAGCAACCGTTATAAATAACCGCCGGGCAGCTGAATGTGAATCAAAGCCAAAATGGGTCATTATTCAGAGCTATTGGCCAGCTCAATTTGTTATTCTTAGTGCCTTGCCACGCGTTAAAAGGATGACCCCAAGAAATGGTCACTTAACTCCTTGAGACAAACCTGTCTGACAGCTTGACCAGCAAGGATAGACGACGCGTGTGCCAAAAGGACTAAAGGGATAAACACACACCTCGGCAATTGGTCAAGATGTCAAGTTCGTGCCCTCGTTGTCCACTCCTTGAAGATAATCTGCGACACAGCACGTGTCCTTTTATCATAATTAAGATCCTATTAGAATTCAGATTTTTAAGGATGCGGGTAAATTGAACCTTTTTGGGCCTTCGTCAAGGGTCAACATAGTTGACTAAGCAAAATCCTCAATGAATTGCAGTGCATAAATTGCCATAAGTACTAACGATTATATTGAAATAACTTTCTGGATTTCGTGAAATTGAGAATTTACCTTTCTTTTTTCGGGGGTTAGCAATTTACTTGACGCAATAAATCTTTGAGCAAATGCATCACATAACAAAACATATTTTAAAAAAGAAGAAAAATGAAAAATATCTGTTTTTAGGATAAAGACTAGACTTCCTGAGGGTTGCACTTTGAATATTCAAACTTTTCTTTGCTTACACTTAAAAAAGGACATAGGATATCACAGGCAATTGACGTAATTAGTCAGATAAGTTTTTAATGTTTTCAAAAATTTGTCTCACGCTGATAGCGCATAGTCGTTAAGCATAACACTACCCTTTGAGATTCTCAACTAAGCGATTCTATTCTATATTTTAGTAGCTCAGTTGCCATTTTGCCATATGAAATTATTCGGTAATCAATAGCGGGGTACATGGTAAGCAGTTTCTAATTTTAAATACACGCTGTGCCTTTTGCTTATTCACGTCACTCAATTATGGCAACAATTGGTAAATCCACTTTAGTCCCAATTGGCCAAGTGGTAAACCAACAGACCTCAATGCCAATGATTGGTATTAGAAATCAATCGATGGCTGCGGTTCGACATGTGGTCCTCGCCAATCAATTTGTTCGCGAAGGGATTTCAATTTCGCTCCTTTTATTCAAATCCTCCAGCTGATTTGCATATATTTCCCAATTGAGGCGCGCGTGCGCCCCTCACTGGGAAACCCTCCTCCTCTTCCGTCGCAGGTCCATTAGCATAACACTGGCTGTCGCAGAATATGTTGGATTGCTGGCAGGCATCGCACTTAAAAGACGCCAGCTTTAAAATTATATGAATATTTTTTTAAATTTGCTTTGGGCATCAGGTCCACATTGCAAAAATCGAACTAATTTATTAATGCTGAACTGTGACAGCCGTGAGAGTTTTGATCATTATTTGTTCAGCAGCTAATACATTTTTTTTTGTCCATTTGGCCGCATTACTATAAAAATTTAATGACAAAGTGCACATTTCTTTTTAAACAAAACAAACGGGAAACGCAATGAATTTGGGCAAATCATTTATCATAAATATTTGTCTCTTTGAGTGTCCATTTTGATTGATGATTTTTATGAATTCGTGAAAGTTGCTGAGATATTTATTAACGATGATTCAAGTTTCGATCGTAAAAATTTACTCACGTATTTTCTTATTTAGTGCTCAACATTCCAAGGAATATTAAGTTTTTTTTGGTCTGTGCCGTAAACTAATGACAATATTAAAATTAATGATATCATGTAATGACACACGATACTTTAACATTCTTTAAGGGGAAATGTTTCTGAAATGTGCTGGAATTTGAGATGTAACAGAAGAAGGTAAAAAGGAAAAGTATAAAGGATAATTAAAGGGTTGCAGTTGGTTACATACATATATATTTTTGCACTACTCTTCGAAAATGTTTTTTTATTTTTATTAGTATGTAATACTGAAGAATTCCTTTAAAACTTAAGTTTCAATTAATAAAGGATAATTAAAGGGTTGCAGTTGGTTACATACATATATATTTTTGCACTACTCTTCGAAAATGTTTTTTTATTTTTATTAGTATGTAATACTGAAGAATTCCTTTAAAACTTAAGTTTCAATTAATCAAAAATATTTTTTCTGTTTTTTGTTGTAATTAATCTAGCAAAAGAGAATTGTACATTCGATTACTTCTAACTTCAACCTTTTTCTTATCTTATTTTGATCTTTTGGCGATCATCAGCTGCCTTTTCGAAGCGTTTCTTGAGACGTTGTCGAAAATACGCGTTTTGCAGGAGGTTTGTCCTCAATTCTTCTTTCTTACAACGCATAAAACCACACTCACATGCCAACGTGTCCTTACAAAAAGGATTTCGATGCATGCTTAGACAAATATGTTGTTATGAGTTTGGCATTCAATTGAGGGAGGATTCATTTACTCTTCCATTTCCATTTTTTTTTGATAATTTTCTATGTGTATTTCTTTTATTGTGGTAAAATCTGCAAGGCAGTTTCGGCAGTTGCGAAATAATGCATATAACGCCGACACAACGATCCTGTTAAATAGGTTATCATGATCATAATATTTCCGGATGAAATATTCAATATTAAATTTTTAGCATATCTGTCTTAATCTAAAATATTTAGTTCTTCAAATGTTTTTCATAAAAATATATTAGTTAAGATTCTTGTTCTCTTAGTATCATATTATATACAACTTGTAATGAATGTGTTTATTGCTAAACTTTAAAATTGTAGGGTTTTACTAAACGCGAAGCCTATTAATGAAGATACGAATTAGGATGATCAAACGTAAGGGATCAGTTGGCTCTATCAAAAAATTAGGGGTTGCTACATTCTTGATTTTATTTTTGGGTGCCGGAAATATTTCTCCAGTTTTCACACTAATTTATTGAAATTGCTATTGAATTATATTATTATTGCACATGCAATGACATGTTCATCTATAGGAATTGTAACAGTCTAACCGCCGTCTAACTAAATATCAACAGGTGTAACTAACTCTGACAATTTGTAATATGAACCAAGTCCTTGCTTGATTTATGTGAAAACGGACAACTTTCTTCTCAATATCACGACTTATCAAGTTAATGTTCACTTATCAAGAAGTTGACAACCCCTTTCGACTATAAAAAATTTCAGATTTCAAAGCAAAAAATAAAAAATAAAAATCTGTTTTACGAAAAATCTTTTAACGGAAATAAATGATATGCCTTGGCGATGACGACCGGGGCAGCTGCGAAAGTCGTCTAACCTCAAAATATCCTGCCTGCACCAAAGAGTTGCATAGTTTTCCATTGCACGTTACGGTTTTGTGGTTGTCTGAGCAAAAGGGTTTGCAATTTTGCACACTTGCGAATAATCCGTTTTCTTAACAAAGGATCCTAGTGCTATTTCCCTTACATTTGATATTGTGCATAAACAAGCCAGCGAAATTAAAAACTAGTGCATTTCCTGCGCAGATATTTACAAAGGGTTTAACTTTTAATTTTTATCATACTTCTAAAATTTTACATCAATAATAGTCCCGTTTATTTTCTTTTTACTTATCGTTAGAGAAACTATATACGTTTTTAAAAACAGTCAAACATAATTAAAGAGCACTCAACTCAAGATTTTCAATTTCTCAGTGCAATTTATCTCTGCAGTTTGTCTAATTTTGCGAATAGAGATGAAGGTCAGTTAAATTTTGATGAGTACACGCAACGCTCTTTTGTGTGTCGTAAACAATTTAATACACAACATAAAGGCGTCCAGCATCCCAATCATTTGCCCTTTTTGGGGTGTCGCCTAACCTTTCCGTTCTTTTCATTCAAAATGATGGTCGTGTCCATGACAACAATACTGGCGAAACCTTTGCCAAAGTTTAGCATTAACTCACCAATTTTAAATGAAATATAATATAATAAGTAAGATGCTGCAGTCGAGTTGGCTCGACTACGATATACCCTTAGCCAAGTTGTTAAATATATTCTAGTTTTATTGGCCAATTTTCCTTTAAGATGATTTGCACTCAAATGTTCACTTCTGCAAGTGCATTTCTTACAGAGTATTTTCACAAGCCCGAACTGGCTGGCTACAAACACGTTCTTATACATACATACATACATACAGATAGACACAGTAGTTATTGGGGCTCTGCAGAATACACACAAATATATTGACGCTAGCGTCGATTATCGTGCCATCTCTTTCTCACACATGCGCTCGCCTATTTATGCATACAGAAAATGCTTGCGGCTGCTGACAGAAATAAGATCAATATGAGAATGTATTTTCGACTATAACTTTGGTGTTTCCTATCCAATCTTAATGATTTTTTTTAAATTGACCAATAATTTGTATAAGCATATTATGTATAAGTTAGAAGCCTCTGCCTCTTAAATTGTAGAATTTATTGCTATCGGAAATCGAAATGTATCGATAATTCAGAAACTGAGGCAGTTATCGATAAAATAAAGCAGACTTGATCTGCGCCTGGTACACGAGAACTTATATTTCAAATTTGAAGTCTCTAGCTCTAGAGAGATCCACGCGTTCGTACAGACGGACAGACGGACGAACGGACAGACGGACAGGGCTATATCGACTCGGCTGTTGATCCTGATCAAGAATATATATACTTTCTAGGGTCAGAGATGCTTCTTTCTGCCTGTTACATACATTTGCACAAAACCATTATACCTTTTTTACCCATTTTTAATGGGTTAAGCGTATAATAAATAAGAGAAGAGAAAAACCAGAATATACCCTTTACTCGGCTTCAAATTGCAGTACCAGATTTAATACTTTGTCTTCTCACTCCTGAAAATTCTTTCTAGAATAACCTCTGGTCTTATTTAACAAATAGTTTTCATGGATACGCTATTAATGGCACATGTTTTTATACCCCTGCCTGAAACGGCTTGGCGTACCAAAAAGTGTATCGAGTATTCGTTTTATTGATTTCAACAATTTTCAGAGCATAAAAACAACAAATACGATGCAAGATAAACAGTTGGCAACATGCCAACGTTTGGAATGGTCACTTAAGGGCTTAACTTCGCTGGACACGCGTCACTTAAGCTTAAAATTAATTTACATAAATGCAAACAAACAACGAAATTAATTTCAACTTTTGCGGTAAAAAAAGGTTGTGAAAATGTTGCCAAATTTGTTGTGGTCAAGGGAAATCAAAAAGCGATTTGGATAAAACACATTAATGTGCAGGTTTGTCGAGCACCAACTGAGATCATATTTAAGAATTTAAAATATTGTCATGGCCTGCTTAAGAAATCCAAGATGCTGTTTCTTGAATCCATTGATTGTGTTGTAATCCTATACAGCCATCAATCAAAAGCGCACGCATTTCCGCAAATATAGCAAGGAAATTCCCACAGTGCGAAAATCGCAGTCTGTGATCAAACAAATATACGATCTATCGAATAACTGGAATCAAAGGGTGAAAATAAAATTGCAAGAGCAGTAGTGCTTGTTCCTTCGGCTCGGGTTGAAATGCGTCACGTATTTTGATGTCACTTTTGCACATAGAGCAACCCCTCCGATGAAATTAGCACTGTACGGTCATCGTCTGTAACCCTCAATCCACGTTCTTTACCCTGATCGGGTTCACAGTAAATTACGGACAGAGGTGAAATGTAAACAATAAGAAACGGTTTTTCCTCAATGCCTTGACGGCCCTTGGCAATCCTTGCTTTTTACCTGTAGCAATTTGAAAAATTTTTGCCTGAAAGCTGAAGCGATTTTTCATTGACCCAAAGAGGGGTGGATTTAATCAATGTCTTGGAGTTTTCTTTTATTTTTGTTGAACCAGTGATTCGCGCAGCATTCACCCGTACGGCTTAGCAAAGGCCTTTGGCCTGTCTTTGGTTCTTTGGGTCAATGTCACATTAAGAATTTATTGAATGCGAGTGCCAATAATCATGCAGATTAACGCAAAAAAAAAAAAACATAAATACATATGTGAAATGCAATGTAGAGCACATCTATGACCCCACATAATCTATCTTTCTGTCTATCTCTAGTAGTAGCACACAAAAAAAGCTTTAAATATATATATTTTTATTATCTCAACGCTTTTACATAAAATTTCAAATCAAACATTTTTTTTAATTTGTGCACATGTGTGCAGGACAGGCTGTCCTTTTACTCGTCAACCAAAAACAACAAAAGTTTACAATTCAGACACAGTTCAGTTCAAAGCAATTTGATGCGCGATTGGTTTGCATTTTATGTGTGTAAAGCGAGATTCTGAGCTACATGGTGACCCAATATAATAAAGTTACATTGCAACACTTTTGCTACCCAATATCTATGCATAAAGACGATAAGCCCGGAGCCATGAATCATCGCCAGAATCGACCCCTGGTCAGCGGGGTCCGCCCTTTTATATTTTTATATTCAAATTTGACGGCAGTCAAAGTAGTTGACCATTTCAGTTATTCTGCCTATCTGCATCAGACGCTGTGCAGATTTCAAACAAACGTTGAATCGGTTTTGAATTGCACTTGTTGTTTGATACACAATGCCTCTTAAGTAGAGCCGACTCATATGACGACGCGTTAAGTCTCAAATCCAAACTAATTTTACCATTCTGCACTTATTCGTAATCAATACAATCAGCATTTTATTGAGATAATTACTCAGCACAGAACAAAAAATTTAATAAACATATAAGAAATTCAAAAATGTTGAACAAAAAAATAAAAATGATATTCTTGTAAATTATAACGCCGGAGGCATGTGTTTGTTTAACTTGTTGTAGACGGATTAGGCCCCGAAACGCCAAAAATCGATTGGCAGATATGATGATAAGATCGCGTAAATCGATAAATCCATAAATCTCCCACAATTTTAAATAGAGTGACCAAACTTGGAAGGTAACTTGCTGGTAACCTCCTCTATGGACAATATTTTAGACCACGCCCACGACCCTTAGGAACTTCGGCCCTAGATACAGTGGCTTGCAGCCCCAATCGCCCAGTGTCTAGCACAAATTTCAATTGCCTGCCATAAACTCATTATTCATTATTTTTCAAAAATTCCAAAGACCCATGGCAGGTACATTTATTGACCACCAAAATTAATATATCACCCTAATAAACGGTGGTTTTTCCACCTGCTAGGTAGGGTTACGTAAAAAAGTACCTATTTTTAGGTCAGCAGCTTATTTCGCCCAGTTACATTATGGACAGCTGGGTGCCATAAAACCCGGATTTTTTCGTCAGGTTGAATATTATCGGTATAAATAGACCAATCCTCCGTAGTCAGTTTAGTTTTTTCCTGCATTTCGGGTGCAACAAGCCAACAAGGACTATGGGCAAAAGGACTACCATTGATCAAATAGCTAAAATGGTCAATCTAAACATCTCAACTGTATTCTGCATCATTTGGAGTTTCGTCGACGAAAATCGGACAGAGGACAAGGGCGGAATGGCACCAAACCCGATTTTCACCGAGCAGGACGAGCCGATGATCATCAAGATTTCAAGGGGAAATCTTAAGCTTTCGGCTCAAAAACTGACTCAATAGGTGCAGGATGAAATAAGGAAAAAGTTCAGTGTCGGAACTGTGCTCCAAGTTCTGCGCAACCATGACTTTAATGTCCGAGAACCACGGAAAAAGAAATTTATAAGCGCAAAAAATAGAAAGTCTAGGATGACGTTCGTCAAAATCCACTTGGGCAAGGATTTTGAGTTCTGAAACACATTCATATTTCAATATGAGTACAAATTCAAAATTTTTGGACCGGACGGACGGAATTGTGTGTGGCGACAATCCAATACTGAACTGAATCCCAAACACTTAAAGGCAATAGTCAAGCACGGCAGAGGAACCGTCCTGGTATGGGCATCTATCTCGGCAGCCGGTGTCGGAAATTTGGTGATTATTGAAACAACTATGGACAAGTATATGTACTTTCATATACCAAAGGAAAATTTACTCGAAAGTGCCGAGAAGCTGGAATCCGACGTACCTTCCGGATCTACCAGGACAAAAACCACAAGCATTAGTCCGGAATAGTACAGTCCTGTCTTATCTGGAACTGTCCCCACGTGATAATTCCACCGGCCCAGTCTCCAGATTTCATTGTTATTGAAAATTTGTGGGCTCTGCTGGAAAATAACAGCCTGAAACACAACATATCCTGCAAACAGGATCTCGAAACTGCTCTGCTGGAGGAGTGGAACAAGATCAGCTTAGAAACTATCCGGAAGCTGGTATCTTCCATGAATAATAGGTTAAGGGAAGTTGTTAACGCTAAAGGATATCATACTAAGTATTGACATCCTTATTTAAGCTTTTATACGCCAAATATTTAACTTTTTTTAAAACTAGGCGAACTGAGATGCTTATGTATTTTGGATATGTTTTCAGTTTTTGATTAATTTTAATTAATTAATTAATATTTAAATAAAAACTAAAGTTTCTTTTTCAAATGTGATATAACATTAAACAAATTGGCATTTAAACATTTTGAATTTGTTTCCTTGTTTAAACTTTATAGCACTTTAAATTTGTTGCTAGACACTGGGCGATTGGGACTGGAAGCCACTGTATCTAAAATGCGCATGTCTTCCATAATTTGTAAGCTAGAGTCACCAAATTTTGAAAGTTACTGGAAACTCCTCTAAGAGGTCGATAAAAATTGGATGGCCACGCCCACTACGCCTACAACACCTGTTGGCGTAAATCGATAAGACCATATATCCCACGCAATTTTGAAGCTTAAGTCACCAAATTTAAAAGGTATATTGCTAGAAACATCCTTCAAAAATCTGGAGAACATTTTTGGACCACGGCCACTGAAGCTCCCAAAAACCGATAAATGCCCATATCTCCCGTAATTTAAGAGCTATAGTTACCAAACTTTAAAGGTATATTACTAAGATCGAACTCCATTCCCACTCTCCGCCCACTCACGCCCCCAAAATCTCGAAAAGCTCATATCTTCCGTAATTTAGGAGCTACAGTTGTCAAACTTCGAAGAAGTCTGAAATGCAAACTTGGACAGTATTTCTTCTTTTTTTATTTTGGACGTTGAAGTACTAACGAGCAGTACATTCAAGTGGCCCAACGATACCAAGCACGGGCTTGTTAACGCGCGGACCCAGGCGAAAGCAGTCCACCCCCCCAACACAACCGACCGAGGGGCGACCAACACGAGTTACTGATACGAAGATCGCGAATTGGAAGAAAGATGACACAACAAAACATTTTTAATTACTTTAATAGGGGAATTGCAATTAATTAAAGGGAAAAGCATATTATAATTAGTACATACAATTCTAAATGGATTATGTATAGCATAATTCGAACTACAAGCTTGGAGAAAGATGGGTAGAAAGTTCCTTGTGTTTCTGATAGGAACTGTAAAGTTTATTTGGCTAATTAACTCAGAAGAATCAATCTCACCATTTATAAGCTTGTGTAAAAAGATTACGCCAAGCATTGTTCTACGATCAGAAAGTGAAGGAAGATTTATTAATAGAAGTCTACTACGGTAGGAAGGTAAACTAAAATTAGTAGTCCAGTTTAGACGTCTAAGTGCAAATAAAAGAAATTGCTTTTGCACGGATTCTTTTCTGTCCTGATGAACCTTGTAATTGGGTGACCATATACAAGACCCATATTCAAGAATAGGACGCACAAGAGACATGTAAAGAGTTTTAGTGATATAGGGATCGTCAAATTCTTTTGACCAGCGCCCAATGAAACCTAGGACACCAAGGGCCCGATTGGCAGTCGCAGAAATATGCTTGTCAAACTTAAGCTTGGGATCCAAAAGGACACCCAAATCATCAACACATTCTATGCGTTCTACTGGTTTGCCATTAAGGAAATAATTGATTAAAATAGGCATTCGCCTAAAAAAGGACATGACTTTGCATTTATTACAATTATGATTTAATAAATTAAAGCGACACCAGGCTTCAAAACTATCTAAGTCAACTTGAAGCCTCTGTCCAGTAAGAGAGTCAGTAGTTGATAAACACAACTCAACGTCATCGGCGTACATCAGTACCCGAGAATGACTTATAACGGACAGAAGGTCATTTATAAATAAAGTAAATAACAAGGGACCAAGGTGACTTCCTTGTGGTACTCCAGAAGTAACCTGAACAGACTTTGAGATAAAACCTCTAAAGAAAACTCTCTGTGTTCTTGATAGTAAATATTTTGAGATCCAATTAATTAGATTATTTGAAAATCCCAGAAGATAAAGCTTGTGAATTAGCAAAGGGTGATTCACAGAATCAAAAGCCTTACTGAAATCGGTGTAAACAACCTCCGTTTGCATTTTGTTCTGAAAACCTTTGACAACAAAAGAGGTGAATTCTAATAAGTTAGTGGTTGTAGATCTATATTTCATGAACCCATGTTGACAGGGTGAAATCAAAGATCTACAAAAATGTTGAAGTTGAGATGTTATCAATTTCTCAAAAACTTTAGGAATGGCACACAATTTAGAGATACCTCTATAATTTTGAACATTTGATTTGTTTCCCTTTTTAAGGAGAGGGATAATAAACGATTCTTTCCAAATATTAGGAACAGAGCTTAACTCCACGGACAATTCAAAAAGTTTTAGCAAGGGCTTCAAAAGACCATCAGCACAGTACCTTAGCACACAGCCAGGTACCCCATCAGGTCCCGGTAAAAATACCGGCTTAATACCCTTCAAGTCCCTAAATAGAGAGCTCTCAGTTATCATAGGTCCAAAAATGCAATTAGGTCGACTGACCGGATAAGAATATGGCAAAACCACATGATGATTATGGGTACTATAGATAGATTGAAAAAATTCCACAAATAGATCGGCGATGGCCTGATCTGAGTCTGCAGTCTTTTTTTTTTTTAAAATACAGTAGAAGGAAGTGCTGTGGAACCACGCTTTGTGTTGACAAAATCATAGAAACGTTTAGGATCCCGCTGAAATTGTAAACTACAGTTTCTTAGGTAATCCTTATAACATTTGTCATTTATAACAGAGAAATTGGATCGTGCAATCAAATAACGAGAGTAATCCAAGGAAGAGCCAGTTTCCCTGAATTTCTTGAAAATTCTCGACTTTAGATTTTTTAAATTGATCAATTCCCGCGTAAACCACACAGGTTTATTAGACCTACATGGCTCACGAGCAGGAACACACAAGTCAAATAAATCGTCCAGAGTTTTGTAAAAAATATTAGATTGCTCCATCCATGTCCCCACAACTATAAAGCTGGGACCAGTCAGTCTGCAATAAGAGTCGAGTTAATTTGACAAAATCGGTTTTCCGAAACTGACGAACTCGCCCTGATAGCTTGTTATCCTGACTTGATACCTTAGTGGGCAAATCAAACAGTACTTCCAGAGTGGGTGATAGGGATCTTCAGGATAGGACGTGGGTTCAGAACGGGAAACACAGAAAAAGGAGGGATCCATGACAAAAACAAGATCAAGCATCCTATCCAACGAATTTGGGATAGCATTGATTTGACTCAAAGATATCCCAAACAAACCATCGAGAAACTCACCCTGAGTCGTAGGTATCAAGACACTTGAGTCTGGACAAGAAGTCAAGAAAGTCACGATCGGAAAGTTTAGTAGACACATCTAATATAGCATCTAAATGGGACAGATATATGGAACTATCTGAACACGGTGGGATGTAGGAACACGTAATAAAAATACCAACACCATTTACACACAATTTAACAACAATAAACTCAATATCTATAGAATTACCTGTCATTACTAACTCAGAAGATAAATCAGCATCGATAGCAATAAGTACACCTCCGCCTCGACGGAGATTGCGATCTTTTCTATAGATAGTGAATCCATTAGATAAAATTTCAGAACTTAAAATGTCGGGCCTTAACCAGGTTTCCGAAAAGGCAACGACATGATAAGGAAAAGAAGTACTATTTAAGTATAGATTTGTGAGCTTACTACCCAAACCTCTTACATTTTGATAGCCAAATAAGAGAGAGCTACTTAGTTTTTTGTGTTATCAGAAACAAAACTTAGAATAGTATTTCGCTGTCGGTGACGTCCGATTGGAACGTTCTCTCTTGTTTAGTGCTATAATTGATAACGCCAATATTTTGTTTTATAAATTTACAGGTGATAGATGAGATCAATATGCACAAAAAGCTTTGCACCTTTTGTCAATTGAAATTTGATAGCCACATGGAATTTCGAGAACGCTGCGTAAAAATATGACATATTTATGAGCAAGATATTGAAGAGGAATCAGTCATATCATAAGTCCATTTGGAACTCAAAGATAATGACGATCCAGTTTCAACAATTTAACATTTACACCTTTAAAGGTGGGAGAAGGAGGGAGAACTAAATTACAATGAAATATATGCACCTAGCAACTGGTTAAACCAGCAAACAAAAACTAAAACTACACAGATACGACAGACGAACAACAATTTACCGAGATCTATCTTGAGGCTTCAGTTGTGACTGGCAGCCAAACCGCTGATGAGGAAACATGCCGAATTTATGAAAGCTGCTGCTTCATCGAATGAAAAAATGCCCAAAATGGAAGCGATCCACGAGGAGAGACCTAAAAAAATTCAGCAGGATTTTAATTGTGATAAGTCTGGCAGGCATTTGAACAGTAATTTAAATTTACAAGAACATACAGTTCACGATCACAACATGAAAAGTAATTTACTGGTACTTATTTCACTTAATTGTAGTAAAAATTTTCTTTTCCACAAGATACATAAGGAGTATTAGTAATTGTGGCCTGAGAAGTCAGTTTTGCAACAAATCTGCTGCTGGCTGTTTTGGTATATCTAATTGATTCACACAGCTAAAAAGTTCGCATTGTCAACTTTAATCGGAAATCAGCGCCTACTACCGTTCAAAGTCTGATTAATAAACAGACTGAAGCTTGTTCTTAGTATTTAATTTTATCTACAAATTTTGCCGCCAATATTTAGATATATCGGCTATGTACAAATCTATCGATTAAATATCGATTGCCTTACTGCATGGACAGAAAGTATATGGCAGCCCTGGCACTAGGTCTATAATGCGACGTCACAAATAAGAAAATAAATTGCTAAAAAATGAAATGCGCGGTGCACAATTGCACAAACAAGTTCAAGTCAAAACAAAAACACTCCGAACAGTTGAGCTTCTTTAGCTTTCCGAAAAATCCAGACATTTTGAAAAAATGGATTGCGTTTTGCCGCAAAAGTAGCAGAGACAAACTAAAGGCAACGGCAAAGAGCGTCATTTGTAATGAGCACTTTAAAGAGGACGATATCCAAGGAGCATTACAATTTCAAATGGGTTTGTGTTACACTTAATAAATTAGCAAAACGTACGCACAACAACTTTAACTGAGATTTCTACTCAGGATTGTGCTCAAAGCGAACACTGAGACCAGGCGCAGTGCCCTGCATCAACTTCAACGATATAAGCGCGCTGGAGCGCGAGCGATCCGAAAAGAAGAAGAACAAAAAGTTGGTCGCTGAACTGCTTGAGGAGGCGTCGGTACGGGAGGCGGCCGAGGCAAGCGGAGCAATTGTAATCGCCCCGGGCTTTATCAGAAACACCGGCATTAACTCTGTCCCTGATTTTGTTAGTGCGACAGGCAATGCATTCGTTCCATTTACACCCACGCCCATTGAACACGATCCCCTCGCCGAGGAGCTGGACTGCAGCACTAAGATCAGTGGCCAGGAACAAAGGATTATTGAACAAAAAAGATGTCGCACCTGCCATGCACAATTTGTATTGGATGAAAACTCGAAAGATCTGTGTGACACACAAAACGCTGTGATGTTATATCATATCGAAGTTATTACCGGAATTTGGGTTAGTGTATGGATATATACAAAAGTACTTGTTGTCAAGTCAAGTCAGAGATGAAAACAACATCTTATCTAAATAGATAATTTTAACAAATGTTGTTTGCATTGCAGATTCAGTGCAAAGATGGAGTGTCCGCCGTGATGTGTTCAAGCTGCGTTGACAACCTGCGCACAGCAATTGCTTTTCGGGAAGCATGTATACAAACGGAACTGCAGCTTGCCGCAGGAGTCGCTGATGTTATTCCAGCTGTTATCACCGAGAGCATCTCAGAAGATTGGAATGAGCAGGCGGATGGACATCAAGAGGAAGATATGCTTGCAAACGATGAATATGTCTCAGTGTTTGCGGCAGATGATACAGGCAACCAGACAACTGTCGTTGTGCCTTTGAGCCAACAAATAATTCAGGCAGTGTGTCCGTCGGCCACAGATCCAAATAGTATAGCCTTGGGTGCGCAAATCTATGAAGACCTTTTAAATGAATACAAGGGTAAGGACAAGACACCGCGTCCAAGGCAGAAAAGGGGAATAGCTCCAATGCAGAAGCCAGCAGCAAGGCAAAGGAATCGAAAGCCTCGCGAGCAAAAACCCATCCGACCGAAACGCACGAAAGAGGAAAAAAATCGGATACGTCGTGAACAGATCAGAGCGATGCCCCTCAATTATGTGTGCGATCAGTGCGGCGCATCCTTTCGCGTGCGATGCAATTTAACCATACATATGTTGCGCCACACGCGCACAAAGAACTACACATGCCCCGAATGTCCGAAGAAATTTTATGATTCCTATATGCGAAACATTCACTTGCGTGTGCGGCACAGGGGCGAGCTACCTTTTACCTGCAATTTTTGTAAAAAAGCCTTTGGTTCGTCCAACACTCGTTACCTGCACGAAAAGTAGGTCGACCATGTTAAGAATCAAATTAATCAAATTGAATTTATATATATTTCGTTATTACAGGAATGTGCATGGAGCATCGCCGCGTATTCATCGGAATGAGAATCGTTTGAACAAGAAACTCGAATTGAAAGAGGGAGATCAGCAATCGCAGGAAGGCCAGAACCAAAAGGCAACAGTTCGTCACTTTTGTACGTATTGCGACAAGAGCTATGCGACAAAATATGCTCTAAATTGGCATATTAATCAGCACATCGGCGTCAAGCCATTCAAGTGCAAGGTCTGCGACATGAGATTCCCCGATCCGCAGGCGAAGAAGAAGCACGAAGTGAAACACGACAGTAAACGTCCGTACGAGTGCGACATTTGTCTCAAGGGTTTCTACGTGCGTTGCAAGCTGAAGGAGCACGAACGAATCCATACGGGAGAACGTCCTTATAGGTGAGTGCACTTCACTATTGACAAAACAGTAATAACTTATGACTAACAAACAATATCTTTTGCTTGTAGATGTGACGTTTGCAACGCTTTGTTTCGATACAAGTTTAATTTGTATTCGCATCAATTTAGTAAAATGCATAAGGAAAATGTGCAGAAGGTGACAAAAATCGAAATTATCGATGACTCAAATTGAACAGGAACGGTAGACTCTCAGTTATTTTAAGTTAATGTTAGAAGCACAGCTAATTTGCAAATTCGTTTTATTAAATCAAGTCTCAAAGTCACACAATTGTGTTCTCATTATCTCTTGCGTCCATGTTCAGCGATTTCTTTTGCTTGGATTGGAACTTTTTGGTTTTTAAGCGCGCATTCGCAATATGATTGGAGGAATTCATGTGCTGCGTTAGGTTGCCGGCCCGCAGGAACCAAAGATCACAGACATCACAGCTGAACAAAAAAAACAAAATTATATACTTAAGTCATTTTAAATAATAACACATACTGAAAGGTGCGTTCGCCTCGTTTGATGAGCTCCGTTTTTGATTGTGGCCCTCGACCTTTCTTGCAAGCCTCACTGCAAATAAATGGAAGAATCATTATTGACTCTAATGCCCATAATAGCCATAATATGTAAACCCATCTAATTAACTCCCACATTTAACTCACCGTTCGTGTCGCACACGTGAGCTCTTTGTACTATATTGAAGTCCACAGAAGGTGCACTCGTAGGGACCTTCCGTATGCTTGAGCTGATGTCGTCGCAGCAGATGCAGCGTGTAGCACTTCTCATTGCACTCTGTGCACTCGTAGTTTTTGGTGCCGGTGTGTCGCAACAGGTGCACGTTGAGATTGCTGCCGTCCTTGAATTGGCGACCACAGTGCTCACAAATGCAGGGACGTGCAGAGGCCCATTGTCGCTCGCGATCCACAATTCGTTTCGGCTGTTGGTCATCGGTCAGCTTGATATACATAGTTCTCTTTCCCACACGCATCGTGTAGTTACGCTTGGACTTTCTACAAGGGACAACGATTGAGTTCTGCTGGACCTTGCCGGCATTGGGGGCATTATCAGTGGGCCGCTCCTCCAAATCTTCATCAAAAGATAAATGATCAAAGCCATCGGAATCTGGTTGATCTTCGTAATAACAGTCACCATCGTCGTCGCTCCTATTCCGATTTGTAGTGGTCCTTGGCTCTACCTTAATATCCGCTGTGCCAATCTCATTCGGTTCCTCAATTCTAAGCGGGTCGTTGCTCTTTCCCTTATCTGACACAGCAGGCGAGATTCCATTGCTTGAGCACAGTTTGCTTTTACGTCTGGTGAGGAACGCCTCAATTTTTGTGCAGCGTTTCCGAAAGGAGTTGATCTTCTTCAGAAGCATTTGACATTCTTCGCAGACATAGATGGGAAAACCGACAGCGTTCTCCACCTGAATGAATGAATACATTTGCATATTACAATTTGAGATGCCTAAGTTCACTGTGTTTGTACCCAGCAATTTGTTATTGTGCGCACGCTGTGCAAAAGACGACGACCCATTGGACGGAAAATGTTGATGCAACTTTCTGCATTCACTGTTTTACCGCAGGTTCGGCAAAAATCCTCCATTTCAATGAAAAGCCAGCTAAAACTCGTTAAATTTGTTGACAACGCGACCGTTTCACGAAAACAATAAAATACATAAAAAAAATTCATAAAAATACCAAAAAACAAAAGAGAACGTTGCAATCGGATGTAACCGAAAGTGAAATACTATGATACCATAATTTGTGTGCAGCCAAGAAATACTGTCCCAGTTTACCTGTCAGATTGCGGTAGATATAAGATAGTAACCCTTCTTCGAAGTTTGGCAACTGTAGCTCTTAAATTACGGAAGAAGTGGTTGAAAAAAATTAAAGAGAAGGTTCCTAATAATCTTCCTTACAAGTTTGATTACTGGAGCGCATAAATTGCGAGCGGGAGTGGGCGTGGCCTAAAAATTAATACGCCGATCGTTGGAGAGGGGGTTGGGGTGGGGGAGTCACAAACTACCAACCAAATTTGGTGACTGTATCCGTAAAATTGTGGGAGATAGGTGGTTTTTCGATATCTGAATATCGATTTTATCGATTTTCTAGCTCCCTAGTGGACGTATTACTCCTTGAAATTAATTTGGTTGGACAGGAAGAGCTTCCACAACTGGAGATTAATAGGGTAAAGAGTTACAAAGGGAGTTGTTTTGTGTGCAATCATTTAAATCTTCTTCTAGAAATTGACTTGCTATTGGCAAAGTGTACAGCAAGTATAATGTTAAGGTCTATATGATTATTTGTGTTCTTTATTCTTAAAGGGTTTTTCTTTAAAAATAAAAGCGCATTTTTCTTCTCTTGAGATTCATTCAATTAACTGATATTGGTTTCTCTCGAAGCGTGTAGTTTGGAACGCAAATGGGCCTTCAAATGAGTATTTCTTTGAAACGATTTGTCGCATATGGAACAGCTAAAATATGTACAATTGTTATTAAAACCAAATAGTTGCATGTTTTCAGAATAAATACTTACTAATATGGGCGAACGCCGTTGTGAGTTAAATCATGTCGCTTGAGACCAGATGCAGAAATAAATGATTTACCGCAAAAATCACAAGAATATGGACGTGTATTCGTATGCGAACTGAGACGGGAAATACAATATATAAAGAAAATTAAGCACTTTGCAGTGATAACATGAAATAAACACTTACCGTTCATGCATTACACGCGTGGTGCTGCTGTTAAATGTTTTATCGCAGTATTTGCAGGCATATGGCCGCTCACCCTGATGCACGATCCGCTCGTGCAGTTGAAGCAGATGCTCCGTGTAGTAGAGTTTGCTGCACTGTTTGCATTTAAAGTTTTTGACACCGGAGTGTCGGAGAAGATGCAATTTGAAGTTACTCTGGTCATTAAAGTGTCTGCCACACTGATCGCAGACAAAGTCACCACGTCGACGTTGCCGCCTGCGTTCGACGATCTCCTCCTCTGTCAGATTCTTCCAACTGGTGTAGGTTGTCTTGACTTTATGGATTGTGTTGCTGTCGTGTCCAGCCGCATCCGAGGTGTTCTCATTCGACAACTTCTGTTTGCATTTTTTCCTGTTGGGTCTACTAATAGTTTTGGTGTGAATCGTTTTATTTAGAACGTTGGTGAATTTTGTGGGATTAGTGGTGTCTGGAAATAAATCCATGGACAGCTCCTGAAAATCTTCAAATGTCTCTTGACTATCACTGCTGTATGTGCATATACTGTGCATTTCGTTTTGCAAGTTCTTAATCAAAGAGTCGACATCTTCACTCATGTCTTCATTAAGATCAGATTCCATATCAGTTGGATTGTTGTTGTCTTCTTCAAATTCAATCAGCTCCTCCAGTTTGTCAATTGCAATGGACAATTCGTCGTAGTCAGTGTCATATTCCTCTTTCTCTTCATCAACAGAGCCAATGTCTGAGTATTCGTCATCAAAGGGCTGTTCCAAATGGGAGCTGGAACTAAGCAGTTCCTCTTGAGTCTTGATACAACGGTCGCGGAATACTTTCATACGGTATGCGGCTACTTTTAAGTCAAGCATGCAACAAGCGCAAATGTGGGATGGTAGTTCTGGACGTTTTTCAAGCTGTATACAAAATTATCATAATATGAATATTCAAGTGGCATATCCCACGTACACATAGAAGCAACCTTACCGTGGTTCCAGCTACCAATTTAATGCTCATTAGGATTTCAGAGTTCTCGATCTCAAAGAGATTTTTCGCGTTCATGTTATAGATGACGCTTGCACAGGTTCGACATTGCAGCGGCATTATTGGAAAGGCCAATTAAACAAATCAAATTTAAAGTTTAAATATGACACATAAAAAATATGTATGTATATTTTTATTTATGGAAATAATTTGTTGTTTTTGCAAGTAAAAACCAGCTGTATGTCAGCCGCTGAAATTCGTTGTGAATGGTTTTTGATGAAGAAGCAAGTATTTGGGTATACAAAAGAATTGCAATTTGAAACTTCGCTACCTTCAAAATAGTATGCAAAAGTTACAAGCATTTCCGATATAGTTATGTCCATCTGTCTGTGCTGATCTCAAAGACTACAAGAACTGAATATATTATATAAGAATAGACCCAATCAAAAATTTAAGGCTCAATTTAAATTTGTTAATTTTAAGGTCAGCCTTTGAATTCTTAAATTTGTACTCTTCTATTTATAATAAAGATTTTAATTTACAAAAACATTAAAACTAAATAATTGAATTACAAACAATGACTAATATATTTCAGTGTGTCGGATCGCGTCGCTCGGTTGGAGAGCTTTAACAGTCTGCTGATGGGTCATTGTGCCCATGTGCTGCTCCAATTGGTGTTTGCGGGAGAATGTCTTATTGCACGGAATGCATCTAAAAATATGAATTTATTAAATATATATTTTATAATGAAATGCAGTATGATAATGCTATTAGTTCTCGACTCATTAAACAAACATTTTTGAAAGTGTTTTAAGCATTGGTCATATGACATTAGCAGCCGAAAAAGGATATACGTACAAAAAGGGTTTTTCCCCTGTGTGTGTCAGCATGTGATTCTTAAGGACATTTGAATAAGAGAAAGACTTGCCACAAGTGCCACAGGTAAAAGGACGTTCGTTTGTGTGCGTTCTGTCAAAATCAATAAACATAACAATATTAGTTATAGTTGCAATAAGAAAGTAAGTAATTAGACGGAACCTTTCGTGACGTATATTCGAACTGCGATCGGCAAAGGAGCGGGAACAGTATTTGCACGTAAATGGCTTTTCGCCCGTATGCACTCGGATATGTCGATTGAGCTCAGAGGGTCCGGCGAACGTTTTAGCGCAGATTCTGGAAAAGATTTATATTATAAAATGATTGATTTATTCGTGCAGCTAACAAACAACATACTCGCATTCAAAGGGCTTCTCGGACAGGTGACGCCGCATGTGAATATTGAGCGCTGCACGCTTTGAGTAGATATTGCCGCATATTTCGCACATTATGTTTGTAGAGGTCTCCTCAGTCGATTTACTAGCAGCAGTAGCAGCATTTGTTTGTTTTGATGTCACATGCTTCAGCACTGAATGCGTCGGATTACGTGGTCGTCCCCGTCCACGTTTGCCGTGCCTGGATTTACGTATCTTTGGCTTTCGTAATCGTTCTGTGGGATCGTAGTCACTGTCGCTGGCGTTGCCCAGCAATATGTTTGTCTCATCCAACTCTCCGGCTTCCTCAAAATCATCATCGTAGCCCCTGTTAATCTCATCCGCCTGCTCATTGGTATCGTCCAATTGCTCTTCCAGTATGGTATCGAATTCAATATCATCGTCGGGATCGATAAACTCGTTGGTTGCCTCGTAGATGTACTCCACAGTGTCGCTTTCGATTTGTGTTGGATCGTCAGTTGGCTCCAATTTAAGTTCAGCCTTAAAGAACCCAAGTATATAATCAAATCAATATATACGACATTTGCTTTAACTGCAGAGTTCTATAATGATCTACCTTCACAACGCTATTGGCAAAAGTTCGCTCACTCTCCTGACACAATTCCCGAAATTTATAGGCGCTGGTTAAGTCACCGACACACCTGCAGCACAGAAGGCTTGGCATGTCCTCCAACGGTGGCAGCTAAATATTGAAAATTATTATAAATATCAACAAATTTATGAATGTATTTTAATGTATATGATTGCTTACCTTAATGCTACCGATTTCCTCGATTTTGCGAACGAGGGGACACTGAACGTCCTGGTCGTCATAGAGTGGTGTCATGGTATCAGCGTTTATGTCTTCCGTTAAACATATTCGACATATTATATACTCTGGCATTCTATGATCTTGTCTGCAAGCTTCTTATCAATAATAACAATAATATATTAGTAGTATATTCGTTTATTTGCAGCTTCCTTAAGTTATTTTTTTATTTATTTGACATAAGGCTAGTGTGACCGCTTGCCGATAGTAATTTAGTATTTTTTTCGTGTTCTAGATATGCAATTTTTAATGTGAATGACAATTGTGCAAAGAATGCGATTGTTCTGTATAATGGGAGCAATGTTCTACAAAATACTATTCCACAAAAAATTGTTATTATTTAAATTTCCAAAATTGCAATTAAAGATTTTACAAATCGGAATCTATATTAATGCAACTTGGAATATATATTCATTTAAAGTCCACTCAAATCAGTCGACACAAAAAATACAAAATGTAAAAAATTAAATTTAATTTAAAATAAAATTTAAATTATAAACAAATAAGAAATATTTATAATATTTCTGGGGGTATTTAAATGCAAAATGGTCCAACATTTTTTGCATGAATTGTGGAAAACCCAGGAAAATCAACCCAATCAGACCACAAATAATTATTAATTATTTTTCAAAAATGCAAAAGACCGATGGCAGGTACATTTATTAACCACCAAAATGAATATATGACCTAATAAACTGTTTTTCCGTCTTCTAGGCAGGGTTATGTTAAAAAAATAACGCTATTTATGGTAAAAGGTTATTTCGAACATTTACATTATGGACACCTGGGTGCCATTAAGCCCGGATTTTTTGTACCTAAAGTTAAATTTTTATCGGCGAAAATTAGATGGAGGGCAGAATGGCACCAAACAAGATTTTCGCCGAACAGGACGAGCGGAGGATCATCAGGAAAATAAGGGGCAATCTTAAGCTGTCGGCTCAAAAACTGAGTCAATAGGTGCAGGATGAAATAAGGAAAAAGTTCAGTGTGGAAACTGCAAGTTTTGAGTAGGGAACGTCAAATTTGGTAGGTATATTACTGGTAGCTGCCTTTAAGAAGCGTTAACAAATTTGTGTTGCCACGCCTACACCTGCGCCTATACTCGACAATTCCGATTGTAAGTCGATAGCTCCGTATATCTTCGAAAATTTTAAAGATAGAGTAACCAAACTTGGAAGATAATTTGCTGGTAACCTCCTACAAGGATTGGCATATCACGCCTACAACCGCCGCCCCCAGGAACTTCGTCCCTATAAATTTAAAATGTGCATATCTGCCGTAATTTGCAAGCTGGAGTCGCAATATTTTGAAGGTATGTTACTGGTAACTCCCCCAAAGATCGATACCACCTACATAAACCGATACACCTGTTGGTGTAAATCGATAAGCCCATATATCTCACTCAATTTGAAAATTTAAGTCACCAAATTTTAAAGGTCTATTGCTAGTAGAACCCTTCATAAATTTGTAAAAAAAAAATTGGACCACGCCCACTCCCGCCCACAAAAAAAGATAAATGCTTGTATCTCGCAATTTAAGAGCTACAGTTACCAAACTTAGAAGGTATATTACTAAGATCGAACTACAACATTTTTTGGGTAGGAAGATTATTAAGAAACTACTCTATAATTTTTTTGGGCAACGCCTACTCCCGACCCTAAAGTCTCGAAAAGCCCATATCTCCGGAATTTAAGAGTGAAAGTAGCTTACACAATTTTTTGTGTCTGCTCTCCCCGTGTAATTCTGATCACCGTCTTTAAAAGCCACGCTCACTTATATGCTAATCATATACATATTTATTAGTAGAGAATTAACAGAATGTGTTCCCATTAATAAAGGCAAACTTGGACAGTATTTCTTGACTGCACACAAATTATGGTATAATAGTATTTTGCTGTCGGTTACGTCCGACTGCAACGTTCTATCTTATTATTCAATAAAATTTGTGTTTATTGTCTTACTGATTCAATAGCTAATCAACAACATATGATGGTATACACCAAATATCCGCATGACATATATTTTTAAAATTGTGACTTTAAATCTATTTATGAGAGTGATTAAAATGTTCTTTATTCCCTGTAGTATGAGGCATATAATACTACTATTCTATCCTGAGGTGTTGATTAACCCTAAGTTAGATTCTGCCTTGTTAGACGTCTTCTCTATCTGCTTTCAGAGATTTTCCAGCTCCTGAGCGGTATGTGCAGTCAGCATCATCTTTTTATCTGCTACGTTCGTAATTAGTTAGTTATTTAAAGGCAAATCAAAATAAATGAATAAAATATAGGTCATAGAAGTTTTTCGAACAATGTTGCGCTAACATATTTAATTTTCGATTTTATTCAAGTAAATAAATAAAAATTTAAATTATTTTAAAGTTCTTTTTCCTTTGACAACAGTTGGTCGATTTCGAATTAATCCCTTGCGCCTTTTCATGTTCTGAAAAGAGTCAATAGTAGAATATTATTAGCCTTTAATATTTGATATTTAAAAGTATGATATTACCTTTCTGGTTATAAAGTTTGTTGGTGGAATAAGCCTATCTTTGAACTTTAAAGCCGGACGATTGAACTCATACGGCTTTTTAACTCTGTAGATTCGAACCAGCCAGTGCTCTGTGGTATACGCTTCTTCCAAGTAAGTCAAATCAAAATCTTTATGGCCGATTACAGCATTGCGGGTCCGATCATATCCAGCAGGACCCCTATAAATATATGCAAATTTAAAAGGTTTTAATTATGTTTTGCTGTAAGCCTTATAATATTGTTATTATATTATTTTCTACACAACAACTTAACAGCGGTTCAGTCAAGATTATTAGACTTGGAGGTACTCAGATATAAGACTATAATATTGTATACTTTCAAGTGTATTTATAGTAATGGTAGTCATTTTTGAGTTTCAAGACTATGATACCCTTTTTTTAGATTTATCTACACAAAACTACAAATCTACACAAATTTGAAAAATTGAACAATCTTCAATAATGTACTGGCTTTAGCCATATGTGGGGACGGAAGTGTACGTGACTGTTGTCTTAAAAATAAGACAGTAAAAGCGCAAATTGGTTAAATTTTTATTTTAACATTTGGTTGAATTTTTTTTTAATTTATAAAGTGCTTTTTCAGTCTCAGTTTTTTTTTCATGTGTTTTAAGCTTATGATTTTAAATCTAAAACTGTAAGAGTGACCAAGAAATATATTAAATTCATTGAAGAAGCTAGCTTGCATTTCAAATACGGTTTTTGAACTAATTCTATCTTATCCTGAGGACCCTTGTATTTGGGAGACCATATACAAAATCCACATTCAAGAATACGATGCACAAGTGCAATATAAAGAGTTATAGTAATATGAATTTAAATGAATCCCAGGACACCAAAGGCTCGGTTAGTGAAAAAAATATGCTTCTCAAACTTAAGGGTGTGATCTAAAAGGATACCCAAATTATCAACGCATTCAAAACACTTGAAATTAAATTATTACTGAAACCCAAAATATTGCTGGCAACCGTAAAGAGAACTCTAGCGTATAAAGCTCGACAGAGAGATACCCTGTACAGCTTAACAATTGTTAGTGATTTATGACTGTTGCATACATTTGCACAACTTAAAAATACCCATTTTACTCAATTTTAATGAATAAAAACAAAATTTATACTATGTCGGTTAAAAATATAGTCTTACCTGTAGTCCAGTTTCAAGTCTCCAAAGCGATAGTAGCTCAACTTGTACATAAGACAGTTAAGTAGGGCAGGTGCACCCTCGGCGTCTACCCTGAATTCACCACGGTCCGTAAAGAAATCAGATTCTTTAATGTCTTTCGGATGTTCTCCTTCGGCAATTCGCACCATCCAGAGGAACTTATTGATATCATCACCCGAATACCCAATGACTCCTCCAAATATAACTAATACATAGTCCACGTCCAGAGACGTCATGATTCCATACGATTTCTCTTCTGTTGATGACATTGCTTTGCCGACTAAAGCTATATGGCTATTATTCCATGTATTATTATCAACAAGCGTTGTTCGATTGGCCATCCCGGCTATTTGATAGCCGTAATCCCACCAGGACATTATGCGGGCATCATCGGCAGTGTTTTGAGACAGCCAGTAATACGCCTCCCTAAAATCATCCAAAATGTTTCGAGATCTGAAAAAAAATGGGTTATTTATTTGTGCACCAAATACAAATTGTTTAAAAGTTGAAATTTACAAACTCAAAAGTGAAAAACCAATCTCAAGTTTTGGACGGAGGAGATTATACAAAATCAAAATATTATTTTTGTATTGGGATAATTGTATACAAAACATACATGCACAAAGCCTATATACTAAAGATACCTGCGGTATCTAAGTATAAAAATGTGTACTTACCCATCCTGGCTATTGTGGAAAGCAAGAACGATTGAGGGACTTGAATATGCGTTACTTGTGACCCACGTGCAATGCACGGCAAACATCATTAAAATCATCAGAACCGCCAAAATGACAATGCTCTTCAAATTGGAGCTCATGCCACCCTCATGTGTGGGATCATGTTTGGTGCGATGCCTCAATTTGCCGGCCTGTAAATATCAAATATTTATATTATAAGATATAGAACCATACTCTCGTGACAAAGGTAACATATACAATTTCATAATAGAAATATAGAGTGCACAATTTCGTTCATATACAAGTAAACATATCATATGAAAATCAGAAAGCGGATCATGTTGGATCACCGCTCTGAAAACACGGGGTAAGTCAGCAGCAGCATGATAAGCAAATAATGGCGAACAAAACGATCGAGTTATTTCTTAACTCCAAGGAGCTTGGATGGTCGACTCTGGTATAAATCAATTCGGAGTGATTGTTCGACCAAAACGATCTATAGTATGATAATGATGACAATAATACTATACTATGAATAAGTAATGCTGAGATGCATTTCAAGAATATATTTTTCAACTTTATCATGAAACCATCATGCCAAACACTATAAAACATATAAAAATAAGAAATTAGTTTGACTTGCATTAGTTTTTCTCTTCAAAAGTTTCAAAAATACATTTATCAACTCGAAGAAATTGTTGTAGAATATCAAGACCGCTGCGGAAAGCCATTTTAAAGTCAGAAATGGAATTCATTTAAGATGAATTTACAGTATCTACAACAAAATAAATACTTAAATACCTGATAGGTTGAATTTTTACCAGCAAATATGGAGAACATTTTTTTCGCAGAATTCATATTAAAACTAAAATTCATGGTTTTTTTTATTCACGCAAATTTACAAATTTAGTTTGTGAAATGTTGTGTTAAAGGTAAATATAAATAAATGAACTTTAATAATTGACACATTCTTATATACAATAAATTGCGCTTAAAAATTTGCAATTTACATAATACAAGAGAATATGTTAAATTAATAAATTAAACTGTTTTCCGAGTGTTTGGAAGGAAAATGAATACTAAGTGCTACATCGGCGTTTTTGCAAATTGTTTAATAAATAAGTTGTTAAAGTATATATTTTGCATTTGCAGTTAATCAAAACTATTATAGTTTTGAATATGAGTAAAATGATATAAGCGTTTTGAGTCTGTGTGCAAAGGATGTGAAAATCACGAGTTTTTTTTTCGGGAGTGATTATTGCGGCTCTCTGATGTATCTATATTAATATATTAACTAAGCATAAGTAGAAAAGTTGGTATTTACCTTATCGTATAAGCTTTTCTTCTCCAGTGACTCATCGAGGTCATCCGTTTCCGAGACGGAGTTCATAACATTTCCGGTTCTCTTTGATGCATCCTCCTGCAAAAAGACGTCCAATAGTCCGGAGAAGGCGACACCAGCAAGCATGCACACAACTGGCGTTAGAGTCAGCATCAGGCGGACCATGACGCCGGCAAAGTAGACGGCACTTATGGCGTAGAGCACAACAAAGACGCGCTCATCGTTGATTTGCTTGATGGAATACCAGAGACCAACAGGGAAGGCACAGACCAGGATGTGCAGGTCGAAGAAGAAAGAGAACCAGGTGGTGGGCTGATGCTCCGAGACGGAGGCAATAATAGGTATGTGAATCTTTGCATAGCCAGTGTCCCAAAGTGAGTAAAATCGTCCACTCCACGGCGCGACGACGCCCATCATGGTCAACCCAACGACAACGACAAATACAAGGGCCGCCGCCAGCAGGCCGCCAACAATGAAGAGTTTCTTGAACTCATTTCGTGATAGCACGGATTGCAAGTGTCGCAGCACCGCGACAGCCATGAGAAGCACAAAGACACCCATCGCAGCCATGTGCTCACTTGTGCGTATCGGCTGGAATCCCACGAAGGGTATTTGCATCGAGAACAGCAGACCCAGGATGTAGAAGGTGCTGTAGCTGGTCAACAATCGGGGCGAGTAACGGCCCATTATGAGCAGGACAAAGACATGCAATGGTATCAGATTAATGATAAACACATATCCGCCCCACGCGGACACCATGTAAAAATAAGAAAGCGCTGCACCCGCTGACCAAAAAACCGAACCCGTCTTCACGGAACGCACCCACAGGAAGTAGGTGAATTGCAGAGCAAAGATGGCGATGCCTTCATTGTCATAAGAGCCAGCCACAGACCGACTAATATATCCAGGCACAATGGCAATAAAGCTAGCCGCAAAAAGTCCAGCGCCCGGTGACCAAAGCTCCTTCGTCAGCAGATACGTCGAGATTGAGGTGAGCCCACTGAAGACGGGAGCCAAAAATACGCAGATATCTCGAATGTGCACCGGAATATTCAGAACATGCAAGATGTAATGGATGCTGCCCGAGGTGATCATCAGGCCTGGGTAAACAGTGCCGCCGACAATGCGTCCGAGCGGATACCAGGCGCGCTCATCGAACCAATTGAGAAACTTGTACCAGCCATGCTGCACCATGTAAGCAGTCGCTCGATAGTTGAACCATGGGTCGAATTCGTGGATGATCGACTCGAATCGGATGACAGCAAAGAGGCGTGACGAGAAGCCAGCGATCCATGCAATGAGCAGGACTGCAAATGTTATCAGGCTGCTGTAGCCAGCAACCTTGCTATTTAGTATCCTTGAGCCCCGATTCATTTTTAATGTCTCCGCACCTTAAATTTTAACACAACTGGAGACAACTGAGACACGTAGCCTAAAAAAAATAATACCGGCGATTACAGTGTGGCCATCACACGTCATTTGGAATCGTGCATGAGGAGTTGTACACGTTACGACTTCAGTCACATGCACTTTCACAAAACTAACGTTAGCGATATTCCTTTATTTTAGCGAAACTAATATTTAAAGCGCACGAAAAACTTTACAAATATTTTTGAGTTTTTATACTATGATACCGAACTTATAATAGTCTGTCTGGATAAACGCAACTTTTTTCAACACCCTTAGAGATTTTAGACAGAAATGTTAATAGAAGAAAGAAAAGGAGGCAGAACGAACTTCTACTGGACTAGACAAACAACAAACAACCATGCCTCCAGCGCGATTCGAACCCGCAATTGATGTAAGCGATGTGCACGCTGTCGGTTAGCTCCTAAAATTTTCCGCATTAATAAATCTATTTTAAGTTACCGACAAAAGGTTAATTTCCAATTTGGTTTAAATAGAATGCACTTCACTACTACAGCTACTTTAGTTCTTTTGCTAAATTTGTACAGCCCAAATAACGAAGTATTCGAGCGTCAGTATCTAACCCATTAATGAATCCATATAAATTGACTTTATTAAAAATGGCGTGGTAGGATATTAAAATTCGATTTTGCTTAGATGGGATGTCAAATTATCTTGATATGTTGTCGCACAATGAGTTACTTGTTTATGTTCTAATGCGAATGACGGGTCCACGAATTCTCAACTTCTTGATAAAATTTGCAAGAACTGATTAACCGGAGACCATTCAATTATGACATATTTCTGAGCTTTTATTGAAGATCCTTTGTTTATGCACTAGAACTTATACATAATAATATGTTTAACTTGTATTAGTTTTTATCTTCGAAAGTTTCAAGAATACAATTATACGCTCTGCAATACTATTGTGGACTCTCATGGCCGCTGTGGAAAACCATTTTAAAGTCAGGAATGGCATTCCTTAAATATAACAGACAATTTTAATCAGTGAATAAGGAACGTGTTTCGCCCGCAGAAAGGTTCAACTCAATTAAAAATAGTGGAAAATATTATTAGAATGGTAAATATTAAAAAAAGCACATTAATAAATAAAAATTTTTAAATTGCCCATAGAAATATTCAATTTACATTTATTGCAAGGAAACAAGATAATGAATAAATTAAATTATGTATAATTTTAAGTTCTTCATAGGATTTTTATAAATTCTTTATATAATAAATTTGTCATTAAACAAAAATTTCAAATTTAATTTTAAAACTTGCATATAGACTACAAAAATAAATTGTAATCTATTTGTGAACACTTTTAATCCTCCAATCCAATAAATCGTCAACACTGCATTCTTCTTCAGAGCTGGACGAAACATCGACGAACTCTTGCGGTCTTTTTTCAGAACGTTGCTTTTTGAAAATGCAGTTCTTTCTGTCGTTGATTTTGATGAATCTCTTCCAGTTTTCAATTTGTTCGTCTATTTCCTTCAAATGTCTCTTATTATTTAAGCTATCTTGCTCTTCCGATACTATATTATTCGATATTGTAGCAGCTTCTCTGATTTCACGTTGAAATTTAATCCATTCCGTTTCCAGATCACGGTCGCTCCCAGCCACAGTCACCGATTTCTCCTGATCAAAGAACTTTTCGGGTAATACCTGAGGTGTATTTAATTGTACTACTTGAGGTGCATCCTCAGAATTTCCACCAGTTTGCAGCTTAACATCTTTGTTTTGTGCAATGCTCTCTGAGGCTACAGGTTTGGTTTTTGGCGGTATTTGCTCAGAGCTTTTTGCACTCAAGGTATCTGAATTTTTCGTATCGGAATCGGCTCGCTGTCGTTTGGCGAGCTCCAAATTTTGCTTGTGTTGCTTTGAGTTCAAGTGCACTTTCCATATACTCGGTTTAATGGGAATCCTGCAAATAACGCAGGACAATTGACCTGAAGAATCATACGTATAATATCTGTTAAGAAAACCAACATAAATAGTCAAATTCTTGTTTAATCTATGAGTATCTTAGCTTGAGAAACATAAGAGTAGGTGAAACGATGCCGAACAATAATCACCTACAAGCATGTCATTACTTTATAACTTTATTTAAAAAGGATATTTGGCAATGGGTGAGTCCACTTTTATGAATTTGCATTTTACTTCCGTCTTTCGTCGACTCTTGCCATTAAGTTTGAATAATTCTTTATTTTGATCCATTCTATATTTATTGTATATTATTATTGAAAGGTTAGAGATGAGCGAATTTGTCATTTTTCGTTAAGTGTGACAATCGCCGATATCGATAATTTCCATTCGGAAAACAGCTGGAAACTGTACTTTGATACCGGCTTGTTTATACGACTCGGTTGTTGATGCTGATAAAGATGATTCGATCTGTATTTTACATACAATTTTATTTTGTATTTTTTAACCCTTTTTAATGCTATAGAAAATATTCAATTCACAATTAATTTAAAGCTTATCTTTGTTATGGTTCCGTTCTTGTTGAAAATTAGTTTTTATTGATTGTATACAACGTGCTAAATATAGTATTATTTATATATTAATATATTATCAGCCAAGTAAAGAGTTCAAAAATCAATTTTATTCCATGAGAATCTCAAAACACACATAGTAAATGTTTTATGTATACGCATTATTCCTTTCAAATTTTTTGTAATATTTTCTAAAATGCATTAATTTTGTATATAAATAAAGTTCTATTGGGTAACATATGTACATATGTACATATGTGCATAAATGTGTTCATATCTACATCTTCTGTATGTATACATCACTATCTCAAGTGATTGCTCTTGACTTAGTTAGAGGTGATATTAAAAGCCATTTTAAAATCAGTTTGCAACAAAAGGTTATCGTTGCGACATGGCGTTGAAGTTTGCTGCAAATTTGAACTTCCTTTTCACTGAAAGTGCTGCAGCTATATCTGAGAGAATTCGATTAGCACATCGGCATGGCTTCCAGGCGGTCGAAATACCGTATCCTATTGACGAACTTCAGGAAGTCAAGGAGGCCATCAGTGATACTGGAATATTAATCAGTCTAATGAATATTGCATTGGGTGAGTCAATTTACAAACATATAATACATACATACATACATGTGTGATGTCAGTGTTGGTAACGGTCGAAAACTAATCACTCAAAATTAGAATTCGAGAAAAACAACGATAAAATATCTTAATCAAAAACATACAAATTCTATCAAAAAATGATTATTAAACATGTTTTTATTTAACCCAGCGACAAAATACAAGACGCTAAGATATTAATCGAAGCAAATTTTTATGACCTTGCAAAGGGTATTTTTTCGAGATTAAGATGTATCATCACTGGTCGAGTAGATAAAGCCAATTATCGTGTCTGTTTCTATGCGAAACAGTCTCTTAATTGTAAAGCTATCTTGATAAAACAGGCAGTACATAGTTGTGAATTATATATCTTTCCTATGAAATGTTTTTGGTTTGGATTTCAACTTTTAAAAAGGATGCGATTGAGATACCGCTTTTAAAAATTGATTTACATTTTCATATAAAACATAAGTGGTTTTTAATCGCTCTTATAGAGTTTTTTTTTTAATTATTTTCCCGTTCTTATTAATGAAAAATAGTTTATGTTTTTTAGTTTTTTATTTATCAGTGCGTATTTAATTAATTTCCAGCATACTTATGGTGAAAGGAAAAGAAATAAACTTAAAATAAATAACATTAAATAAGCCAATCAGTTTCTGTGTTCCATTTGCCTCGAAGCACGCAAGCGAAAATAAATATAATTTTAAACAACAATTAATGCTACAGTTTTAGTGATTGATTGAATTAAAACTCACAACGCTAAGATAATTTGTGTCTGACCAACACAAAATGCTTATAATTTATTATTATTCAACATTTAGCAAGAAAATTAATATAATAAAGTAATCAAAATTTAATTTCAGATGGCACAAGGGAAGAGCTAAAGTTCGGTTCTACAAGCATTCCAGGAGAGGAAAATCACTTTAAAACGCAGTTGGATAAATCAATTGCATATGCGAAAACTATTAATTGTAAAAAGTAAGTGTGATTCAAATAATTTTAAATATTATGTGTTATTATTTCTACTTGGCAGAAACAGGAAACTCGTTTTTATTCGGATTCTGGTTTCGTTTTTTATTTAATTGGTTGACAGTTTTTATGAAAAAGACTGGGGAATCCTTCTTTTCAGTATGTAATGAGAATTATTTCTGACAACGATTAGTGTTGGCGTTCATATTAAATTTGGAAAATATGACTCCACATTAAATATAGTGAGCTCCATATCTCGTAAAAGAAAAGGTCAGCAGTGCGGTATGGGTAAAAATGTGATTGGATTGGACGATCTGCACCAGTCGCTCCTTGGTACTCTCTTGATTTTGCCTGACGAAAGTGTTTGCAATTCACCTCGCATGTCATCGCAGTGTCAAGTTTTGAAGATACGTTTTCAAGCGAAGTGATACATGCGACCTTTTCTTTTGAGCACTTTTACTTATTTATTGAGATTTTGTATTACTAATAAGAATTATTACCGGATGATTTAGAAGTTATTTTTATTTATTTACAGAATTCACTTGATGGCAGGCACAGTTAACAGCAAACTGGAATGTGATCATTTGAAAACATATGTGTCAAATTTAAAGAAAGCATCTGAGGACTTGCAATTGAACAACATGATTGGAGTAATAGAACCTATAAATAAATATGCCATTCCAACATACTTTATGAACTCTTATGAAAAAGGTAAAACAATATGTTAAATATTTGATTTCATACGATTTTGATAACAGTTATTTCTTCTTGTAACAAGAATGAACAGATGTCTGTTTAAATCCGTATATAGTAAGCTTGCCGTAGTGGCCCATGCTGTACTACTTTCTGTAGAGGGAGGGTAAGGGAAGATCAAAAGCCACTTGAAAATATTCCCAAAAGTTTTCTTACAGCTGGCTTTCCTCCCTTTACAGCTACTTATCTAAATATATGGGTTAGTCCTGTTTAATTTTATACGTTACTCTTTTCATTTTTTTTAATATTATCTCAAATCAATCTTGTGCCGTCTCTAAACAAGCAACAATTTGCAATTAATTTCTTTGAAAATAAAATTAATTACTTTTAATATATATTTTTCTGCAGCATCAAATGTTTTGAGGGAAATCAACAGCGATAATATAAAATTAATGGTCGACGTGTACCATCTTCAACACATATGTGGAAACTTCACTAAGACCTTGGAAGAAAATAAAAATGTAATTGGACATTTTCAAATTGCTCAAGTACCAAATCGAAATGAGCCAGATACGCCAGGTGAAATAAATTACGACTATGTTTTTGAAACACTGAAATTGTTTGGCTATAATGATTGGATTGGATGTGAATACAAGCCAAAAACGACAACTGTCGAAGGTTTAAATTGGATTTCGAAATACAATGTTAAATCTTAAATATATAAAAATATGCATTTTGAAAATTATTTATGGTTATGTTTGAAAAACCCATATAAGGCAATATTTTTTCAAAAATAAATTTTGCATTCAAGCGTAAAAAACAAAATATTCTTAACATCTTTATGAACTAAATAAAAACTGAATTTTAGGGAATAAAGATTGCATTTATTGATTGATAATTTACAGATTTTGTTTAAATAAATTGTTTATCATTATTATTATTATTATTGGGGGCGTTATGCAGAGCAAAAATGATGTTAAGCTAATGGGTCTGAACGACCTTGGGTTGGTGAAATATCTATTTTCTGGCTTGGAGAAGTTCATGCTCCCACAAATGGGTAGATAGGTTGTACGGTAGTCGACCGAAAGTTGACACACATAGGCCCCGTTGTAGTGCCATTTGAATTGAGATTTAGACAGAAAGGTTAATAGAACTGGACTAGACAAACAACCATGCCTCAAGCAGGATTCGAACCCGCCACTGATTGATGTATGATAATCTTTAGCACACAGAATGCAACGACTCAACGCTTACTACCCTCAAGCCGGCCTTTATGGTCCCATAATACGTCAATCTCTTAATGCTGCTGTTCCATCAAGGGGCACCTATTTTCTTCCGCCAAGTGGGAAGCTTTCGTCAAAGGCATCAACATTGTTTAGAAAACTTTTCTTATAACTCTAGATCAAAGGAATATCTAAGTTAAGTAGTAGTCGACCTGAACTTTACCAGTTTTTTTTTTCTAGAATTGCGCGTTGGGTATGCTATATACAGTGTCTGCCACCTTATTTGGAACGGTGTCTAGCAAAAATTTTAAAGTGCTATAAAGTTTAAATAAGGAAAAAAATGAAAAATGCTTAAATCCAATTTGTTTGATGTTATATCACATTTGAAAAAGAAACTTGAGTTTTTACTAAAATATTAATTAATTAATTAAAATTAGTCAAAAACTGAAAACATATCCAAAAACGTGTACCGTTATTTGAGACAGTCTTATGAAAAGTTAAATGTTTGGCGTATAAAAGTTTAAATAAGGATGTTAATACTTAGTATGATATCCCTTAACCATAAGAAATTCGCTTAACCTATTTTTCGTGGAAGACAACAGCTTCCGGGTAGTTTCTGGGCTGATCTTGTTCCACTCCTCCAGCAGAGCAGTCTTGAGATCCTGTTTGCTGGATATGTTGTGATTCCGGATGTTATTTTCCAGCCAAGCCCACAAAAATTTAATAACATTTAAATCTGGAGACCGGGGCGGTGGAAATATCATGTGGGGGTAGATCGATCTAAGCCAGGACTGTACTATTCCGGTCTTATGCTTGGGGTCATTGTCCTGGTAGATCCAGAAAGTACGTCGGATTCTCCAGCTTCTCGGCACTTTGAAGAAAATTTTTCTTCAGTATATCAAAGTACACATATTTGTCCATTGTTGCTACAATAATCATCAAATTTCCGACACCGGCTGCCGAGATAGATGCCCATACCAGGACGGTTCCTCTGCCGTGCTTGCCTATTGCCTTTATGTGTTTGGGATTCAGTTCAGTATTGGACTGTTATGGACACCTGGGTGCCATTAAGCCCGGATTTTTTTCGTTAGGTTGAATATTTTCGGTATTAATAGACCAATCATCCGTAGTCAGTTTAGTTATATTCTGCATCTCGGGTGCTACCAGCCAGCAAGGACTATGGGCAAACGTACTACCAATGAGCAACGGAAACTCATCCTCGAACACTTCAAAATCGAATATTCACATCGCCAAATGCCTGAAATGGTCATGTACATCATCATTCGGAATTTCGTCGACGAAAATCGATTTTCGTAATTTTCACCGAATAGGACGAGAGGAGGATCATCAGGAAAATAAGGGGAAATCTTAAGCTATCGGCTCAAAAACTGACTCAACAGGTGCAAGATGAAATGGTAATGGAAAAGTGCAGTGTGGAAACTGTGCTCCAGATTTTACGCAACCATGACGTGAAGGCCCGAGTACGTTCGCCAAAATCCAGTTTGACAAGGATTTGGAGTTGCCCAAATTCAACATTTATGGCTCGGACGGACGTAATTGTGTGGCGACAGTCCAATACTGAGCTGAATCCCAAAAACGTAAAAGCAACAATCAAGCACGGCGAAGGAAGTGTCCTGGTATAGCCAACTATCTCGGCAGCCGTCTTCGGAAATTTGTTGTTTATTGAAACAACAATGGATAAGAATGTGTACCTTGATATATTAAAGGAAAATGTACTCCTAGGCTAGGAATCCGACGTACTTTTCGGTTCTACTAGGACAACGACCCAAGCATAGGTCCGGAATAGTACAGTCCTGACTTATCTGAAACTGACCCACATGATAATTCCACCGGTAACATCCGGATCACAGCATATCCAGCAAACATGATCTCAAAAATGCTCTGCTGAATGAGCGGAGCAAGATCAGCCCAGAAACTACCATTTTCCATTAATAATATGTTAAGGGAAGTGGTTAAGGCTAAAGGATATCACAACCTCCCTCTTAAAGCTTTTATACGCCAAATATTTTAATTTTTTAAAACTGTATCAAATAAGCATTGACAGCATTGCTTTCAGTTTTTGACTGATTCACATTTTAATAAAAACTAATGTTTCTTTTTCAAATGTGATAAAAAATGAAACAAATTGGCATTTAAGCATTGTGCGTTTGTTTAAACTTTAAATTTTTAGCTTGAAACTGCTCCAATTAAGCCTTGTGACACTATATCCTTAACATTATAAATTTATTTTTGGTGCTGGATCTCTCTGATCCACGGTTACCTTGGAGTCTAGCCCAAGATGTGGTGATGAGGACTACGGGGATGAAGACGGATGAAGACTACGTCCTCACTCTGCCGCTTAAAGTATTCAGCAATCGCTCATGACTGACAATTTTGTTTTTCTTCTTTTCTTCTCATTTTTGCAAATACTTAGTAAGTAAATTATTAGCCGATAACATTTTAATTTGTTGTCTTTTGCACAATTTTATTTAATATTAAATTAACTGTGTATCTTATTATTAATAATAATAATAATAATTATATTATGTATTTAACATTTTAATTATGCCTATTTAATTTTTAAATGTAATGTTTCATATTTTATTTATTTATTTTTACTATTTAGCTTATGGACTTTAACTATATAAAACATATATAATACAAAATAAATAATTAAAAATGTTCATTGAGTTCTATTCTACTGTTTCAAAAGTCTGCAAACTAAATATATGTGAGTTATTCGATAACGTCGCAAAAGATATCGATTGTTAATAGATGTTTATTGAACAAACGGGATCGGGAGCGTCACAGCTTGCATATGTATCTTAAATGTTCGGCCATTAATCCGTGTAAATGTTGTGAGAGTGATACAAAAATTGCATTGAAATTATGATGTTCTCAAAGGCATTCACATTAAATTAGTAAATATTTGATGCACTTGCTGTTATAGTTGAACTCCTATTTATATTAAGTTTAAATTGGCGTGCGACAGTCGTTTTTTATTATATTTTTAGTTCAGCAGAAGTGTGAAGTGTGTTTTAGCAAAATAAAAATCATAATCAGAACATAACATTCCCTTGTGTGTGGCAAAAAGCGACGAGTCGAGTATGTTTAGTATTAGTGAATTGTGCTGCATGTTCTGCTGCCCACCCTGCCCTGGACCGATTGCTGCCAAACTCGCTTTCCAGCCACCTGAGCCGACCTACAAACTGACGCCAGCTGATGACACAAATATCAAATACAATTTACAGCTCTACGATCGTGCCGAATGGCAATACTCGGAACGTGAAAAATCCAAAATCGAAGCGTTCTTCACGCGAACATCGCGTGGCAATTTGATAACGTGCACTTATGTCCGTTGCAGCAAAAATGCAAAATATACTCTTCTATTTTCACATGGAAACGCTGTCGATTTGGGTCAGATGAGCAGCTTTTATTTAACCCTCGGCTCACAGATCAATTGCAATATATTTGGCTATGATTATTCGGGATATGGGATGAGCGGTGGGAAACCCTCGGAGAAAAACCTCTACGCAGATATCGAAGCTGCTTGGCAAGCAATGCGGACAAGGTAATCAATTATTTTCAATACGAATAAATTAAACAATAATTATACGATTGACTCTCATTTTTAAAGGTTAAATATTAGTCCAGAAACCATTATTTTATATGGCCAAAGTATAGGAACTGTTCCAACTGTTGATCTCGCCTCTCGTCACGAAGTTGGCGCTGTTATTCTTCATTCGCCGTTAATGTCGGGTCTGAGAGTCGTATTTAGGAATACGAAAAGAACCTGGTTTTTTGACGCTTTCCCAAGGTAAATAAGAAGAAAAATAAAATAAAGGATTACCATCTAAAAATATATTATTTACGAAACTCACAGTATTGATAAGGTCGCTAAAGTAAAGTCGCCAGTTTTGGTTATTCACGGAACGGATGACGAGGTCATTGACTTTTCCCACGGAATTGGTATTTACGAGCGGTGCCCGAAGACGGTGGAGCCCTTTTGGGTAGAGGTAAATTTCTGCTGAACATTTAATTAAAATCCACTCCATTCTAGAAGCTGGAACTAAATCTTTTTTTTTTTTTTTTTAACTATTTCCAACGCTCTTTTGAGTTTAACTTGTTTGTTTGTCTTTTGTTATATCGGTATTGTTTATTTTGTTTGTTATCGATCTTTAGTTACATCGAGCGATTACATTTACATCCAACTGCGATATGCAATCGTGACTGTTTATTGCATTGTGTCATTGCTATATGTTAACTTAGCACACACCAAAAGTAATCTGTTTAAATTATATCATTACTCAATTTGTATACCCTTGCAGAGGGTTTGAAATGTATAGTATGATGATACATTGTAGCTATGTTCTTCTCCTTGGATATATTAAAAAAAGAAGAATATTGAATATATACACATACTACTGCTACTAAATTACTATTATTTAATTGTATTTAAATTTAGATGCGATTATAAGAACTTTTCTTGTTCTGTTTTTTTATACCCATTAAAAATGTGTAAAAAGGGTATAATGGGTTCGTGCAAATGTACGTAACAGGCAGAAGGAAGCATCTCCGACCCCATAAAGTATATATGTATATTCTTGATCAGGATCAACAGCCGAGTCGATATAGCCCTGTCCGTCTGTATGAACACGTGGATCTCAGAGACTATAAGAGATAGAGACTTTGGAATATAAGTTCTCGTTTACCAGGCGCAGATCAAGCTTGCTTTATTTTATCGGTAACTGCCTCAGTTTCGGAAATATCGATACATTTCGATTTTCGATAGCAATAAATTCCACAATTTAAGAGGTAGAGGCTTCTAATTTATACATAATATGCATATACATATTATTGATCAATTGCCATTCATTCATTCGGATAAGAAACATTCATTAAGATCGGATAAGAAACACCAAAGTTATAGTCGAAAGTATATTTTCATATTGATCTTGAGAAAGAGATAGCATGATAATCGACGCTAGCGTCAATATATTTATGTCTATGTCTGTATGTATGTATATGCTTGTGAGTAAAAAGACTAAGAAATGCACTTGCAAAACTGAATATTTGAGTGCAAATCATTTTAAAGGGAAATTATCCAATAAAACTAGAATATATTTAACAACTGGGTTAAGGGTATATCGTAGTCGAGCCAACTCGACTACAGCATCTTACTTGTTTTTTCTTAAACTAACTTTATTTTTTTGAAAGGTAAGTTTAAACTATTCTTTATCTCATATAACACGTTATTTTGAATATGATTAGTTAACTTCTTTAATTATCGGCTAATTAAAGTTTTCCCTCGAAAGCCATAGTTTTTTATAATTTCACAATTTTACAAAGATATAAATCCCCCACCAAAATTTCGGAAACTTATACTTATTCTTAAGCCAGATAGATTGCTGACTGATCATGTTGATTACGGACAAACTTTGGTTCACTTTAGTCCTTTTTTTTCTGGAGTTGGTTGGCGCCAGCAATTATGTTTTGAGATAACAGCCTTATGGCCAGGTACTGCCTATCCACGCCGGATGTGAAACCATTCAAAGCAAAAGTATTGACTTGCTTTATACGATGATGTTGGCTTGTGGCCTTTGACGGAGTGGCCTCAATTGAAAAACAAAATATGGCACCAAGTAGGAATCGAAGATACCCATCTGCCGCAATTGACCTGATCAGGTATCAGAGAAGCCATATATTTCTTAGGCATATTTATCAGAATCTGTCGATTTTACGACAATGAGGATAATTCTCCAGATATATCACGACAATGTCGCGCCTTTTCAAGCAAAAGATGTAGTATATATTATAAACCTGTGGGACTTAGTAACCGTCAATCCGGTAAAAATGCTTTAAAAATAATATTAATTCCCTTCAGATAGCAGTTGGATTGTCTTGTTTTGATTTGATTTTCGAATTTCTCGCTTTAAAGTCTATGTATTTTAATTGAAACCAATTCTCTTGAGGATTGCTCGTATATCAGCCGGTTGCCTTTGGATTCGCAATTGCATTTTAAATCCTCCGGATACAACATTCAAATATCTTAGGGCTCTGACAGACTTCTGCGCTTTCCTCAGCAAAACCAAATTTGTGATAGCCCAGTAAAAAAGTTAATTCATACTTCTCGTTTTTGCTATGATCTTTGCTAGACTTCAGTTTTCGATATGTAATTTGAAAAATAATAAAATTCTTTCTATCTTTCCAGGGAGCTGGTCATAATGATGTTGAACTGCATCCACAATACTATGAGCGGTTGAGAAAATTTTTGTCCGTGGAATTGATTAAATGACAATTAAAGATCAATGTCGAGGGATGTGCTTTTAATAATACTTCAGAAGGAGCAACTAGTTCCAATCCTTTGGCAGCCAGCTTGAAACTCACTCAAAAACCTCAGACGACATCAAAAGCAACAGAACATGAATCTAATAACAAAAATAAAAAGCCTGATGATAACGATGGTTAGTATCACATAAAAAAACGAAAACTAAAAAATACAAATGCTTATGTTAGTAGATTTTTTTATTTTAATATTAATGATGACTTGTAATTTGTACCAGAGTTAGTTTTTGTTTGGCACGCCCAGATAGCTAAATAAATCATAAATATTAATTGAATATCTTAACTACTGCTTAAATCAAACAGAAAACACTTCAATTTACACAGTTTTGAAGTGTTGCCAAATTTCAAAATGTCAGATAATTATAAATTCGGAAAAAAGATTGCCGATGATCTTAAGACTGAATCTTAAAAAAACGTGCATTTCACACACTTCAAACTAATTGTATAAATATTTTTACGTCCGACTAGCTTTAATCGCGGATCAAGCGATGGCGAACGGCTTTCTTAAAGGCATGTTTAATTTTAAGAAAATAGTTAAATGTAAAACTCGAAATTTTGTCCATTTGAAATAAGAATTTGTTTAAAAACCTTTTTTAGTATACAGCTAATTATGTGAAATATTAGAAAATTTTTTTGTATGATTTTTGGCAAACTGTAGAAATGATCCATAAAAAAAGTACATAAAAATACATATAGATAAATATAAATCTAATATTTATCAAATCTTTACAGGTCTTTCAGCATCCAGTTCGACATCAATTAAAGATCTGGCCGAAAAGTTTCTCTAGCAAAAAAACTTGGGCCTAACCTCTTCGGCCCAAAAAAAGTGTTCTTTGCAACTATCAAATATCAGTTATTCAAAGCGACATGAAAACATAGAAACCAGCCGAAACCAACCTGAAAATAGCTCTCCTCAATACAATATTATAAAATCCGATGAGATGATTGTGGCCACATTTAAACAAATAAATAATCCTGCTCCCACACTCCCCATACACTCTCCTCATTCACCTGTGCATCCGAATTCAAATTCCAATATACAGCAAAATAAACTTTCTGGTCGGTATATAAATAATAAAATAGTTCAACAAAAGTCTGCTAACAAATTACTTAGTGCTAAACAATTGACTGAACACAAAACACCACATTTCAGTGTAAATGAAAATGCAAATGCAAATGAAAGATTAACATCAACCACCACTACTCACTCAAGTATAACATGTAGTTGTATCAAATCACCTAAGTACGATAAGATATTTATCCAAAAGGAACCCAAATGTGTTGACTTCAAAAACGTTTCGGCAACAAATTTTACACTTAAGGATCAGAAGTCGCCGAAACAGAAAAGAAATATGCATCAGCAGCAGCTACTCAATATAACACCATCCACAAAGAAAACATCAACGAGTGATTTCAATTTGAAAATAATTGTACCAATTGCTGCATCCGATGTTAACCAACAACAACAACAATTGAGGCCTTCCTTCGGTGTTCAAGACAATCATAACGCCAGTCATCAGTTCACAATCAAAACAAGTAAATCGGAACAGACTTCGCCGAACATGATGGGCGGCATTAATCAAAAAAAGTCGATTGCTTCGCGTGGCAACAATAAAAGAAGTACTGATTCCTTGCACTATGTATCATCAATGGATCCGTGGATAAAGAAAAAGGATGATTTGCAATTAAATAGTTTTAGTGAGGCTGGCTGGGAAGTTGCAGCGGATCCTTGGATTAAACGTCCAATAGATTCGCTGGTAACAGATAAAACGGCACATTCTAAGCAAAGAACACAAGAAAATGCTTGTACAAAAGATGACTTTATGATGGAGACAGCAAGTAAACGATCTTATCTGAAACCAAATATGCACAAACAGAAACTGTACAGAAATGAAGAATCCATACTCTCTGCGCCACCATCTCCCCATTTAATTACCACTTCAAATAATAGTTGTACCATCAATCATTTGCCGCAACAAAAGAATTTACCAACGAAATCTGCCAGTTTTTCGCCGGCTAGGGGTAAACAATTTCTAAATCCATTCGAGGACACATTCACCTATGGCAATATCAAAACCCTTTCCGTTCCATCCGATTATGATGACGATCAGTCCAAACTCAATAAAAATCTAACTGTGAACAATTGCAATAAATTACAGAATAGGCATAGCTTCTCCTCAATATCGAAGCAGTCGCGCGAGGAGCTCCAGTTAAACATTCGTCGTCTATCCGAGCAGATGGCTCAAACAAATCTTGTACAATTTTCATTGGACGATTGCAATGTAAATAATATGGTAGATGATACAGAAAGTTTCTACCAGGAAATACCCGCGTCAACGACAGAATTGCATGCAATGGAAAAGACAGGTTATAAGACGATATTGAAATTTAAGGAAAGTTTTCAAACATTTAAGCACAACAATCCCAAAGTTTCCACAGTTCTGGGAAAGACAAAAGTCTACATTAGACATCAAAAGCCGAAACCAATGCCAGAAACCACCTGTTAGAAATTGTTCAACATTCAACAAACAACAAAAAAAATAAAAGAAATGAAGGGGAAAGAACGAAAAGAAGGAAAATTGAGAACGTGGATATTCGTGTCTTTATATTCGAATCAAAATAAGTTACATAAGTATACATACAAAAGAATGAATGAGAAGCAAGCAAGTTTATCAAACATTTTTTATTTGAGCCTGCAAGTAAATATGCATTTATATTAAACAATAGGAATGCTCTTCTACATTCCCAAAAACATAAAATACAAACGTGTTGTTTTTAAGTTGTAGGCTGAAATATATTTGCAAACAAAATGTTCTAATGTATTATTTTATTGTATTAATATAATTTCGTGTAAATCCCTTAAATTGATTGTAATAAAATCACATACATATATATAATTATAAAATTCACTTTCCGTAGATTTCTATTAGCATCGTTTTGTTTCTTCGGAATGCGAATGCGTTAATTGTTCCAATGGGATTAATTGCTTGACTTTTTTCTTTTTTTATATCTTAGTTCCGAGACTTTATATAGCTGTTCAAAGTATAACTCGAAGTATAATGCCCAATATCTGCATTCAAAATGTGAAATTTATTTATAAATTAAGAGCAGTCAGAAATGTTGCAGTTTTAACAGAGCAGTTGAAGTTGTCATGCTTGCTTACAGCTTGGCATTCGTTTTACATTCACTATGTTAATGCTTAAGCTGCATGTACGAAAATAGAGCGATTAGGGGAGATTCGGAATGTTACCTTCGCTAATAGTTTTCCCACTATTATTAAACATTTGTATTTTGTAATGGTTGTATATTTCGCAATAAGCAGATGCATCCGCTGATATTCATTTTATTCAACAGAGGCATTTAAAGATTTGACGTTAAACTTACATACATTTTGGTAATGTTTATACTATGATACCGAAGGTATAATAGTGTATTGGGCTTGCACTGTCTGTCCGTCTGGATGAATGTAACTTTTTTCGACACCTTTAGAGATAAAGACTTGAAACTTTGAACGTATATTTGAAGGTGCTCCGAATAGATAAAGTGTCAAGATTAGAGTCCTATGTCCACTAGGGAGCTAGAAAATATATAAAATAAATATTCGCAAATCGATAAAGCCACATATCACCATTTTATGGATACAATCTTCGATTTTGCTTCGTATGTTGTTGGCGATGTCCTTCAAAGATCGGCATATGCCACGCACACCTCCAACGCACCCAGCCCCCCACACCTAAAACTTTTAAATTGTCTATATCATCCGCAGTTTTTGAGTTGGGAACGTCGAATTTGGTAGGTATATTACTGGTATTCGCCTTTAAGAACCGATACCAAATTTGTCTTGCCACGCCCACACCTGCGCCCATAATCGACAATGCCGATATTTCGGAAAGTGTAAATCGATAACTCCGTATATCCCACAATTTTAAAGATAGTGACGAAAACTTAGAAGGTAACTTGCTGGTAACCTCCTCCAAGGATCGGCATATCACTATTTGGACACCGCCCACAGCCGCCGCCCCCAGTAACTTCGGCCCTAGAAATCCGAAATGCGCTAATCTTTCATATTTTGTAAGCTATGCACCAAATTTTGGAAGTATGTTACTGGTAACTCCCCCAAGATCGATAAAAAATTGGATGGCCACGCCCACTCCGCCTATCTACACCGATACACCTGTTGGTGTTAGTCGATAACACCGTATATCTCACGAAATTTGAAAGCTTGTCACCAAATTTGAAAGGTATATTGCTAATGAGCAAAGACTCAACGATTACGACCATCCAGCCGGCAAGAAAAAAAATGAAGGCAGCGCATATTTTTACTCACAAGGCCGAACTGGCTGGTTACAAAAACTTTCATAAACATACATACATACATTCACATATATGTACGTTCACGTAACAGTAGCTATCGGGGCTCTGCAGAATACACACAAATATATTGACGCTGGCGTCGATTATCACGCCATCTTTTTATAACACTTGTGCTCGCATATTTATGCATACAGAAAATGCTTGCAGCTGCTGACAGCAATTAGATCAATATGAAAATATATTTTCGACTATAACTTCAGTGGTTCTTATCCGAACTTAATGAAATTTTGGCAATTGATCAATAATATGCATATGCACTTTATGTATAAATGGAATTTGTTGCTATCGGAAATCGAAATGTATCGATAATCGAGAAACTTAGGCAGTTATCGATAAAATAAAGCAAACTTGATCTGCGCCTGGTATACAAGAACTTATATTCCAAATTTGAAGTTTCTAGCTCTAATAGTCTCTGAGATCCCCGTGTTCATACAGACAAACGGTCTTGGCGATATCGACTCGGTTGTTGATCCTGATCAAGAATATATAAATGTATGTACTTTATGAGGTCGTAGATGCTTCCTTTTGCCCCTTACATACGCTTATACAAAAACATTATACCCTTTTTACCCATGTTTAATGCGTTAAGGGTATAAAAATGGAAAATTACGAGAGCTTTCTTACACCGCATAACGAGATAATGATACCCTGTTGTAGACGCTTTTTTGTCGATTTTACGCCGCTATGTGTTGAATGCTAAGTGATCTTACTTTGGCGATTCTGCTTTTGGGTGCTCTGAAAAGCACATACTTTAATTAATTTCCAATTTGTCTCCGGCAAGCAGCAAACCATCAAAACAGCTTTTTAATTTGTAAATTTATTACGCTAAAACGATATTTATTTTTTCTCTTCAGTGTTTGAGAAATTGCTTGAGCTGAGGTATATAAAGTGTACTTAATAAATATAAATTTAATAATATATGTACATATTTAATAATAATACACTTTCAAATTTGGTGCCAAATAGTAGTTAAGAGTATTGGGATCTATTTAAATTTTCACTTTCAGCCTCCAATAACAGTCAATTAATTTAGAGCAGCAGCTGATATTGATGCTGGTGTTGTCTATGCGGACAGTGTTTCACATCTTTGAAAAATTCCCATGCAGCACACAAGAAGTCGCTCTGAGTAATTGACAAATATTAAACAACCTGAGGTCGCAAAATATTTTTCTTTGAAACATAAATAATCCTTTTAGCAAATTTAAAGTACCAGGTACAGTATAAAATATTAATGTTTAAATAAATGCTATAACAAGGAACTGAAAGCTAAACATTTTACGGCTCTAAGGCTAATATGGCTTAAATAGCTAAATCGGCATCACTTGCGAGGTATAACATTCGATAATTTATGGAATCCGCGACTAGTTACTATCGGTGAATTTGATTTTTATATGTTCCATCCATATGTATGTATGTAAATATACAGATTTGGAAAAAACGAGGAATTGCTAAAGAATTTGTAAATACTCCGATTTAAAATGGGAGTACCGGCATTCTTCCGATGGCTGAGCAAAAAGTATCCGTGCGTCATTATCGAATGCAATGAAAACAAGGTATAGTTAGTTAACGACAACGTTAACATTTTCCACTAATCGAAAAAAATTCAGCAAGTAGATCCGGACACTGGAAAGAATATCTACGAGGATGCTACGTTGCCTAATCCCAATGGGATCGAGTTCGATAACCTCTATCTCGATATGAATGGCATAATACATCCGTGCACTCATCCCGAGGACAAACCGGCACCCAAAAATGAGGAAGAAATGATGGTTGCTATTTTCGAGTGCATTGATCGACTGTTTGGCATTGTTCGCCCCAGAAAACTTCTCTATATGGCCATCGATGGCGTTGCGCCCAGAGCGAAAATGAATCAACAAAGATCACGTAGATTTCGGGCTGCAAAAGAAGCAACCGAAAAGCGTTTGGAAATTGAGCGCATTCGAAACGAACTTTTAACACGAGGTAAGCGTTTAGTGTGTATGTGTGTGTGCGTCTATATGCATGTACAGTTTGTCCAGAAAGAGTTTTGACGTGGGGGAAAAAAATATTTTTTATAACATTTTTAAAAACAAAATATACTTATTTAAATGAATCTTGTTAATTTGTATGTTAAATATTATAGACAAATCTATTTAATAGTAGAACAATAAGAAAATAATTAAAAGTCAATAACAAAATAAATTTTTTTTACAAAATAAGTTAGAAAATATTTTTTTCACGAACGTCAAATCACTTTCTGAACAAACTGTATGTGTTTGTTACATATCCCAGCTGCGAAAAGAACACATTACCAATTCGATTAATGAGCTATCCTAAAGTATCACTCCATATGCTGAATTACACTGTAATGCAATCGTAAGTGGAATTCTATACAATTACATTTGCCAAGATACACTACTGTAATATATTTTCAAATTTAGAGAAAACTTACTAGACTTACAATTTGATGACTTATTCTAAGATATATAACAACTTTGAAAATAAACATATAAGTGTATTTTATTATTAACTATAAAAGTTGCATAGCCTATAAAAAAATAATGCGAATACACTTGAAGGAGATAGTAAAAAAAATAGGAAAAGGTTTGTTCTTGACTAAAAGTATGCATAATACAACTGTGAATGCAAGAGCTATACTAAACAAGTAAGAACTCTGTAGTCGAGTGAGCTCGACTACCATATACCCTGAACCAAGCTTTAAATACATTATAGGTTTATTTCCAAATGTCCCCTTTAATAGTTTCGCACACTCTAATGTAAAAAATTTTGGAGTTCGATCTTAGTAATATGCCTTCTAAGGTTGGTAACTGTCGCTCTTAAATTGCGGGAGATACAGGCATTTATCGTTTTTTGAGGGCGGTGACTTAAGTTGTCAAATTTCGTGAGATATATGGGCTTATCGACTTACACCAACAGGTGTATCGGTTTAGGTAGCTGGAGTGGGCTTGGCCATCCAATTTTTTTTTATCGACTTTTGGGGGAGTTACCAGTAACACACCTTCAAAATTTAGCGACTCTAGCTTGCAAATTACGGCAGATTTATAGGGACGAAGTTCCTGGGGGCGGCGGTTGTGGGTGTGGTCCAAAAATTGATATGACAATTCTTGGAGGAGGTTACCAGCAAATTACCTTCCAAGTTTGGTTACTCTATCTTTAAAATTTTCGGAGATATACGGAGTTATCGTTTTACAATCGGAATTGTCGATTATAGGCGCAGGTGTGGGCGTGGCACCACCAATTTGTTATTGGTTCTTAAAGGCGATTACCAGTAATATACCTACCAAATTTGACGTTCCCTACTCAAAAACTGCGGAAGATATAGCCATTTGAAAATTTTAGGGGCGGAAGTGATGGGGGCGTCGGAGGTGGGCGTGGCACATGCCAATCTTTCAAGGACCTCCCCAACTACCTACCAACCAAAATTGGTGGCCGTATCCATTAAATTGTGAGAGATATGTGGATTTATCGATTTTCTAAAATCAAATTTCGCGGTTTTCTAGCTCCCTAGTGGACGTAGGTCCAAACCCAAGACACTTTAACTTTTGAGGGTATTTTCCAATATACGTTCCAAGTTTCAAGTCTCTATCTTTAAGGGTGCCGGAGGAACGCGCGTTTATACGGACGGACAGACAGCATGACGGACATTGAACAAAACCAATATACTGTTATACCTTTTTGGTATAATAGTATAATTAAAGTATTCACAAAAAAAAAACATTTTTTGGATTTGAATAGATATGTCAAGCCGGCGTTTTCTTAAACTCAATTCATATGTTTTTATGCTTTGAAGGTATCATAATATATTGGATATGTGCAATGTTCGTCATGCAGTTTGTCCGTCTGTATGAACGCAACTTTTTTTTGACAACTTTATAGATAGAAACTTGAAACTTGCAAAATATACTGGTTTGTGCCCGCGGCTCATTGAAAAAATTTGATAGATACGTCCACTAGGAGGCTAGGAAATCGATCAAATCAATCATCGTAAATCGATAAAGCCACACATCTCCCTAAAGATCGGCATATTCCACGCCAACTTCCGCCGCCCCCACGCAGACAACCCTAAAAATTGTAAAGGTCTATATCTTCTGTAGTTTTTGAGTTAGAGCCAAGTTTCTTAGGTATTTTACTGGTAGCCGCTTTTAAGAACCGATTAAATACTTATCGGTAAGTGTAAATTGATTAATCCACATATATCTCAAACAATTTAAAAGGCAAACTTGGACGGTAGATTACCAAAAATGTTCATCAAAGATTAGTATATCTTGGTTAGAATAACCCTGTTCTTTGCTAACTAAAAGTATTTTGCTGTTGCGTGAATAACGAGAAAAATTTAATGATATAAATTATATTTTGGCATAGACTCTTATTTAAGCATTTGTGTTCCTTTGTTTTTTTCAGGCTGCAAACTACCGCCGGAAAAGGAGAAGGGCGAACATTTCGACTCGAACTGTATAACGCCCGGAACACCTTTTATGGACAGATTAAGTAAATGCCTGCATTACTATATACATGATCGCCTGAACAATGATCCTGCTTGGAAAGGAGTTAAAATTATATTATCCGATGCCAACGTGCCCGGAGAAGGAGAACATAAAATAATGGACTACATACGGAAGCAGCGTGCTCAGCCGGATCATGATCCCAACACACACCATGTGCTTTGTGGGGCTGACGCAGATTTGATAATGCTTGGCCTGGCGACTCACGAGCCGAACTTTACCATAATTCGTGAGGAGTTTTTGCCCAATAAGCCACGACCATGTGACGTTTGTAATCAATTTGGTCACGAAATGGACAAGTGTGTTGGACTAAGTGCAGTTGGCTCCAATAATATAAATAGTCCACCCGATGTTCCAATTGGAGCCGAAGTGAAATTCATATTTGTCCGATTGAGTGTGTTGCGAGAGTATCTGAGAAAAACTCTTGAAATGCCCAATTTACCGTTCAGCTATGATTTTGAGAGAGCCCTAGACGATTGGGTATTCATGTGTTTCTTTGTGGGCAACGATTTCTTACCTCATCTACCCAGTTTGGAGATCCGAGAAGGTGCCGTCGATCGATTGGTTGAGTTGTACAAGAAATGCGTTTATAAAACCAAAGGATATTTAACCGACTCGGGTGACGTCAATTTGGACAGGGTTCAATTAATCATGACGGACTTGGGCAATGTGGAGGATCAAATATTCAAGGATAGACAACGCAGGGAACAGCAGTACAAGGCCAGACAAAAACGGGAAAATCACAAGGCTTTGGAGCAGAGCGCTTTTGGACCGATGGCAGTTGGACGAAATAACGCCGCTGTAGATCAGATGATCACGAATTATAAACAGGAAGCAGCTGCTGTACGAATGGGTTCAAATGATTCGCAGGCCACCAAACGTTCGAGTACAAATGCAAATTTAGATGATGCGGATGAGGAGGAGAATAATGATGAAGTGCGGCTTTGGGAGGATGGATTCAAAAATAGATATTACGAATCCAAATTTGATGTGGCTTCGGTCAATCTTCAATTTCGTTATGCTGTCGCACTTCAATATGTCCGTGGACTCTGTTGGGTTCTTAAATATTATTATCAAGGCTGTGCTTCCTGGAATTGGTATTTTCCCTACCATTATGCGCCTTTTGCGTCCGATTTTGTTAACATACAAGGCTTGTCGACAACATTCGAAAAAGGCACTAAACCGGTAAGCTTAAAGAAGATAATAATTTTCCGGTTAATTGTTAAATTTATAATATTTTTTCCCTTATCTTGGATAAGTTTGATTTTTGTGTTAAATAAATATTTTAATTCGTGTATTTTAGTTCAATCCTTTGGAACAGCTAATGGGAGTTTTTCCCGCAGCTAGTAGTTCACATGTTCCGGAACCGTGGGCACAGCTAATGTCAAGACCCGTAAGTAATAAACATCATTGATTTTTAAAGAATTGATCAGTAAAGTCTTATGTTTTAATCTGTTATATGCTGTGATATCATATGAGACACATATATTTCCTATCCTAATGTGGTTATATTCATTTTTCAGGACTCAACCATAATTGATTTCTACCCAGAAGATTTCAAAATTGATCTTAACGGAAAAAAGTTTGCTTGGCAAGGAGTTGCCCTGCTACCATTTGTTGATGAAAATCGGCTTTTTAAGGCACTCGGACCTCTCCATATCCAGTTAACCGACGAGGAAGGTAAGTTTTATTTTTTTAACGGATCGACAAGAAAAATTATAATATTTTCAACAGACACTCGATCTAAATTTTTTCAAAAACATATTAGTTCCTTTTTGTGCCCAATAATGAATTTTTAAACTTTCTAGTTTTTGAAATTGTGGGTGAGTCAATTTTGGCAGCTTCTACTTAATATTCTACGTTTCATAGTCAGTAATCAAAAGTTTTGGTATGCAAATTTTCCAGCAGAGCCCTGTTTTCAGATTTAAATTGCAATAGTTTTTTTCTTTTGTAGAACCTATAGACAAAAATTTTAACTGTGGGCCAAAGAAAATGTATTAAAAATTAATTAATTAGGTTCACCACATAAATTCTTTTATTATGGTCGAACTGCTGTTCAAATCCACACAGGTTAACAGGGTGAATTTCAGTTTTCAAATCTGAAAAAGTGGTCAACTTCATGAGCTGTCATACAATTTTTTTTTTTCATGAAGTTTTTCATTATTGTTTATTTTTTTCAATTTGAATAAATCTACCCATGTACATGTATCGCGATCTGATCGGAATTTTGTAACATATTCTCAATTCTGCATATGTTGCTTAGCATTCTCTTTCGTAATGCCAGAAGGAGACCCGTCCCCATAAGTTGACTTGGGTGTTCCCGGCTACGTGGTATATCATTAAGCTCAGTGTGATGATGATATAGGCATTTAGTTTTGATAGCTTGAAGCAGTCGCCAATCTTGGGGATGGCTTTGTTGACATTAGTTTTGGATAATTGGGTCCCGCATTGAGTCAGTAGCTATTGAATGGTATGCAGCAATAGTAATCGATTAATTGAAACGATTAGATAAATTAATAAACGTATGCTAATTACTTTTTGTTAAATTTAATTTATTAATTTAGTTATTAATAATTTTTTTATATTTATACATATATTTCTGTTTTCCGTTTTTTTTTCTTTAGTACAACGTAACAAAAGAGGGGATAATAATTTGTACATAAGTAAATGTAGTCCTCATTTCAAGACTATAAATAAACTCTACGAAACTGGCGGCAATTCCCAATTGAAAAACAGTCCTTCTTCATTCGATGGAATGAGTGGGACAATTTCGAATTCAGAGCTCAACACAGCGTTAAACGGGTACGTACTTAAAACAATGTAGGATAATGATTAAATCATATCTTATGCAGAGATTTCCAAGTGAGTTCTCTAACCCCTAATATACAATGTACACATATATTTTGTTCATATATTTTAATAAGCAAATAAGAAATATTTTGTTTCTTTGTAGAATGCATTTAAGATTTCTTCACGAAAGTATTTGTTTTTTTTTTAGTTATATGAATTGTTCTCAATATTAGCAGTAGAACTGAACGATCTTCTAGAACATATAGAAAAAGATAAGTCGTTAAATTTTATAAAGCTTGAGAGCATCGTTTATATAATACACAAATCATAAATATTATATTGTAGAACCACCAATTAAAATAAACACATTTTTCATTTATAAGCACCTTTCTCCCTAGAAATCCATTGTAATGGCTATTACGTAAATTTCGTAATTTTAATTTCTAAAGGTCTTTTGAAGTGGTACATGCAAGTTATTCTGCTAGTATTTTTATTCCGATATTCCTTTTATACATTTTTCACCATTTAACCCACCTGGAATGCTGTCCGTTAAATGTCCTTCATAAGAGTAAACTCGCGATACTCCGTAATTATTGCTTCATAAGGCAACACAATGCCATAAAGTTCCGCTCAAATTCTAAATTTTTTATAAGAATCTCAACAAATATTTGTAACTGGTGCTTTTAATTAAGCGAGTAATTAACGAATTACTGACTGTGATAGTTGGGCTTGCACCCATAAAACTGACAATTTAATGAATAACCAAACAATTGTAAAACAATTGCACCTATAAATCAAACTGGCAACTCAATGAATAATCAAACAATCGCAAAACAAGCGTTAAATACGTTAAATCCCAGTTGTAGCTGAGTTAAACAATCTTGGGAGCGTCCATAAAAGAGGCTAGTTACGGCTTGCTATAATTAAGGCGTTTTAAGTCACACGAATAATTACACTTTTTATACTATTATACCAAAAAGGTATAATAGTATATTGGTTTTGTGCAATGTCCGTCATGCTGTCTGTCCGTCCGTATGAACGCGCGTTCCTCCGACACCCTTTAGAGATAGAGACTTGAAACTTGGAACGTATATTGGAAAGTACCCTCAAAAGTTAAAGTGTCTTGGGTTTGGACCTACGTCCACTAGGGAGCTAGAAAACCGCGAAATTCGATTTTAGAAAATCGATAAATCCACATATCTCTCACAATTTAATGGATATGGTCACCAATTTTGGTTGGTAGGTTGTTGGCGAGGTCCTTGAAAGATTGGCATGTGCCACGCCCACCTCCGACGCCCCCATCACCTCCGCCCCTATAATTTTCAAATGGCTATATCTTCCGCAGTTTTTGAGTAGGGAACGTCAAGTTTGGTAGGTATATTACTGGTAATCGCCTTTAAGAACCGATAACAAATTGGTGGTGCCACGCCCACACCTGCGCCTATAATCGAAAATTCCGATTGTAAATCGATAACTCTGTATATCTCGAAAATTTTAAAGATAGAGTAACCAAACTTAGAAGGTAATTTACTGGTAACTTCCTCCAAGGATTGTCATATAAATTTTTGGACCACGCTCACATCCGCCGCCCCCAGGAACTTCGTCCCTAGAAATTTAAAATGCGCATATCTGCCGTAATTTGCAAGCTAGAGTCGCAAAATTTTATGGTATAATAGTATTTCGCTGGTGGTTACGTCCGACTGCAACGTCCTATCTAGTTTTAATTTGAAAAACAGGTCTGGCTGACTTTAAAATTATTAGAAGGGTACTTTACATTACAGTGAAACTGGTCAACAACGGAGTTTTAATTTTAAACTTAAGTGAAATAATAAAGTAAGACACATTTACAATAAATTTTATGTTAGAGCTTTGAAAAATGTGTGTACTACAACAAATCAAAATATTGATTACTTTGACCACATTTTGCATGATGCAAGTAAGGGATAGAATTTGAAAATTTGTTTTTGCTGGGAAATACAGCTATTTGAATATGGTAAATTGTATATTGTCCCTGAATGGAAATAATAATTAACGAAATGATCATTCAGTTTGTTTTTAATTCTGTTATAAATTCTGTAGCAACTCAAATGCATTAAAAAAATTCAAAATTTTAAACAGTGACAATTGTCAATAGGACATCTACAATTTAGCATGAACGGAATATTTACACCAGTGGGTGCCACTGGCATACTTAATTAAATCATTTACTCAACAAAATTGATTTTGTTTTTTAATTTTAGCCAATTGAAGTCGCCAATACCTGGTTTGCCTGATATTATGAATAATGAAGTTGTAACAACTGTTTTCATGGACCCGCAGTACGATGAGAACTACATCTTTTTAGCTAAAAGGCTGCCTGACGCCGTTGATCCTCCACAAGTTATACAAGCGAACAATCATAAAAATGGACCTGTTATCGGTAAAAAAGATAATTTAACAATATTTATTTCTATATAAATATGAAAACATATTTTTGCTGACTACTGATGGACTGAAAAATTATCAGTGATATTTTGTTATGTTATTTGTTTTTTTTTGCATAAGTACGGACATAGTGCAGAAGCAATTCAGTACTTATTAAGTAAAATTTTAAAATACTAATAGACGTTACCCAAAGTCTATAATTTTGACATTATTATTTTATTAGCAATTATTATTTTCTTGTCTATCTTGTGCAATTAGATTGACCTATGCTAAAAATTTAATTATTTATTGTTTATTTTTATTTAAAATTCTACTTTTATCTTCTTCTCTTCACATATAATACACTATAGGCTAATTACTAAGAAACAAAAAGGAATACGAGTAGACAATCCAATTAAAACCAAAATGAAACCAAATCAATCGACTCAAAATCATCTACTGAATTTTAAAGAAAAACTGTCTTGATAAATCAAACAAGCCAATTTAGTCTCTGCAAACACACCCGGCCAGAAACTAAAGCCATCACCAGCAATTTTCATCGATTCTATGCAACTTTTTAACACTCAAATGTCAAAGTTGAGTGCAATGAATACTTTAAGAAAAGATATCAATTCGTTGAGTCTTGTTTCAATGCACTCGACGCATTGTTACAAATTTAACACCAGTGACTTTCACCGACTTTCCATGTCAATTCAACGGCATAATAAATGAAAGTCGTAATACCTTAAATATCGAACACCAAATTACGAAAAGGGAATAAGACAATCACTGTTAAAATAAATATTTATATTTGAATATTTACCATTTCGACCCAATGATGGTAGTACTAGAATAACATTAGATTTTTGAATATTTACTATAAAAAGCGCAATTAGTATGGTAACATCAGTCTGAAAAATTGTAATAAATAATGTATTTTTCTTTTGGCCCAGGCTTCGGAAACAATACGCAAAGGGCTTACATTCCTCCTGGCGGCCAACGGCTATTATCATCCAGCATGAGAACGCAAAGATTCGACAATGGATATCAAAATAATGGAAGAAATGGTGGAAATTACAATTATCCACCACCCCAAGGTAAATTACAAACACTGCACATTTTATATAGAAAGTTACAGAGTATACTCGTATCTTAGCCAGTCACTCCCGATTGCGGCATCAAACCTATAAAATTATTAAAGTAAAAATTATAAGAATGGCATAATTATTTCGCTAATGGTTGAAGAAATAATATACGGTTTTGATAAACTAATAAGATTATTTTAATATATTTCAGGCAACTATCCAAATCAAAACTACAATAGGCCGTACAATCAAAGATTCCAGGATAATAATTATCAGCAACGTAATAATTATAATGGGCCAAGACATGCTCCTTACCGACACCCAAATAGAGGAAATAATTCACAGCACTCAAATTATCGACGATTTTAAACGGTCAAATAATTGTAATAGAAATATATATTGCCATCAATTATTTTATATCTCAACACAAACAAAATTTACTACAGACATTTTATATAAAGCTGATAAATAAACAGATTAAAATTGGTGCAAAAAGTATTTACATCTTTATTTAAGTATGTTTCGAAACATTATTATTTCCTTGTACATGTTTTTTTTTAATTTGGTTGCGACATTATCAAATATAGCCGAGCTATTCTGCCACTCAATCGTTTTATTGTAAATAAATTTTCGACTGATCGGAGTTCTTTTTAGGGTTTCCCAACATGATAACTCAAGCCCACTTTTCTTTCGGCCGATGTTGGTTTGGGTTAGAGAAGTTTTATTGTACTGCAGATTAGATAATATATTAAAATATACTCAATTAGCAGAACGACTTGATTCTCATTCTATTTAATTTTAAACTCTTCATATATTTTTGTGGTCGATTGAAAATAAGATAAATACATTAAAAATTGAAGCAAACATCAATGTTTATAAGATTTGTGGGAGTATTTAAAAGCCAAAAATTTGAAAATTTTTTGCATTTGTTGGTTTATTCAAATTTGAATAGTATAGTACTTAATGATGGACTTAATTTACCTTAACATAAAAAATAGTACCTGTATAATGATTGCGTATTTGGTGTAAAAGTGGAGGCATACCATAAATGTTCTTGTAAAGTTTATTCAATAAAAGAACCCAATGTTCCTCCAGTGGCCTCTTCAGAAACATTTTTTGATAAGAGTGTGGTAGCTTCTGCAGAATACATTTTGTGGAACTTTTTATACTATTATACCAAAAAGGTATAATAGTATATTGGTTTTGTTCAATGTCCGTCATGCTGTCTGTCCGTCTGTCCGTCCGTATGAACGCGCGTTCCTCCGACACCCTTAGATATAGACTTGAAACTTGGAACGTATATTGGAAAATACCCTCAAAAGTTAAAGTGTCTTGGGTTTGGACCTACGTCCACCAAGGAGCTAGAAAACCGCGAAAATCGATTTTAGCAAATCGATAAATCCACATATCTCTCAAAATTTAATGGATACAGTCACTAATTTTGGTTGGTAGGTTGTTGGCGAGGTCCTTTAAAGTTTGACATATGCCACGCCCACCTCCGACGCCCCCATCACCCCCGACCCCAAAATTTTTAAATGGCTATATCTTCCGCAGTTTTTGAGTAGGGAACGTCAAATTTGGTAGGTATATTTCTGGTAGTCGCCTTTAAGACCCGATAACAAATTGGTGGTGCCACGCCCATAAATCGATAACTCCGTATATCTCCGAAGATGTTAAAGATAGAGTAACCAAACTTGGAAGGTAATTTGCTGGTAACCTCCTCCAAAGATTGGCATATCAATTTTAGGACCACGCCCACAACCGCCGCCCCCACGAACTTCGTCCCTAGAACTTTGCAATGCGCATATCTGCCATAATTTGCAAGCTAGAGTCGCAAAATTTGGCAGGTATGTTACTGGTAACTCCCCCAAAGATCGATAAAAAATTGGATGGCCACGCCCACTCCACCTACCTAAACCGATACACCTGTTGGTGTAAATCGATAAACCCATATATCTCACGCAATTTGAAAACTTAAGTCACCAAATTTTAAAGGTATATTGCTAGTAACACCCTTCATAAATGTGGAAAAAAATTTTGGACCACGCCCTCTCCCGCCCACAAAAAACGATAAATGCCTGTATCTCACGCAATTTAAGAGCTACAGTTACCAAACTTAGAAGGTATATTACTAAGATCGAACTCCAACATTTTTTGGGCCACGCTCACTCCCGACCCCAAAACCGATAAACGCCCATATACTCCGCAATTCAAATTAGTTAGTTAGTAAATAGCGTAGGAAGATTATTAGGAAACTTCTTTATAATTTTTTTGGGCAACGCCTACTCCCGCCCCTAAAGTCTCGAAAAGCCCATATCTCCGGAATTTAAGAGTGAAAGTAGCTCCCCGTGTAATTCTGCTCACCGTCTTTAAAAGCCACGCTGACTTATATGCAAATCATATACATTTTTATTAGTAGAGAATTAACAGAATGTGTTCCAATTCAAAAAGGCAAACTTGGACAGTATTTTTTAACTGTACACAAATAAAGGTATAATAGTATTTCGCTGTCGGTTACGTCCGACTGCAACGTTCTATCTTGTTTACAGTTGAGTTTATATTGTGCATAACGTTTCCAACTAAGCCAAATCCGTATGGGCTTGCTGCTATTAAATATTAGGAGTGTGCCGATTTTGACCAATAAAGCCAATTTCAACTTGGTTTCTTAAGCGCAGTTCCAGAGACTTGACTATTCTTCCACAGTCTTCTTGAATTGAAAAACCATCCAGATTCTTGTCGTACAAGGTATCTTTCCAATATTGCTTTTGTACCAAAATGTTTTAAACTACGATCCAGAACTCCTGGAGGGGTGCCTCATCCATTATCTCCTTATTCAAGAACCGCAGTGTTTCTACGACTAGTAAGCTAATTAAATTAAAATAAATAATTTTTGCAGGCGAATTGCGACGGGATTCTAAATATGTGGGACTTGAGCTGGCGACAGCAAATAACTGAGTTAAGAAACTAAAAAACTAAAGGTTCCAATCAATTTATAATCAAAGTCGAGCAATTAAATTTAAATTTAAAATGAAAAATAAAATAATGTTTTGATATGTATATGTACATAGGTAATTTTTTTTGTTTGATTGGGCTTTTTATATTAAAATATTAAATTAAATTTTTTATTTATTTTCTTACCTTATTTATCTGGCTGTGTCGACTGATATCATTTATTCAATTTAATAAATGCATTATTTTATGATTTATTATGTATAAGGTTTTATGAATATACAGAGTCTGGCAGCTTATTTGGAACAGTGTCTAGCAAAAATTTTAATTGCCTGCCATAAGCTCATTATTCATTATTTTTCTAAAATTCCAAAGATCGATGACAGGTAAATATATTAACCCCCAAAATGAATATATGACCCCAATAAACTGGGGTTTCCTCACCTGCTAGGTAGGGTTATGTAAAAAAGTACCTCTTTTTATGGCAGCAGGTTATTTGGAACAATTACATTATGGACACCTGGGTGTCATAAAAACCGTATTTTTTTCGCCAGTTTGAATATTTTCGGTATAAATAGACCAATCCTCCGTAGTCAGTTTAGTTTTTTCCTGCATTTCGGGTGCAACATGCCAACAAGGACTATGCGCAAACGGATAACCATTGAGCAGCGGAAACTCATCCTCGAACACTTCAAAATCGGATATTCTCATCGCCAAATGCCTGAAGTGGTCATGTACATCATCATTCGGAGTTTCGTCGACGAAAATCGATTTTCGTAATTTTCACCGAATAGGACGAGAGGAGGATCATCAGAAAAATAAGGGGAAATCTTAAGCTATCGGCTCAAAAACTGACTCAATATGTGCAGGATGAAAAAAGAAAAAAGTTCAATGTGAAAACTGTGCTCCAGGTTTGGCGCAACTATGACTTGAAGGCCCTAGTACAACGGAAAATGATATTTATAAGCGCAAAATATAGAAGGACTACGAGGACGTTCGCCAAAATCCACTTGGGCAAGGATTTGGAGTTTTGGAATACAGTCATTTTTGAATATGCGACCAAATTCAACATTTTTGACCCGGACGGACGGAATTATGTGTGGCGACAACCCAATACTGAGCTTGATCCCAAACAGGCAACAGTCAAGCATGGCGGAGGAAGTGTCATGGTATGGGTATGTATCTTGGCAGCCGGAGTCGGAAATTGTTTATTGAAACAACAATGTACAATAAGCTGCCGAGAAGCTGGAATCCGACGTACTTTCTGGATCTACCAGGACAACGACCCCAAGCATAAGTCCGGATTAGTATAGTCCTGACTTATCTGGAACTGCCCCGACATCAGAGTTCCACTGGCCCAGTCTCCAGATTTAAATGTTCTCGAAATTTTGTGGGCTCTGCTGGAAAATAAAATCCGGAACACAACATATCCTGCAAACAAGATCTCAAAAATACTCTGCTGGAGGAGTGGAGCAAGATCAGCCCAGAAACTACCCGGAGGCTGGTATCTTCCATGAATGATAGGTTAAGGGAAGTTGTTAAGGCTAAAGGATATAATACTAAGAATTAATACCCCTATTTAAGCTTTTACACGCCAAATATGTAACTTTTCTTAAGACTGTTCCAACTAAGCTGCTATATGTATATTTGTTTCAGTTTTTGGCTAATTTTAATTACTTAATTAATATTTTAGTAAAAACTAAAGTTTCTCTTTCAAATGTGATATAACATTAAACAAATTGCCATTTAAGCATTTTGCGTTTTTTTTTTCCTTGTTTAAGCTTTATAGCACTTCAAAATTATGCTAGACACCGTTCCAAAAAAGCTGCCAGACACTGTATATGTGTGCCTAAAGGTTTTTCTTTCAATGTTGCTTGTCACTTAGATTTAGACATTTATAGGAATGGAAAAAAATCAAAAATTTATATGTGTTATTTCGAATTTTCGTCTTAGTTAAACACGAAGTATCCAAAAATTAGCTATATTTTTAAAGCAATTTCACAGCAAAAATAATCACGTTGACAGATTGTTGGCCGCTAACCAGCCAGTCTCGCAGCGATGTGCATAACAAGCGCCGCGAATTTGCGCTAACTGAAATAGGTGTTAACACAGCGCAGTGAATTAACAAAATTCATTTGACGCTAACGGAAACAATTGTCTGCTCATGTGGAAGAAATTAATTCGACGTCTCAGCTATCAAAGTACGGTAGCTCCAAATCGTGAGGGCGCTCGATTAATTGTACGCCGTCTTCAAAAAACTGTTTTGCAAAAATTGCGAGATCCCAACTTCAAGATGGCCGAAACCACTTTTAAGCCAAAGCCATCCGAGCAAGAGCCGCCGCTAAATGATAGGCAATTCAAAGCGCCCAGAAGCAGCAAACAGGATAGCAATTGTCGCACCTGCAACGATTTCAAGTCCTGGTCCAAGCAACAGCGTCTTCTCTCCAACACGCAGGCGGCAAAGGTAAATGCGACATCGCTCTCTACTGGCTCTCCATATTCTCAGATACCAACGGGATTAAGAGAATACTGCTATATTGTTCTGTCCGTCTGCATGAAAGCAACTTTTTGCGACACCCTTGCCTTTAACCGTGAAACACATACTTGACTGTGCCCGCGGCTCACAAACTTAAAATTAAAATATATTAAGAGACTAGAAAATCGATAATAATAGATCGATTTTAAAGATAGTCACCAGACTTGGAAGGTAGCTTGCTGGTAATCTCATTCAATAGACATATACATTTTCGTTTTCATTTACACCTTTGGCGATTTATGGCTAGGAAAAACATATGGCTGCTAACGAGAAGCTTTATGTGCAGGCAGCAAAGCCGAGGGATGACTGCCCCCTGGACAAGGTGCGTCTGGGCATATCCACTTGGAGTCTACTGCACACAATGGCAGCGTTTTATGCGGACAATCCCACCGACACTGAGAAGCGGGATATGCGAAAATTCTTTGAGGTGCTCTCACGCTTATATCCATGCGAGTATTGTGCCAAGGACTTTCGTTCAGAGTATGTGTGCTTATTGAATATTAAATCTCCAACTATGATTTTAACTATTTTATTTATTTTTTAGAATTGAGGTGAATCCAGTTAATGTGAACTCACAAAAGGATCTAGCGATGTGGCTGTGCAAGTTCCATAATCGAGTGAATGACAAACTCGGCAAACCACTGTTTAACTGCAGCAAAGTAAATGAGAGGTGGCGTGACGGATGGCTTGATGGATCTTGCGATTAGGTACATAGAGTTAGCTGTATCCCAAGTCCAGCCCAAAGATTTATAACGGCGTGGGCGGTGCTTGCTAAATTTAAATCATATATTGTACCTGCTCGAAAAACTTATTTACTTAAAATACTATAACGATGCAGACTCTATTGAACGTTTTGTAACTTTCACGTGTTTTAAAAATTTATCTTGCGATTTATGTTGTGTTACAAATTTCATCAATTACTGTATATATTATAGCACTTCTAACTGATTAAGAATTGCTCAACTTGTGTTCTGTTATGGTACGGAAGAAGTTGAAAATATTCCCACAGTTCCCTGATTCCACCCAGTAGAATTAGCATTTGCTAAAAAAAAAATTAAATTATTTAATGAATATTTCGTAATTCTGGTGATGTATTTTCCAAAAATTTAAATACTTGTATTCTTAATACTTCTAGATGTGGTGATCTTCAAATGATTTGAGGGCAATCAGATGAAATTTGGAAATACACAACCACCCACGAATTTAAAGCTAATCGGCTAGAGAAAACCTTTTTTAAATTTTTCTTTGAATGGAGCTTTGAAAATAAGTTTGAAGCTAATTGATTTTACATTTTTTAAATGCGAAAATCACATAATTGATATTTACGTAGGTGACGCTATAAAAACAAGTTTGGAGACATTGGCTCGAAAACTAAACGATCTATAAATAATTGGTCCACCTACAACCTGTCTACAGTAAGTTGACTATACATTTCCCATAATGCAAATTTAGGTTGTGATTGTTAGAAATTAGCTTCGAGTTTTTCTTGTTATTTTTTCAATGATGCCAAAAACAGCTTGCATGTTAAGAAAGGTAAGCGGTTATTTTAAAATTTAATTTATATATTTTAGTGTAAAATTGAAGTCAAAATCTAATGAAATCTTTTTTGTAAGCCGATGAGCCAATTTATTTTAATTTAAGCAAGTATGTTTTTAATTGATACATTTTTTTTAGACTAGTTTTATTTTGATAATAATACATTCGTATGACAAGAAAAGCTGCCTCAAGTGGAGGTTGGTTAAGGTTGGGTTTTTTTTTTTTTTGCAAAAGATATAAGGCCCAAAGAAAATTGTATTAAATAGGTTCGAATTTACATACATTTATTTTGTATTGTCATCTAAAATCAGTCGACACAACAAAATACAAAAAGTAAAATTATGGAATAAATTAAAAATACAATAAAAATAAAATTTAAAATCAAATTTTAATTTTAAGAGTAATAAATATATTAAAAACATATTGGGGTATTTAATTGCAAAATGGTCTAACTTTTTCTGCATGGATTAGGCCCCACCACAAAAACATGCGAAAATATTATTCACAGCACAACACGCTTTAAATTTCGACCTTAATCAAAGAAATAGTGGACTCTGAATTGATTGTATAATAAAGTCTTTTGTAATCATCAATAATTATTAGTAGTAGAAGTAACGAGTCGGTCTAGAAACACAAATTTAATTTGGCTCGTCAGCGCAGTTGAATCCATTTCAACATTTAGTAATTTAACTACAAACAAACCACCTTGCATAACACGACTGTTAGTTAAGGAGCTTAATGTAAATTGGGAGCAGTCTATAGGTGTATGTTAAATGTTTGTTAACAGCTTAGATTACAGCTATTTAAATATTCGCTTAAGGTATGACATCATTTTTATGATCTCAATTTTATTTGCTTGTCATAAGTTATATTTTTAATAAAATATAACATTAAAAATATATAATCAATATTAACATGTGTTTTTGGATCGTTATATTGTTAAAATATTCAACTTGTTACCAGGATCAATTTGTTTTTTTCGATTATGTTCTAGTGCCGAGCCCTGAAAATGTATAAAAAAAAATTGTTTAGGTGTTTCAAAAGCTCTTTGGGAATTTTCGAAAACCTATATAAGTTTGTACAATGTCAAATAAAAACAAAAAATTTGTTAATTATTAAAATTACATTTTATTTATTTGGACGTTGAAGTACTAACGAGCAGTACATTCAAGTGGCCCAACGATACCAAGCACGGGCTTGTTAACGCGCGGACTCAGGCGAAAGCAGTCCACCCCCCCAACACAACCGACCGAGGGGCGACCAACACGAGTTACTGATACGAAGATCGCGAATTGGAAGAAAGATGACACAACAAAACATTTTTAATTACTTTAATAGGGGAATTGCAATTAATTAAAGGGAAAAGCATATTATAATTAGTACATAAGATTCTAAATGGATTATGTATAGCATAATTCGAACTACAAGTTTGGAGAAAGATGGATAGAAAGTTCCTTGTATTTCTGATCGGAACTGTAAAACTGTAAACACCATTTATAAGCTTGTGTAAAAAGATTACGCCAAGCATTGTTCTACGATCAGAAAGTGAAGGAAGATTTATTAATAGAAGTCTACTACGGTAGGAAGGTAAACTAAAATTAGTAGTCCAGTTAAGACGTCTAAGTGCAAATAAAAGAAATTGCTTTTGCACGGATTCTATTCTGTCCTGATGAACCTTGTAATTGGGTGACCATATACAAGACCCATATTCAAGAATAGGACGCACAAGAGACATGTAAAGAGTTTTAGTGATATAGGGATTGTCAAATTCTTTTGACCAGCGCCTAAAGAAACCTAGGACACCAAGGGCCCGATTGGCAGTCGCAGAAATATGCTTGTCAAACTTAAGCTTGGGATCCAAAAGGATACCCAAATCATCAACACATTCTATGCGTTCTAGTGGTTTGCCATTAAGGAAATAATTGATTAAAATAGGCATTCGCCTATAAAAGGACATGACTTTGCATTTATCACAATTAAGATTTAATAAATTAAAGCGACACCAGGCTTCAAAACTATCTAAGTCAACTTGAAGCATCTGTCCAGTAAGAGAGTCAGTAGTTGATAAACACAAGTCAACGTCATCGGCGTACATCAGTACCCGAGAATGACTTATAACGGACGGAAGGTCATTTATAAATAAAGTAAATAACAAGGGACCAAGCTGACTTCCGTGTGGTACTCCAGAAGTAACCTGAACAGACTTTGAGATGAAACCTCTAAAGAAAACTTTCTTGATAGTAAATATTTTGAGATCCAATTAATCAGATTATTTGGAAATCCCAGAAGATAAAGCTTAATTAGCAAAGGGTGATTCACAGAATCAAAAGCCTTACTGAAATCAGTTTAAACAACCTCCGTTTGCATTTTGTTCTGAAAACCTTTGATAACAAAAGAGGTGAATTCTAATAAGTTAGTGGTTGTAGATCTATATTTCATGAACCCATGTTGACAGGGTGAAATCAAAGATCTACAAAAATGTTGAAGTTGAGATTTTATTAATTTCTCAAAAACTTTAGGAATGGCACACAATTTAGAGATACCTCTATAATTTTGAACATTTGATTTGTTTCCCTTTTTAAGGAGCGGGATAATAAACGATTCTTTCCAAATATTAGGAAAAGAGCTTAACTCCACGGACAATTCAAAAGGTTTTAGCAAGGGCTTCAAAAGACCATCAGCACAGTACCTTAGCACACAGCCAGGTACCCCATCAGGTCTCGGTAAAAGTACCGGCTTAATACCCTTCAAGCCCCTAAGTAAAGAGCTCTCAGTTATCATAGGTCAAAAAATGCAATTAGAGCGACTGACCGGATAAGGATATGGCAAAACCACGTGATGATTATGGGTACTATAGGTAGATTGGAAAAATTCCGCAAATAGATCGGCGATGGCCTGATCTGAGTCTGCAGTCTTTTTTTAAAAAAATACAGTAGAAGGAAGTGCTGTTGAACCACGCTTTGTGTTGACAAAATCATAGAAACGTTTAGGATCCCGCTGAAATTGTAAACTACAGTTTCTTAGGTAATCCTTATAACATTTGTCATTTATAATAGAGAAATTGGATCGTGCAATCAAATAACGAGAGTAATCCAAGGAAGAGCCAGTTTCCCTGAATTTCTTGAAAATTCTCGACTTTCGATTTTTTAAATTGATCAATTCCCGCGTAAACCACACAGGTTTATTAGACCTACATGGCTCACGAGCAGGAACATACAAGTCAAATAAATCGTCCAGAGTTTTGTAAAAGATATTGACTGCTCCATCCATGTATATATAACTATATACTATAGCTATATAACTATAAAGCTGGGACCAGTCAGTCTTCAATAAGAGTCGAGTTAATTTGACAAAATCGGTTTTCCGAAACTGACGAACTCGCCCTGATAGCTTGTTATCCTGACTTGATACGTTAGTGGGCAAATCAATCAGTACTTCCAGAGTAGGGTGATAGGGATCTTCAGGATAGGACATGGGTTCAAACCGGGAAACACAGAAAAAGGAGGGATCCATGACAAAAACAAGATCAAGCATCCTATCCAACGATTTGACTCAAAGATATCCCAAACAAACCATCGAGAAACTCACTCTGAGTCGTAGGTATCAAGACACTTGAGTCTGGACAAGAAGTCCATGTAGTTCCAGCGAGATTAAAATCACCAAGAACTACAAGAAAGTCACGATCGGAAAGTTTAGTAGACACATCTAATATAGCATCTAAATGGGACAGATATAGGGAACTATCTGAACACGGTGGGATGTAGGAACACGTAATAAAAATACCAACACCATATACACACAATTTAACAACAATAAACTCAATATCTATAGAATTATCTGTCATTACTAACTCAGAAGATAAATCAGCATCGATATCAATAAGTACACCTCCGCCTCGACGGAGATTGCGATCTTTTCTATAGATAGTGAATCCATTAGATAAAATTTCAGAACTTAAAATGTCTGGCCTTAACCAGGTTTCCGAAAAGGCAACGACATTTATAAGTCAGGGATCTAGGTAGATTACTTGAAATTTATATTTCTTTTAGTTCTTTTTCATGTCCCAGCAGAGGGAATCAGTACCAAAAACAATTACAAATATTTATATAAATATTTATAATATTCGTATTACATTTCTAATTTTAGCCGAATATTAATAACTTGATATTTATGTACTTAATGTGGACTAAATATATACAGCACATTTACAACATACTTTAATAAAATTCAAGTTAAAAATAAATTACCCAAAATTAAAAATTAGCAATTACATTAAAATAAAAATAAAATATATTCGGGGGTATCAAAATGTAAAATCGTTCAACATATTTTGCAAGGAAAACAAATATTTCTTTCTTTTTTTCAAGGTTATATTAAGCAAACACAATAGTTATAAGTTTTTTTTTAATAGTTTTCTGATCTTGCTTAAATTTATTAAGTCCACTAAACTATCAACGCAAATATATATACTTATATAATATTTATAAATATATTATATAAGTAACATATATATACAGGTGTACATATACTAAGGTAATTTTTTTTTGTGGCAGATGTTGGTTCGAGTTAGGAGAATTCGACTCTCTACCTAACCTAAAATCGCCTATTCTAACACATTTTTTGCGGTTCAGTGCCGAATAGAGGCGTGCCGCTGTGCTGTCGGCAAGTAAAAAGTGAGAAAATGTGCACCCCTACAGCTCAAAGCCAATATGTATCTCTAATTACATATCTTTACACCTCTGACATCAAACATAACAGTTTGCTCTTGAAATTTATGGTTTGGAAATTATGAGCAAAGGTAATCTTCTCGCCCTTATGCGACAGGTGGTGCAACAGCAGGCCACCGACACAGTTTAAACGTGTAAACATATAAAAAGGTAAGAAGTGTAAATACTCGATCATTCAAAAAGAAGAATAGAATAATACCAATGTATGTTATATAGTAAAAAGGTATAATTGGTGAACACATTCTAGTAAACAAAAATGTGGCATGACTGGAAGCGACATGATTATCCTGTGATGCTGTCAAATTGACACTATCGATACGGCATAAAGTCCTCTTCCACATTATTAAGAATACATATATATATATATATATATATATATATATATGTATATATTCACGTTTATAGACAGTTTTGCTTGTACTCTGCTTCAAAACTATATATTCCTTATAATATTTATTACAGCACATTTACAGAAACACTTTAATAAATTCAAATTTTAATTTAAAATTAAAGTTAATAATGAATGGCCTAAAATTAAAAGCTAACAATTAAATTATAATGAAATTAAAATATATTCTGCTTACATTTGAGTGTCATTTAATACTATATGTGTATATTTAATGTGTGCTTTAATCCACCTAATATTTATTTAAGTTCAGATTATCTTCTAGGGGAGATCTTACGGAATACTTAGGGCTTATTCACACACACAGATTACCTTCTTATGCGAAGCATAATTAGAAAATGGAAAATTACAACTACAATATTAAATACAGATATTAATACTCTTATCCAATCTCCTACTTTTAGCATTCATGATTCGCCAGGCATTTGCATAGTGCAGTAATAACTCAATTCCATAATTAGACCTATGGTTGCAAGCAGTCCATTAGTTAGATACACAATTATACATAGAGACCTGAACATTAAATCTCTCACGGATATAATTAATTCAATTTAAAGCAAACAAGTTTATCTGCAACATCATTCCAACTCACTTGTTGTTGAAGAAGACTAGCAACTTTACCCAGACCAGGCTGCCTTTACGTTGCCCTGTTCTTAGACAACCACTCACGTCCCCACTCCTATAACAAAGAACCCAAGCTACCATAAGAACATCATTTAAGAAGCAACCAACAAGTTCTTGCTAATTATTTATTTATTTATTTAATTTCGAGTAAAATCAGTTGGTCAAAAAAAATGAAAATAGTAAAAAACATATTATATTCAATTAAAAATAAAATTAAATATTTAAATTTAAAATATAAATATATATAGTATATTTTGAATTTGTAGACCCCAAATATTTATATATATATTCAACTGATCAAGTAATAGTTTAACTAATCCGACCAAATTTGATTATTTCGACTAGCATCTCCAAAGAACAATTTACATTTAAACGATCCCAACTTAATTACACCATTTAAAGAAATAATAACTATTATTAAGTTATACAAATATTTTTTGAACAAATACAATTCTGTGAATTGTGCGTTACTGAAATGACACGTTTCCGAGTCAGTTTCTTTTTTCATTGCTTGTTGCATACTCCGAGCATGAAGTTCTCAACATGACTTGTAGTATTCAATGGATCTCAAGCCGACTAAGAAGTAGATTAATGTTTTGCTTACAAATAAGCAGGTACCTCAAATGTTATGAAAGGTTTTATGACTGGCGCCTACGTTAACAGGTTCATGTTTTGTGCAATGTTTTCCCTGCAAACACAAATCCAACAACAAAAACGATAAACACCTGTGTATTTATAGACCTGGAGCTCAATTAGAGTGTTTTGTGCATACATGAACTGAAAAAAATCATCGTGAATTTTAGAAATTCGCTGCATCATTATTCAGCAATTGTATATTTTAAACGGGAAGTTGAATCTTTCTAAAAAGATGGGTTTTCCCTTCTTGATTTTAATTAATTGGAGGATAATTCATATATTACCTCTTTTCTTGGGTCCCTAAGGGCGTGCAAAAAATGAACTCGGTTTGACCTTTCATTTTTTTTAATATATTCCTGCAAAATTGAATAAAGGTATTTCTTTTTTTTAGTTTTTTTTTTCTCAAATACTTAAATACTTTTTCTAGTTTTCTAAGCAATATTAATTTTAGGATGATTTTCTAAATTTTAGAGCCAATTTTCTGAGAGTCATTTATATATATTTCTCCACGCATCACACGCATTCATAAATTTGCTTCGCTTATTTTTCTCAATATGCAAATATATTTTCTTTCCTATTTAATCATGATGAATTTCAGGTACAAAAAGCTAAAAGGCCATATTTTACCAATTGTGATATCGTTCATTGATATCGTTCATCGAATTTTTGTCGATATAAGCGATTTCAACAGTTGAATTCCTTTAAATTGACATTGCCCTACAATTTTCTGTCTTAAATCCTGTGGACCACTAGCAAATTTGTACAACTCCGTAGCTTCAGAGGGACAGGGTATCTGCTTCAAAGCGTTCATTTGGATTCTATAACTTTTATGTCCTGCACTTATTAATAACCCGATAGCTTGTGCAAATAAATGTAACGAGCAAAGTTTATTTTTCTGACCCTAAATAGTAAATGGATTTATGTTCACGGCGACGAAGTGAGGCGTTATTACTATGGAAACCTCTCCGACCCCATAAAGTATGCACATATGTATTTGTATATGTATGTATATTTTGATTGTCATCATCAACCACCGAGAAAATAAAGTCATGCTCGATGTTAACCATGTTTACTTGTCTCTTATTTTTCATACTCAGATACTAAGGATATTCACACAAAGATGGGCGTAGGTTTTCTCAGGGAGAAGCTGCCCGTTTATTGCCAAGCCCAACTGCCACCCTCATCCAATTTGCTGAGGCAGCTGGTGTCCCCCAAATTTATAAAGTTGATTATCCCATGATTAGTGATGTACTTCCAAACCATATCCACTCTTTCTCCCAAAAATAATAAAGTCCTATATCTTCAAAAATTTTGCACTTCTTTTCAAATTTCCACATTGTGTCTCTGAATTTTCTTCTGAGCTTACAGTTTAATCAAACTATTTTGAAAATAACATTATTTAAATTATTTTCTATAATTTTCAATAGTATTTACAGTTATATAGTCTTGCTTCTTCATTTATGCAAATAACATATTTTAATAATTTTTCATTTCCCTCTTGATCTACGAGTATCTGTGGTTTCTTCAACCCTTTTCATAACCATTGAACTTTTTTTTAATTATTCTAAAATCATTGCAATAACATCTATCACCTAATAAATTCAGAGATTTATATATCTATCAAGGAACTCAATTCAAAACTTGGTGTCCCTGGAATAACATTTTCGCATGCACTCTTGGATAGGCATCTTAAATAATCTTAACAAGCACTTCAAGCACAAGTTTATGTTGATTAAGTCAAAATTGACTTCTCTCAAATAAAATTATTAAGGAAATAGTCTAATTATTGCCCCATATCTGCAGACCTCCAAATAAAAATTATTTTAAATTTTGTGAAAATTTGTACATTGAAAAATAAGTATAAGGAACTTTATGTTTTCATTTGGTAAATTCCGCTTCCAATGTCCGAAATTGAGGTTTTGACTGATATTTTTTTGTTTTTATCCAATACAACATTTCGTAAGGAGAAATGTGTAGATTTTTCTGGACAAGATTTGTTTGCTGATAAATTTAAGTGTGAACAATTTATTTGGGAAAAGCTTTGAATTGAAACTGTCAAGCGCGTTGGATATTTATCGATGTAGATACGGATATTTATAGTTATTAACAGACATACATTAAAACAAAATATAAGAAACGGTCAACATTAAGGTAGTTTATAGACTTTGTTATTTAAAAGGAACATAAATATTTGTTTACGCAGCCGTCTGAATAAAGCGCGCTGCACCGTCGCTAACAAAATCATGCAAATATTTGTATGTAAATATGTCCGAACGCATTTAATAGACGTTTGCGACTTAATTTCGATTAGCTTAACAATAATCACGGATGCTCCTCGATTTAGTTTTCATTTTCAAAGTGGTCGTCTGGATGCTCCAATTTGAGGCTACATATACACCGCCTTTAAAAGTACATATACATTTTCAAATGAAAAGAAAAAAACATTGACTTGCAATTATTTTTTTTATCTTTTTCGTGTTGCTTTTGAATTATTTTGATTATTTTGCCGGACTCATTCAACAAATAAGTCATTCGGGGATAAATTTCTCAAAATGTGAGCTTCTCAGCTGGCTGAGCGTTTGTTATTTTTCTGTACGTGTGTATATGTACATATGTACATTTGTGTATTTATAAATGGATGGGTTCATATATTAAATATTTAGTGAAGGGCTTGCCAAATACGCACGCGTGCGTTAAATCTTTTGTGATGTTTTACTCATGCACAAGAGCTTTCAATTTGAAACTTTACTTTGCTGGTTGATGGCAATTATTTTAAATAGGGTATTAAAAATGTAACTATCACAACGATATATTTCCGTACTTGCTGTCATTTAAGTCATATGCAGAGTTTGGCTCCGAATGGCAGCAAAGTCCATGACGACGTAATCGATGTCCATTCTTAGAAAATGTTATGCAAATTACACAATATTTCTTTATATTTATATAAATATATATTTTTTTTATATTTATGTCGCATTTAAAATACTTGCAGGTTGCCTTTCTTTGATCGCTACTGTCCCGGCCTAACCAGCCTTTGAAAACGTGGCTGTTTAGCCACGATTCACAATTCTTTTTTTTTAACCGTGGTTTGGCATCTTTTTGCTTTGCAAGTTACCGCTAAATATACAGCAAAGAAAAATGCACAAAATCGATTGTACTTTCATTTATTGCTATTGCCAGTTATGTATATAAAAATAAATGGCAAAAGGACAGATGTCTGGACAGAGCTGTTTATTTTATTTTATTCTCATTAAGGACTGATCAATCAACATTACTGGGTGTAGGCACAATTAATAATATGATTTAGTGCCAAAATTAGATGGTTTTGATTATCGGAATCGCAAATGCTAAAAATGTCGACACAATGAGTGAAGAATGAAGACATAAAAAATTTGTTAGCTGTAAAAATACATAATTGATTAAAAAAATTTAATTTTGGGGATAAAATATTTTGTAATATACCACCATCTTGACACCAACACTTATGTAAGCACATTCTCCCTCATTTTCTCACACTACTTAATAATATTTATATGCTCCAAAATTGAAAAAAAGGAATTATATTTAGATTAAGAAAATATGTATATTTGCAAAAACAATAGGAGCTAAGATTACTTATCCTAAATTCATTTTGTAGACTTTATAAAATGATTTAATTTTTGAACTCCAAGCTTTTAATTGTAAAGTAGTTTTAGAATAAATTGATTTAATTTATAATTTCAAGTTAAAATTAATAAATGTTGTTTTAGTCTTCAATATAGTTTGATTTGTATTTATAGGTTTGTCGTGTGTTGACCATATTAATCTTTTGTGATGGATAAAAGTATATATGGTTTGGAAAAATTTGTCTCTTAGCTTAAGGTTCTTTAATACGATCGTTAATAACTTATCGTATGCTTGAACAAGTAGCTAACGAAACTTAGCCTAAATCCTTGTAGTACCGTGTAGTAAACAATAATGTAAAATCCAAATTTGTTCATGGCCATATCTTGGTATATTTAACTCCTTTAAATATCTACATGCCATTTTTGTAATAATTTTAATGCTTGCGAAAAGAATCGAAATGGTTTAGTTATAGTTCATTGAGTAAATTGATATAATGTAAGCTTATATGCTTAAATTAATCTATAAAAAATGCATAAATTTATGGTTTCACAAAGGGACGTGCAAACATTAATCTGCCAAAAAGCGAGTCCTCATGAAAAAATGTGAAAATATTTTGTTGCTGTATAATTAATACTTGGTGGTATAATGTTGTCAACAATATCTGCTGATCTTACATTTAACCATTTTAATGTTTTAAAAAAAATAATAGAAACTTTTGTTAGGCTTTCCAACATTCCAATTGACCATTTAAGAGATGTACAAACATTTGGGGTCGGAATAATCCACAATTTCTAGTTGATGGAATGGAAAATTCAGTCTCCCGGACTCAACCCGATAATAGAACTTGCGGAGCGTCATTAAAAATCCTGTTTCTGAAATAAAAGCAATCTATAATTTCATGGATTTGGACATCGATTTGTCTTGAAATATTACAAAAATTGGGGAACTCCTTTCATCATCTTTGTGTGGGGGTTAATTATTTTGAGGCTTGTACTACGCAGAAAGAAATAATATCTTAATATTAATCTTCTTCCACTACAGTTATTTTTATATTTTTTAAATTTTTCTGTAAATATATTAAAAGCTATCCCTCATATTTTTGTTTATATATTTTCAGCAAAATAGGCTTGTTCCTACATAATATGATTGTATATATATTTTTTTTTATTATACCCTGAACCCATTAAAAATGGGTAAAAAGGGTATAATGGTTTTGTGCAAATGAATGTAACAGGCAGAAGGAAGCATCTCCGACCCCATAAAGTATATATATTCTTGATCAGGATCAACAGCCGAGTCGATATAGCCCTGTCCGTCTGTCCGTCCGTCCATTCGTCTGTCCCGTCTGTCCGTCCGTCCGTCTGTCCGTCCGTCCGTCTGTATGAACACGCGGATCTCAGAGACTATAAGAGCTAGAGACTTCAAATTTGGAATATAGGTTTTTGGATACCAGGCGCAGATCAAGTTTGTTTTATTTTATCGATAACTGCCTTCGTTTATCGATTATCGATGCATTTAGTTTTCCGATAGCAATAAATTCCCCAATTTAAAAGGCAGACGCTTCTAAGTTGAACACGATATGCATATGCATATTGTTGAATTGCCCAAATTTCATCAAGATCGGATAAGAAGCACCCAAGTTATGGTCGAAAATGTATTCTCATATTGATCAAATTTCTGTCAGCAGCCGCAAACTGTATGCATAAATATGCGCGTGCATGTGTGAGAAAGAAACGGCAAGATAATCGACACAAGCGCAAATTTGTTTGTGTGTATTCTCCACTGCCAAGTTACCTACGATTGGTATGCATACGCGTTTGCCGTAATTTCAGTGGGTTATTCTAATGCGCTACATTGGTTTTTACGCAGGCAAGCTATTAACTTATGAATGTATGAAACGTCTTTGATTTTTTTTTATTTTATAAATAAACCTATAATGTATTTAAAGCTTGGTTCAGGGTATATGGTAGTCGAGTTCACTCGACTACAGCGTTCTTACTTGTTTTATTTGAGTTAAACATATGTCTGCTATACTGTCGTTGTGACCGCAAGTGTAGATGATATTTTAAAGTGTGACAGTAATTGCAGTTGCTGGTATCTAACTTACTAGCCGAAGGCGCTGCAGATACCAAATACTAATTATATGTATTTCTTTTGGCCAAAATAATGAGATCAATCGAACCACAATTTAAACGACGTCACCACGTATCCAATGATTCTTTCTATCAAAACATTTTTAAGAACAAAAAATTATAGTTACCCTAAATTTAAATCCTATCAGGATACAAATTATAAAATACGTAATAACAAATAATGAAAACAAAAACAATTTCAATTCTAAATACGAATTATACTGAAAATCTAATTCCTAATGAACAGTAATATGATTAAACCATTAATCTACTAAACGATCCCAATTATTAATATTCTCTTGAAAATAGCGATCACCTTAAATAAGTTATAATCAAAAGGTGATGAAGAATACTATTAAATCCTAAGCAACCGCTGGAAATTTATGCTATGAAGGGGGCAATGGTTGAATTTGTTACTAAAGACCACTCTGTTTAAGTCCGAGGAGCGGATATGACGCGGCTTATGATGTAGAGATCTGTTACAACTACAAATAGTAGCATCATTATCTTGTATTTTCCCCCGTCCCATAATATTATCAGTTATCAAAGAAGGGCTTTAGCCTGCTCCGTCTTAAGAAGTCTGGCAAACGGATTGTCATGAGTAGAAACTTTCAATGACTGTTTGGCGGTCAATTCATTAACGACCTCATTAAAAGTTGGAATGTTGAAGTCTCTTCTGATTATGGAATTTCACACCAACGGGGGCTCCCAACGATTTTACGCCTGATAATGTTAAGCTTTGATCAAACTTTGTTGAAAAATGCGAGAAGGTAAGTACTTGCTTGAAATACATATAATTAATATATATATTTTATAGAACAAACACAATGAACTATTTTTATATATTTAGATTGAGTAGGAAATTGTGTCCTTATTTATTATTATAATTATATTATAACAATTACATATATTGCGCATAAGGGAAATGTAAGTTGAAAATGTAAATTAATTTCAAGCTGAAAGAGAAAAGGACAAAAGGATTCCATCAAAGGCCGTATCAAGCCTTAAACAGAAGCAGGCCGCATGAAATATGTTTATGTATTATGCAGAAACATGTTTATGGTTGTAATAGAAAATGAGTTTTAAATTAAAAATTTAACGCTATTTGTATTTTTATTTCCGATTGAGGTTTAAGTTCTATTTACTTGCACGGGGTTACTTCGGGCTTCGCTTCCGATTCGCCCAAACAATGGATAATTGTAACAACTGTAAACTGTGTACCGCACCAAATGGCATTAAAGCGTTTATTTCCATGCCTGTGTATGTTCACACAGAATCGGAAATCCTGATTATTACAAGCAAATGTCAAAACGACTGGGTGGGTCGCCTCTGTGTGTACAGTAAGTGTAACAATAAGGCGGTAAATACGAAAGAGATTTATGACTCCAGCTAGCTCAACCCTGAGTGAATAAATTTCTCGTGCTGTGTTAAAACTGTTTAGCGTGAAATTTGTTGTGATTGCGGTTGTGATTACATTATGTTACCATAGAAGATATAAAACAATTAATGAAGCATAACTCATTGGCAATAAAAATGTTACCAAAATGCATTTCCCACAAAAAGGAATTCCATGTTAAGCATTTGTATGGCGCTCTACAGAAATTAGAAACAACAACATATTTCAGAAATTAAATAATTTTTAATTTGTCAAATTAATATTGCGTGTGTGGTGCATTCGGGTTTTTATAATTGAATGATAAATGCTCCCGGGTAGTTTATCTACATAGATTTTATGTTTGTTGCTCATATTTATTACTAAATGTAGACTGTATATAGAGACAAAGTCGCATTTAAAAAACGCAGCAGGATAGACGGTATACCAACTCGGCTAGTGTTGCTGTTCAAGAATATATATAGTCTTCTGCAAGGGTATAAATACCTACGGATTGATCAGATTAGGGGTATTAGATCTAGAAGTCTGCAGGCATCACAAAAGGTGCTAAAAAGCAAAGAGTAAAAATCAGCTAAATATAATTATAAAAGTCAAGAAACATAAGGTGAAATTGGTTTCAAATTATAAATAATCCACATTTATTTTGAAATTTATCGATAAATTCATGATTTTCCAGAGTAACATCGGAAGTATCGGTAACTGATAGTAAAACTTAAATTAAAGATATAGCTGTCTTGTTAAAAATAAAACTTGGCATATCTCGAAAGTTGTGAATGAAATCGAAATTATTTATATTATGTAGGGATAACGCCTTAACTAGTTCTCCTTTAGATCGTTCATAATCGATTTGCTCTGGTGAAGTATGTTCTAAGACCCATTTACTCAACTTTCTATTAAATCTATTAAACATTTATAAACAAGACGACGTGGGGTGAAGTGAACAGCGTCGAAGTATTTGTGGATTAAAATAAGGCTAACCAATCAAATCGTAATTATACAATTTTTACAATAGGTCATGCCAAAACCCCAGCTCTTTATTTTGATAGTTGCTCAGATTAACCGGCTGAAGGGTATCGGTAAATAGCTAAAATTAAATTAAGTAACCGGAATATCAACAAGTAGAATGCTGTTAACTGGAATTAGAAAAACAGTTTTGATGGCCCTTGTTAGTTTACCAACAAGGAGATGTGAGAAGCCATCATAAGAATACTTAGAAACCTTTGTAAAAATTTTATGCGTTTCAGAGCTTTTTGGATCTTATAACTGGTTTAGGACCAATCAGTTGGAGGATGGGTTCTAAGATGAGGAACGAGATATGCGGAGATATTAATACCGGTATAACATAATTTTAAAAATATCACTTATTTCAGAAAAAATAAGCACATAATAAAAATAATATTATCTTAAGCTCCGGACTAATTTTTAAAATTATAAAGGATTGATTCCTCCTTAATGGTTGATGTTAAAAGTTGTTCTCGTTGCTCAAAATTATCAGTGATATATAAACCAAAATGTATAAATAAAATTACATAAAGATTCTAATTTTTATTTCAAGGTTCCAAGGATCTCTGCATAAAATAGCAACATATATCGGACTTAGTTCATATTATATTGTCTCTATGCAATAAAAATGTATTGTCACGTCATATTAGTAATAATAGTAATAATCAGTAGTAGAGAATTTGTGGGCAATATGCGACACAATCATCCTATAGCAGAAAATATCTAACAAAAATTACCTCATGAGGAGTTGTGCAAAATCCCTCCGCAAAACCAAAAACAAAATTGTTGTCATCGGTTTCTACAGGAATAAAATAGGTTACAGATCAGCAGGGGAGCCGCAACTAATGCTAAGAATATCTGGAATGTACCTTACAAGCTGTAAATCGGTAGATTTTTTTTTAATATGTGCGATTGATAAGATATTCAATAAATAAAAATCAAGTTGTTGGGTGGAATTTTAAATTCTTATTAAAAGTCAACGTTTAAATTCTGTTAATATTTTTTTTTGTTGAATCTTATTATACTAATTTTACTGTTGTTCTTCTTTTAGCTTTCTGTATATGATTTGTATTTATTATACATTTAATTTTCAATATTAATTTGTACAAAATCTGGTAAATCCAGGCAGAAGGCAACTTTAAAGCTGGATAATTGATAATTGCGGTACATTTCAATATAATCATATCTGAGTCAGAAATTGCGTAGGGACTAATATGTGGTCATATGCCATTAAGTTTTACGATAGATGTTGCCTTATTACAATCTAATTGAACAACATCCACTTAAAAATATTATCAAAAATAAAATTAGATTACCGACTACGATATCATTTATTACAGATTAGGATTAGGATTAGGACAAGAAAATTGTAAAATGTTACGTGAATCAGGTTTTATTTGCTAACAAACTTGTAACTTTTTAAAATTAATTAATTATGTAAAAAGACCAATATTAAAGTATTAAAATTGTTATTTAAAAAATATGATAATAAACGCATGAAAATGGAAAATGGAAGGTTTTGGCCAAAATCGTTGTAAATTCCGAATGAATTATTTTAATTTAGTTCAATCAAATAAACAAGATCAGGGAGTTAACGCTGCTTACAAGAATTTGCCAAACTTTGCCAAAACATCGTTATGTAATATTTTCGATATAAAATCGGCTTTTAGGTTTATGAATGTTGCGAAATTTGAAACTCAGAAAGGAAATGTAGGTGTGAGCAGGGTATATAATGTTCGACGTGACGCACAGAGCTGATTTTTCTTCTTATTGTTCAATTATTGTCATTATATATATATGTAATTAATTTGATAATATGCTTGACTAAAATTCATTGTCTCATTGTTAAAATACACTTCAAAAGATCCGCCCAACAACAAATAAATGAGTGCATGCCATACGACGACCAATCAAATCGAGCATTTATTTTGGGCAAATGAGAGGCGAGCAAGGGTAGATAGATATTTCAGCGCCGACCAGCATATTGCTGTCTTTGTTTAATTTTTCAGCATGCACATAGTGCTGGTCCTGCCGTCAAGTAACATCTGTGCATCTCTTTTCCACCAAGCTACTCTCTCTCTTTCTATCTCTCTTTCGCAGTCGCTGAGCGCATATCCAGAGAGAGAGAGAGAGAGAGAGAAGCTCTCTCTCATATTAACACCACATTCGTTGTGTACTTTTCTTGGTCTACAGAACATTGCATTGCTTTTGCTCACTTTTGGATGATGAGTACCTTGTTATCTCTACGAACACTTGAATTACTTAGCAATTGAATTTGTTTGTATTTGCAATAAAGAAAAGAGACAAAAACCAAGATTTACTTATGAACATACTTTTACATATAAACACTAACACGGTTACATTATATTTATTTCCATATAATTTATGAGAATATATTTTTAACTACGAGCTAAATTGCTAATACATAATTAGCAGTATCATTAACATAAATGACTTACTAGATTAGAATTGGCATACACATATTTAGAATATTCTAAACATATATATAAATATATATATATATATATATATATATATACATATATATGTATATATATAGACATGCAAGAATTCTATGAGAAGTTACTTTTGGGCTGTATTTGCAAGCTGCTCAGCTCAGGTCGGCTCGACTCTCAGCTAAAGTTTGCTCTCAGCCACCCAAATTAACTAACAAGATTATGAAAACGTAAAATCAGTAAATCGCTAAAGTGGATGTAATTTTCTTTTTCAACACCTCGCGTTCATATTGGGTCGTCAGCTGCCGGGCGGCTGGCTCTTTTGTCGATTGTGGAGTGTAGTCAGTCCAGTCAGTCCACTCAGTCCGTCCGTCAGTCAGTCAGTCAGTCGTTTATTGTAGTCGCTGCTGCTAAGCCATGTGTCTGTAGACACTCCCAACTACTATACTATCGTCTTGTTTGCCAAAGTGTGTGTGTGTGTGTGTATTTGTGTGTGTAGTGTGGTCTGCTATGGTATCGTATCGTATAATATGGTATATGGTATAGTATGGTATGGTATGGTATGGTATGGTATCGTGTGGTATAGTATGGTTTGGTCTGGCCAAACTGGTTTGGCTCGTTTAGTAAATCTCTGACTCTTTTTCTCGGCTCTCGCTCTTTGAAGTTTTGCCGTTTTAGAGGGATGATACATTGGCATGGCGGTGATTGGGAGAGAGCACGGGGGCAATGATGTGAGTGATTATATTTTGATTGCATTGCTCACTGTGGTTGGTTGCTTGTTGTACTGCATTGCTCACTTAGTACAATAACCGACAGACAGAGCGACACAGCGACAGACAGACAGACAGACAGACAGAACGAACGAACGAGCGAACGAACGAACAAATGAACGAACGAACGACAGACACGCCGTCTGTTAGTCTCCCGGTGTAAGAGTGATTTTGTTTTATGTGAGTCTGGTTCTTCCTTCGTTTGTTTTGCTTCGGGTCTGTCGTTATCTTCGCTTCACCCTCACTGCAGCCACAGTTGCCACTGCTGCTCACTGCTCAGCACTGGCACTGCTCACGTATTCGTATTCAGCTTTTTGATGGTAATTCGCCAGACCGGTCAAACCCTGCTTGGAGAGCGCTTTTCGCTTTTCACATTCACACTCGCTGTTGTTTCTGTTTCTCTGTTGCTCTGCTCTGCTCTGCTCAAGCTTATCAGAAGCGTAGTATTTGTGCGGCGATTACTGACGTGAGCTCGCGCGCTTATTTTTACCGTCGCCTGTGACACATTTGCTAAGTCAAATCACCGACTGTTTACATAACATTAATAACAAACAAACAAACATCCAAACAAAAAAAAGAAGAAAAGATAATGTCGCTACTGTATAATCGACTTTTGTGTTAACCAGCTTGAGTACAAGAAAAAGTTGTAGTTACTAAAATGGTGTTTGTCATCGCAAGACATTCAATAATCATAATAATAACAACAATAATAATAATAACATTGACATAGAGAACACTGTTAATAATACAATAACGATATCAAAATCATCAGAATACAAAAATAATGCCTCGGCCCTCACGTGAATCGTACGGTGATCAAAAGCCTCCCTATTCATACATTTCGCTGACGGCAATGGCCATTTGGAGTTCACCGGAGAAAATGCTACCTCTAAGCGATATATATAAATTTATAACCGACAGGTTTCCATATTATCGAAAAAACACACAGCGCTGGCAAAACTCACTGAGACACAATCTCAGTTTCAACGATTGCTTCATCAAAGTGCCCCGACGACCGGACAGACCCGGAAAGGGGGCCTATTGGGCACTGCACCCACAGGCGTTCGATATGTTCGAGAATGGGAGCTTGTTGCGACGAAGAAAACGCTTCAAATTGCATAAAAATGATAAGAACTTACTCAATGAGGAGCTAACCGCCTTGGCGAACATCAATCGATTTTTCTTCACGGCGCGTTCGGGGAGCACAATAACGCCAATGCCGACGTTGGACGTCAACAGTACCACTATGAATGTGGTAGAGTCTACGGCGATTTTGTCACACCATGCCGCAAATCGTGTTTCGCCCGCCGCAATGGTGCAACATTGCCCCTTGCCACATATGGCACATAGGCCTAGACAGAATGCGGAGAGCAATTTGACCGAAATGACATTGCTCAATCTGCGCTCATCCACAAATAATAATGGAGCTCTCGAGCTGGAGCACGGCACAAATAGTTATCGGCCAAAGCGTTCGTTTACAATCGAAAGTCTTATCACGCCCGATAGGCAGCCGGATCAGGTCTCTGAGGAGGACGAAGAAGACGACGATCGCACCGACATCGATGTGGTGGAATGCGGCGGTGGCAATAACAACTCATATACGAATATATCGGATTACCCGCGAACATCATCGGCCGAGATGAGTCCATCGATAGCGCTGCCCGCCGGACATCCCGAGGATCAACGACAGCGTCCGCTACCTCCACTGCATACTATAACAGCATCGGCACATTTACCTTTCCTGCATTATGCGGCTGGCGTCAACGTATCTGGCAATATCCAGGCTTCCTCGGGAATTTCGTCCATGACATATGACTTGGCGATGGCACATCCACTGCTGATGATGTCGGCCGCACCAATTGGGAATATACACAGTAGCTATTGCAACACTTTTTCGATAATACCACCGCCGCAAACGTACCGAGGACCGGAAACTCAGAATAGAATAAGCTCTGGTATGCGAACGATATAAACATATGCTTCTATTGGATGAAGCTATTCCTGTGTTTATAAGTGAGAATTCAATGCTGTTGATGTGTATGTACATAAACGTAGTTCCTTTCTTTATAAGAGTTAAAGCTTGATCCGTAAATGCTAGCTTACATACATATATAGACTATGTTCATAGACCCACATAAACTTATATTTAGCCAAAGTGAACTTCAACAAACTATTACGAGAAAATGTCAATTTATTTTCAAATCTTTATCGCGTAAATATTTATTTAAAATACAAATTTAATTAATTATCACATCTTTACTGCGTATATATTTATTTTAAATAAATTCAACTTTCATTTGTTATTTTTTGATATTTTCGTTCTATCCATATCTTCTGCTCTAGTAAAATCCTAATTTAATTTGTATAAATAACTGTAAATAGGTAGATGAATTATTGTGCAAAAATACTTTTTTACAATGTTAAAAGTACTCGCATTCTAAGTACATATGTATTGAAAAGAAGATACGTAAAATAGATTGTGTCAACTTTGCAATGAATAATTTAGAAAAAAACAAAACAATTAATAAACAACTGTAAAAGTATTAATAAAAAACATAAGCACATTATTGCTTTTACAAGTATACTGACTAAAATTTCAAAATTAACTGAATTACTTATTTCTACGGATAAATTCCTTAAATTACGTCTGCAAGCGGGTTTTCATATTGCAGGCGGGACGCTTAATTATTTTGGCAATTATTTGATGAAAAAAACATATTAAAAACGTGGAGTTGTAATAGTTATCTCCGGCCATATTTTTTACATTCTTGATCAGCATCAAATGGCGAGCTGATCTGTCAGTTTCTCACTCCCTCTGTCTGTTCATTGGAATAAGAGACAGATGCATTATTTCATCGACAGCTTTCTCAATTTCCTAAATATCGATTAAAATTGATTACCGATAGCCATGAAAGACGCAATTGGGATATACCTTCAAGTTGTTAAACAAATCGTAAATTAAACTGGTCCAACCCGCAGCAAGCTAGCATTTTCTGTTTACATATGTATTATATTTTAATCATTAAATCTGGTTTTTTGCAATGAGCGAAAATTAATTGCAGTGTGCCTCCCCCCTTAAGCAACGTTGGTACGTAAAAAAACACACATATTGTCAGCCTTTGCATATGGTACGGTTTGTGTTGGCGAATGTTTTTCTTAGCCATATTCACTAGAGCATCCTTACACTAGTAGTAGACTATATATAGTCTTTTTAAACAATGTCCACCTGGTTGCTTGTCTAGACTCATACAACTTGGAATGTAAGATTTTGCAAATCTTGTATAATAAATGTATAAATTGATTAAACAAAAATAAATAAATAAATTTCTCGACCATGCAAAGACCATTCCGATTTATTTCACACAGTTTCATAGAAAAAGGAATCAAATTTAAAAATGTTTTATTTTTATTATTTATTTTATTCTTCTATCCGCAATAGAATACAATACGTTTTTTATACGATTAAACAAATAGAAATTAAATCAATCAGTCACTATCGATTACTGATATAGGACAAATAGACACTAAAAAGGCCAAAAATATAATTAAAAGAATAGAGAATAGATGAAATTATAATCAAGTTAATTGGTAATTGAGGAGGCAATTATTTTAAATCGTTTATTAACAATTTAATTATCAAATTTAAGTATTTTGTCTTCTGCATCATTTAAGTCGTATGAAGAGTTTCTTCGTTTCATGCTTACATTATTTTTAATCAGCTTATAGAAATTGCATCAATAACCATGATGACGTTATCAAAATTGTTTGCTAAAAAAAGTAGAAAACCATGTATACATTTTTTTAAAAATAAAATACATAAATTAAAATGAATTATCGACAAAATATCATTAAACTTCAAGAGGGACTTTGCTGTATCAATTTGAAAGTAGTAGTGAAAAATGTCTGCTTTCCAAAGTAATAAACATGAGTTTTTGGAAAATAATTAGACTTTTAAAACTATTTAAAAATTTTTTCTTAAGCTGATTTCTTAAAGTAAGCATTATATTAATCGAATAAAACAAGATAAATTTAAATAGTAAATTCTATTAAAATCAGAGGCTTTTTATTAGAACAAGAGATTTATGGGTTGTCTTCATTTCCTTATGCAAAAGAGATAAACAAATCAAAGAAAGAACAGCAATCTTAAATACTCGCAAAATCTGCAATTAATTGCGTAAATACAAACAAACCAAACAAATTATGAAAATATAACTGTTTATCTGTCATATTTGAAAATGAGTTGTAAAGTATACAAGTTTTGTTGATTTAAAGCCATTCTTCATTTACCCTCAGGTGATAAAAAGATATTATTGATTGACTCTTCGAGGCTTATCGATCTGCTGTCGATTTAAATCCTAGTACATCAAGGTGTAAACCAAAACAGGGATTCTGCGATTAATACCAACAAATAGTTCTCTTATGAGTTAAGTCAGTGAACACATTAATGCATTGCATAAGCTGAATTGTTCATTTTTTTTTTATTAATTTGCGTATTAAATGTATAAATGTCTAAACAAATAAGGGCTCAACTTAATCTAAATGAATAAAAATTTAGCCTATGATTGTAAAAAGTGTGACAATAAACAATATTAATATTTTAAACAATAATGCTTAATAAATATTTATTACAACTGCCAAATAAACTTTGAATGAATGGACAAACAATATTTAACGAATACGTTCATTGCTATAATGCTCCTTATAACTGATTTCCATTATATTAACACACATGTTCGTGAAGTGAAGTAAAGGCCCAACATTTCAAGATAAATCTTTTCATTGCGGAAGGAACATGAAACAACAATTAACATGTATCTTAACTATAACAATTTAATGGCAACTGAAATAAATCAAGGTGTTATGTGTCGTGTGACAAATTTTTCCTTCCAGTCAAGATTTTATATTCCGAGTATAGAAAATATTTCTTCCTGTTGGTATAAATCTATTATTTCAGATGCAAAAGTCAAATATAACATATATAACATTTAACAAAATACACTTTTAAATAAATAGAAATTATACAAAGAACGTCTATATTAGGCAAATATCATTCTAAACTTTGAAAGCCAATCAAATATTTCTAACAAAACTATTTGATATACAGGTCAGATTTTAATGATTTGTGTCCCAAATAAACTGATGAGTTTTTGTTAATTTTTCATTCAAGAGCTCATATTTCGACCTGTTGTTCCCAATGAAGAAAATGTTCCATTTTTATTTAAAAAGCTTTAACACTGGTAAACTATTTCGCTTAGTAACAGACAGGCGGCCAGAAGGACATGGCTATATCGACTCCCATTTTGGCAGTGATAAATAATATTTATACCTTATGAGGTAATCTCCTTCAAGACGTTTCATTCTGCAAGACGCAAATTTAATACCCTTTTCAAGAGTATAAAGCAAATATCAGCAAAAGAGAAAAAATATTTACCTGGTCCCATCCAAACGTAAATAAACTATTTCTTAAAATTTATTGCTTGGTTTATTTTTTTACGATCTTTTTAGCGTGACGAAATGAGAGCTGAACTTAACCAAATTTTTAAAATTAAAAAATTAAGAAAATAAACTTGTGCGGATTTCGTTAAACGGAAAATCAACCTCGGGCTTCTACTCTCGGCTCGGTATAGCACGTAGATTTTGAATGCATATTCAAATCTGAGTTCCATTAAAAAGACGGAAACTGAATAAAATGAAAAGTGAATAAAATATTAAATGGGTCGTTCCCAGAACTAGAATCGAAAAATCGAAAATACCCATAAAATCTCATAACTGGGCTGTTTAAGACAATACTCATTAAAAGTTGTGATAAAACCCGCAAGCTATAAAATTTTAAGCAGTATGTGTTTTTGCAATACAATAATTAAATTTTGTATTTACTATTTATTTATTAGCGCTGGTAAATTATCTTTCGTACTTAGCAAAAATTAAAATTTAAAAAAATAGGCAACAAATTTGTACCTGTAAAAATTTAAATTAATAACAGGAATATGTTGTGAGTTCGGTCAGCAAATCTTGGAAAAAATAATTTCTTAATGCGAGAATCATTGTTTTCACCAAATTTTGTAATGATAACTATTTAGCATAATCGATCGTTCCTCCGACGCCATTAAAATACAAAGCCAAAATACGAATTTATAGAAAATTTCACTAAGATAACTTAGAAACTAAGAGAATTCTGCGTATATAAGTAATAATGGTAATAATGATCAAAAATATATTTTATGGGGCCAGTGACGTCTTTTCCAATGCATTGTAAACTTGAAAACAAAATTATAATATCTTCTTAAAGGGTAAGGTGTTATAAATAAGTTAAAACAATGGTAATGTGAGGAAATAAAAATACCACATTCTTAAAATAATGCATATTACATTATGTTTTACAAGTTAAAATGCAATACAAAAATAAATTAAGAGCATTTTCATTCAAATTTAATCGCACATTTTAACACGATAGATCGTGCAATTCTCTTGAAGCAACGGGAGCTTTTTGGTAAACTAGTAACAAATGTTAATGCATTTAATAGTGGTCAAGAATATAGAATATATGTATATATGTACCTAATGGGTTAGGATATGTCTACTACAAAGCGTTACAGATGTCGTGACAAAACTATAATACCATCTGCAAGGGTATTAAAAGTAATCTATGTATGTATGTAGAGGAAACGTAAACGTTCCATGCTTAATATCTGCACCATAATTGACTTTTATAGCTGCACCCAACACCTTAGCGAAACAATGAGCAAGTTAGGTTAAACTCAAGAAGCCGTCAGCGATAACCAGCCTTATTCACCAAATTGCTTTAACCGAAAGACTTTCCGTCGCCACTCAGCAGAAATACACAGAGCCTCTTTCGATATTAATCTCATATGAACACATCCATGAACACATACATACAAATACTCTTCTCGAAGTGCCGTAATCGGATTTTGTTTCTTTTCACGCTTGGTACAGTGATGTTCTCGAGTAGGGCTGATTTCAAAATTTATGCATATCTAATATAAATAAATAAATATGTAAACAAAATCATCATATTAGAGTTTGTCTACTATTACGACTTAAATTATTCAAAGTCCTAACTAATTACACAATACGATCTTTAAAAAATTTTTCTTAGCTTCAATTTGTCATCTCCTTGGCTTAAGCTCGTTGTTAGTCGACAGCACACGCTAATTGGTCAATCAACTGATTTTTTATATATGTATCGATTATATGTATAAGAACGATTATATATCGATGTAAGTATATATATAACTGATAAGTAAGAGTATGTGACTTTCGGTGCAACGAAAAGTGTTTTTTTTTATTTCTTTCGGTCTTCTACTTTGTTTTCAGCTTTCCTTAAACACCTCCCAATTTGGTGATGTTGGAAAAAAAAGCCAGACTTCGCATGAGCGTTGTTTTGCCTCTTCTTCAAAACAGCCGAAATATGTTATTACTGCCTCGGTCCAATTATATGTGTTCATCTGCATCACACACACCGCAAAGAACATTCTTAACGCTTAAAACCGACCATACCATAAACAAACTATCATACAAGTAATATTCGGCATTATACAGGTTTTCAAGCTCTTTAAATCAATATCTTGTAATAGTAAACAAGGAGCTATACTCGAAAAAGTTCGACTGGGAGATACTCTTTATTAAGCTTTTAATTATCATAAACCACATTGATCTTTATCGATTTATTTAATTTTTTAAACATCATAGATATTCAAACCAAGAGTAACTTATACACTACTAAACTACATATAATAATATGTTTGCTGTGTTTGATATGAATATACGTTTTTTCTAACCACTTCTATGGTTCTTATCCGGTCGTTATGAAAACTCTACTGTCAACTCCAGGAATAAATTATTTTTTTACATATCTTAATAAAATGCAATCACACTTAAACGTTACTGGACTTTGTTTAAATTCACTTCTTCAAGATATCACACAGAAAAATAACATGCTGCAGCCAAATATAATGGGTTGAATTTACTGTAACGCATTACATATTGGCAACAATTTCTACAGCAGATTGCAACATAAATTGAGTTGCAACACGAAGATAAATTTAAATTTGCTTGCATATATCTGAATGTAGCAACTATTAGAAAACAAAATAAAACTGTTATAACAATCAAGCTTTACATTAGCTTTATTGATTTATTGTGGACATGCATGAAAAAAATTATATTATATTTATAATTCGAGGTAATTCACAATTCTTAAGCTCTTAATTGATAATAACAATATTTTTAATGTCATTACTATGAAGTAAGTATTTAATTTGAGTTTGAGATGTATGTATATGAATCTGTTAAAGGTTACTTTACTAAGTACCAACGAATGAATAAAATGAATTATGTAAAAGCCTCATTCCCCTCGGACATAACATACATATATTAACAGTTATATCTAATCTTCCTAATTTGCACATGTAAGTAATGTATTGACTAACATATCGGCTATATCGATTTTTTTTTTCGATCGCTTTAAGATGACTTTATGCAAAGGTGCGAGAATCAGATGAGGACATGGACATGGTTAATGGATGAAAGTATATCACAAGCTACGCTCTACGTTCAAAACTTAGTAGATCTAGCTTTTGTATGTATTATGTGTTCGGGAAAATAGGCTGTAAGTCAATGCAATGGGTTTTATCGACTATTACGCTATTACGAATTTCGGAAACTAGTTTGAAATGCGTTTTTGGATTAATATAAAAAGATTATATCGGTTTGCAGTTTAATATATATGCAGTTTATAATATATAGATTTGACAGACGCAAATGAGCGTAGCTAAAAAGCTTACTCCAGTAAATATTTCAAGTTTGACGTCTGTATTTTGGCAATTACTGCTCCAAAATTTTAGTAGTTGGTGAAGAATTAATTTGGTAATCTTGTCTAATATTGAAAAAAAATAATTTGTTTCAAAGGATATAAGTAATCGAATAATCACCCAGACATTGACCGTTCAAGCTAACAACAATTTTGATATTGCGAGTAATATATTTATATTAACTTAACATATTTTGATTAAGAAACCAAGAAGGCAAACGTTGGACAGATGGGCCAGCAAGTCACTTGCCTTCATACAGAAGAAAGACGGCATTCAAGAATTGACTCAATCGTTCACTTTCTGTTGGGTTTAAATACCAGTGGCCAAGTACCAAATCCCAGAAGGATTTTGCCCACCATTCTCACTAAGCGTTCTAAGTGTTCTATTGCAGTATTTTCCAATTATGCTCAAAATATATGTTTTATATTTTTATTAATTTTTGTTTTTTGCATTTAAAACATAGTATGAAACATATTTTTTCTTGGCTTTCTTATATCTTGAAAATATTCAATATTAATATAATACGGTGTAGGGTTGCGGTTGTTGCGTTGCACCGATGCAGTTTTCTGATTCCATTTTACAATAATAAACAAATAGCAAAGTAAATAAACATATGAGGAAAAAATAATATATGAGCATAGTGGCATACGTATAGTTTAACATGTTTTATATTGATCCAAACTTGAAAGCTGCACGACGTATGTATATATGTACGTAAATTTTTAATTGGGAAAACTAGAGCAGCAGCCTTACTGTAAATTACAAATTTCAAGCCATTTAAGTCAAATCCATAAGTTAAGACATAATAAAAAAAAAACTAATTGTGAGTTTACTTTAATTTACACCACCGATATTGGCATCTAGTTGATAATTCTTTATTGCAACACTAATATTAATTATTACATTCCGTGCATAAGCTGAAAAATATTTATAAGGATTAATATGAAACTTGCAGGAAAAATAATGTTAAAATAAAATTTTGTTAAGATCGATTTAAAAATCTTTGTTTTCTTTCGGATAATGTATAAGAAAAGTATTACTCTGTAATGGCTTAAATTATTGAATTAATTTTGTTCAGTACCCTACAAAAACGAAAAAAAACCCTGACTCGCAGAAGATTAGACACCCCTCTCGAGTTTTATTAATCTGCTAACATCTAAATTTAAGTTTTTCTTACAATTTCAATTAAACTATTTATTCCATATTATATTCCAAATATATTATTTCAGTGTGACATGTATTTCTACACCTACTAAAATTAAAATACTTTTAACTATAGTTTAAAAATAAAATCGGTTTAATTTATTCCAAATGAAAACAAAATTAAAAAAGTCCGTCGGCAGCAGAAATTTTCATTAGCTGCTTTTGTTCTCTTGTTTTTAAGCACCACGTGGCAGAGGCGTTATTATATTCTGATATCGAAATTTGATAAAAATCGATACAATGAAAGTCCATACAATTCGATGTACAAATCTATAAGTGGCTTATATTTACAGTAATTTTAATGCTAGAGTTCGCACAATAAATACGAAATTTTCTGACAAACAATCCAATACCTCCCTAAACAGTATTTTTTTAACCTGCATTATGCTCGCATCAGAAAACCAGTTTTGGTTTTAATCTTAACGATTTGTCAATCAATTATTTTTTGCTACTGCATTCGAAATATGCTTTTTAAGCTCAGCCAGTTGTTGTTTTAGAATTGAGTTACCAGAAATAATTCGAACTTATCTGTAAGAGAAAGAATAAATCAGTAGTTTGAGTTGCCTTCTATTGAAAACTTAACTTGACAATTTGAGATCATTTTCTGATAGCAATGCTCTTTTGTCCAAATTGTTTCACACATACGAAATATACAAATAATCTGACTTTTTATTTGGTACTTTTTTTTCTTATTTCTCACGTGTACAGTTATTATACTATTATACCAAAATGGTATAAATAAATAATGTTTTTCGGAATCCGATAGTTTATGTTGAATTGTCGGGCTATTAAAAGAAACTTTCAGCTTATAACTACGGATTAACGTTTTTGTAATCTCTAGTTTCTAGGGTAAATTTTTATTTATTCATATTTTTATTCATAACAGCATAATTTCTAGGTGTTGAATATTTGTTGTATGCTGTGTAGCATACCCAGCACGCACGATAACGGGTCAAAAATGGCCTATGTGTGTACCGTATAACCTACCTATAACCTAACATACCCACTCCATTCCCAAAATATAGTTCTCTGCCACAATATTGGAATTAGAGTAATCCGCAGTCAGGTACGCCCGGCTGCAAAATTACCTCTTATAGCAGCTTTTGCTGGACACGCATATGTTTATACCCTACACCCATTTCAAATTGAATGAATACTTTCATTCATGCACACATAAAAAATAAATACAGATAAATTCTTGGGTAAAAACAAATCTGTAGTGTTAAAACAAAAAAAAAAAACAACAAAATGCATTTCCAAATCGATTTTGTAATATGTGTTGTTTTTAATGTTTTTGCTTTTTAAACTATTTTAAAAAAAGGAAAACATGCGGCTTTAAATGAAATTTGTAGAGTATATGTGCTTAGTTTTTTTATTTTATTAGTTTTTTTTTTTACAAATCTAAGGCGTGCACATCTTTTGATAGGTCACGACTTGGGTTCAGGGTATCTTCTAGTTGAGCTCTTTTGCTAGATCGTTTTACTTGTCTTGTACTTAAGTAAGCATATAATCTTAGTTTGCGAGCAAGCAAACAAAGAACGAGATCATTTAATTTGCGCAAGTGATTGCTGACTTAATTGCAATTAGTTCGACAAATCCATTTTTTATACCCTTAACCCATTAAAAATGGGTAAAAAGAGTATAATGGTTTTGTGCAAATATATGTAACAGGCAGAAGGAAGCAGCTCCGACCCCATAAAGTATATATGTTCTTGATCAGGATCGACAGCCGAGTTGATATAGCCCTGTCCGTCCGTCCGTCCGTCTGTCCGCCTGTATGAACGCGCGGATCTCAGAGCTAGCGACTTAAAATTTGGAATATAAGTTCTCGTGTACCAGGCGCAGATCAAGTTTGCTTTATTTTATCGATAAATTCCACAATGGTTAAAATTTCATTAAGATCGGATAATAAACACCAAAGTTATACTCGAAAATATATTTTCATATTGATCTTCTTGCTGTCAGCAGCCGCAAGCATTTTCTGTATGCATAAATAGGCGAGCGCATGTGTGAGAAAGAGATGCCACATATTCTGAAGAGCCTCGATAACTACTGTTTCGTGTACGTATGTATGTCTGTATGTACATATGTATGTATGTATGTATATGCACGTGTTTGTAGCCAGTCAGTTCGGGTCAGTTCGGGCTTGTGAGTAAAAATACTCTGTAAGAAATGCACTTGCAGAACTGAACATTTGAGTGCAAATCATTTTAAAGGGAAATTATCCAATAAAACTAGAATATATTTAACAACTGGGTTAAGGGTATATCGTATCGTAGCTAACTCGACCATAGCATTTTTACTTGTTAAATCTATGTTTGCGAATCTATTGTTTTCCAATCTGCTAATTAAGCTTACACTTTCTAAACTAATAAGATAAGTAATTAGTTATATTGATTTCTTAATACATGTTTGTTCTTTATTAAGTTGGTATTAAGATTTTAAGATCGTTCTTATCGCTGCATCGGGTAATTTAATTTTGTCGCAAAGTGAAGCGCAGTGTAACGGGTACCTCTCTCACTAAATAGGGCATACACTATGCAATACATATTCTACATCACCATCAATAGAAGTGTCGATAAGATCATGACATCTGTCTGGTTCTATACTAATTGGTCAATTAGTGGTCTAACTTTATGAAGCTTTAAATATATTTTCATCGTATTACACAGCACAATATCATACGTCATTGGAACTATCGGTTCAAATAGTAGTGCTTGTATGAAAAACTTTTGCTTGCTAAGCAAGATATTGAAAACAAACACATTAGTTACGAGATTTATAGAAAAATATACAACTATCTAAACACAATCATTCAAATCCATAGGAAAATTGATCGTAGATGTTTTCTAGTATGGAAAGCTTTCTGCTTACTAAGATATTTCTATTCAAGAACACTTTTATTTTGAAGGTTTATACTCTTATACAGAATAGAAAAGAGTTTAGAGTTTGTCTAGTTTCCTTTGATGCTCCTAAAGCTGAAATTCTTAAGCTTGGAATATATATTTTTGTGCATGTCTGTCCGAGAACTAAAATTGTATTTTAAGTTTTAATCTCTGATAACGAATGGAAATCAAACATATTAGTTAAAGCAAAAGCCTTCAAACTCGGAAATTATATTTTTGTGTAGATCTGCACCCTACCACGCATACTGGAAGATTGGGGAATTGATAGATTCACCTTATCGCGGTTTGAATATAATTTTTCAGCCAATCGGACCTAAAAGTTGACACCTTCTAATTAATCCATGATATCGGAATTTTCCAAAATTGAGTGTGTCGTATTCACGTATTTTTCTTATTGTTCTTTAAAAGAGATTTTTATACTATGATATCAAAGTTATACAGTATATTGAGTTTGTGCAATATCCGTCATGCCGTCCGTCTGTATAAACGCGCGTTTCTCCGACACCACTGTAAAGTACTCTCAAAAGTTAATGTGTTATGGTTTTAGTCCTACGTCCACTAGGGAGCTATAAAATCGATAAAATCGATTTTCGCAACTCGATAAAGTCACATATCTCCCACAATTTTATGGATACAGTCACCAATTTTGGTTGGTAGGTTGTTGGTCCTTCAAAGATCGGCATATGCCCACCTCAGATGCCCTCAGCTCCCCCGCCCCTAAAATTTGTAAATGGCTATATCTTCCGCAGTTTTTGAGTTGGGAACGTCAAATTTGGTAGGTAAGAACCGATAACAATTTTGTGTTGCCACCCCCCACCTGCGCCCATAATCGACAATGCCGATATTTCAGAAAGTGTAAATCGATAACTCCGAAATGCATATCTCCCGCAATTTAATAGTTACAGTTACCAAACTTGGAAGGAAGATTATTAGGAACATTGTCTTTAATTTTTTGCAACCACGCCCACTTCCGCCCTCAAAATAAAAAAAAAATTTCATATCTTCCGTAATTTAAGAGCTACAGCCAAACTTTGAAGAAGGGTTACTATCTTATATCTACCTCAATCTGAAAGGCAAACTTGGACAGTATTTCTTGGCTGCACACAACTTATGGTATCATAGTATTTCGCTATCGTTTACCACGTCCGACTACAACGTTTTTTAAGTTGATAAAATAAAAAAATTAAATGCAATGGTTTTCCCATCAATCTTAGCTGAGAATTTAAAAAAAAAATGCAAATTCACGTCTTTAAAGATATGGTGTGATAGTTTTTTAATGTTTAAAATTTGTTATCGGTTCTTAAAGGCGACTACCAGTAATATACCTACCAAATGTTACGTTGCTAACTCAAAAACTGCAGAAGATATATCCATTTATAAGTTTTATGGGCGAGGGGTCTGTGGGCGTGGGAGGTGGACGTGGCATATGCCGATTTTTGAAGTACATCGTCAACAACCTACCAACCAAAATTGGTGACTGCATCAAAAAGTTTTGGGAGTTATGTGGCTTTATCGATTTGCAAAAATCGATTTTATCGATTTTCTAGCTCCCTAGTCGACGTAGGACTCAAATCTTGACGCTTTATCTATTCGGAGCACTTTCCAGTATATTTTCCAAGTTTCAAGTCTCTATCTCTAAGGGTGTCGAAAAAAGTAGCGTTCGTCCAGACGGACAGACATCATGACGGACATTAAATAAACCCAATATACTATTATATCTTCGGTATCATAGTATAAGAACATAATTTTGTTACATAATCAGTTCTGTTGTATATGAAGGTTTAAAAATAAGCTTGATGTCATGTGCGCAAGAAGTAAACTTTCACCCATTTTCCACAGTTTTCGCTCATTTTATGGCTTCGGAATTAGGTTTCAAATTTAAACTTTTTCAAAAAAAAAATTTTCCAAAACTATATTATACTAACTATATTACATTTTTTAAATTGGTGCCTTCGCTGATAACCAACGCCCAATTGCCAGTCAGACTTGTTTCTTTTGTATACATAAATTAGTTAACACATTCCGGAGAAGAACAGCACAAGTAATCTGGTCAGTCTAGAAGATAATTACACAAAGTCAATTCTTCCGCTTAAGACTTTTCCTGAACAAATATTTCCTTTTTTCCATTTCCATTAAATAAGTTAAATAAGGGAAAATAAGCAAACAACGCATTTTAGAAATTATTTTATAATTTTCAAAAATTTCATGGAATTCATTGGGAATTGCATCAAGTCAAAGCAAAGGTTTTTCTCTGCTTTTTTTTTTTGGTTAACTACAGAGTAAATAAATGCCAAAACATGTTTATAAACAAGTTTTGCGAATCGTTGCAAAATAACCCCTATTTTCCAGGCAGGTTAAGCCGGACAGTATCCGGTGTACAGTGGCACACACTGTGAGTAATATTTTAATATACAATGTACATATGCATTTTTTTTATTAATTAATTAATTTCGTTTCAAATAGATTATGAAAACTGGCCTTGGATATTGCTGTCAATTCAGTAGGCTGCCTGAAAGATATTTAAGCAAAATGGGCACAAACTCATCATATGACTGAAATGACGCTGAGGATATTTTTAATAGTTTATTAGATTATTAATAGACTGTTTAAATAATTGCCTTCCCAATCACAAATGAACTATTTTTGATGTCCCTTTTTAGGCTTTTTCCTGGTCTATCTGTCCTGTTCAAGCAATCGATAGTTGCCAACAGCACGAGACACACATGCAAACTTAAAACTATTATCGCAGTTTATGCAAGTAAGTCGAGTGAGCTCGACTATGATATACCCTAAGCACATCTGTTGAACATATTTTAGTTTTTTGCCAAATCTCCCCACCGCATTTTTAAGCATACAGAAATTATTACGCCTGCTGATTGTAATTAGATCAGTAAATTGGGTGTTTCTTATCTGATCTTGATGAAATTTTGATATTATTATACGCTACTTAGAATTTACTCTGCATTTTACTGCCATCTGAAATCGAAATGTGTCGATATTATAGTTTCTGATGACAGTGTGTTCCTCAAGGCGTACAAACGGAAATGACTTTATCGACTCGTCTGTTGATCCTGAAGAAACTAAGTAATTTATGTGATCGGAGATGCTAGCTTCTGTTTGTAACATACGTTAACACAAAACCATCTATAACCTTCTTAACCATTTTCAATGGATTCAGTGTACAAATATGTGGTACGCGGCAGAGTCGAATGCATTTAGGTATTCAGGTTCACCGGAAAGTACAAATTGTTTGTTTAAATAATTAAAGTTAATTGCGCATTGAAGTAATTTGGGTTACTGTTTCCCATCGCCAAAAGCTCTTAATTCCTGATTCGTTGGCATTCAATTGAACCTTGTTTCGTGATGAAGAAGTAATTTGTTGAAGTTGCACTTATTAAAGCTTTAATAGAATCAATTGTGTTTCTTGAATCAAATTATTTCACTTTAATTTTAAATCAATAATTTGGAATATATGACAAGCAAAATCTAAGACATTTATTTTCAGTAACGCTTTGAGCCCAATGAAAGCTGTTGAGATTGTTGACATAAAATCATAATAAGTGCAAGACATTTCGCCACTATATTTGTGTTAAAATAAATCTGTCTCAGTATTTATTTATGAATACATTAATCTTATGGTTTCTCCTCTTTATACGGAACAATCAAAAATAAAGTTCTTGTAGGAAGAGATTGTTTTATATAATTACAAATGTTGACAACAATGTTTGACATGTGATATTCAAATACAATAAACATTTTTATATAATTAAATTAATATGAATAATAAATTAATATATTGTATTGTATAATTGATAATTGTGTCACTGAAGTGCTCGTAAGAAGCACAATGGATTTTGATTATAATGATGAAAACATGAAAGATAATAATCAGGGACAATTAAGATTTAAGTGCGAGAAAATTTATTCTTCAGCTTTTGCTTTTTATCTAAACTATAAATGCCCAAATGGAAAAAGTAGGTGGCACTGCGAACGATTTCAGGTTTTTTATTTAAAGCGCAAAGTCAAACTCAATGTTTAATATCACTTGGAATTTTGTAAAAGAATAATTTTTTGCAATTCCTAAAGGCTGGCGTGGATGGATACGAATATTTTTAACGCTATCCTATATCTTCACAGCGTAGATGTTAAGTTGTTGGAGATAAAAATATAGTTGCGTCAATACAAAGTAGACTGACGCAAATCGCTTTAATAAAAGTATATATGAGAAGATAAATAATGTGCCCAGACGTATTAACTTAAAAGGAAACGACTTTGCCGACACAAATGCCAAAACAGCAATCAACTATCCTCTTATGACAAAAAACAACACTAAAATAAGAATAAAACCAGCAAGCTTTTATAATGCAGTACGACTGCACAAACTGGTTTAAAAGGGTAAATCATAATAACACAAATCTCATAAACCCATTTAAACAGGATGAAATAACCAGATTAAACCAAACAAATATAATTACAAAAGATTGCAGGGCGCGCAAGGATCACAAATAGATACAATATGAACAAAAACAATTTTCGATTCATCGAACAAATCTTAACTCAATACCATTTTTTAACAAAACCCCAAGTCAATACATTCAAAACAATAAACATACTTTACAGCTCAGCAATTGACACCCTATAGAGTGTATATTTTCACCAAAAAATCTACTTAAGTATTTAAGTACATAGCTGAAAGCCGAAACAGCCATGCTATTACAAGTTTTGGACTTTACACAAAAAAAAAAATAATAATATATATGTTTCGTTTTTAAAAACCCATACAAAACGTCTTAAGTTATATGGCTTCTTTTTAGAGTTAATACCTAGTTTTGTATTGTTTTGTATACATATATATATATATATATATATATATATATATATATATATATATATATATATATATTTGGAATCAAACAAGTTGTTCATCTGGCATACTCACTTACAAACTCGCTCTCTTCTTGTATGTTTACTGGTGGTCAAAACATTCTCTTTTGTTTGTATTAAGATTGGTTTGTGATTTGGGGTCTCATGTTTATATTTTATATACATGTATTTACTATTCATACAAATACATATAAATGAATGTCCAAATTCTCTTTAAATCGTTTTGTCGGCGTTCAAATCTAATTTGATAAATTATGATGAAAGAAGCCGCACACAAATTAATTCCGTTTTTAACGCTTCATTATTTAATTGTATTTGTTTTGGCATACACACTATTAATTCATCCATAACCATTATAACCAGTTGGATATTAGCGGTAAGATGAAAGATTTGAGAGCAGCAGCTAAGTTACCCCCCGTCAGGAATGGAAGTGATGTTTCTCTTTTGTTTGTTATAATTGCTGGAACTCATACCTTTATAATTCCCCGTCATTTCGAAAGGGAATGTATTTGTTTGTTTGCTCATAAAATTTTACAGGTATAGGAACTTGTGCACCACACGCCCACAAAATATGCTTAAACGAATTTGTAATAAGGATGGATCTCCATATATGTGTAAAGTGACCGATAACAACAAACAAGAGTCACAGACTTGACTTTAACTTGTAGATTTATAAATGCAAAAGTTGTACAAAGAGCATTATGTGTATTTATTAACATAGTGCTGACAACTATCGATTATTAAGACAGTGCAATCGACCTGAAAAACTCAAAAACAGTGCACATTTTTTAAACATAATTATAAAATAACTAAAAAAATAATATATCTGATCACCTTCTGTTTCATATAAGTGTTTCATTCTAAAATGTTCCAGCTCAGCCAGGTGTTAATTGATTTACATCCTGTCGCGAAATATAACCAAATGTCAAATTCACATAATTCATGTTTTGAATTGAAACTTTAAATTGTTGGAAAAAAAAAACAAAAGTTTGCTGATATACACAACAAGCTAATTAAAAATGGGTAAGCGGTTAAATGCTAAAGCGATTTATATTAATTCTTGGTACACTTTTTTGTTTGCTAAATATTAATATTATTATGTATGTTTATATTATGAGTACCTTTGAATACTTCCTGTATCCATTCAAGTGAGCACGTGGTAATCTGACCCCAATTACTAGTGAACATGAAGGAGCAGCTTCATTTGGTAAAATAATGCAAGCCCTTGGGTAAAAGAGTTTACCACTGAAGTAGAATATAACTCAGATACACTGATGAGGAAGCTATAAAATATTCTTAAAAAGGTATTAAAAGTACTTTTTCTTAAATTTTTAAAATATAATTTTACAAATGGTTCATAGTTCTTTGCTGAGAAGTTACGGGCTCTGATAGCTGATTAATTTGGTTGGGATATCTTGAAAGAAAAAAGGTCTTAACTCAAGAAAAGTGCAAGTCTTGGTATCGGTCATCGTATAAAAATTAACCATCGATGGCGGAAGCAAAGTGTAGTTGTTTATTACACAGTCTGGATTTGTCACATAATAAATATTATTTTTTATTTATTTATTATTACACTAAATTGGTTGATTTCGCGAAAATTATGGGATAATTGAAAAAAAGAAGAGACAAGCTGAAAGTCAGAAAGACAGACAAACGGACAGTCGGCTACACAGGTCTTATATTCCCTTTTTCGACAAATAAATGCATTTTATTTGTCCATTTATTTGCCCAAATAAAAATGCGGCTCTCTTGAATAGAAAGTAAGGAATCAACAGCTTTTATTTTATTTATACAGTATGAAATCAAATGAAACGCAAGACGAAAAAATTTCTAAATTGTAATGGTATAATAAATCAAAACAAGCATTCCGATTTGTGCCTTCTAAAAGGGTCGTTATGACGGGGTAGCTTTTGTGTGTCATTAATGAAATGATTGCTCTATATAAATACAATAGGGGTGGATGCTGAGCAGTGTCCAAGTCACTAGGTCTACCATTGTTATTTATGCATAAGAACACACTTTTAAAAATGCGATTCACTTCAGTGTGGAAACATTCTTCTCTATTTGCCATCAAATTTCCATCAAGAGTTAATGAGCCGCAATAGGTCTAACCAATTTGTTATTGGTGTTGGCAATATTAAGGCATTCCGTTGAATAATTCATAACCGCAAGTGTCACGTGTTCTCTTTATTGTTGCTGCTTATTAAGGCATTACTTGCACATATGTTGTAAAGTGGTAATTATAAGATGAATGTTTACCCTAAAATAATATTCGTGGCATGATTAAAGAAAAATGTGTACATGCAAATAAGAAACAAAGGCGAAAACAAGATTAGAAGCAGGGGGCAGTAGAAGACCTCTCCTCTCCGCCTAGTTAACTTAGCATAATGTACGTAGGTACATACTTACATAAATACATACATATATGCATAAACTTATTTAAACATAATGTAAATACCTTTTGTACATGATATAATTGAGTCTATCTGCTTGGAAAAGTGGTCACATGCTGTTTATTTATATTTTGTAAGGCTAAGCAGTAGAGTGACATGAAGCCTCGCTGCTATTTCAAGATTTGTTCATGACATGAAATTCGGCTAAATTAGTGCCAAACACGACAAATTTGAATACGCAACAAACAGAGAGAACATAGAAACGACGGCAACGAACAGCTGTTTTTTTGTTTTTTGCTTTTTTTCGTTTTTTCTGTTTTTTTTCTTCTTTTTTTTTTGCTGTGGGCGACTCCCATTTATATCATTCAAAGTGTGTAAGGTATTTTTCGTTGGCGCAAATAAGTACGATTACATTTATTTCTTATATATGCTGCTTTATTTGCTAATATATTGTTTCGATTTAAGAGTTAAAATTTTTCGTCAAATGTTATCCGATGTCTATGCTATATACAATTTTATGCAGCCTTTTTTAGATCTATATTGGTTCTGCATTAAAGCTTTAAGATATTTGATTTGTGTAAAAGTTATAAAGTTAAGAGGTTCAAATTATCTGATTCAAGAGTTAAATAACGAAATGATTTATATTTTAAGGGCAAAGTGTAAATGTAGAGGGAGGACATAATCCGAAATTATCGATTATGCTTAAAAATTATACCAGCTCGATTATTCAAACTCAAAGAGCTTTTCGCGCCAAACACGGTTGTCATTTTACGCCTAATGAGCGTTCTGTACGCCGTTTTGTGGATAAGTTGGAATTTTAATTTGCTCTCGACAACCAGAAGCCAGCAACTCGTGCACGAACTGCTCTCATTAATGAGAATATTGCAGCTGTTGAGGCCAACCGAAATGTATCTGTTTCTCGCCATGACAACCTGACGTATTTTGTGGCATGATTTGGGTCGACACCCTTGCAAGATGGTATCGGCACAAGATTGGTCAGCAGCGAATCCAACATCCGTGGTGTTATTGCTGCTCCATACCAGCCGAAACTTGTTACCAGGTCATATCAAATTGGATGGACTGAATAACCAATAGGATAAATGAACAGCGGCGGACATTTACATGATTTGAATTTATATTTAATTTCATTTATTTATTTGTCTTTGTCCCACTAATTTATATCATGTTAATTACAGGCACAAGGGAGTTTGGAGAGTTCCGTTGGTGCTATTCAAAGGTTCCGTGATTTGCATTCGAACCTGATCAAATGACCAAACAAATACACTTGCACTCAAAAAAAAATTTCAGTAAGATCGCATTACTTTGAAAATTGCCTGAAAACTAGAACGTTTCTCTTGTTTTCATAAATAAGTTCAGAATTTAAGACTGCCAATTTCTAAAATTTAGAAAAGCTTGCCCAATCTCAAAAGAATGGTGCTTATTTGAAATTTGAAATAAGAAATACATTTCTTAAAAGTAGAATGTAAACATAAACCCTGGTATTTACAAATATACTTTCTGATTAATAACGCAACAAGGATAGTCGCAAAATGTGTGGCGAATTTCTAAAATTGAGGACTATTTTTTTCTGAGTTTACTTTTTTCTAGCGAGCCTTACCGACTGGCGAGTTTAAATATTTTACGCATGGTTGTCAATAATGGTAATTTAGTTGTTTTATAAGAAATTAAATGGTTCGGAAACGGAATACAAAGATCAGTAATCTTAGAATAACAAAAAAAAAACGCAAAAGTTACTAGTGATAATAATAATTCTAGCTCTACAATTTTAGTAGATATGGGTTTTATATGATTTGTGGAAGTGGGCGAGGCAGGTTAAATTCCTTTCTTTTTTCTTCCATTAAAATTACACAAAATATATTATAAGCTAAAATTCTGTATCAGTTTAGAAAAAAACCTTTTAAATGTGGTTTATCTAGCTATGCTATTTCGGGCGCTATTTTCTAGAGTTCAATATCGGTGCGGATACGACGTGATCAAGAAGTGTTCTTACTAATCTCAGGAGGAGGTTCCTAGTAATCTACCTTCATAGTTTTTTTTTTTATCATTTTATATCTTAAGCTGTGGGAGATATGCGATTTGCCAAATTTGGTGATCTTATCGATTTATTTATTATTGTATATCAGTTTTGGAAGAATTTGGGAGCATGAGTATGTGACATTAAAATGTTTTATTATCCTTTGAAGGTATCTTCAGTATTCAAGTAATATTATTGATAAAATCGTAAAAGGTTATTAGTGGGAAATTTTAAAACTTTTATATAAGTTATTTTTCAAGATAATTTTTTTTAAATACAATTGTACCATTTATTAACAGCAATGTAATTTCATAATTTCGAATAGTTTATTTTGATAAATTGAATATAAATTGGTATCCGAAATTTGAGGCTTAATATGCTTTCATTATTAGTTGCTTATATCATTAAGGTTTCACTGCTTAAAAGATTTTTATTTGATATTTATGTATCCAGAAATGTTTAACATCAAAAATATACATTTAGACCTGGTTGGTTCTTATGCATAAAGTTGATCAATTTCGATTTGATAGTCAAAACAAACTTAATAAAAATTAGTTAGCCGTGCTGCTGTCGAGTTTAACACACAAAACAATGATATAAAATATATAAATAGGTGAATACAAGTTTTTTTTTTCGATTAATTACATTAATCATCCATACCTAGCTTGGAACCCACGCCCGGATTCAGTTGCCTAAATGTCTGGGTCCCTTAGACAAGTCGTCTACCAAGGACTGCAGTAATAAAAGTTATTTGCCAAGTAAACTCCTAAATTATAAATTATAAGCACATTTCCTTTTATCAAAAAAAAAAGAAAAAATAAAAATAAAAATAAAAACCAAATCCAACTTTGCTTTTCCTACTATCCCTTTGGGGTAGGCCTTTGCCTTAACCACTGCGTCAAGCCATGTTGATCGTTATAGTGTCGACGAGGTGAGAACGATCACCGTCAACGCGAACATCATTTACAAATCTTTTTGAAGAATATTTTAACAACGGGCCGGGACTGGGCACACAGCTTAGCTTAGTGACTAACGTATCTGCATAAATGCCGAATAAATGATTTGAAATCCGGATAGTCCAAGGATATTATTTTTTCTTGCTTCACTTCACATTGAATCGAAATCAAATTAAAGCTGGTGGTGTATCTTTGTATATGACGAAGGCGGAACACATTGTGTATTTTGCGATTTGAACATCCACAAGTTGCGGCATCCCGTCTTTTATGATACGTAAATGTGTGTGTGTTTTATATGAGTGGATATACTTATATATAATAAGAGGAGTGTTCGGGACACAGACTAACAAACAGCCGACGCACAAACAGCATACAGTAAAATCGCTTCGATGGAAGCCATAATGACTTTACCTTCTTTCTACGAACTGAGAAATGACTACCAATTTGGAAATACCGCTTTTGACTTGCGAGACAGTGTGGCGATTGCTGTGGCTCGCAACGTGTGTTAACACAACCAAACATACATGTGTACTCTGTGCTCTGTGTGCACTGGCGGGCATTATCCGGCTTTGCCCGGGCCAAATGGTTATTCGTGTACAATTTATGCATTGTTTTCATCGCCAGTTGCTGACACAACATGAAAACAAATTGTTTTGAATAATTTTTTTGTCTCTTCTTGCTTTGACTATTTATTTTTCGAATGATGCTCGATTTGTGTCAGCTCTTATACTATGTACACCCGGGAAATTTCAATTAAGGGTATATTTCGTTCATTATTAAATCGAGAATTGAGTTTTTAAGTATTGGTCAAGCTTTTCACACGACTGTCTTAGATGGTTACAAGAGAAGAATTTTTAACTTCAATCAAGTATAAAAAATGTAACGCACATTTCTTGTTAAGATTAGGCTTTTGTCAAAAGTTTCTAGCAATCGGATAGATACGGAAGAGAGTGGCTCCACAAAAAAATTGGCCTCCAAAATGGTCTGCTAATGTTTAAAATCGAATTGTTTTATTCATCGTGTATAGCTTACTTAAATTTAATAAGGGAAAACTCGTGTGCCTATAATTCAATTTCGAAGGGTGTATATCATATAGTTGCCATGGAAACAATTGGTCAAAAGATGCGCTCTTGTACAAATAAAGCATTTTGGCAAAATATGTCGAACATGGGACTACCATTTACAAATCACACAACGGAATAATCTGTCGGAATTTAAACATCTCTGATCCCCATAGAAGATGAGTCTATAAGCTTTCTGCAATGCCCGAAATTCTGTCTGTCGTTTCGAAGTTCTTAAAGCTTTATGTGTCTCTCATATACCTTTATATGTACCTAAAATTTAAAGGTAAAGTGATATAATTATCTATCAAACTCCTGCAAAGATCGCCATCAACTACCGCCCAAAATTACGAAATTACCAATATCGATACAGGCATGTATAAAACCTATATAATTTCTAAAATTTGTAAGCTCGTTGTATTGTTGTCAATCTCGTCTAAATATCAACTAACTTTTTGTCAATTTTCACAGTCTGACAAGCAACCATTTGCAAAGGGCTATTGAGTTTTAGAGGTAGAGTTCGAAAATTTCAAAGATGGCAAACAAAACTTTCGAGGACACGCCCACTCCAGCAGTTGAAAATCCTACAATCCTGGAGATAGAGTTAACAAATTTTTGAAACATTAATATTATCCAAGATTTGAAGAACATTTCCCGGTCATGTATTATTAAGATTTTTAAACAAATTTCTCAGATATACCCACCTTAACCTCCACAATTTGTTAAAATACAAGCAGTTTTAGAGTTATTAATTCATTTCAGAGATGACCAGGTTGACTTACTCTTGCAAGGGTATTTAAAAATCGACGTGCCGAATATGTCTGTAGTTTCCTGTTTCTTAAAATGTGTGTTAATAGCAATTTAAGTAAATATGATGATGCCCAATTAAAATAAAATTATTTTTTGGCTTTACACAGCACACTGAATCTTTGATGTACTCAAAATATATATATATACTTTGTCAGAACACTTTTCTGGATTCTGTTTGCAATGAACATTATTGTTCTTGGAAGAGTCAATTCAGTATCAGCTCCGCAAACCCCGAAATCAAAATCGATAATACCTATATCAATATAAATTATAATTAAATATAGTTATATTAATCAAATCGGACAAAGTCAGATCGGACTATTATTGCTTGAGGAAAATAATGTGATTTTGGTTTAAATAATTATATATAGATTTGTCCAGGTAGTTTTCATTCTGCAAATGAATATAAGCTACAGATTGCGCTTAATCTTTTTTTCTTTATTTCCATAGTCTGCTATTGAAGATTATATTCTCTACACTATACTTATGGGTATTATGCCTGTTTGTGTTTTGTCTGTAATTTTTTAAGGGGGGACGATCAGCCAGGTAAAGTTACAGCTCTAAAGATTTTGATGCAAGAGCTACGAGTGTTTAAAAATCTTAAGATCTCCGACTTGTAAGATAAAAGGTGTATTAGTTTCATAAATACGGCTATGCAGATGCTTGTACTGCAGGAGCCACATACTTTAATCATCATCATTATCATCAGGTCGTAATGAGCTATGACCGGACGGTCCAGCAGCAAAACTTTCTGAAAAATCACAGGATGAAAAGAGATTTCAACATGCAGTTAGACGCTTATTCCACGATGTGCACAAGTGGTCAAGAAAAAGGCGGCAAGCTGTGTGTTATTTGTGGCATCACGACAGTTCAGCAACAACATTAACAACAGATTCCTATGGAAAGCAATAATCCACGGTTTCGGACAAAGGGCAAGGGCAATCATAGGCTTTCAGGAGGTTGTAATTTTAATAATTGAATTACGAAAGATTATCTTGAAAATCAATGTGGAAAAGTGTGACTTTGTTTGTAAGAACTTAAGTGTTTTGCGAAATAAGTTTTTCAGTGAGGCATCAGATAAGATTAGCAAAAGTTAGCTGCAACCTCCGAGCTCTGAAAATACTGAAAAAACGAGAAGATCCGAATGAGTTAGTGAAGAAGATAGTGAAGCTCACTCGGGCAAACGCACGGGTTTTTTTTTTGTAAACGCCATTTTGAATAATAACGGTAGTCAGTAAACTTAATGTTCTTAAATTATAAACTTCGCAAGTATACATAAATAAAAACAAGGTACGAATTCCAATTGCTCACAGATTTGAATCTCCTCCGTTCGATGATGAGTTGGACAACAAGCTGTCGTGGTTATGGAACCGATAAAAATCGTCGAAAGGCCGAAGTCATGTTGCAGCCTCCGGTTGTCAGGTGTGGAGATAGATCTGATCTGTCACGAAGGATAAAGATCCGCATGACTTGGCTTAGGCTGACTAAGTAGTCTGAACTTGGTAGTGCATAACCAGGTAGCGATCAAAAACAATTCAACTCATAGTTCAGCAGAAGCCTAAATTGACCAGACAGGATCTATTTAACGGTGGAGATGGTATTTCTGGGGCTGTAAATAAAGAACCGCCATTTCTGACTTTGTAGAGCCATTGAAATAGTCAAGAAACAGAACTAGAATATTCAGTAGATTTAACAAAATTACTTGAATATGGAAGCAACTATACTTTTCGATATACAGACGAAAGCAAAACATTGTTGCGGATGCTGTGTCGATGCTGTCATCAACCGAGGCGGTAAAAGTGTTGACAAGGGCGAAGTTAACAAGTTAAGGATCAGCTAAAGAAATTATAAAATCATTTTATTGAAAAGGACCAGTTGTACCCAGTGCCCTCCTTTGGAAGGGGAATAACTACCCGCATGCAATGGCTTACATTCGGACCACTCGCATAGTGTGATTACACTCAGAAAAACAGGTTTCGTCACATTATTATTGTGGCTTTCCAAAAACCAAAGTTTGCATTTTTAACGTGAGAGTGGATATTTCGAAAATTTAGAAAACATATATTTCCAATTTCCAGGATATTATTTTCTATGTGTGCATATATAAATATTCTTATAAGACTTATGTATTTAATACATGTGGAACACACATTTTACATAGTATATGTATTCATATAATATAATTTGAAAAAATCTTGGCATGCGAGTGACTTCCGACTGAACTTACTCTGCCTCTAAGGCAATAAACAGCTGAAATATAATATAGCAATCGAGAGATATTTTTTCTTAAATTAAAATAATTAAATACATCAAACATAAAAAATATTTCTGAAAAAAATCACATTGTCTATTAAGAGCAAGCCCCTCTAAGTAAAAATATAATTATTTCACAAAAAAATAAATACTTTATAATTTTCAGGCCGATTTTAATTTTATTTTCTAAAAATCGATTTTTTCTAAGAACAGTTCATGGAAACCGGGAAACTCAAGAAGTATACTCTACAGTCACAAGATTTTTTCCAACAAAAAGTCTTCAATTAATGCATTGGAATAAAAATGGACTTATAAGTAGAATCGTACAACAAAAATTAGTTTTTAAATTCTTAATTTTGGATGGTTATAAGAACTTCGGAATTCTTAGACCCAAAATGACTATCATAACTTTATTATTTCACGTACAAGACAAATGTTGTTTTTTCCTGTCAAATTATCATATTTGGAAATTTAATAAAAAGTAGTATTTTTATTGAAATTTAATTATAGGAATTGAGGAATTAGAACCACTTGTAAATAGGAAGTTTATATCTTCGTAAGCAACCGATCTTGAGTACTCATATTTTAACCGATGTATATCCCGCAAATTAGACATATATTTTTAAAAATTTTAGAAAAATGTTCCCTGGAGTTAAGAATAGAAATACCCTTGGTTTTATTAATATACTTTCTTGATAATAAGGTGAGTTTCTCTTGGCGCTAAAAATTTGTCGAAATTCTTAAAATTCAGTCAATTTTTTTTAGAGTGCATGTATCTGATTTTTATCACCTTTTTTGAAATGTTAGGCGCATGTTAAGCGCAAATTCAGAGTAGTGAGTTTAGTTAGCATATATTGGTAACCAAAAGAATTTATCATTTATTTTCAATAATTAAATAATATATACATTTATAAAAGCCCATGCAGATGGTATTAATATTTGGTTGTGACTGTAATAATACCATTGCCATTACCTTCTTTCTGTCCGTTTCTGCGCAAAAAAAAAAGATGGTTAAGGAATATAAACTATTTTGGCTTTTACTTATTTTTTAAAATGAGCTTATTTATGCTCTGTGATATTGATCAGAAGTAAATAATACTGCATAGGTAATCTTTTCTTATATTTCCATATATTAAAGCTCGTCAGTCTTCAAAATCCATTTATATTTTGCCTATATACAAGAATATAAAACAAAATGTTTAATAACAAACTCATAACTTTTTTAAATTGATAAACATTTGTTGTACGGTCAACAGTTAACGCACGGCTTACAATACAATATAACTATGCCTAGTATATTAACAGATTGAGGTAACAAACATGTAACATATAAAATTAAAACGTATACTAATATTAATATGACTTAGCTTATTTAGAATCATTGTAATTTAATAACAAAGCAATAAATTTAATTAAATTACTAACTCACCAACAATCACATTTTATACAAAAATAATAATTGATTTGTTTGATTTGAACATATATAGTATAATATTCATATATTTCATTGGGGATTGGTGACCTTTCTTTCATGCAACCCACTTAACAAATCCCACCCCGATTTCTTATTGGTTTAAACTGAAGAGCGAGACGGCAAACATGTCGTCGCATTTGAAAACCTGATTACAGAAGAGCCAAGCTATAGTTCGTTAGGGGCTCATCTTGCTTTCTCGCTTGGCAAAGAAAATAATGGATATGTGGTGACCATTTATTAAAACATGTATTTGGAAGACCTTCTTGCCAGTTTCAACGCTGATGCCAACGAGAGAACACCGCTTACCCACCACCAAAGTGAAAACATTGTGAAAAAAAAACAATAAAAAATAAAAAAAAAGCGACGCAATGCCACGTCCATTAAAAACAACTTATGGTGATCAGAAACCGCCGTATTCATACATATCTCTGACTGCAATGGCTATACTGCAGTCGCCGCAGAAAATGTTATCGCTCAGTGATATATATCGCTTTATTATGGAACAATTTCCATATTATCGTAACAACATGCAAAAATGGCAAAACTCATTGCGACATAATTTAAGTTTCAACGACTGCTTCATAAAAGTGCCCCGTAACATTAGCAAAGCTGGCAAGGGTTCTTACTGGACTCTTCATCCAAAGGCATTCGATATGTTCGAAAACGGCAGTTTGTTGAGGCGACGCAAGCGATTCCGAGTCAAACACCTTGAAGAGGATTTCTTAAATTCAAAACTGACAACAACATCTGCTTATATAAAATTCATCAACGATCCAAGTAACGTTCATCAAAAATCAACAACTAGTAGCAGTTCCCACCAAAACTGGATGCTTGAAAGTGCAGCACAAAATACGCAAAATCAACAATGCAAATTCCCTTTCGGAAATGAAAGTGAATTCGTCGAAAGTATGCCAACACGTCCCAAACGAGCATTTACCATTGAGAGTCTAATTGCTCCGGACATAGAAGCCACTAACGATGAAAGATCTTGTCAATCTTATCACTTAGAGCATGGAGCAACAAACGGCCGATATCCTGAAGTTAATTCTGATTCAAATCAAAGCGCCCACCAGTTCCTACTATCAAACTTTAATCAATTAATTACACAGCAGCAGATTTATTTACCCACAATCGCGTATCAGTTATATAATCCGCAACAAACACTAAATGCAATGTATATGTATCAGAATAAGCACTTGTATGATCGTCATAGCTCATTCCGATTAAATGGGCCGTTATCCGTATTTTAATGAAAATCATATCATATAAAAGTTCTAATTATTCTTAGTTATTCTTAAACACCTGGCATATTGACTAAGCTTGTTTTGTGATAATTTATTAACTAATAAAATGTCAACATTTTGTTAAAACGCTCAATGACACAGTAAATAAACCCATAATCAATATACATTTTTATCTCTGATGTATAATCGTGTTTTTAATAAAATTAAATGTATTTAATTGTTTTGTTTATCAAACTTTCGAGGTAAGGTAATAAAAATTAATTTTTATCTGTTTAAAAAGGACGCTCTTCAATACACAAGCGTATTTAAGAGAATATGTGAGCTGAAGACTTTAAATTATATGATAAATGTACAAATATTTAGAATCTATATCTTTTATAGAACCTATTGATTGTTTTGAATTTGCGTTAGCTGTAAGATTAAAAAAGATAGCGCTCAAGGCATAGCCAACTGACTATGGCGACGGTAAATTCAGTTAATTGCTGTTGCTATCTGAAAACTATTTAAGCCTCATAGGCACAATAATATCATATGACGTAAGTGACGCAGAGAACAAGGAACTGTACATTAATAAAAATTAAACAGTTAACTAAGATGACTGCCATGCCAATCACGCAGAACTTCATTTTACACTTATAATATAACACTATTGGCTCTTGGACTTGCTTATTTATCTGCATCTGACTGTGCTTTTTCAAAGCCCATATTATTAAACATTCTTAAATAACTTCTGTTTTTCTCATTTAAACAGATGTATCCATATTAAGTATTTCACATTTAAGTATTTTACAATTAGGTATTTCACATAGCTTCACCTCCAAAGTTGTCCGTAGAAACGACTTATGCATACAATAATAAAACGATCACAGCTTGATTATAATAATAAAAAAATATGTGTAAAATTGTCAAGGCATGGATTTGGATAGCTGATAATAAGAACGTCACAGATGTCTTCTTCTGCACGTTGCGCTGGGATAAACGGTATAGAAAACAAGATACTGTAGTCGAGTTGGCTCGACTATGATATACCCTTAACCCAGTTAAATATATACTAGTTTTATTGGCAAATTTCCCTTTAAGATGATTTGCACTCAAATTTTCAGTTACTCACAAGCTCGAACTGACCCGAACAGGCTGGCTACAAACACGTGCATATACATACATACATACATACAGACATACATACGTACACGAAACAGTAGTTATCGGGGCTCTGTAGAATACGTGCCATCTCTTTCTCACACATGCGCTCGCCTATTTATGCATACAGTAAATGCATGCGCCTGCTGAGAGCTAGAAGATCAATATGAAAATATATTTTCGACTATAACTGGTGTTTCTTATCCGATCTTATTGAAATTGATCAATAAAATGTATAAGCATATTATGTATAAATTAGAAGCCTCTGCCTCTTAAATTGTGGAATTTATTGCTATCGGAAATCGAAATGTATCGATAATTCAGAAACTGAGGCAAACTTGATCTGCGCCTGGTACACGAGAGCTTATATTCCAAATTTGAACTCGCTAGCTCTTATAGTCTCTGATATCCGCGCGTTCATACAGACGGACAGATGGACAGACGGACGGACGGACGGACAGACGGACGGACAGACGGACGGACGGACAGACGGACAGGGCTATATCGACTCGGTTGTTGATCCTGATCAAGAATATATGTACTTTATGGGGTCGGAGATGCTTCCTTCTGCCTGTTACATACATTTGCACAAAACCATTACATTCTTTTTACCCATTTTTAATGGGTTAAGGGTATACAAATTGCTTCCGTTTGAGTTTTTCCACAAATAAGATTTTAAGTTAAATAATAACTGTTGTTGCAGAACATATGTATGAACAGGAGATGTTCACAATTAATTTCCTAATGATTTGAGACAGCAGGCAGCAATTTTGTTGTGCTTGCACACAAAAACATACTTCCAAATAAGTATTAATTTTCGTTGGAAACAGCTAATTTTTCATTATTAACTGAACGAAAGGATTAATTTTTTAACTTCAGATAAAAATAATAAGTGTATAATAAATTCAGACAAAGAAATTCTAAAACTTTTATTAAGTATTTTGTTCGAAAAACTATTAGTGCAGGTAACAAATCCTATGGCAATTGAATAGATTTTGCGATAGTAGCTGAAAATTTGTTACACAAATGTAAGTTTAACAATTCAGTTCAACTCTTCCTTGGCTATATAAATAGATCTTAGAGTAGATTCATTCATTGCGCTTGGCACTGCCAGAGTTTTCGAAGGAATTAGATTCATTTATTCAAACGCTACAAGTTCAAAACTTGTACATTTTTACACTAGTCGCAGAATCGAATATATTAATGTAATTACCACTGCATATGGTTTTATGCTTAAATATAATTAATGTAGAAGAATTGTTTAAAATAATAAGTAAATTTTATTTATTTATTTATGTTTATCCAAAAAATCTGCAGTTTGAATTTTTTTTGTATATTGAATAAGTAACGCAAATCTTTAATGATAAAAATTGGCAAACAAATTTCTTGTTTTTCCTAAAAATAAATAGCTTTTAGCACTGACTCAAGCGACAGGCCGTCGGAGTATCTGCTTTGCAGACTTTATGCCTGCCTAGCAAGTCTGACCAAAGTGTGGTGCTCTGGATGCACATATTTTTTTGGCAATGCGACTCACCGACTTGAACTTGATGATGAAGGCTTGAGTGAAAAAAACAAAAAAAAAAAAATACTTCCCAAATTAACAGCTTTGGTTGCAACGCAATTAAATAAAACTATACTATACTTTTATATAGATCCTTGTGCCTAGCTATAGAGACAAAAGAGATGGATGTAGCCATTTTACGCGTAGTAGTAGGGTCTTTATAAGTTAAAATTTAAAAAACCCTCAAGAAATTATCTTAATCCAAAATATTTCTTATAGAAGAAAATATGTACTAAATGTACCAAATATATATCTAGCATTTGTAAACATTTGTCCGAAAAAATTCCAGCATGTCACAAAATGTTCTTCAAATTTTTATAAAATTATAAGATTGTTGTTGTCCATAAAATTAAACTCCACCAAAAGAATGTGTTCATACTCAGATTAGTCAGGTATAATATGAAAATAGGAAAAAATAGAAAACAACAAAATCCGTAATTTTTGAGAACAAAATATTTTTAGACCGATTTTCACATTGAATAAGAATTTATATTCAACTCTTTTCCATGGATTCTATTTAACTTCCAATACATTTCGATCCTTTTCCCAACAATAGTAGTATATAACTAAAAAAAGTTGCTCCTAGTTCCTGTAGTTAAGGTCATTCAACGGATTGTTATGGCTAATGCTAGGTGTACGAATTATAGAGGTATAGAAAAACTACTTAAATATATTAATTAATTTGAAAAAAAAAGAATAATAAAAAAAATATATATATCCATTTTGAGCAGTCTACCATGCGACTGTGAAGCGATCTATTGGTAGAGTCACAAAAAACAATATTTTAGATTTTGTTTTAAGACGAGTATTGATTTTTCATTGAACACAATTTTGAATGAACAAAAAATAAAACAATAAGTGGCTCAGCTAAAACAAAACAAAAATTTAAAAAAAAAGATGTGAAGGTGCAGCTGTTTGCTTGCGGGCGTATTTTTCTATGGATATAATACAGAGTCGACCTTGCTTAGCTCGCCGGAGTCTCACGCCTATCGAACAGCACGAGCACGCACGACCAGCTGACTCTCTGAAAGTTTGAGAATGAGCGGAGAAGTGAGAGCGAAAAACGAAACTGGCGCCGACATACATACATACACTGTGCCAAGATAGGAACGAATTCGTTTGGCTAAGCATTTCATGTTGCTGCCTAAAATATCGATTAATTATTCGTCCGATAGTCGAAAAATGTGGAAACCAGTGATCGTCCCTATTCGTACTTTTATTATTTGGTTTTTTTTTTTTGATTGACTGTGATGGAAGAGTTTGTTTTCTTATGTAATGAGTTTAGAGGCTAGACAACTGCAGCTGCGTCCAGGAAGTGCTACTTAAGCCAATGGGCGGGGAAAAAACATCGCGAAATGTGACACTGAAATCGAAGTTAGCATTAGTGTGTTATTAGTAAAATTCGATATGGATCAACATTTTAAAGCATCTTGCCTAAATTCAATAGCATCATTGTATCAGCATCATACTTGTTGCATAATATAATAGTGTTTATGAATTATTAACCACAAAAACGGTATTGCGATGGGTGCCTTTAGAATTTATTTTCGAAAGCAATAACAGAAAATAACTTTTATCTTGAAATTATAGTATTATAAATTATCAATAATTGAAAGCATCCTACTCAATTTCAAATACCATAAGAATAATTTGAAAGAAAAAAAAACAGTACATTATAAGCATTTAAGCATGTTTCTTAATGACAACTACATTATTCCAAAATTTTACATGTTAGAAATATTTTTTATGGTCACAAAAATGTCATAAGCAGCTGTGGTTAAGATTAAATATGTTTATAAAAAGCGTCTCATAATTAATTAATTAATTTTTCAACCGATTAATAATCTTGATCTTCATCTTCATCGATCGCTTCGCAAAAATTAAAATTACACTAGACGGCAAGATATTCAAACATCCAACTTACACGCTAATATTATATGCACAACGAGAGTACTTCAGCTGGCCATTATTTTTTAATGCGAAACGGAGGCGAGTATTTTGCACTTAATATTTACAATCTGAGAAAATCAGAATGCAAACACCATATGCTGCACAGAAGTTTGAAGACAAAACTTTCAGAGTACAAAATGAAATTTGCGATGAGAAATTATGACAATTCTAAGGTGTCAGCACTACCGAAGAGCATAACCGCGAATACAGTCAGACCTGGACAGGAAATGTGCAGAAATATTACAGAGTCTGTGGAAGTGCTCAGTTTTTCTGGACGAGCTGATAATGTCATCACATCATCAATATAGTCTCGTGTCATCCGATGAGTTAACCAGGGCGATTATTATTGGGACCGGATGATGACCCAGTATACCCGAACCATATTGGTGGAAAATAGGCCAAGGTTTTTTGTTCACAGTGTCAGAGTCCGTCTGCCGCCTCTGTTTCTGCAGTCTACATTGCACAATTGCAAATGCGTAAATTCATAGTTATTAAAATCTCATAGTAAGTTAAATCTCTAAGCGATTCCCATAATATTATAATTTTGATAAAGAGTGTTACATTTAAAATAGTGTGAAATACAGTGGCTCAAAGCTTATTTCGACCAGTGTCTAGCAAAAATTTTAGTTGCCTGCCATACGCAAATTATTAATTATTTTTCAAAAATTCCAAAGACCGATGGCAGGTACATATATTAACCACTAAAATTAATATATTACCCCAATAAAGTTTTCTGTATCAAGTTCAGAATATTACATGATAAACGCAATAATATCGACTAATAATAGCATCACAGTGATCCGCAAGGTACTGATAATAGCTAAGCTTCGTTCCCTGAACTTCAGACATGGTCTCCTTATAAACATGTTCTTTGTAAAGGGGCATATCATGGTTCGAGGTAAGGGCGAACTAAGGTGTAACACGAGCCGTGCCGATAGTGAACCTCGCTGGCGTAAATTGCCAAGTCGCCCACTGAGCATAATGGATACCTGGCGACCTCCGATATTAATACGACTTACCTGCATGGTGCGGTTCTCTGTGCAAGCGGACATCTTTTCTCCGCAACTCGTGGAATTAGCCGGCTTGATGGTCGTAAGCGTTAAGTCTTTGCATCGCTTACACAATCAGTCGCGGGTTCGAATCCGGCTAGAGGCATGGTTGTTTTTTGTTTGTCTAGTGCAATAGTAGTCCGTTCTGACTCCTTTTCTTTCGGAGGCAGTTGGTTCAGCGCTTAGCCAAAGGTAATCTCAAGTCAAAGTGGTCAAAGAATCTGTTGGACCAGCCAGTGGCGAAGAGGCAGCGCTCGCAAGAGGCACCCGGGCCAGTGGCCAGAAATCCAAGGTTTTACCAAGGAGATCCTTTGCCCAAATTACAAAGAATCTCGATAGGGGCCCTCGACAAAGGTAATAAGGACGGAAGGATCCCCAAAAACCACTGGAAGTGGGTGGAAGGTAAAGCAGCATATGCTGTCCTCTTGCTCCATCCACCGCATTGAGTCCACCGTCGCGGAATGCTAAAATTGTAAAATCTGGTGGCTAGTGGCAGCCTGATGTCAACGCCCACCACTTCCAGTGGGGCAGCACGGATTCTAATTTTAGGGGTAAGTCACTGTTAACATTCATCTTATTTTTATTGCAATACGGGAACACACATTATTATTAACAAGAGAGAACGTTGCAGTCGGAAGTAACTGACAGCGAAATACAATGATACCATAATTTGTGTGCAGCCAAAAAACACTGTCCAAGTTTGTCTTTCACATTGAGGTAGATATAAGATAGTAACCCTTCTTCGACGTTTGGCTGTAGCTCTTAAATTACGGAAGATGTGAAAATTTCGATATTTTGGTGGCGGAAGTGGGCGAGGTTAAAAAAATTAAAGAGAATGTTCCTAATAATCTTCCTTCCAAGTTTGGTAACTTTAGCTATTAAATTGCGGGAGATATGACTATTTATTGGTTTTGGGGGCGGGAGTGGGCGTGGCACAAACCATTTTTGGAGTTCGCTCTTAGTAATATACCTTTCAAGCTTGGTAGCTATAGCTCTTAAATTGCGGGAGATATGGGCATTTATCGGTTTTTGAGGGCGGGAGTGGGCATGGTCCAAAATTTTTTCTCACAGATTTTTGAAGGGTGTTACTAGTAATAAATTTTGTGACCTAAGCTTTCAAATTGCGTAAGATATACAGTGTTATTGATTTACACCAACAGGTGTATCGGTTTAGGTAAGCGGAGTGGGCACCCATTTTTTTATCGATCTGTTGGGGGAGTTACCAGTAACATACTTTCAAAATTTGGTGACTCTAGCTTACAAATTATGGAAGATATGCGCATTGTTCCTGGGGGCGGCGGTTGTAGGCGTGGTCCTTGGAGGAGGTTACCAGCAAATTACCTTCCAAGTTTGGTTACTGGTTACTTGGTTTAAAACTGTGGGAGATATGCGGAGTTATCGATTTACAATTTCCAAAATATCGGCATTGTCTATTATGGGCGCAGGTGTAGACGTAGCAACACAAATTTGTTGTCGGTTCTTAAAAGCGACTACTAGTAATAAACCTACCAAATTTGACGTTCCCTACTGAAAAGCTGCAGAAGATATAGCCATTTAAAAATTTTAGGGGCGGGGGGCTGACCAAAATTGGTGACTGCATCCATAAAATTTTGATACATATGTGGATTTATAGATTTGCGAAAATCGAATTTATCGATTTTTTAGCTCCCTAGTGGACATAGAATCAAAACCTTGACACTTTAACTTTTGAGGGTAGTTTCTAGTATTTGTTCCAAATTTCAAGTCTCTATATCTAAGGGTGTCGGAGAAACGCGCGTTCATACAGACAGACGGACGGACAGCATGACGGACATTGCACAAACCCAATATACTATTATACCTTCCGTATCATAGTATAAAAATTGTAGAGGTCAGAGATCTGACCCTTGAGAGAGGAATGGACTGACGGAACGGCAGTGCCACAGGCATCCGTAGATTTCTACACAAATGACTCAAATCCCGAAAATCGCGTGGCGTGGTGTTTACACCGCACAGATTAACTTCTGGCTCCCAAAGCCAAAAGAGAAGCTCTTAATTGCCTAAAAATATCTAAAGTAATGTAAATATATTCATTGATAGCGGTGTTCAAATCTATATCTAAATCGTCAAACTCGATACCTTAACAAACTGACGCAAATCTCTACACGAAATGGTCAATCAGCATGCTATTAGCCTGATTGCAAAGCTGATGAGCTGGCTAGAAGAGGCACTCTACTACACTTCCTCTCGGATATGGATATACATACATGCTCACATGATTGGCGAAGAAATGCAGTGAGATCCACACGGTACCACAACGGGCCAAAAATTGTGATTATGTGTTTGTAGTCTAAGCACCAACCTTTGGCACTCCGGTGTGTATACACTAGAACTAAGTGATCCCGTCCTAGGCTACTCGAAAGGTCCTGCCGGTTAAGAAACTCCATGTTAAAATTGAGGGTTCGCCTAGCCTTAATCATTAATAGTGGGTGAAAGCCCTTCAGAGCATCAGGCGGCTTCACATTCTTGTGCAGCATGACTGATGATTGGTTGATGAATTATCGGAAATACACATTTTAAAAGATATTCTTGATTGTAAAACTTTGCTCTGCTCCTCTGATTGGTCGGTACTGACGTCAAAAGTCTCTAAGACCACTATGAAGACTACTTATGCAAAATGGCAAAGTGGAGGAGGAAGAAGAATCTCCATCATTTTTGTGTACAAGATAAGATTGGGCAGCCCGGGAAACCCCTTCACACTTGTCTATCCCAGTTTGCAAAATTGAAGACATAGAAAATTGTTAAATTCAAAACGCAATCCGGTTGGACTCGGATCATTGATCTTTGGGATCTGTCTTGAAAAGATTGCATCCAAGCACACAGCGGGCCTAATCTGATCTGTGTGTGAAACTCCAACAGCCGTCCAACCTACCCACCAAGGAGGAGGTTCTTAGCACTCAACACTCCAAGCTTGGCCACTGTTTTGATATATTCACGCTTGCATCTACAGTGTCTTCAAGCTCTTTTCGAACAATGTGAAGCAAAAAATTTAAAATTCTATAAATTTTAAACAATGAAAAAAACGCAAAATGCTTAAATGCCAATTTGTTTAATGTTATATCGCATTTAAGAAAAAAAAAAATTTGGCTTTTATTAAAATATTAATTAATTTATTAAAATTAGTCACAAACTGAAAACGTATCCAATATAAATCCAATATAAATATATATTTTCAATAACATTTAAGTCTGGAGACTGGACCGGTGGAATTATCATGGAGCACAGTTTCTCACTGAACTTTTTACTTATTTCATCCTGCACCTATTTAGTCAATTTTTGAGCCGATAGCTTAAGATTTCCCCTTATTTTTCTGATAATCCTTTGCTCGTCCTGTTCGGTGAAAATCTTATTTGGTGCCATTCCGCCCTTGCCCTCCATCCAATTTTCGTCGACGAAACTCTATTTTAGCTATTTGGCGACATGAATACCCGACGTTTTAGGTGTTCCAGGATGATTTTCCTTTGATCAATGGTAGTCTGGTTGCCCATAGTTCTTGTTGGCTTGTTGCACCCGAAATGCAGGAAAAAACTAAACTGACTACGGAGGATTGTTCTATTTATACCGAAAATATTCAACCTGACGTACAAAAAATACGGGTTTTATGGCACCCAGGTGTCCATAATGTAACTAGCCGAAATAAACTTAAACCATAAAGATAGGCACTTTTTTACATAACCCGACCTAGCAGGTGGGGAAATCCCAGTTTATTAGGGTCATATATTCATTTTGGTGGTTAATATATGTACCAGTCATCGGTCTTTGGAATTTTTGAAAAATAATTAATAATTAGTTTATGGCAGGCAATTAAAATTGATGCTAGACACTGGTCGAAATGAGCTTGAAGACACTGTATGTTGTATTCACACAGAGCGTTATCGCAAATGCTGTTAATTAAATTGTTTTAATATTGAAGTTGCGTCAGCTGGTTTTACCGAGCTGCATTAATCTCCAGAGAATATATTTCAATTATTTATCTTTTTGAAATAAATGTTTGGAATTTTTCACAATAATTTTATAGACAACTTAACTTACATCTGTGACGGCCGCAAATCTGAATTTGTTCAAATTTCGAGCCCAATGTCAATTTTTTGTAGTGGTGGACCAAAAATATCGTAAAAACAAAATGAAAATGGAACATTCCCATGCGGAATTGATGGGCTATTTTAATTACAGCAAAACATTACGAACCATAATCAGGTCGCTCTAAAATGTAATTGCAGTAATTAAGTTTATTTATGAGTTAATTTTCTCAAAACAAAGAAATATAATATTTGCTTATATAAAACATAATTTAACTAAAAATAACGAATTAGAAGAATCGTTCTTTCATAATATAATTCCGTAGTAATTTATTTTTTTAATGCGTATTTTAATAATTACATGATTTTAAATTTTAGTTTAACTAATAACGTCATAAGCAAACCTCCAGTAAGAAATTTTTAATTATCGATAGGAAAACGGCGAACATCGCGCTGGTATTTTATTCCTATTTCACTATATCGTCGCATATATTTCACTTTCATGAAATACGTTAATAATTTAATGATTTTTGTTTACTCTTAACCAAAAGACAACTGACTTCAGACATGTCGTATAAAATGCATTAAAAGTTCCGGTTCCACAGCAAAATTGTAAAAGTCGCTTTTAACTTGACACAAAAAATACTACATACGATCAACGTTAAAATCAAATTCAACAAAAAGTGGGTTTTCAAATTAATTCATTTTCGAAAAAGGAAAAATCAAATAATATAATGTTTAACAAATAATGTGTGACAGCCCTTGTTTTTTTAACTTTCCCATGCTGGCTGAGACGTGGACCAAACTTCTGCTTATATATTTAGACTTGGCAACCCTAAGAAAAATACTGAATGAGAAATTCATTTTGTTGTGATCTCTTAGTCTACAAAAAATCTTATGTATATTAGCATTGAATATGTACAGAAATCTTTTCAGCACAAACGTCACAAGTTTTTTTAACGCGAAATTGTTGTGTGAATGTGTATGGAAAATGTCAGATGAGTTCAGGACAGCTGTTTCGTGTGATATTGCTTTAATTAGTAAAAAGTTTACACAAAAAGTGTTTAAATCGTCAATCTGTCTGACAAAAAATAATTTTCTAAGGTCAACGGAATTTTAGGCAGCACCTCAAATATTGTTGCCATCAATGTTACTGGGAATACACATACATACATTCAAACACACATGTATATATATAATTATATGTATTAGTGTTCGCGCTACGAGAGCCGAAGTGGTGTAAAAGCGAAGAGCGAACGTCAAAAGAAACGAGAGATTCGTCTCTTATTATAGCAATTGTGTTTGAATTTAGTACGCGAGGCGATCAATACTTGGCTTTTGTTCAGTTATATTCTGTGTAAGCCAAAGTGAAGTCACCTCGTGCTAACAGCCGTGATGTACAACAATTAATTGCAACAATTAAATACATATATATAAATAAACATAACATTCGCATATACATAGCACAAGCTATTTAAATCGCTAGAGGAAATGCTAACCTCGGCATTTGCCTCAAATTATTATACCCACAAAATATTTGACCAAAGATTGTGAAAGTTCTGTCAAAAGCGTATTAATGTTGTGAATTTAATCGAAAAAATAAATACAATAATACAAAATAGGCCGAATAATATTGTTAAGCCAAATGTACTATCTTGTGGCGTACAGCTAGCAATTATTGCAGCCGAAAGGCTGTAAAAAACATTTTTGACGACGGCAGCATACAAATAGAAAATACATATACATATACACATGCATATAGCATATCAAGCTAAAACAACGACAACGACAATACTAGCAGGACATAAACCACCCACAAATTGCAGCCCACATTTAGAAAATCGATATTTATATACTAGTCACAACGAATTATGAACTGAACGGTGGCATTTGTGTGATGTCAGTAAACTTTTGACCATTTGAGCGAATTGTTCACTGTGTACTTTATTGTGAATACACATTTGTTGAACATTACAATTATATAATCGGCCGAAGCAGTGGACCACCTTTGAATTACACAAAAATTGTTGGTTCTGCAATGGTAAAAGATAACACTGGCACACTCACAATGCGTCTCGTTCGAAGTAAATTACGCAAACGCGACGAGCCTCGGAACGCGTCATCCAATGTTATCACTGAAGATAAGGAGCAACAAGACAACAACGGAGATGATGCTGATGCTGATACGGAGACGAATACTTCTATGAACAACTGTAACAGCCACCACGTATCTTTCGTACGAACGAGTGGCGGAGGCGCTGCCGAAGTTCGAAGTGGACATCCAGATGTGATTGATATTCCGGAGTGGACATTTCCTCCAAAAGCGCCTGCACCACATATCTATCATATTAACCCGGTACGTGGAAAAAATCAGTTATCAAGTGGATATCATCCATGTACATGAATATTTGTAGAAGATACTGACGTTGTTTTCCTTTCAAATTTTAACGGAAAGTAGTTTTATTAAACTACAATCGCTAGTCGGACAGCTGTGAAAAGATAAAAATTAGATTAGATTTTTAATCTAATGCTTTTTTAGATGGTTATCTTGAATTCACTGCTTTGATGTCTTGTCCAAATCGACAAACAGTTCTTGGTAAACATGAAAACAAAAACAACCTCTGATTAATAACTCGAATAACAATCTTTCGTTGATTGTTTTTTTTGCAAAACACATTTAAAAAAAAAATTCTGTACGTTTGCCAGATGTCGTTCTGTGTGAATTGCCCTTAATGTTTGCCGTTTCGAAAATTCAGCATAATTTCCGCATCCGAAATTATTTTGAAGCACTCTTATCTGACGATATTTTTAATATATTTTAAGTTCACCAATTAAAGATTGACATATGTACATTGCACAAACTGAAACAGTATTCGATGGCAGTTGCTGTGACATTGACTTAGGTGAAACCAAAAATGAGGGGAGAGCGTTTGGAAGTGTACCATCGAAACAATTTTTATACCCTTAACCCATTAAAAATGGGTAAAAAGGGTATAATGGTTTTGTGCAAATGTATGTAACAGGCAGAAGGAAGCATCTCCGACCCCATAAAGTATATATATTCTTGATCAGGATCAACAGCCGAGTCGATATAGCCCTGTCCGTCTGTCCGTCCGTCCGTCCGTCCGTCCGTCTGTCCGTCTGTATGAACACGCGGATCTCAGAGACTATAAGAGCTAGAGACTTCAAATTTGAAATATAGGTTCTCGTATACCAGGCGCAGAACAAGTTTGCTTTATTTTATCGATAACTGCTTCAGTTTCGGAATTATCGATACATTTAGATTTCCGATAGCAATAAATTCCACAATTTAAGAGGCAGAGGGTTCTAATTTATACATAATATGCTTATACATATTATTGATCAGTTGGCCAAAATTTCATTAAGTTCGGATAAGAAACACCAAAGTTATAGTCGAAAATATATTTTCATATGGATCTTCTTGTTGTCAGCAGCCGGAAGCATTTTCTGTATGCATAAATAGGCGAGCGCATGTGTGAGAAAGAGATGGCATGATAATCGACGCTAGTGTCAATATATTTGTGTGTATTCTGCAGAGCCCCGATAAGTACTGTTTCGTGTACGCATGTATGTCTGTATGTATGTATGTATATGCTTGTGAGTAAAGACTGTAAGAAATGCACTTGCAGAACTGAACATTTGAGTGCAAATCATTTTAAAGGGAAATTATCCAAAAAAACTAGAATATATTTAACAACTGGGTTAAGGGTATATCGTAGTCGAGCCAACTCGACTACAGCATCTTACTTGTTAGCATTAAAGCTAGTCAAGAATTTTGGAGAGGAAAACTTAAACTCTAATACCGTGAAAAATTTGTTTTCCTAACTTAAAACTTTAATAAAATCCATGCAAATTTTAAAATATAATTTGTTTTTATTTCAATTGAAAAATATCCAAATGGTCGAATGCATTTTCAACAACAGGGATGATGATGCATTTAAAGGCACGGCAAACGCTTACGCCGCGCATTATAAAAATTAATCTTGATAAATGATATCGCTCTGTGTGAATCCGTAACACTTCCAGTTCGAAGAACTGAAAACATTCGAATTTCGACACAGCCTTTGTATCTGCAAATTTTTCTTGCAACAAGACATTGGAAATAATACGAACCAGTTGCCCAGCAGATGACGCATACTTTTATTTTTTAGTTCGAACATTTTTTCATCATGATCTTTGTCTCTAGAAATTGTATCGCACAAAAATTTATTCATTTTTTTTTTAAACGAATTTCCGGGTTTATAATTAAACGAATACAATCCAGCCATTGGTGTCAATACAGACCGTTGTACACATCAATAAAATAATGTAAACTCATGTTCAGTTAAATATTTCAATTATCAAGTTTAGGTCCATATATTCAAATTTAAATGTATTATGTATTATATTTTATTATTTTAATGTTCATAATATAATTTATTTTGAAAAAAATCTTTTAATTGAAATTATATTGTGGCAGTTAAAATTTCGCATAGAAACATAGCAAGAAAAAAAATAAAAGTAAAATATCGAATATTAAAAATCAATAATAATAATGCAAATAAATATTTTTCTTATTTCAGGAGATGTTGATAGCCAATGACAAAAACAGTTTTAAAGGATTTCGCAAACAATTCAGTGGGCGGTTCAAGCGATTGGTTGCCCGAAAACTGGAACCTGCTGCACCTGTGATACCTCCAGAACTAAAGCCCCAACTAAAAACAATATATGTTTATTAATATTAAGATTTTGTATGTAAATATGTGTAAAATGACTAAAGCTGGTGACAGCCAAGCAATCAACTTTTTAAACTAATTATAAAAAGTATTTCGCGCATATTAATTTCTTAACAGTAATTTTTAATTTGTCAATGGAATATTAAGACATATAGTATTTGAATAAAAGAAATTCCTGACTAAATATTTGACTTTATTTGAGAAATATGCTTGCACCATGTCGATAAGTATTTTATAATAATTCTGTTACCTTTTCTTAGTAACTTTATAATAAGTAGTAATTTCATATAATTTCAATATTGACTTAGAATACAAACATTTTGTAACATTATTACTTGTATTGTATTGTATTGTGTGTTACAAATATTTAAATACTCTTGTAGAGGGTATTTTTATTATGTTTTCAAATTTGCAGTGCATTGGAGGAGACTTCACCGAGCGCATTTATTTATATTTAAATTTATATTACTGAGTCAATATAGCCATTTCCGTCTGTCCAAATTGTTTAATCTCTCAAGCGCTGAACCTCCTCTTTCGTCTTTTGGGTGAAGGCAATACATAAGTTGTATCAGACCACTATATCATATGAAAGCGATAGGAATCGGTCGAAAGGTTAGTTTTTAGTATGCCTACGCTAAAAACGGTTATCTTATCGAAGTAATTCTCCAAACATCTAGATTTTCTTTATGTGACTTATGTTTGTTTTTTGTCACTTGTCAAACTATCCGGAGCACGCAATACGGCCGAGGAACCCTTGCCGGATACATCTCCGAGGATCTTTCCAATTGCAGAGAGCAATTAACGATGTCCTAACGTTTAATTATTTTCTGGTTAGAAGTGCTATGCTTGAAATACCAGACGATATAAATAAAACAAGTACTTGATAACTCGAAAAGGACTGAAATAGCAAATCGACCAACGAAATCACAAGATGCGACTAAACAGAGCCACATCAACTGATTTTTGAAAGCCTTAATTTTAGTTATATCAGGCGGTATTACATTAGTATCAGAGTATTTTACAGATGGTTATGTCCGACTTTCAGGGCTCTGTTGTTCTCACTTGGTAAGAATTAATAACATAAAGTTCAGAAAAAATGTCTTATACTCTGATATTTCTGACTTTGTACAACTTCTCTGACGCTATTTGTTCGTATGCGCCATATTTATTTTTTTCGAGTTTCCAGCCATCGAAGTTTCGTTGCACAGCATTATCGATTTTTTTCACTATAAATTTTAACTGTACAACTTCTCTGACGCTATTTGTTCGTATTTCTTTTTTTTCGAGTTTTCAGCAGTCGAAGTTTCGTTGCATTATCGATTTTTTTTACTATAAATTTTAACTCTGATAATCAATCTAATGGTATTCTTAACAGTATATATGATCGTACTGCTTCAGATGGTAATGTTTAGGGCTATTGTCCAGGCAAATTGAGATTGGATTCTCTTCTTGATTGAGTCACTGGAGCACTTTCCAATTTTAAAGATAGAGTGACCAAAATTGGAAGGTAACTAGCTGGTAACCTCCTTCGAAGATCGGCATATAAATATATATGTATATTTTAGACTATGCCCACACCTTCCGTCCCCAGAAACTTCGGCTTGAGAAATCCGAAATGCGCATATCTTCCACAATTTGTAAGCTTGAGTCACAAAATTTTGAAAGAATGTACTTGTAACTCCCCTAAGAGATCGGTAGAAAATTGGGTCCACTCTGCCTCCCCAAACCGATATAACCAGATATCGCACATAAATCTACAGTCACCAAATCTGAAAGATATATTGCTAGTAACACCCTTTAAAAATCCGGGACAACAAAATTTTGGACCACGGGCGCTCGCGTCTTTAGAATTCCCGCAATTTAACAACCTCTATAATTTTTTTCAAAAACGCACACTCCCGCCACTTACATTTCCATAGCCCAGACTGCTCAAATATGAAAGAAAATTATGATTTTATTTCATACAATTTTAATAGATATAATATTTTCCCATTATGCATTATAGTACCATGAATTGATAAAAAAAAAATATTTGACATGTAGTATTATTTAGGAAAATTAAATTTAATGCAAATTTTTAAATTTCCAAATAACACCCGAAAAGGGTGTGGAAATAATGGGTAGGTTGGCGGTCATTGTACATTGATGCAAAAATAGAGAACTCAGCTGACGTATATATAAGACGATCCATACATACATTGGTATTTCCAGAATGAATTAAGTAAACCAAGATTCTCACTGAAACGGTTATTTTGGTGGATGAATCACAACGGAGAAAATACCCCACATAACTAATAAGAGAGAAAAATCCACAAAGTGCGACAGCAAAAGTAACCCACGAAAAAAATATAGCTCCATCTAAGGCACATACAAATTGTTTGTTAAAAATATTAAAACCGGTTCATTTCAATTATAATTATTACACCTTTGTAGATCGTATTGTAATTTTGTCGTAAAGTTTTTAACGCATTGAGGGAGACGTATCCGACCCCATAAGGGATATATGATCTTGACCAGCATAACGTCACCAACCGAATCAATAATAAAAAATAAAAGTACAATTATCTTTCGACGTACAAAGACTTTTTGGTTTCCTCCTGTTTTTTTTTTTTTTTTTAGCATACCCTGTTTTTCTTCTGAGCCTATATGTTTTTGCACTCGATTAAGTTATTTGCAAAGAGTAATATACACATCATAAATGAATGTATTTGTATATATATATATATATATACATATATATATATACATATATATTTTTGTAAATAATATTATATTATCAATAATCAAATATTGGCTAGGGTATTAAGTCTTCATGACCTCAAAATGAAAATGTTTGATATTTTGCTAACAAATACCCTGTACTATAGATTAAAATAGACATTCATATTACTACGGTATTATTGAAGTATAAATTTTCTCTTGCCATTTTTTTTATTTGTTAAAGAAATTATTTTACATTACTACAAAATAAAAAAAAAAATTAAATAATTTATTCAACTGCTCGGTTTTTTTTTATTTGTATAAATTTGCATAAGCATTATTTTTAGTTTTATACCCATATATTTTTCTTGTAGTCTAGAGTATTTTATAGTTTATATACAGACGTCATACTTTCTCTACTTTCTTTCTGCATTCAAAGTAAGGGTAAGCAAATATGTAAATATACAAAAATATAGGCATACGTATGAAGCAAACGAATCACGTCAGTCATTCTTCATGTTTGGATTAAACACTTTAATTGTAAAATGTTAGTTGCGTTATCATTCATTGTGCTATGGTCCGTTGCTGCTATTGCTGGAACGCCAACAAATAAATACAAAGGTGTAAATTGCACAGATGCTCTGCAAATAGCTTCACTTATTGAAGAGCAGTCCAACGCCAGAATTGTACACAAGCCTCACCACAGAAACCACGCGGAAAACCATAATCCGGAGGAACTCAGTAACATTCATCAAGCTGTAGATGTCAAAGATATTGGTGTTATTAACTTTGAAGATACACATAATGGCCCTATGCTGACAATTTCTTCAGAACAGCCTGTTAACTTTGAATCAGACATTTATAATCAATTAAAACCAAATAACTCACCCGTTCGACAACCGTCTACCGGTATGCTGCATCATTATCCAACTGAAAGTAGTCAAACAACTTTTAGTAACATAATTACAGCCCAAAAGATTTATTTTGAAGCGAACACGGAATCCACATTGCGCAAAGCACCAAATTTGCACATTCATCACCACCACCACCATTTAATTTTTAAAGACAAAAAACAAACCTCAATAACGCAATACATGCAGCCAACGGAATCTGAGGTACCAGAAAACTCATATTATCAGACGGTGGCTGCAACGGTTAATCCAATCCTATTGGCACCGAACATTATAAGCGTATCTTCTAAAGTCAATGATTTGAATTCGGATGCAAAACCCCAAATCATTAATGGAACTGACAGCACAACTCCATTCATAGACGAAGAATTATCTGAAAGTAACCAATTTGCTGTGAACGTGCGCCCGGAAAGCAAAATTGATTCTGTTTCTGTGATAACGATACCAGAACTCCCATCAGACTCAATTAATAATCAAACAAGTGTAAAAACAACTTCATTAGATTACCATAATATAAGAGAGATTAACGATCTACAACAGAACGTCGAGAAAGCTTCAAATAACGCAAGCGAAAGTAAAGAAAACTCTCCAGGTTATTCCACCTACACCTCAAGTACTTCAAATAATAAACATTCTGCATATGATGTACCACTAAATTAAGAAGCTTACCATAAGCTTGAAACATAGAATTTCAACAAAATACATTATAAATCAACTTTAAAGTTATCTTCAAAAAATAGAGAATAAGCTTTTATTTATAATAATTTTTAATATAATGGATTTATCTGCTATCGAGTTAGTGCTCCATGCATATGTGAGCTTAAGTACACGAATACTAAACTTGTTATAATTAAAGAAATAATGTGTTAAATTTTTTGACATTTTATAAAATAAACGTAAATGTAAAAATTCTTAAAATTAAAATTCAAAAATTCTTATATTATGATTTCTTATTGTTTGAAGTAATGCTTTCCTATAACCTTAAATAGTGTATTATAATTTTGTCGTGAAGTGTGTAACGCAATAAATGACCCATTAACCCGACACCCTAACCTATATCGTTGGAAGATCATCATGTATCATATACAAATCTATTTCTTTACCAAGATATATTTCAAAGTTTTACAATGCTCCTAATATTGCGAAACAAGCCATCATCACCTGACGACTACATCGTATAATCGATCTAAAGTTTGCAAGATTATGTTGACTTCAGCTTGCCGAAGATATACCGAAGGTACGTATAATATTGAGTTTGTGCAATGTCCGTCATGCTGTCTGTCCATCTGTATGACCGCGTGTTTCTCCGACACCCTTAGAGATAGAAACTTGAAACTTACTGGAAAGTACCTTCAAAAATGTCAAGGTTTTGATCGACAATGCCGATATTTCGGAAGGTGGTAATCGATAACTCTGTATAACTCCCACAATTAAAAAGATAGAGTAACCAAACTGGGAAGGTAATTTGCTGGTAACCTCCTCCAAGGATTGGCATATAATTTTTTGGACCACGCCTTCAACCGCCGCCCGCAGGAGCGTAGTCCCTAGAAATTTAAAATGCGCATGTCTTCCATAATTTGTAAGCTAGTCACCAAATTTTGAAAGTGTAACTGATAACTCCCCCAAGAGATCGATACAAAAATTGGATGGCCACGCCCACTCCGCCTACTTAAACCGATACACCTGTTGGTGAAAATCGATAACACCGTATATCTCATGCAATTTGAAAGCTTAAGTCACCAAATTTGAAAGGTATATTACTAGTAACACCCTTTAAAAATCTGTGAAAATTTTGTGCCACGCCTACTCCAGCCCCCAAAACCGATAAATGGTCATATCTCCCTCAATTTAATAGCTACAGTTACCAAACTTGGAAGGAAGATTATTAGGAACATTCTCTTTAATTTTAACCACGTCCACTTCCGCCCCCAAGATCTCGAAAATTTCATATCTTTCGTAATTAAAGAGCTACAGTCAAACTTCGATGAAGTGAACTACAAACTTGGACAGTATTTCTTGGCTGCACACATATCATAGCTGGTATCATAGTATTTCGCTGTCGGTTAGGTGTGACTGCACCGTTCTCCTTTGTCTTTTTTAAATTTCTAAAGTATATAGCAAGTTTAGTTTACAATAGTCCATGCTCAATAATTTTGCAATTTTGTATTATACTATGATACCGAAGGTATAATAGTATATTGGGTTTGTGCAATGTCCGTCATGCTGTCTGTCCGTCTGTATGAACGCAAATTTCTTCGACACCCTTAGAGAAACTTGGAACATATTCTTGAAAGTACACTCAACATTTAAAGTGTTACGGTTGGAGTCCTACGTCCACTAGGGAGCTAGAAAATCATTAAAATCGATTTTCGTAAATCGATTTCGGAAAGTGTAAATCGATAAGTCCGTATATAAGATAGAGTGAACAAACATGGAAAGTAACTTGCTGGTTCCTCCAAGGATCGGCATAAAATTTTTTGCACCACGCCGACAACCGCGGCGGTTGGAACTTCGTCCCTAGAAATTTAAAATGCGCGTATCTTTCATATTTTGTAAGCTAGAGTCACCAAATTTTGAAAGTATGTTACTGGTAACTCCCCTAAGAGATGCAATAATCGACAATAGCTCCATAGCTCCTGCAAAAGGGCTAGCCAAATATGTTGTTTGGTAAACATCCTTGCTAAGACAGCAGGTGCTTCTTATCGCGGTGAATGTTTACCTGGGCCAGCCAAGTTTCGATGACCCTTGCCATCTACTAGGGGAGGGGCTAAAACTGACAGGGCGATTAGAGTCTGGAGCTGCATCCTTTTCCACTGCTCGTCATTTCGACGTCGGCTGCTGCGGACATTGGAATGTCTTCATCTACCAACGGAGCGTCACCTCCGCCAACTTCTCGTCCCCGCAAGATCCTTCGACAAGTCGGCGGCCTGATTTGGCGAAAATATCCACCATGTCGACGGTATATCGTCCCATAATTTGCAGTCGAGGGACACGTCCTTCCATGATTGTAGCCACAACGTAACGGTTCTCATCCAATCAGCTGAGCCCTCATCGGAGCATTCTATACCCATGAAACCAACAAAATGCCAACGAATGAGACAGCAATAACTTCGTCAACAATGGCTGCTTCCAAAACAGAATAATCTCTGTTATTGGGCATAACCTGGTGGAATTCCATAGGCAATAGGGTCACCTTCTTATCTTCTTCATTGAATGTTGCCGTTTCGTTTCCACAAGCTGCGGACAAATATATGTTCATCCGGGCAGAGATTATCATTACCCGGATAATGCTAATTAAAACAGGCGGTCGCCACTTGACTAAGCCCATCGTTTCATACTGAGCTAGTTTTTAGTCTGGGTCAAGTTGACTCTCGGCACGGTTCGAGTGAAATCTTCATCCGGTCCAGAGCCAGATGTGTTGACAGGATGGAGGTAGGTAGCCATCAAAAACTCGTGACCTGCCTGGTGGCCCTAGTTCAGTCCATCACAGTCATCCCACAAGTTGCTTGAAGCCGGATGTCGCAATCTTAGTTGGCCCTTATTCTCCTAACTGCGATAAATTGGTTAAAGAGGGGATGTTCACCTCTTTGGGGCATGACTGTCAATAGAATAATGGCCGATTAAGGCGCAAATTACTTCAGAGCAGATTTCGACTGAGGTTACACGGCTACCTTCTGTGTTTTGTATATTATTTTATTTATTTATATTTTATATTTGGTCAGGTTGGCGTGCCATGCGAACGCTTCTGGTTTGCTCTTGGCAGATAGCCAGGGCATCTAAATTTGGTTGATCAAATGCGGCTTTGCCATCTCGTGCACAGATTTGCGACAGATTGGTATCGATACGGAGTTTTTTGTAATAGCGCTAATCGATTAAATTGCAGCTTGTCTATCAATGTAGATATTGACATGCTTGGCACTTTATTATTTAAAAATTCTCAAAGATCGTTATTTTTTGGCTATACTGTTCTGTGGTACCTACTTTCAGTCGGGTACTCTCGACTGCAACTTTCTCACTAGATTTCTTGATGAAAATTATCATCAGTCGGTTTTATAATTTTATTTTTTAGTTCGGAATATGTAATCGACAAGTTAACTAATAGAATTGTTGTCAATTGATTGGGATAAATCCATATGTATTTCATATATTCAAGACACCTTCTATTAAAGCACAATTTTTGATAGAACGATAATTTATTTTAATTTAGTTAATATAAATATATTTATATAGAAGACATACAGATCCAATAATACGTTTGATGATTTTAATAACACTTTTGAGTGAGCAAAAAATGTTATAAATATCATCGTGTCCGCATTATAAATTAAGATGTGATTTATACATTAAATTGATTAAAAAATAAGCTACATAAGTATTAAATAGGATATTATTTGAATTATGTTTACTACAGAAATTAACAATCCTCCATTTATTCCCTTACAGCCTTTTTGCATCGTTAGTTAAACACATTTACATATGTATGTAAATTTTTATGTTGGCATTTGTCCTTTTAACGTACGAACTTGACTTTTTGTATTTGTTACTCACAATATTAATAAATTTGACTAAAAAAACGATTATTGTATTTATTAAAATATTAATATTCAATCTATATTCTAGCTTTGAGCACTTCATATATATGTATGTATGTGCATGTGTGCATGTACTATGTATGTACATATATATGAAATTCTAGCCTGCTTGAGATCGGTAACAGCTCCCAAATTTTAAAAACTTTGCAGATTCGTCCTGTAGGATTTCGAAAGGATATGAACGTTAGCATTCAGAGATAATAACATTCGAAATGGTTGTAATGGACAAATTCACTATTTTGACAGTAGAAAACGAAAAACTACTTAACAAACGTGACGCTGCTAATATTCGTATGGTATGGATGCGCTATTATCACAAATATATATAGGCATTTCATTTGAATCCTTTGTCACTTTCGCGTATAAGTTGAATTCTTTGCCTCTTTGGTTTTTTTTTTTTTATTTTGTTTTTAACACATACTGAGCTATGTAACCATTAAAATGTTCAATGAAGATTGATGTTTGACATTGTACTCAGGACTATTCTAAAGCAAGAGGAATTAAATAAGTGAAAATTTATACACTTTAAAATGTAAAGATTACATACAGAATTTAGTTACGTTGCTCAAATAGGGAATAGCAGATTGCTTCTCTGATTTTGTCTGACTAAACAATTGTTTGTGTGTTGTATATGTGCATGTGTATAAAAGGTTATTATGATTATGTATGATTATGTATGTATGAATGTATGTACATTTTGTGGTTGAATGGTCAAAGTGTGAGCATTTGAGTGGGCCAATGTACATACAAACAGACATACAATTCGTTTGCGTGATGATACTTAAAGCTTGCCAAACACGGCAGAATCTCGGTATTATAAAAACAAATTTATGTATGTACATAATTAAATTGTTCATATTTACAACTGTTGGAGCACTAAACAATTACACGAAACTATTACATTTATGAAAAACCCGAAATACGCTTCAATTGCAAATTGTTGTATGTACATGTTATCGTCTTAAGATCGCTTTATTTTAAAAGCTGGTGGGCTCTTTGATTTGCTACTGCTATTCTTGCTTCATTTGACTCGCCCTAGAATTAAAAGAAATTTCACATTTATTACAATTTTATTAAGAAGAGGATATTTGCAGATATTTTAAATGAATATATCCTTAAAGGGGTAAATACCTTGCGATTAATTCGGTCTATTTGACGATTTTGATTTTCTAGCTCTGATCCCATGTCCAATGCCATATTTCGCAGATTACCTATCATGGTATTAACTTGACCCATGTTTTCCTCCATTTCATCCTCCCTTGCATCATTTGTAATTCTGAAAATAGTACGATATAATAAAGAATCATATAATATATAATACATATACACTATATATATACTATATATATAATAATAATCATATAATGAACAGTTGAAAATAAATTTGTAGTAACTTTTGAAATCTTATAGTATAAATGTTAGTTAATTAAATTACACTTATACACGTGGGCAATGTTTTTAAAATTTGCTGCCCATGTGGTGAATTTAAAAATAACTCTTCGAATAAACACATACGATCGATTTTCCTTAAAATGCTCTGAATTTTCTTCACTTAAAGCAAATTTCACACTGATCTTAAAAATTTTGTTTGAGATCGATCAATGATTGCCCTGAAAAGAGTAACCTTGATGTCCAGAGTTCATGACTCTCTTCCTTATAACACTTTTTTCTAGACTATTTGCGACTCATATAGGCGTTACAAAAACCTTATGTCTAAGTCAAAGCATATGCATTGCACCTAAAACCTATGTAACTCAGTATTCAACTGTGGGACTAGATTGTAAACCCACATACAAAGTTTTCCGTACTGCAGTGGGAAAATTGATTATTTCTGAAATATATTATAATTGTGTCAGGGATTCTTACGCATCAAGTTTATAGTGACATTATAAGGGCTTACTCCTTCAACTAGCTTAATTCTAATCCTCTTTCCCTCTGTCTAGGGTTATTATGTTCTTGTGCAATGTCCTCATTTCGTGTGTGCTGAACTGGGATAGATACTACAAAGCTGTCTATCTAAAGTCTCCCTCAAATTGTTACCTTGAAAGCAAACGAGTTCAAAGGTATTACCTGCCAATATATCCAGCTTGGGCCATCATTCCATTTCTATCATCCATAACCCTTTGTGGTTGATTGTTCACAACTTTTCCATCATCATTGCCTTTCCATGTGCCATCGTCCTCCTTAAATGATTGGCTCCTGAAAAATTAGATATGTATTTTAAATCTTTTTTTTTATTTAAAGTGAAATTAAATTACAGGGATCTCTTTAGTTAACGATGACTAAATCAAACTAATTGTTTTTTTTAAATTAAGGCAACGAAATAGTTATTTTTCTCAAATTTGAACAGTTCAAAAATAATAAAAATGATTTGAAAAAAAAAGAAAGCTGAAATAAATTCTGGTTTTGAACCGAACCGAAAAGGTTCGAAATGTGAACCCATTGACCTGTTTGAACTATGGATGAGTCTATGTGTTTTTTATATTTTTTATATTAATAGTTGAAGCCTCTTTGCTCTTTGCAAAATATTTTTCTAGCTAACAGTAGATTATGCCGGTCTCTAAGTATCGTTGGTGATCTGTAAAGAGGTAACCATCAGCGAGGGGGACTTAATTCACTCAAGATTCTCGATAAATTAAATTTATTGGACTACCAACCAACTGTATTATAGTAACATGCAAATAATTCTAGTTTATATTATTACATCGCAATTTTTATCTTAAAACTGTCTAAAAAAAAGTAAATAATTTATGGTTATTTAATTATTAATGCCATTTTAAGCTAAAAAATTTATTTATATTTACTTATTGCAGGGTAGTACACAAATTCCGCAACATTTTTCCATTCCACTCAAGTTTTTTTCCGCTTCTCTCATATCTGCGTTAATTTGATCCATTCCTTCTTCAATTCGATCAAGTTGCTCTATAATCATATATGACAAATTTATAATGTAATATTTATTAATATTGATTTATTGATTAACTAAGAAAGACGCAGTTCTATTATTTTATCGACAGCATAATATATTATTAGTTGAAAACGTATGGAAAATGCCATTCTGCGTGGTGAAGACATAGGCGTTCACCATTCTTGGAGTCTACACGGGAATCCAAACAAAACACTTTATCAAAAGGAGACATTAACGAATAAAAAAATGAAATATATGTGTTGTAATGGTGGCAATGTTTACCTGTGTACCTTGCTAGAATGAGAATTTCACACTTACCAAAAAAATCGGAATATTCTTGATTTTGTTTGGACGTGTGTATGTACATCATATCTTGTGGCATAAGCTTATTTATTATAAAGAATTTGAACAAAAGTTGGTATCAACACTCGATGGAGGTAAAGTGCATATTCCATAAATTTAGATTTCCAGATTATAAAGTTGTAGGTTCCAAATTCATTATATGCAGTTGTGAATTTCTATGTTCAAATGGAGTCAATTTACAAACAGTAACTTAGATATTTCTGTGCCAACCTTCCTAGGTTTTTTTGTTGGGTCTGAGTCAATTCATAGAGTCAATTCTTAAATTTTGAGCTGCGAACTTAATTTGACTTAAGCCGATTAAAATTCTTTTCAAAAGTGAAATTTTCCGATAAATTAACAATTCTTAACTGTGTGACTGGCAAACAAAATTAACAATAATATAAAATTATCAATTTATTACAACATTATCTTACCTCGCGTCTAAAAATGATAATTTTATCAATTTGATACTTTTGCCGGTAGAGAGAGTACTTAAAGTTTATTATATACACTCCGCGAATTTGATTAAAGGCACTCATATTTTTGGTGCTAAAAACTGTTCCAAGCGTAATGGGACCTTATTTACGCATTTTATAACGTCTAACACTTTTATGGTGCATTGGAATGAAAATTCGAAAAATACAAAAAAAAAATCGCTCAAAAACCAACAAAAAACTGCAATCATACGGTCTGGGCTCCATAAAAATGATTTTGTGCTACAAGTATGAAAATGTCGTGTTCAACAAATTTTATCAGGTAGTAATCGATTGGCTTGGAGGAAAATTCAGTCGAAGTCAGCATTAACCAAGACACACCAAGTAGCCAGATTAAATTTTGCCAAAAAAAAAATAATATGACCTGGAACCTGGAATGGCAAAATTTAGTATTTTCTGATGAGAAATAATTTAATCTCCAGACTGTTTAAATTATTTCGGGAACGATTTAAAAAAATCTAAGAGATTTTTCCTTACTCGAGACTGTGGTGGTGGCTCAATCATGGTCTGGGCTGCATTCAGTTATCACAACAGGAGCCCGATATGTAGTGGCCAACAAGATCACCTTACCTGAATCCCATAAAAAAAACACCTATGCCGTCGAGTTTATTCAAGTAATCGAAGTTTAAGACAGTTGATCAGCTACGAAAGGCTATGGAATGGTCGCAAATACCGCTACCTGACTTCCAAAAAGTTGCTGAATCGATACCAAATCGAATTTTAGAAGTTCTTACCAAATCTGAAGGATGGACACATTATTAGCAGTACCTTTAATCCAATTTAGCACCTTATCCTTACTTTAAAAACCAAAAATGAATAAAAAATGGTTTGTTAATGTTACAAAAAAGACCCTTTCATAGACCGCCTGACTGAAAATATTCATATTGTCACTTTTTAAGATTTTTTTCGGCACAACGTACTATTTAAAATATCAGGTAGAATGAGTATTAATGAAGTAGGAGCTGTCTAAGTTAAGTATTGCATTTTTTATCTTAGTTTCACGGTCAACTCAAGGATGCCAAATTCCTTGAGCTCCTCGTCTTGGCTACAAGCATATCTGCGTTTAGTAGCCTCGCATCAGAATGAATGCATGCTTGCTTGGTTTGCTGTCAGGGATTTACCGAATGTATTTATACGAGGCCTAATCAATACATGGTCACCTCGATTGGCCGATTCCTTATAGCTTAAACATAGCCGAACATAATCTGCCCTACTCTCATCTTTTTCATTCCAGGCGTGCAGGGCAACCATCTTACGGATGGATGGTGTAACAGTCCCAACCAAGTACTAAAGTACTCGGCCGGCGATTGCAACTGCTGCATACCTGTGCCATTACCGAATAGATCCTTGGGTTTTTTCACGAAGGAAGAGCTCATCAATATGGACACAGCCTTTTTCACAGATATAAGGAAGGGCCAACTATTGCAGACCAGCTAACTTCAAGGAGTGGCTGACGATAGTCATTCCGAAAATGTCCGCCGTCGAAGATCTGTATCGCAAAACCTATGGGAGATCAGATCTCTGAGACAGAGACGTACGTACGAATGGAGAGGACAATAAGTCGGCAGAATACGTGGACTTGGACAGTTATGGCGAAGAGTGAGGCAGCAATGATAACAACAGCATGTATGAGAACCCGCTAAATAACGACCTCAAAGTCTTTAATGTTGGCTTAGAAGGCTTCGGGGATAAATATGAAAAAGCAAAAGATCTCACTTTTCAACCAATCGATACATCTGCGGACTGGAGCTATTATAACACATGAGTTATTTATTCTTTCAATATTCTTTATGCTGTGAGCAACGGAATGCTGGTCTGGGCGGAAAGTACAGAACTGTAATGTGCATGGAAATCACAACGAACATTTCAGAGGCATTTCAGGCGCGATGAGTCTATGTCCCCCGACTGCGCAAGACGGCACTATTTAACGATATCTAAACCAGCGTTTTTCGTAAATTGATTGAACGAACAATTCTCGCCTCATGATATCAAGTCCCTTATACTTGTTTACTTTTCTAAGCAACTCAGAAAATATAATAAAAATAATAATTTATTAATAAAAAAAAGTAGCTCAATAAATTGTCTTTACAGCTCCATCTTATATCCGCTCGTGAATTGCAATTCCTTTCCAATCCCTTCGTAGGATGCAAATAAGTCAATTCCACTCGTCTGGCAAAATTGCCGTCAATTGAGGTGTTCATTAAGTTTAGTAAAATAAAGTCAATGATAAAAGTAGAGCTGGAAACATTGTGTTTAAGACAGTATCTTTGAATTGTATATATTATTTTCTACATTGAATCACTTATGTCAAATTCTCTAATTCCTTTACTATATATGTCTTACCTCCTTGCTCGTCCAACATAACAATGCTTCGCATCCCAACTTCCGCGCTCTAAATAGAAATACACGTTTATTTAAAAATTAGTAGCATAGTGCGAGAATCTCTCAATAATGTTCATATTTCTAGTTCGTATTTTATTTTGGGTAAATGTTCGATTTCAAATTGTTATACTCTGATACCGGAGGTAGAGAAGTATATTGGTGTTGTTCAATGTTTGTATAACCGTAACTTTATTCGAGACGCTATCGAAACTGTACCTCAAAACGAATACCAATTGAACCTATATGTATCGCAAGGCTTGAGAGTTTGAGAGCTAAAGTATCCTAATATGGAAGTTAAACTTTTTCCTGAAAATATCGGTAAAACAATGTTCAAATCACTTTTACTAGAGACACAAAAATGGGAAACCCATATCTCCCTAAGTCTCGAAGTTAGATTTAACTAATTGGTGAAGTAAATTATTGATAAATTCCTTCAAAGGTAAATAAAATAGCCAAATCAAACACAGCTTTGTAGATAGCATAAAATTTTTGATATTAGATTATCCGAGTTAGATCGAAAGCATATATTGAAAAATAAAAGATTTGGATTAAATACTGAGTCCGATGAGTCATTCCATCGATTCTTCCATATAAAATATTTTTTTCCGGTGACAACTCCTGAACTCCAGGCGACGCCTTAGGAACAACTAAGCACATGGTGAGAAGCACCAACGCTAATGCGGGACGCTGAAATGTAGAGGCAACTTTAATGAAGTTTATTCCGATTACCTAACAACTTCCAAGCATGTTTCAACCCCTCTAATGATGATGAAGATAACAGGTAAGACTGGTGAAGTCTAATCTGAGCATTTATTTACTAATTTAGCGTTAAGCTGCGCTAAAAAGGATGTAATGTTTTTAATAAAGATCAACAGAACTCTTCATAAAATTACAGAACCTCAACTGGGTCACAAGGAAATTCTTTGAAACTATAATGCGTTCGAATAAAGTGAGCTTGTGAAAATAGGCACGTGCAGGCGCTTAGCATTAGGAAATCAAAAGAACTAAATCGGTATATTTTAAAGGTGGCTTTCGTTATTTTTTTTTTTCGATTTGAAAAAGGGGTTTGCGTTCTCGCTAGCAACGCCTGACACCAAAATCGTGTTAAAAAGCAGTGAGCTGTGCAAGACGAGTAATATTTCGTGGAGAAGATCAAAATGTCCAATCAATTTCCTTACCATGTCGTTGCCTTTTCGGAAACCTGGTTAAGGCCCGACATTTTAAGTTCTAAAATTTTATCTAATGGATTCACTATCTATAGAAAAGATCGCAATCTCCGTCGAGGCGGAGGTGTACTTATTGCTATCGATGCTGATTTATCTTCTGAGTTAGTAATGACAGATAATTCTATAGATATTGAGTTTATTGTTGTTAAATTGTGTGTAAATGGTGTTGGTATTTTTATTACGTGTTCCTACATCCCACCGTGTTCAGATAGTTCCATATATCTGTCCCATTTAGATGCTATATTAGATGTGTCTACTAAACTTTCCGATCGTGACTTTCTTGTAGTTCTTGGTGATTTTAATCTCGCTGGAACTACATGGACTTCTTGTCCAGACTCAAGTGTCTTGATACCTACGACTCAGAGTGAGTTTCTCGACGGTTTGTTTGGGATATCTTTGAGTCAAATCAATGCTATCCCAAATTCGTTGGATAGGATGCTTGATCTTGTTTTTGTCATGGATCCCTCCTTTTTCTGTGTTTCCCGTTCTGAACCCATGTCCTATCCTGAAGATCCCTATCACCCTACTCTGGAAGTACTGTTTGATTTGCCCACTAAGGTATCAAGTCAGGATAACAAGCTATCAGGGCGAGTTCGTCAGTTTCGGAAAACCGATTTTGTCAAATTAACTCGACTCTTATTGCAGACTGACTGGTCCCAGCTTTATAGTTGTGGGGACATGGATGGAGCAATCAATATCTTTTACAAAACTCTGGAACATGTGTGGTTTACGCGGAAATTGATCAATTTAAAAAATCGAAAGTCGAGAATGTTCAAGAAATTCAGAGAAACTGGCTCTTCCTTGGATTACTCTCGTTATTTGATTGCACGATCCAATTTCTCTGTTATAAATGACAAATGTTATAAGGATTACCTAAGAAACTGTAGTTTACAATTTCAGCGGGATCCTAAACGTTTCTATGATTTTGTCAACACAAAGCGTGGTTCAACAGCACTTCCTTCTGCCGTATTTTTTGAAAAAAAGACTGCAGACTCAGATCAGGCCATCGCCGATCTATTTGCGGAATTTTTTCAATCTACCTATAGTACCCATAATCATCACGTGGTTTTGCCGTAACCTTATCCGGTCAGTCGCTCTAATTGCATTTTTAGATCTATGATAACTGAGAGCTCTTTACTTAGGGACTTGAAGGGCATTAAGCCGGTATTATTACCGGGGCCTGATGGGGTACCTGGCTGTGTGCTTAGGTACTGTGCTGTCTTTTGAAGCCCTTGCTAAAACTTTTTGAATTGTCCGTGGAGTTAAGCACTTTTCCTAATATTTGGAAAGAATCGTTTCTTATCCCTCTCCTTAAAAAGGGAAACAAATCAAATGTTCAAAATTATAGAGGTATCTCTAAATTGTCTGCCATTTCTAAAGATTTTGAGAAATTGATAACATCTCAACTTCAACATTTTTGTAGATCTTTGATTTCACCCAGTCAAAATGGGTTCATGAAATATAGATCTACAACCACTAACTTATTAGAATTCACCTCTTTTGTTATCAAAGGTTTTCAGAACAAAATGCAAACGGAGGTTGTTTACACCGATTTTGATTCTGTGAATCACCCTTTGCTAATTTACAAGCTTTATCTTCTGGGATTTCCAAATAATCTGATTAATTGGATCTCAAAATATTTACTATCAAGAAAGTTTTCTTTAGAGGTTTCATCTCAAAGTCTGTTCAGGTTACTTCCGGAGTACCACAAGGAAGTCACCTTGGGCCCTTGTTATTTACTTTATTTATAAATGACCTTCCGTCCGTTATAAGTCATTCGCGGGTACTGATGTACGCCGATAACGTTAAGTTGTGTTAATCAACTACTGACTCTCTTACTGGACAGAGGCTTCAAGTTGACTTAAATAGTTTTGAAGCCTGGTGTCGCTTTAATTTATTAAATCTTAATTGTGATAAATGCAAAGTCATGTCCTTTTATAGGCGAATGCCTATTTTAATCAATTATTCCTTAATGGCAAGCCACTAGAACGCATAGAATGTGTTGATGATTTGGGTATCCTTTTGGATCCCAAACTTAAGTTTGACAAGCATATTTCTGCGACTGCCAATCGGGCCCTTGGTGTCCTAGGTTTCATTAGGCGCTGGTCAAAAGAATTTGACGATCCCTATATCACTAAAACTCTTTACATGTCTCTTGTGCGTCCTATTCTTGAATATGAGTCTTGTATATGGTCACCCAATTACAAGGTTCATCAGAACAGAATAGAATCCGTGCAAGAGCAATTTCTTTTATTTGCACTTAGACGTTTAAACTGGACTACTAATTTTAGTTTACCTTCCTACCGTAGTAGACTTCTATTAATTAATCTTCCTTCACTTTCTGATCGTAGAACAATGCTTGGCGTAATCTTTTTACACAAGCTTATAAATGGTGAGATTGATTCTTCGGAGTTAATTAGCCAAATAAATTTTACAGTTCCGATCAGAAATACAAGGAACTTTCTACCCATCTTTCTTCAAACTTGTAGTTCGAATTATGCTATGCATAATCCATTTAGAATTTTATGTAATAATTATAATATGCTTTTCCCTTTAATTAATTGCAATTCCCCTATTAAAGTAATTAAAAATGTTTTGTTGTGTCATCTTTCTTCCAATTCGCGATCTTCGTATCAGTAACTCGTGTTGGTCGCCCTTCGGTCGGTTGTGTTGGGGGGTGGACTGCTTTCGCCTGGGTCCGCGCGTTAACAAACCCGTGCTTGGTATCGTTGGGCCACTTGAATGTACTGCTCGTTAGTACTTCAACGTCCAAATATATAATATCCTAAAAAAAATGAATCGATCTTCCTGCGATAGATCGCAGTTTTGATTGTTTTATCGAAAAGTAGGTAAATTGTCGATCAAACTAGTTAATATTTCATTTTGTCCTGCTTAAATTAGATTAAAACAAGAGACACGGATCTGTCAATACTGCTTGTAATTCTTGATTGTCTTGTGACTTTAAACTGCAGGGAAGACAATTATGGGCCCAATTCCGACCAGTTTACCTTAGAAACTGCTAACGTTTTAGGTCAAAATACATTTAATGAAAAATCTAGCTATCAGATATATGCAACTTCGGTAGATGGCAAAGAACTCTCGAGTTCCAATTATTGCCAATCCATAAATTGGGCGAGAAAGCCCAAGAAGTGAAAAAAAGAGAATGCAAAAAATGCATATCTTTAAATACATAAAAAATCGAAATAAAAAATGAGTGAGGATCAATTTAAAATCTTTGTGGCGTCTTCGGTTCCTCCCTTTGCATCTGCACGATATGTCAGATGAAGAAATGAATTTTAGTCACATTTTAAACTTTGAATATCTAGATTCAACAACACAATTATTTTTCCTTTATACGAGAATGTTCTCACGGCATCCTATTGTCCTTATATTGATGTCTCCAAGCTAAACAAGGCTAGACGAATACTGCATGATTTAAGCTTGATCTGATGTTGTCTTCTCTTGGCTATTAAACTAACAGAACGAGCATAGTTCTCTATTCCTGGTAAATTCAATAGCAATTCAGAAAGTTCTTATTTGTCGAAAGAGGTTATAAATCAAATCAAATCCGGAAATTGGTTGATCAATATTCATACTCGGAAATAATTACCAACAGAAAGTGAGCTCAGATCTGCAGGAGAATATTGTCGTGGACATGCCTTCGATTGTTAAAATTCCAAAATAAATTTGAAACTTGGGTTTTGGTTGTTTCAAATTTAATGAAAATCAAGTGTTTTCTTTTAATTTAACCAGACTAAGAATTTTCACTGTCGGTTGGGGATTGACAATTGACAATCCATTCGATCTCCACATGCAAAAATATTACTTTATTTTAAATTTATTGAATATCCGTTGTAAGATTTTGTAATGGCATCCGATCAGCTTGCAAGTCAAGCACACACTTTTTGGAAAGTTCACCCCTTCCTAAATGAAAAATGTGTTATCAAGTTTTTATGGGCGAAGTGTCAGTAGTCGTGCGAATGTTTTCCAACTTGTAATGTAAAAAGTGCGCTTCATTTGTTGGAACTCTAATAAGCTCTTGCATCTGTACCAAAAACGGTTGACTTTTTCATTTTTTTCAGGTGACTTTTACTTGCCCTTCTGTTGTTTTTGGTTCCCAACAACAGGACTTGGTTAGACTAACCGAACATTGACCAACCAAGCCTTAGCACTAGGAACTCTCGAATACGGATCCAATTTCGATATTGTTCGTCCGATTGGTTTTATAAAAACTGATGTAAATGCATATTTCACATATGCATGTGTATTTTAATATTGTTGTGCGTTATATTATGTAGTGCTGTAAATCTGGATATACATATTATGTTGGCAAAATATGAGTTTTATTATCTGTAATATATACCCTATAAATATGTGATATATTGTTGTGTTAGTAGTGGACTCACCTCCTTGATCATCAAGGGCTACAAGTGTACGTATTCCTGCCTCCTTGCTCTGGTGTGCAGCAATGTATGCAATGTAAATAGTTTGTAAAAGTGTATAGATAAGTGTTAATATTGTTAAAGTATATATTTAATTAATAATTTGTATGTTGGAATAAGTATATATATATCTCAGTTTAAATTACTTATATGAAATTAAGTAAGTATGATCAAACAAAAATTAATTGTACTATAAATCATCAAAATGTATATTTGAATATAAATCTTTCGAAAACTGATAAACAAATTATATTTACGCTGGTTAACCAATCTGTTTTAGTTTCCTCTTGGAGAGGGTATTATAATTTTGTTTCAACAGTCTTAAAGTGTAAATGTTTATGTAATCATTTTTTGTTGGCAACGATTTATATATGTATGATTTTCTTAGTTTAAGAAAAGTTCAAGAAAATTTAAAAATTCCCCGAAGTCACAGCGACTCAATATATCTGTTTTCGGACACCTGCGTTTATTAAAAAAATTCAAGTTTTGAACTGTTCAAAATTGAAAACCATTAAATTACTTCTGCGATAATTGAATATGTAAAATTATCTATTTTACGATATAAGGCAAAAACCGGAAGATTTAAGAACTCTGTAACACCAAAATTTTTTTTTCCCTAAACAGATGTTATTCGATGCCACCTTTAATTATAGTTTTTATTAAGAGGTTTAAACTTTTTTGGATTCGATTTTTATACTATTATACCAAAAAGGTATAATAGTATATTGGTTTTGTTCAATGTCCGTCATGCTGCCTGTCAGTCTGTCCGTCCGTATGAACGCGAGTTCCTTCGACACCCTTAGAGATAGAGACTTGAAACTTGGAACGTATATTGGAAAATACCCTCAAAAGTTAAAGTGTCTTGGGTTTGGACCTACGTCCACTAGGGAGCTAGAAAACCGCGAAATTCGATTTTAGAAAATCGATAAATCCACATATCTCTCACAATTTAATGGATACGGTCACCAATTTTGGTTGGTAGGTTGTTGGAGAGGTCCTTGAAAGATTGGCATGTGCCACGCCCACCTCCGACGCCCCCATCACCTCCGCCCCTAAAATTTTCAAATGGCTATATCTTCCGCAGTTTTTGATTAGGGAACGTCAAATTTGGTAGGTATATTACTGGTAATCGCCTTTAAGAACCGATAACAAATTGGTGGTGCCACGCCCACACCTGCGCTTATAATCGACAATTGCGATTGTAAATCGATAACTCCGTATATCTCCGAAAATTTTAAAGATAGAGTAACCAAACTTGGATGGTAATTTTCTGGTAACCTCCTCCAAGGATTGTCATATAAATTTTTGGACCACGCCCACATCCGCCGCCCCCAGGAACTTCGTCCCTAGAAATTTAAAATGCGCATATCTGCCGTAATTTGCAAGATAGAGTCACAAAATTGTATGGTATAATAGTATTTCGCTGTCGGTTACGTCCGACTGCAACGTTCTATCTAGTTTTCTTTTTATTTTTGCTTTTTCTTACTGAAAATTAGTATAATGACCCATAAAAGCAAATATAACCCCACGTCGAAAATGACTTTAAAAAAATAGTTTGCATTTCTTGAACCCAATCTAAAAAAGACAAGTAATAATGCACTGGTCCAGAGAATTTGATTACAAGAGATTTGTCTGTTTCTGTGTGAAAATGTATATAAAATTGCTTGGTAAATAATAATGTACAACTTCCAGTTGTGTTTGTAAAGAAGTATTACAATTACATCAAGTCATGACAATGAATGTGCCTTTGTTTATCGTTAATCGATTTTAATTTATAGCTCTAAGGCGAAGATAGGTATCGATCTTTCAAAATCTTAAATTTGTATTGTCCCTGAAATTTGAATGTATCGATCACATAAAATAAATTGATCTGTCGAAAATATAAGATAATTCAAAATCTTCAATTTTTATAGTCTCTGAAATTGAAATGTTTATACAGGCGGACGTAACAATATCGACAATATCGAGTAATAAATCGGATCGCGCTTTATAAAAAAAAAATTATAAGAAATCATATAAAGACTTTCTTCTTCTTACCTAAAAACTGAAGACTTTAAATTCGTCAGTGCCCGCGGCAGACAAAGCGATTGTTACGTCGACGATCAATTAAATCAATAGCAGATCAAAAAAAGACTTATATCCCATAATATTGATTCTAGAGTCAACTTTTATTAATAGCTTGAACGATTTGATCGATATTCAAGTTTCAAAATGCTTATTTACTCTTTTATCTTCGATCTCAGACTTTCAAAATAAGTTTTAAAGAATCTCAAGAGATGTGAAAAGTGATAAATATGAGTACGACTGACTAGACACTTGAAGAATATTAATGGTGAAAGAGTCGTTAAATTTTTTCGATTAATTATAATTATTAAAATAAAGCTTAAAATTCGGTTTGATTGGTCCAATAAAATTTATAATCATTTAAAATGATAATGTGACAATGACTAATTGGGAATATGATCTAAGCACAATTGACATTGTAGTATTTTATATTATATGTTTTACGTTTTGCTTCAACAGATCAATTAAGTTCTTCTTAATTAAACATTCGTTTATTTGCATTGCTTAATCAGATAATCAGACCTATTTCTATTCCGTGGCTCTCTATTTACTAAACTTTTGTTTAAAGCACAGCTTACAGATATAGGAAAGTTATCGATAATGAAATATTAAAATAACGGTTTCAAACAAAACTAAACTAGCAAACTAAAATCCACAATGTTAACTCACTGTTGCCCTTTGTGTATTCTGTGAACAGCTGTTCGACGGTTTAAAATAATGACGGTGGTTATCGGCAAACCACCATAAAAGAAATAGAAATAGTAAATTATGAATGAAAATGAATTTAATCTTCAAGAAAATAAAATAATTATAATCACTGTACAAGCAAGAAAATTAATTATTTCATTTTTTCCTCTCAGAAGACCTTTTTGTTTTTAGGTTTCACAAATAAAATATAGTGGAATTTTTTTTCGCCGATATGTAAAATAGGCTTTATCCCTAGACTCAACTCACTTCAAACTCTTGGCGCTATCAAATTATTTACAGCTTTATTTAAAATAAAAATATAAAAAAAAATTACAACTTTATAAATTTTAATAAAAAACATATTTAGGCTGGAAGCACTAAGCAGACAATACAAAACATAACCTTACGAACATTTTTGTCGATTTGACTCCTCTATGTATTGTCTACTTAGTGCTAGAAGTCAACGCTTAGCATTTGTTACAAGAGTTAAATCTACCCGATCGATTTATACGATAGATTGAAGCCACTTCTAAACCTTCTCAAAATAAGTTTAAATTATAAAGACGTTCGATTAGCTCCAGCTGCTCGCGGATCAGCGATCGCACTTTATCGAGATAGATAAGCGCTGTACAAATGAAGCGCTGCTAACATTGACTGCTGCAGCTCAAAGTCTACTTAGCATAGTGTGCCTATGTAATTACAACTAACAGAAAGTCATTCATTTTATGCCTCTTGGGGAACAATTTATTAAAATTGTAAGTTCTTTGCTGCTGCTGCCAGCAATATTTATTATTGTATAATCGTTATATTAACATACGGAGTGGCTATTAAATCAATAATACGTCAATATTCCTCTAAATTTAAAGAGTTTTACATACTTTTGAAGTTAGAGACACCAAATTCGTAATGGAGGTTTCTGGCTGATTATTCTACAATGAACGAGACAGCATTTAAACTGTGTTTGCGCTCGATCCCGAAAATCGTGAAAACCAATATCTTCCACAATTTAATAGCTATTCCAACTTGGAACGTAGACTTCTAGTACTTGAAACAATTTCCAAGATTAGCAAAAAATTGACTTATGAAGATCAAGCCATGGCCTAAACACGCCCGCAACCCTACACTCCCCCCAAACAACATTTCCATAAAAAATGTATTTTTGTATTTTATGAGTTTGTATTACCCTAGTATCAGAGTATTACGCAGTCGGTTATGTCCGACTGCAATGTTCACGTACGATAATTAATATTATTGTTTAAAATGTCCTTCCTTCACCTACAGACATTTACAAAACAATATTACACTATTTCTAAGAATTTTGAATGCATGCATAGTGTTATATGTGGCATTGATGAATAGCATAATTTAACCATCGGACATGAACTCGAGTTTGTCTGAGATTAAGCTAATACTTACTTAAATCTTAGTATACTAGGTGCCATATTTGTATACTATTTTAAATTAATTCAATCTTACCTCTTCACAGAGAGCAAGCATACGACGAGTGCTTTCCAACGACTGAAATTAAAGATATAAATTTCAGTTAGTAAATTGAAAATAAGTAAAATCGAAAACATTTGGCCTATAACATTTTTGTTTTCTTGTTGAATACCATTATGTCTACTTAGCTATGGTGGTAAATCCCTGTGTCCGCCTCTACGTCAATTCTTTATATCGAGTGATTTTTTTGACTTTACTAAGTAATTGTGTTCCGTTAATCACTGTCCTTTTATCACCCTATTATATTTCCGTATTTCGGTAAGTACCGCTTTAACTCAAAATGTCATTTTAAGCATTCTGCTTGTTTCTCCTTCTAGACCAGACTGGCGTTTCACATGGTAATTAAATTTATTATAATATATAAATATTAATGATCTTCAACATATGTATCTTATAGCAAAAAAATGATTATTTTTTGACTTCGCACCCAAAAAGTTTGCCACAGCTAAATGGTCCGAAGTTTTAAGTAATTATATTTCATCCTTGTGTAATCTAACTTAATTGCAACTCACTGTCAAAAAACGCACCCAACTTGCTTTTTATTAATTGAATGCGCAGGGGATTAAACGTATACCCGAAAAGAGATGTTAATAACAATAATCTGAAAATATTTACCTCATCTGCTGTCCCCTGTGCTTTTATCTGCAACTCCTCCAGTTCCGTCTTCGGAACCTGGGGACCAGGTGCTTCTTCAGTAGGTTCTTCTGGCATTCTGAAAATATAAATATATATAAATGTAAAATTGTTGAATAATTGCTTATAATCATAATTCAATTCAATTTTTATTGTTTGTCAATATCGTGTTTTACACCTAAAAGTACCTAAATAATTAAAGCTAACAATCAAATATAGAAAATGATAAACATTTTTGCAAAAAACTGCAAAGACTAAATACAACAAGTAAGAGTGTTGTAGTGCAGTGAGCTCGACTACGATATACGAGTACCTCGAACCCAGTTGTTAAATATATTCTAGTTTTAGTGACAAATTTCCCTTTGCACCCAAATGTGAGCAGTTCTGCATGTGCACTCTTATCTTATAGCAGGCACAGGATATACAGAGTAAAAAGAACTAAGGCAGCGCGTATTTTTATGCACAAGCCCGACCTGACCCAAACAACATACATACGTACACGCAATTGTAGGTAACGAGGCCTAGCAGGCCCTCTAACACTCTCGTGTCGAATATAATGTAATTTCCTTCTCACAAATGCGCTCGTATGTTTATATGCCCACAGAATATGCTGATAAAAATGATATCAATATGAGAATATATTTTGAACCATAAGGTGGATGATTCTTATTCGATCTTGATAATTTGGGTAGTTATAATTATGGAATTTATTGCCATCGAAAATCGAAATGTATAGATAATCGAGAAAGGGCGGCAGTTATCGATCAAATAAGGCAGACTTGATCTGCGCCTTGTATACGAGAACCTATGTTCCAAATTTTAAGTCACCAGCAATTATAGTCTCTGAGATCCGCGTGTTCATACAGACGGACGCTAGGACCCACAGACGGACATGGCTATATCGACTACTTCTGCTGTTTACTAATTTTTAATGGGTTCTATAATAACATACCCTAGTTAATAAGCCTTAAATTACTAAAGCTGCAATAAAGTAAGGCTACATTTTGTTTACATACAATTGCTGAACAAGAATCCAGCACCATCCGAGGTGTGTTTGAAGACCTCGAGTGTTTTTGACATTTATCGATTTTTAACTGTGATATAATGGTATATTGGGTTTTGTGCAATGTCCGTTATGCTGTCTGTCCGTCTATCCGCATCTATGACTGCAACTTTTTTCGACACCCTTAGAGATCGAGACTTAAAACTTGGAACATATATGTAGGAATGGAAAAAGACACGGAACGTCAGGAACAAAAGGGAACTCGAAGTGATCGCCGTCATTGAGAGACGGGACACTGAGAGAGAACAGAGAGAGAATGTGCGGAGTTTTGCGAGCATTCGGTGCCGAGATCTCGTTTGAAACGCACGCGCATAAAGTACGCAAACAATTAATCAAAATTGTGTAATCGTATAAGTTGAATTGAATATGTACTATTTAGTAAGATCCGATAATAATATTAATAAAGTATAATTATAATAAACGTGGATTTGGACTTAATTACTGCGAGTGAAATACCCAACCCATAGTTTGGCGCCAAACCGGGATTTCGAATAATAATACTCCAGTTTCCCACAAATGGAAGCTCGTCCAGGATTTAAATGTTCCAAATGCCACAAATGGGAGCTCGTCCGGGATTTAAAAATCCAAAAGCCACAAATGGGGAGTCAACCGGGATGTAAATAATCCAGATCCTACATATATTTGAAAGTTGGAGTCCTACGTCCAATAGGGAGATAGAAAATCGATAACATCGATATTCGCATATCGGTAAAACAAAATATCTCCCAAAAATTGTATGGCTACAAGCACAAATTTTGGTTGGTAGGCTGTTGGCGATGTCCTTCAAGATCGGCATATGCCACGACCACCTCCGACGCCCCCGGCCCCCCGCCCCTAAAACTTTTAAATGGCTATATCTTCCGAAATTTTTGAGTTGGGATCGTCAAATGGTAGGTATATTACTGGTAGTTGCCTTTAAAAACCTATAACAAATTTGCGTTGCCACGTCCGCACCTGCGCTAATAATCGACAATGCCGATATTTTGGAAAGTTTAAATCGATAAGTTCGTATATATCCCACAATTTTAATGATATAGTGACCAAACTTGGAAGGTAACTTGCTGGTCACCTCTTCCAAGGATCGGCATATAATTTTTTGAACTACGACCACAACCGCCGCCCCCAGGAACTTCGGCCCTAGAAATCTGAAATGTGCATATCTTCCATAATTTGTAAGCTAGAGTCACCAAAGTATGTTACTGGTAACTCCCCTAAACGATCCACGATCAATGCCCATATTTCCCGCAATTTAGAAGTTACAGTAACCAAAATTGAAAGTTATGTTACTAAGATAGAACTCCAAAATTTTTTTTTTTAACCACGCCCACTCCCTCCCTCAAAAACCGATAAGTGCCCATATCTCCCGCAATTTAAGAGCTACCGTTACCAAACTTGAAAGGTATATTACTAAGATCGAACTCCAACATTTTTTTTGGCCACTCCCGCCCTTAAAACCGATAAATGCTACAGTTACTAAGCTTGGAAAGAAGATTATTTGGAACCTTTCCTAATGTTTTTCTTTGCCTATGCTACAAGCTAATAATTATTATTTAAGATACTTGCCTGATCAGTTTGAATGATTAGTTTATATAGATAGTATATAGATTAAATCTTAACGATTTTAATTTTCAATTTGTTTTAATTATTTTTCAATTAATATACGCATTTATTTAGTTTGACTTCATTTAACTTTTTTTTTTTTTTTGTATTTCCCTTTAAATTTGATTTTACTTAATTCAATATCAAAAGTTTTTAATTTAAGATAGTGTTGGTATTAAGGCATTAAAGGTACCAAATTTTTATTTATTTTCTTGATTTTTTTTTTAAATATTAACATATATTGTAAAAGTGAGTATGGAAAAATACTAGTTTTTAAAGCAGTAGGTCAGTGGCATCTGTTTTTAACAATGGAAAAGTTTTCGATTTCACAAATCAGAGCCACAAGAAGTCTACTTTGAAAATAGAAGCGGAAATTGCAAAACTATTCTTCTGTATTTATAGATAAACATTTTGAAAACTAAAAGATGAGATAACTGAAATGACAATTTAATGGTTGGCAAAATGTTCAATAATTATGATATTGAACAAATAATGTAGCACAAGATAAATACAAATCATAATACACTGTAAACAAACATCAACGTGTTTTATTGCGCTTTTATAGCGAAAGTTAACGTTAATGTTTACATTACTATTATTATTAATGTAAGGGCAGAATTACATTCTGATTCTGCGCACTAGTAAGCTACGTAAGTTGTGCAAAATCAATAGGCTCATGTCCGTAATCTTTGTAAAAATGTTGTTAATTTTACAAATGTATCAGAATATAATAATATTAATTTAATTATACATTGAATATATTTAACTTCACATAACGTAAGCGAATACTGTACATTCAAATAGTAGTATATGAATTTAATATACATACTTGACTCGCTGTTGTTGTTTTTTTCACAGTAGAGTTAAGTAAAATGTTCACTTATCCCTTAGTTATTACTTAAACAAGAGTGAAATACTGGCCGAATAATTTTCTAAATTTTTTGTCTCGCGCACTGATAATAAACCACCTAGTTTTGCTTCACTTCTGTACTCAAACTGTTTTTATACCCTGTGATATCACAGTGGAAGAAAAGTCTATAAACATCAAAGACACGCTCGTACAAGGTTAATATGGCATACGACCACATAAATATTTTACAAATAAAACTAGTAATTTTAATCGTGAAAAACAAACTTTCGTGGCAAATATAAAAAATAACACTAATTCATGTTATTAATAAATATAATAATTTATTATTTCTTATTATTTATTAAGCAAACTTGAAAAGGGTATCTGGCAATGTTCCATTTCATTTCTGTCCCTACAATATGACAAGCTTTTGCGCGCGCATTTTAAGAGACACATCTCAAAGCTTTCGATTAGTAAGGAAGTCAAAGCTCATATTAGATAACCAAGAGCAGGATTTAAGACAAATACTAATTGGGCTTTTATATTGACTTTTAAACTCTTGATTAAATTTAATATTAAATAAACATATGTATATTATACTCAATAGCAATAATATAAATCAAATTAATTATAATAATTATGAAATAAAATATATATAAGATTATTAGAATTAACATTAAACGTATGATTAAATAAGTAAAATTAATAATAGTTAATGTAATATGAATTGTTTATTTAAGATAACAAGGCTTAACATATATAACAGTTGGATTTATGGCTATTTATGGCATTTTGATAAAGATTACAGGTATTTAAAGCAATAAATTAAATATTTAGTCTAACACATTTATTGCAACAAAAGAGACAGAGTAGATAACTTGGACTCTGTTATTATTGCGAGCAAGCTGAGAATGTCCGACTGAATATACCTTGTTCAATCGCTAATGCAATCGATGGTGATTTAACATTGTCGTCTTACCAAATTTGTTTCAAAGTGTTGGTAGGACTCCTCGGGGAAACTCAGCGGACTTCGTAGTAGACTTCTACTAACACCTTCGGTTTTGTATGTGATCCCCAAACTATTTAGTTCAGGTCTATGGTTTTCAGCAGTTGTTGAACTGGGCGTCGGTTAATACTAAACAATAACCTCTGATGCTGTTGAGGTACACATCGGCGAAGGATTTCAAAGTCAAAAAAAGTCAACGAATCAATGAATTTTACCAAAAAAGACCATGCCATTTCATGGTATCTTCTGAAAAATCCTTCCCATGTCCCATATAGAGACTGAAAAGGACCTACTGGTTAAAATTTCCTATGGTCGCAAGCATGCAACTTCCGGAAACATATCAATATCAAAAAAAATGTGTCTGCAATATGATCGAGAATTTCATTTGTCGACTGAGATTAAAGTACATCCCAAACAATAACAAAAAGTAAGACTTTGGACCTTTCAACATAATCTGAATAAAAATGCTAAAAACGAGCAAAATATGAAATAATGTTTTATTTGTGCATCGCCAAAAATTAATTTTTTCAAAAAGCTTAAAAAAATAAATGATAAAATTTCGGCGTAGGCGAGATAATAATTATAAGAAAAAAAAGGATATGCCGAAAATTTACACAAATGGAAATTTAAAAAAATTTTTAAAATTTATCCACTGGCCACAATACCAATAATGCAGATACTAATTTGTAAATGAATTTTGTAAATAAATAAAAATGAAAAAAATTTATTGAAACGTTTCCGTTATTTCAAACCAATTTTATTTAATACGTAAATATTAAAATTACTGGTTGTAGTTAAAAATAGTTCAGTTAAGATTTATAAGCTATTAAATAAGTGTTTAAATCATCCACTACACCATTGAAACTTTTTTTTTCTTCGTATGGGATCTCTCGTAGTACGGCCCAATTAATCAAATCAGTCATCGTAAAAACGTTTTTAGTTCATTTTATATTTTAAAAAAAATATTATATTTTAACATACATGGATAAATCAAAATATACAATTAAGTTTTTTAGTTTTACAAATATACACAATTTAATAATTGAAAATAAATATGTCAATTAACAACAATTGAAATTAGAATCATAGTTATCATCAAATGGATTCTTTGATTCGTGGGTTCCATGGGATGCTTCTGCCAATCGATATTTATCAAAAATTCTTAGCTTAAATAAGCCAGACGCAAAATCCTTTGAAATTGTATTGATTGTGTTGGCAGACGTGGAACTAAAGTTCATACTTTCTGAATTCGAAAGAAAGCATTCAGTATTTTTGGTGCACAAGACACAATCCGTATTATTATCGCCGTTGTTAGTGCTGTAATTGTAGCTGAGGCAATCTTTGTGGAATGAATGTTGACATAGAAAATACACCGATGGCATGTGCAACGGTTGGCGGCAAATATCGCAGCACCTGTTGCGAAACTCCATTGGATTCGACTGGAATTGCGATACTAATGTATCATTGATATCTATTTCATTTTTGAGATCATTATTCAACTGCAGCTCGGCTTTGACATCATTTGCATTTTTCGTAAATGTTTCCATCAAAAATGGTTTTATATCCATGATTTTGATTTCAGAGCTACTGCATACTTTTTGCAAAATATTGAGCAATGATCGCTGATCAGTTGTCAAAACAGACGCAAGACTTGGATTCTTTTTAATTGTTTCCTCAATGCATTTTGAGTTTTTTTCATCGCCAGTAATTACTTCAGCATATCCAGCTGCATCCGAATTTATATTTTCGTGGGTAAATTGATAAGCCTTAGATATTATTGCAATCTTTTGAGAACTAAGCGAAGATTTCTTTAAAAAATCACGAATACATTCCGATGATATTTTCTTGTCACGCCAAAGTCCAAGGTAAAGAGTAAGCAAGTAATAATTTAACTTTTCATCACAGTTGGAAGAATCTTCTATCAGTTCAGCTATTAATTTTGCACAAAACTCATCGTGATCGGAGAAAATAGTTAAAAATCGCAGTACGTTTTTTATTTTATGTGTTTTCACCACTGATTCTGCCGTTTTGAAAACTTTTTGGGAATCTAGCGATAAAAGTTCCCGTCCATATTCTTGGAAAAATTGATAAATTTCATCTTCGTTCATTTGCTGAAAATCCGTTGCCTGCAAATATTCGCTGGCATTTTTTAAACTGGAGATATTAAGTGATTTAAGCGATATATTCCTAAGGTCGCAAATGTGACTGAAATCGTTTCGAGTAATCCAAAACTCATCAATTTTCGAGCTGAGCCTTTCCCGATCCACGCAATATTCAAGCAGTTTCTTGTGCTCAGTGCTGGCGTGTTTACTTCTCAACAATTCGTTCATATATTGCATTAGATGAGTATTATGTCTGAGACTTAACAGCTTCGAAATGATGTTGTATGGCTTTATTCCACCAATGGTCTGAGCATATTCGGTCACTGCCTCAGATAATCTGCCTCTTTGCAATAAATTATTACCGTGTTGCAAACGAACATTTGCAATATTTTCACTTTCGGCGGCGCTTGCCTCTTTTTCCAAAATACTCAGCGCTTTATCGTGCATACACTGAGCTATAAGGAGGCGAACTTTATAATTAGTATTGTGTTGTTGCAACTTGTATTGATGGTAAGTAGAAATATTTTTGGAGTTTTCGCCTTTAATGATAAGATGATAAGCATTTGTCGCATTGAGAATGCAAAGCAAATTGGAAATTCGTTCGTTGAAAAGTATCAATTTGTTGTGTACATCCACAACGATGAGTCTGGAGCCAAATTGAGCTTTAACTACGACGACCAGATGATGGCCAATCCACGACAGAAATTCCTTTTGACCAGCAATCACGGAGCAGCCTCCGCGACCATCCCGACTAAAACAGTAAATGGCATCGTCTCGTCCAACGACGAAAAACGAGTTAGGGCCAAGTGGTTCCGACATTGTACAACATTGGTTATGCATATCCCTATCGCTGCCCAGGGGATACGTTGCGACAATTGAAGCTCTATCGTTCAAAACAAGACTGTAGACTCCATCGAGGGACATGACGAACACATTACAAATTTGCGTCTCCGGCTGCTGATAACAAGTATTAAATTCTATTCCATTTATGGCAGTTGTTGTAATTGTCTGCTGACAAATATTTGACGAAAGATCTCGGTTGATTTTACCAAAATGGAGGAGGATGTCACCTCGTTCGAACCCTATGCCCAATGCATATTTGTTATCGGATCCAATGAGGGCGACCTGCATAAAAGTAGCCCGACTCGTTGTGGGCAAATTTGCGTTTGCGAGGCATGAAAATCCATCCTTTTTGAACTGGTTGAGATCGTATATATATATGCCCAGCGAGCGATTTGTCTCGTTCTGAGTCACTATTGTCAGCATATTGTTTGTGGTTAGTGCGCAGAATTTGACTGGCTGCTTGATTTCGTGACATTCAAATCGTAAAGGTATTTTATCAGTTTCAAAGAAAACATGCACAAATCCGTTTTTGTCACAGAGTACAAGAGAAGTGCTCGTTGTTCCATTTGAAGCTTTGACTAGACTAAAGCAGCGTGCCGCTATTTCAGCATTTACATTATCTGCTTTGATTGAGCGCAAAGTTATTAAGTCAAAAAGTTTGACTTTTTTCCATTCCAAGACACTCATCCTGATGATTTATTTGTACATTATACTATATAATAGAAACTGTTTTTGTGGGTGTAAGCTAGTGATGTGAGAAATCATCAACAGAATCTTATATATCGATGTATCAGTGTTCAGTTTTCAGATCATCACACCCACGGTTATTCGATAGAGCTCGACTTGTCTTCTTTTAAAGCAGATTAATTTTTGACATTCTTAAACTTTTATTTTGCTTTTGATCACGACAAACGAACGACAAAATTGCCGATAACTTCATAATTATATCGAAAAACATTTGTCCGAACTTTTCACCTTAGGTATGCGGAAAATTAACAACTATCGGTTTGTTTTTCCATCCCTATTTCTGCCATCTATCAACATTGTGTTAATTCAACATCGCTGATAGTAAAAATGTTTGGAAATATTCGAGCCCTTCGAAGGGTTTTAGTGACACAAAGAGCAATACAAGTTCTAAATGGGAACACAAATCTAATAAGCAGGCAAAGTCATGTGTAAGTAGAATGAATTACTCTTTTTGTTCTTGTTATATTACATAACATTTTTATTTAGTGTCTCTTACCGAAATGCTCCACCGCCTCACTCAAAGGCAACTAAAATTACGTCCGTTGCCGTTGGAGCAGCGATGTGGTGGTGGGTAATTTGGCACCTATGGCATGAGCCTGATCACATAACGGTAAGTGCAAGCACTTTCCCGTATTTGTGTTTATATTCACAGAAATTAATTGTTATTTTTATATTTCTAGGGAGAGTTCGACTACCCAAATCCGCTGGAGTGGAGCAATGCCCAACTGGGAATCCCCCGTGATGCATAATGTAATTTATAATTGAACAGAATTAATACAATGTTATGATTACAAAATGTTGCTGTTGCGATTCATGGGATTAAGCAAACAAACATCAGCCATCAAATGATTCACGTAACGCGATATTATATTTTAAATTAAAAATCAATTGTCCAAGTTTAGTTTTATATTAATAATGACATACGCAATGGAGTGATTGGTGATATAGGAATTTGAATTAGATTTTGGCAGACTTTAAATTGTAGTTGAAATCTTTTGACGGACATAACCGACAGCGAAATACTATGATAGCATAATTTGTGTGCAGCCAAGAAATACTGTCCAAGTTTGCCTTTCAAATTGAGGTAGATATAAGATAGTAACCCTTCTTCGAAGTTCGCCAACTGTAGCTCTTAAATTACGGAAGGTATGAGCTTTTCCAGATTTTGGGTGCGGGACTAGGCGTGGTTAAAATAAATTAAAGAAAGGGTTCCTAATAATATACCTTTCAAGTTTGGTAACTGTAGCTATTAAATTGCGGGAGATATGGGCATTTATCGGTTTTTGGGGAGGGTGTGGGCGTGGACCAAAAAAATGTTGGAATTCGATCTTAGTAATATACCTTTCAAGTTTGGTAACTGTATCTTTTAAACTGCAGGAGATATGGGCATTTATGGTTTTTTTGGTGTCGGGAGTGGGCGTGGTCCAAAAATTGTTTCCAGATTTTTGAAGGGTGTTACTAGAAATAAACCTTTCAAATTTGGCGACTTAAGCCTTAAAATTATTATTATTAGGTTGGGGGTGTGTGCACTGCGACCTGATAGGTCTATAGTGCCCCCTTCTGGGCTTAAAGCTCCTGCACAAATGTTAGAATCTTTATTGGGTTGAGGGCTACTATGTCATTGCTTATCATGACATGCATCCCTAGAATGTTACATCTTTTCCTCGCTAAGACGACACACTCTGCAAGGATGTGCATTGAGGATTCCTCCTCACCTTCCAGAACCTGCAGAGTCCGCTACTAATTATAGCTAGCTCGGCTAGGTGACTTCTTAGTCTACACCGTCAGTAGACCGGTGAGTATTCTAAGATTATTTTTACTCATGGCTATTATCTGCTTAAATCGCTTCTGATTATAGCCACCCAAAAGACATTTGGCTTGTCGGAGTCCTGGTGCCTCTGCCAAGCTCCGCTGACTCCTCTGTCTTTCTTCATTTCTAAGCTCCTGCCGTATTGTGTTTCTTCCAATGCCACAATACGGTTCAGGTCCTATTAGGAGTCTCTCTGCCCCCAATCTCAAAGTTCTTTCTATGAGACGTGTACGACTTATATTAAGACTTGAATTAGGTATAACTACTAGTAGGGCTATTCAATTTAAAGTATTCCGATCGAAGGTACTGGAATTGCCAGCTTTCGATAAATTGTAGAGTTTGCAGCAGATATTCGCGAAACAGCAGAAATGCTTCTGAAACCGAGAAATATATTCTCTTTGGCGCAAATATAATTTCCAGACGCGACTTCAACTTGTCGGCTGTGCTTTCCCTTTAAAATTTAAGAGGCTAATGAGAAACTGGAACTTCACAAGGATCAAAGATCGTGTAGTTATAATTAAATTGTTTAAAGAGGGTGAATGGGCAGATATTTTGTTGCATATAATAATAATGATATCAATATTATGATGCATTTTACAAAACAATTAATGCTGTCTGGAAAATTAACCAGTGCATTTATTTATTCAAATCCCAAAGTTGACGTTTTAGGCATAAACGTCACGCTGAGCCTTCTCCCAGGCAGCCATTGGTCCGTGCTCTGGTCGGTATTTGACATTGCATCCATCGTGTTCAAGGCGATTGTCATCACGCAGTTCCTCGTAGCGCTCCCGTTCGTACTTGGTGAAGCCCCACTTCTTTGACACGTAGATCTAAGAAAAAGAAAACATATTTTATTATAAGTATTTGGAGCTATAAATAAACATTTCTGCATTACCTTCTGGCGACCTGGGAACTTGAACTTGGCACGACGCAGAGCCTCGATGACTTGAGCCTTGTATCTATCACTGGAACGCACCGACATAATGGGCTGTCCAATGCGAACGCGAGCAACGGTTCCCTGCGGCTTTCCAAAAGCACCTCTCATTCCAGTCTGAAGCCTGAAGTACAAACATATATGAATGGGACGTCAGCAATTAGAAATTCCAAGACACTTACCTATCGGCTCCAGCGCACGACAACATTTTGTTGATGCGAATAACGTGGAATGGATGCAAACGCATTCGGATGTGGAACTGATCCTTGCCACAGAACTTCACCAGATACTTGTTGCAGCAAATGCGTCCAGCTTCCAATGCTTCACTGCTCAACTGTTCGTATTCATCAGACACCAAATGGACGCATAGCGGGAAATCCTCAACGGTCGCCTTCTTTCTGCCCAAATCGAAGATGCGAATCTTTGGGTCCGGCACACCACGACAGAAACGCGACTTTGGGTACGGCTTGTTTTTACAATAACGGTAACTTAAATTTGCAATAAAATAAAAATTACATTTAAGTTGACAATCGTCATTGCATATCTAAAATATATAAATACTTACCACCTAGCTGGTCGGCGACCCATCTTCAATCTGAAACAAAATCGCGAAAAGAGCAAAACAATTAGTAAATAATATAATTATCATCTATTACATAGCAGGTACTGCTATTCGGGCATATAAGTTGCCAACAATTTAGAACAATATTCTAACGGATGTTTATAGATATTTGTAATGACCAATTTGTGTACCTTTCACCGTACGGCTCAAAACAAAAGGAAGTAGATTCGTTCAACGGAAATACACAACAAAAAATTTACAAAATAATCGTCAAATCAAGAAACATAGCCTTATCGATAGCTGACGATACGCCAAGTTAACCACGAAATTATAACGTCTTTATGGAACGTTGACGTGATTAGATATGAAGCATATTTTATTCTACATAAATCCAATTCGATTATTGTTCAATTAAAATATTTATTTTCTGTTTAATTCGTACTTGTATTTAAATTCTTTGTTTGTTGAATTTTTGTTGTTTTTTTTTAGTAGTTTTGGCAGGCACTTGGAGCCCCATGCTCGTCACCCATATTAAAGCTATTATTTGACAAGTAAATATTTGTGAAAAAAAAAACAAATTTTAATCAAAATTGATACTGAGGAAGTAGTTTAAAGTTTTTTCTGTCGTTAATGTGTCAATTTGGAGAAATAAATAATAAATAATATGCATGAAGAGTACCAATGCTGCACCGCCTTTATCGCCTTTTAACACCGCCCACAGATCAACTGATAATTAATTACAAAAATAAAATTAATAACTTATACGCGATATAATTTAAATTAAACTAAACGGCTCAACGAAAAAGTTGATAATAATATATATAGAGTAATGAATATTGTATATCTATAAATTAATAAAAGCGTCCGAAAAATATTTTCATGTGTTATTATCCCAGAAAACAGTGAATTGGAATTAATTTCGTGGGGAACAACATTACCTAAATGGTAATTTGATGAAATAAATAAAAAAAAAAGCGGCAGTATTCGACATTCAAATATGCTGGGCTCATACATGTTTTGAGTTTATAAATCTGATATTTGGTTTAGTTTTATATACTTTGTCTATTAATTTAAGTAAATTATGTATGGAAATAAAGAGCACAATTACCTAGAATTCTAAATGAATATGGTCCGATTCCAGTGTTCCAAAGTGGACGTTAAGCTTACAAGTGTCTTATGTTTCTTTTACAAATTCTGGTCTCACTGGAATAAGAGCCTGTACTAGTAACATAGTTTATTTCCGCCTTTTGGATTTTGGTCGGCCACAAAGGTGGGTGTTCAAAGTGTTCTGCTTTGGAAATTTTTTTTTTTGTTTTCCTAGTAATCAATTTATGTTAACTTAACAAATTTATTTCTCTTAAACAGGTAATTACAACTACAGGTTTTGCTACATGTATTTTACTATTCCATAAATACTGATGATACTTCCATGCACCACTCTGATGCTTTTTAAGCAACGTGCAGATTATGGATATTCTGACAAATCCGTAGAGATCAATCTAGAGTAAAGTGATTTAAATTGTATTTAAATAACACTTTCAATCTATTTTTAGGTTTTAATAATTATGAGAAAGAAAGAAAAGACAAAAAATAGACCAATGATGTGACAAGTTATGTATAAAAATAACAAATTCCGTTTGTTGCTAGGTCTATCAACCGTTGAAAATGGGTGCCTACCGCTATATGCAGGAACTGTATCGGAAGAAGCAGAGCGATGTTATGCGCTATCTGCTCCGCATCCGTGTCTGGCAGTATCGCCAATTGACCAAATTGCATCGTTCGCCGAGACCTACTCGCCCCGATAAGGCACGTCGTCTGGGTTATCGTGCCAAGCAAGGCTACGTCATCTATAGAATCCGTGTTCGCCGCGGCGGCCGCAAGCGTCCCGTCCCCAAGGGCTGCACCTACGGCAAACCCAAGAGTCACGGCGTCAACCAACTGAAACCGTACCGCGGATTGCAATCCATTGCTGAGGTGAGCATAAATCTAAAAAAAAAAAAAAAAATTTTCTTTTCTTAACTGATGATAAATACAAGCTTACTGAAGACAAAAATATGTAGCATTAACTTCCTTAGATGTCTGAACTTAATTCAGTCAAAATTATCATATTCATATTTCGCTGGATAGTAATTGAAGATTTTCTCAATTATTTCCTAGGAACGTGTTGGCCGAAGACTTGGTGGCCTACGTGTGCTGAACTCTTACTGGGTGGCCCAGGATGCCTCCTACAAATACTTTGAGGTTATTTTGGTGGACATTCATCACAATGCCATCTGCCGTGACCCTAAGGTTAACTGGATCTGCAAGCATGTGCACAAGCACCGCGAGCTCCGTGGTCTGACCTCGGCCGGAAAGAGTTCTCGTGGTCTCGGCAAGGGTTACAGATATTCCCAGACCATTGGCGGATCCAGGCGTGCTGCCTGGAGACGCAAGAATCGCGAACATATGCACAGGAAGCGCTAAACTGCAATTATGTGTCTGTGAAAACATAAACATTGTGAAAAAAAAAACTTTAAATACATATTTCGAATTATGTATATACGTAATTTGTATTGTGTACAATTTATTTTGTTTGTTAGATTAACGAAGATCTAAGAAAGGGCCGTTAAACTAAGAAATAATTACATTTCATTACTTGATGGGGGGGGGAGGGGGGAATAGCAGCGCGATGTCCGGCAATATTGAAGCTGGAGACTATGTCTTAGCCAAAGTTAAGATTTTGAAAATAAACATTTAAATGTGTTATCTCTACTGTTGTCATATAAATTCTATAGCTACAATTTGTCCAGGATTATATCTGACGGAAAAAAATTATTCTAGCTTTAAAAAAAAATGTATTTTATTACTGACTTAATTTTTTTTTATTTTTCTACTTTAACATCAAAATGAACAAGATTCATTCATTAAATAATTGTGAAATTTTACAAACTAAAATTATCCCCTTTTTTTAATTGTCCCCAAAGTGTTTTTACAATGCCTGTTTACAACTTTGCAATTCCCTTTTCGGCCGATCCCGTTAGAAATGAACGATTTTTTGGTCGTTCATTGTGTTTATGACCTTAGAAAACATTTTCTGTGGAAATTGGTCCGTGCAAGTAATTATTGAATAATAAAAAAAAAACATAAGCTATTGATTTCCGCGTTAGGAAACCCCAGATTGGGAAACCGATCGATTTTCGAATGGATTAATGTCTGGACTGCTTGAGGGGAGTGTCCCCAGCAATAAGGGAGCCACTTCCCATCAAATAACTTGAAAACTTTGGGTACAGACACTTTAAGTAGAAGGTAGACTAAGATTAAGGTGTGTTATTAACTATACTGGAAGGTAATCACCAAAATTTTGAGCAGATCCATTAGAGGATAGCTTAAGGAACTTAACGGTATCAATGAAGTCACATTAAAGGAGCCACCTGCTCAATTTAAATATGGGTCTCACGAAAAAAATATGTACAAAAAAATGGCAATTGATTTTTGCTTTTGCCAGTCCGTCAGTATTTGACTGACAATTAATTCCCAAAAATAATAATTTGTTTTCTATATATTTTATTATATAGCTGTCAATGAAAAAAAAGTGTATCAAATAAAGCCCTGCCTTTCGGCTGTCGAAATTGGAGCACCCGGAACTAAAAGAAAACGAAACGCCATCTATAAAAAAACCTATATACATCCCTATATTAGTAAGCAAACAATTGATTTTATACTTCTGTTTTCATAAAACAAAAATAAATTTTATTGTATTTGTATTTACAAAAATATCATTCAAACATTTTTTAAATATTAAAATCTAATATATAACTGTTTGGAGATTCATCTGAAGAGATTTAAGCGAATTTTAAAAGCGATAATTGTACACTTTTGGTATATAATTCAGTAATTCATAATCAGTATTTTTCGTTGGTATTTTATAAGTACTTTGCCTAGTGACCACGTTTTGCTATTTGATTTTCCTTTGATCCAAGATTAAACACATGTGTGCCTGATTTTTTACAATTAGCATCTCAATTGCATTTCTATATTGTCTAAATGGATAAAATTTCGAAAGGCTGGTTCAGTGAAATCCAGGATGACTTATGGCCGGGACAATCTTTTTCTTTGAAAGTAAAAGAGGTTCTTCATGCAGAAAAATCGCAATTCCAAGATATCCAAATAGTTGAGACGTAAGTTATACAAATACTGTGGTTTTATTTACACAAACAAATTCTATCATATATCATTATTTACTTATACTAATTTTCATAAGCATGAAACACCGGTTCAATGAATAAATATTACATGTCTTAATAAGTATGTATATCTGTATCTGTGTAATTGTGTGCTGTATTCGAAATATAATGATAATAAATAAAAAGTGCTCTCCATGCATGAATATCTGATCATTAATTCTTCAATCTTTGCTCTTCAAGAGTGAATGAATGAACAAAAAATTTATCATCTTGTTATTGTTTACGCACGTTCTCGGTCTATCTTTGTCTTTACACATGTACATATGTATATGTATGTGTGTATGTATATGAAAGAGACCTTGGATAATATAGGCTCACAATCGCATCTAACAGTTTGACATGCGATCGAGTTCAAGGAAATTGTTATTTTTTTATTTTGTATTTACATTAAAGCTAATCATTTTTAAACACAAGAATTCAATTTTTACTTACATAAATCTTATGCAACTTATTAATTAATATTTTACATAAGAATTTTGGAGCATTTAACATAAGTTTTTGGCAGTCACTTCTTCAGATAATCTTTACATCATTTGCTGTTGCCTGGGACTCCATTTTTGACTAGTCTTTCCTACATTCATGAAAAGGTAAATTACTGAATTAGTAGTATAAGTAATGAAAAAATATGCGTTTGATCTAAAAATATTGCTTCTTCTGTCGCACAGAAATTAACACATTTAACAATAGTTATGTGCATTCATTTAATTTAAGTATTTAGCCAGATTAAGGTTATTTATTTTTGTCAAAATTTATTTTTACAGGGAAACCTATGGAAGGTGCCTCATTCTTGATGGAATCATTCAATGTACTTCCCGAGATGAGTTCTCGTATCAGGAAATGATATCTTTTTTGCCACTATGTTGCCATCCAAATCCACAAAAGGTTTTAATTGTGGGCGGCGGGGATGGTGGTGTGGCACGTGAGGTTGTCAAGCATCCGTTGGTTAAAGAAGTCCACCAAGTTGAAATCGATGACAGAGTTGTGGAATTATCCAAAAAGTACCTACCTTCGATGGCATGTGGTTTCGACAGCGAAAAGATAACGCTTACAATTGGCGATGGCTTTGAGTATATGAAACAACACAAAAATGAATTCGATGTAATCATAACGGATAGCTCGGATCCAGTTGGTCCGGCAGTGAATTTGTTCCTCGAAAGCTATTTTGAGCTGCTGAAGAATGCACTAAAAGATGACGGAATTATTTGCTCGCAGGCGGGCAGTTTTTGGCTGGACTTTGATCATGTCAAGAAAACAATGAGAGGATGTGGAATTCATTTTCCAAAAGTTGGATATGCCGTTACTTCTGTGCCATCTTATCCATGCGGTCACATTGGATTTGTTATCGCATCTCTCAATGCAAGCCGGGATCTGAAGGAACCCGTGAAAAAGTTTGAAAAATCCGAAATAGATGCGTTAAATTTAAAATACTATTCCAGTGAAGTACATTCCGCTGCGTTTACCCTACCCCGTTGGGTTGAGAAGCACTTTTACGAATAATAGTTTGTAAAAAAAATAATTAAGTTCATGTTGTGCCTTCTATACAAATGTATGTTCCAAATTTACAAAAATACAGACTTCAAAGATTAATTATTATTTAAATATTTTCTTGTACACAAATTGTACGTTAACAGAATTATATATTTAATTACAGAATTGCGTCGAATCCACAAAAAGGTGCATCAGATTTTTTTTGGGCCAAAAAAATGTTGGAATTCGATCTTAGTAATATACCTTTCAACTTTGGTAACTGTAGCTCTTAAATTGCGGGAGATATGGGCAATTATTGGTTTTTGTGGGCGGGAGTGGGCATAGTCCAAAATTTTTTTCCATATTCTTGAAGGGTGTTACTAGCAATATCCCTTTGGTGACTTAAGCTTTCAAATTGCGTGAGATATATGGTCCTTTCGATTTACACCTACAGGTGTATCGGCTTAGGTAGGCGGAGTGGGCGTGACCATCCAATTTTTTATCGATCTCTTATGGGAGTTACCTGTAACATACTTTAAAAATTTGGTGACTAGCTTACAAATTATGGAAGATATGCGCATATCAGATTTCTACGGCCGAAGTTCCTGGGGGCGGCGGTTGTGGGAGTGGTACAAAAAATGATATGCCGATCCTTGGAGGAGGTTACCAGCAAGTTACCTTCCACGTTTAGATGGACGCAGGTGTGGACGTTGCAACACAAATTTGTTATCGGTTCTTAAAGGCGACTCCCAGTAATATACCTACCAAATTTGACGTACTTAACTCGAAAACTGTGAGAGATATAGCCATTTAAAAGTTTTAGGGGCGGGAGGCTTGGGGCTGGGGCGTCGGATGTGGACGTGGCATACGCCGATCTTTGAAGGAAATCGCCAATAACCTAGAAACCAAAATTGGTGACTGTATCCATAAAATTTGTGGCTTTTTCGATTTGCGAAAATCGATTTTATTGATTTTCTAGCTCCCTAGTGGACGTAGGACTAAATCTTTACTGGCACTTTAACTTTTTAGGGTACTTTCAAGTATAAGTTCCAGGTGTTAAGTCTCTATCTCTAATGGTGTCGAAGAAATGCGCATTCATACAGACGGACAGATAGCATGAGTGACATTGCACGAACCCAATATACTATTATACCTTCGGTATCATAGTATAAAAATATCGCTGTGCAGTACAAGAGTTACGCAAATGGCAACGTGCCTTGCATAATTCGCAAGAGCAAAACGCGGCTAACAGCTCGCTAAGGCAAGCAAAAGAATTGAATTTGGTTTGATTCCATCGACTCGCACACACATCTGAAGTTTTATTCTCTTAAGCAACGTCCAATGAGCAGCAGCGGCAACAACAACAACGACAAGCTGAGTAAAGTTGCATTTACGCTTCATTTTCTGGAAAAATGTTCCGTTGCTGAGAAGATGGATAAATTTTACAAAAATATGATTGACAGTGACCCACTTGCAGACATGACCGGTGAGGATGCCACGTCGCTGCAATCCATACTGCGGGTTAATAATCACTCGGAGGATGTCAGCGATTCAAATCCACCGAAGCAAGTGCATCTTGCTTCACTGGCATCGACAATTCAGGTTGACGAGGACACATCCAATTTGGAACCAGAGCAAGAATTAGAAACATCCATTAGAAAATAATTTCTTATCAATGCAAACTGAAGTTTTCGAAAATGTGAATGCCACTGATTCGAAAAGCAGTGTGACTTTCAAAATAATAATAAACAATGTTCGCGCTCCCATGAGCCTTTAAATATAATGTCATACGACTCATGTACATATAAACTTAAGTATATAATAGGTATCCGACTCTTTAGTTTTTAAACAGAATTTAATTTCCGAATGCCAAAGAAGGCTGCTTAATTTCTCAATTTCAAAATATTACTTAATTTTTATAATTTTGAATTTTTTTTTTCAATTTAGCCACCGAGTCGGTAGATATCTTAAAAATTAAGCTGCAGTTGTAAATCGATATTGATGTATTGATATATAATATATAATAATACTGATATATCTTAATTTTGACTCGTTGTCGATTGAATTCAATAAATTCTTTACATGCATATGTGACATATCAGTTGATTTTTAATTTCATTAGCCACGAAAATTTAGAAATTATTAAAAATAATGTAAATGCCTATTTTTCATTTTATTTATTTTTTATTGTTATTTAGAGACTTCAAAACTGAAATCCACAATGTTAACAGACCCGGCAGTAATTTTCTTATAAGTTCCACAAATAAATTGAAATTTCATTATATAAACTTGCTTTATCTGAAAATGGGGCTTTAGCAAAAAGAAAGGAAACATGTGGTCAACCTGAGATTTCTGAGACTTCAATAGCTTTTAACTACCAATAATTCAAAAGTAATTTTATGCTTGCTTTTTTATCATATCAGATAACCCCGATAGACAAATCAGTTATCGCGCTTAATATCGAAGTAACCAACAGCAAAACAAGTAAAAATGCTGTAGTCGAGTGAGCCCGGCTTCGATGTAGCTTTAACCCAGCTGTTAAATATATTCTAATACATTTTCTAGTGTAATTTAAAAACTATTTCTAACAAGAGAGAAAGTTGCAGTCGGACGTAACCGATAGCGAAATACGAGTACTATTATACCATAATATGTGTGCTGTCAAGATATACAGTCAAAGTTTGCCTTTTTGAATGGGAACACATTCTGTTAATTCTCTACTGCTAAATACGAGGGTGGTTTGATGAGTACCTGACCTGGCCAGGTGAAGTCCACTGTTTCGACTGTTCTTTGGTCTCTGGTGTGTACCAGTGAATCCATGTTTCGTCAACAGTCACGAATCGACGCAAAAATTCCTTCGGATTACGCTTTAACAGCGCCAAACCATGCTCCGAAGTGGTCACGCGGTTGCGCTTATTGTCTGGTGTGAGCAAACGCGGCACCCATCGCGCCGATAGCTTTCTCATACCCAATATTTCATGTAGGACATGTAGTCCGATTTGACTGAAATTTTCACTGTGGCTGTTTAGGTTTATGTACTATACGATAGTCACGTCATATTGCAATAGTGGCACCATCTGGCGTCAAGGTCAGGTACTCATCAAACCACCCTCGTAAGTATATGATTTGCATATAAGTGAGCGTGGCTTTTAAAGACGGTGAGCAGAATCACACGGGGAGAGGAGACACAAAAAATTGCTTTTCGAGACTTTAGGGACGGGAGTAGGCGTTGCCCAAAAAAATTATAGAGAAGTTTCCTAATAATCTTCCTACTCAGTTTGGTAAATAACTAACTTAAATTGCGGGAGCTACAGGCATTTATCGTTTTTTTGTGGGCGGGAGTGGGCGTGTTCCAAATTTTTTTTACACATTTATGAAGGGTGTTACTAGCAATATACCTTTAAAATTTTGTGACTTAAGTTTTCAAATTGCTTTAGATATATGAGCTTATCGATTTTCACCAACAGGTGTATCGGTTTAGGTAAGTGGAGTGGGCGTGGCCATCCAATTTTTTATCGATCTTTGGGGGAGTTACCAGTAACATACCTTCAAAATTTTGCGACTCTAGCTCTTGCTTCGTGGGGGAAGATAGAGTATCAAACTTGGAAGGTAATTTGCTGGTAACCTCCTCCAAGGATTGTCATATCATTTTTTGGACCACGCCCACAACCGCCGCCCCCAGGAACTTCGTCCCTATAAATTTAAAAAGCGCATATCTGCCGTAATTTGCAAGCTATAGTCGCAAAATTTTGAAGGTATGTTACAGGTAACTCCCATAAGAGATCGATAAGAAAATTGGATGGCCACGCCCAATCCACCTACCTAAACCGATACACCTGTTGGTTTAAATCGATAAGCCCATATATTTAAACTTAAATCACCAAATTTTAAAGGTATATTGCTAGTAAATATATAAATGTGGAAAAAAAATTTTGGACCACGCCCACTCCCGTCCACAAAAAACGATAAATGCCTGCATCTCCCGCAATTTAAGAGCTACAGTTACCAAACTTAAAAGGTATATTACTCCCGGTCCTAAAATCTCGAAAAGCCCATATCTCCGGAATTTAAGAGTGAAAGTAGCTTATACAAATTTTTGTGTCAGTTCTCCCCGTGTAATTCTGCTCACCGTCTTTAAGAGCCACGCCCACTTATATGCAAATCATATACATATTTATTAGTACAGAATTAACAGAATGTGTTCCCATTCAAAAAGGCATACATAGACAGTATTTCTTGACTGCACACAAATTATGGTATAATAGTATTTCGCTGTCGGTCACGTCCGACTGCAACGTTCTATCTTGTTTTTGATATATTATCATTAACAATTCTAATTTAGAATTAACGTACATAAGCATTATGGATAACGTAACAGATGACAAAATTAAATGAACGCAATGACGGGGAATATGCATAAAGTACAATTTTATGTTATATAAATAAATAAAAACAGGTAGCCCGACTACGATATTACCTTAACCCAGTTGTTAACTATATTCTAGTTTTATTGGGAAATTTCCGTTTAAGATGATTTGCACCCAAATGTTCAGTTTTGCAATTGCATTTCTTACAGAGTATTTTTACTCACAAGACCGAACTGGCTGGCTACAAACACGTGCATATTCATACATATGTACATATATACAGACATACATACGTACACAAAACAGGAGTTATAGGGGCTCTGCAGAATATGTGCCATCTCTTTCTCACACATGCGCTGGCCTATAACTTTGGTGTTTCTTATCCGATCTTAATGAAATTTTGGCAATTGATCAATAATATGTATATGCATATTATGTATAAATTAGAAGCCTCTTCCTCTTTTTGTGGAATTCATCGCTATCGGAAATCGAAATGTATCGATAATTCAGAAACTAAGGCAGTTATCGATAAGATAAAGGAAACTTGATCTGCGCCAGGTACACGAGAACTTATATTCCAAATTTGAAGTCGTCATCTCTTATAGTCTCTGTTCATACAGACGGACAGATGGACGGACGGACAGGGCTTTATCGACTCGGCTGTTGATCCTGGTCAAGTATATATATACTTTATGGCGTCGGAGATGCTTCCTTCTGTCTGTTACATACATTTGCACAAAACCATAATAACCATTTTACCAATTTTTAATGGGTTAAGGGTATACAAAGTTGTTGAATCGATTTTTAATTGAATTTTTTTGTTATAAGCAAATTTTGATTTATTAATTTGATATTTTCATGTCATTTCTACTTATTATATTAATTTTATTAGTACTGCCTTTAATCAAATATCGCACCTTAACTTCACCTTAAAAACAAAAATGAGTAAATGTTATGTTAATGTTAAAATGTAATTCCATTTTTATTTAAAGTGTTTTTAAAAAAACTAACTTTTATGGAACAAAATAAACTTTTAAAAATTTTATTTTTAATTTTATAACGAAAAAAAACCAAGTGCCTTTCATCGAATTTCGCAGAGCGTGTAAATCAATTTATTTTTGGAGCAAACCAGTCGTGCTTTTAGCAAAAATATCGATAAGTATCGCTGGTTCGTGCAAACGTGAAAATTTTGAGAATTAATCGCACAGCTAAGCTACAAGAGATAAATGCAGATTAAAAGCCAGAGTTGTACTAATGTTAAGTTTCCGATCTATTTGTTGAAGACTTATAGGAAATTCCTTTATTTATAAATTATATTATAAGTCTTGCAAATTGTAATTCTACATAAATATTATTATTAAGTTTGCTTGTCTCCACTATCATCAAACAACTTAAATACGCACAACAAAAATTGTTCGTTAATTCAATTTGTAGACGCTAAATTACAATTCATCGTGGCCATTGTCTTCGGATTCGTTCTTTGATTCCGTATTGTCCTCGTCCTCATCGTCATCATCCTCATCGTCCTTGTCCTTGTTCTGCTTCGACTCCTCCTCATCTTTTTTCCGCTGCACCTCATCCTGCAACTCCTTCATTTTCTTCTCGCCAGCCTGTGTGGCTTTGACCCCCTCCGCCGTCTTCGATGCCAGCTCGATGTCATCGGTGATGAGGACATTATCGAAAATTGTACCCGATTTCACTTGCCACAAATCGAAGCCCAATGTGCAGATCTCCTTGCGCAGATACAATTTGTCATCGGGACTGTGCTCGGGATTATCGATTTCTGGATGCTCCCATGTGCCCTTATAGTTGGGGTTGTCCAATTGCTTTGGTTGCCATTCGCCCTTATATTCGGGATTATCGACCAATGGGGGTTCCCATTCACCATCCATTTCATCGTCCCAATCCTCGTTCTTGGTCGCATCGGGGTCTGGAATGTGCTGTGGCTTATCCCAATCCTCGGGTTTCTTATCATCAGGATCGGGAATTGTTGCCTTTAAAAAAATAAATGCAGTAATTATAATTAGTCACGGGAAATAATATATAAATATTTTTAAAAAATAATAATACAAATAATTAAACTTATCCAAATTAATAATAAATATATTATAATAATGCCAATTTACCCTATTTACCCAATCAAAAGTGATAATATATAAATAAAAATAATAAAAAAAATTTCTTACCTTATCATCCCAATCTTCTGGTTTCTTCGCATTGGGATCCTTGATTTTCTTGGGTGCCAAAAAGTCCCAATCATCCTCAAGATTTCCAGATTCCGCCTTCTCGTTATCGATTAACACCTCATAAGTGTTATCCGGCTTAACGATGAGTGTGTAGAAATGGGTGAAGACATCGTCCTTGCACCTGATGTCCTTGTTAATTAAATGGTTCTTGCCCTTGTAGCTCAAAATCACGTGCACCTTTTTGGTACCAGGACCACAAATATCGGGACCAAACATAATCTCATACGGCGAGTCTCCGTGCATATCGGTTTGATCCAGCGAACAATCGAATAGTTTCACATAGCCGCCGCCACAATCGATATTTTGCTCGTGCTTTACGGAAAATTGGACAACAAGCGGTTTTCCCTCATTCGAAAATCCATCGAATTTCCTTGAAACGGCATAGAAACGTGCATCTTGGGAAGTTTGAATGCCTAAAGGGAAATTTTTTTATTGGTTAGAAATGCAAATATAAATATATTTAAATTTATGTTTGTACGACTGTTCTCATGCAAATAAACATTACCACACTCACATAACTATGTATATGTATGTATGTGTGTATTTATATTTGTTTTATTACGCACCTTTGTCGGCTTCGGCATCGTTGAAAAAGGCGCCTGCTGAATGAACAAATTTGCCTAGCTCCTTGCCAGGATGCTTGCTGTAGACCCACTCATCCTGCCAATTATCTACAACCAAAAATAATACATATGTATATATTTCACAATGTATATACGTATTCAGTGCAAAATTTACCATTCTGGAATTTGTCTTCAAAGAAAACGTCGGCGTTTACAAATCCTATTGTAAATAGCGCAAGAATCGCTCTCAGATACATGATGAGGCCGTGTTACTTCTCCAAACTTCAGCTACGAACTGCGGAGTCAGCAATTTGTGTGCTTCTAACTAAATGCCGGCTTGGTAGATGAATGCCGATGTCAGACAGAGATGAACGTATGTGTACTGTGTAAAATCGGTGGAGCGACTGTATTGGATACATGTGGACCAATCACAATTGTCAACGTATCAATAAGTGTTGGTAAATATCTCAAATTCGCTTCATATTCGATAGGTCCACCAGCAAATAAATAAGCGAAGCACGCTGCTCCAAACCATTGATAAATGCACTTTGCCTGACTCTTTTACATTTTTTACATTTATTAATAAAATTAATTTAAATTGTCAATGCTTATATACAATTAAACAAAAGAATAGGAAATTGAGTCCCCAGCATTTATACACAGCATATTTCGTGAGAAGTTTCAGAATCAAATATGTATTATTTTATTATTTATTAACAGAGAACTACTGTAGGTGAAATAAATAATAAATCAAGTCCACATATATGTATGTTGGTATGTATGGATGATTTTCGGCAAGCAAAAAAATAAATACTTCAAATAAAAATGGCGACTTTCGTTCTATTCTCAAGATTAATATTTATAAATTGTGTGGCAACGCGTAACCTTAATTTTTTTTATCTTGAAGTTGGTAAGAAATGGCCAGAATGCAAAGTACACCTCTTTATTATTTTAAGTTTATTTAACGAAAACTTAAAACCAATGCATGTTTGTGCACATACATATACAAGTCCCAATCAAGCTTACTTGCAAACTCATCCACAAGATACAAACAAATTAGTCGAGGTGGCAACGCCAAACAAAGATTTTCATTAAAAGACTGTATAATAATATAGTATAATAATTTCCAACTTATTAGTTGAGAAATAATTGATCAGTTCTACAAACTTTGCTATAAAAATTGTCATGCCTGTAAAACACTGAGCATTTTCTTTTAATGTCAGCGAATATTGCCGTGAATGTTGGTTCTTCAGAATTCTCGTCCAAAGGGCGTTGACCTTCCCCAGGAGCCATTACTATTCTATGCACATGTTCCACATTTTCTAACAATTATTCCTGGATTGATATTTTCTACCTCTGAATTATTTTGCTCGCTTATGGAGATATGAGCAGATCGTTCTATTAATTATGTTACCAAGTTTCTATCGTCAGATGATGCAGCAAATGGAACTGTGTCAGATGAAAAGGAAGACACCACGATTCGCGCATAACAATCCGGTGTTCCCTGTGTTGCTCTCTATTAAATCTGTTAGAATTCATTCAACGCTTGAGGTGGTTCTGGCAGTCCAGGCTTCATAAAACAAACAGAAGGAACGTTACAAACGTTGTGAATACAGCAAGCTTAAAAACTGGTCCACCTGATATGCTGTCGCCTGCACAAAAAGGGAAAACGGAAAACCCGCTAGTGAGAAATGAGCGTGATTTGCTTAATCTTCTGAATCTACCTGCAAAATAGCAAGTTTTTCATGCATTTGGGAATAATTTGTAAATATAGGATTTTTTATTTTTTATTTACAAAAGTTTGAACTATATATATGACATTTTTTTTATACTATTATACCAAAAAGGTATAATAGTATATTGGTTTTGCTCAATGTCCGTCATGCTGTCCGTCTGTATGAATGCGCGTTCCTCCGACACCCTTAGAGATAGAGATTTGAAACTTGGAACGTATACTGGAAAGTACCCTTAAAAGTTAAAGTGTCTTGGGTTTGGTCCTACGTCCACTAGGGAGCTAGAAAACCGCGAAATTCGATTTTAGCAAATCGATAAATCCACATATCTCTCACAATTTAATGGATACGGTCACCAATTTTGGTTGGTAGGTTGTTGGCGAGGTCTTTGAAAGATCGGCATGTGCCACGCCCACCTCCGACGCCCTCATCACTCCCGCCCCTAAAATTTTTAAATGGCTACATCTTCCGCAGTTTTTGAGTAGGGAACGTCAAATTTGGTAGGTATATTACTGGTAGTCGCCTTTAAGAACCGATAACAAATTTGTGTTGCCACGCCCACACCTGCGCTTATAATCGACAATTCCGATTGTAAATCGATAACTCGGTATATCTCCGAGAAAGATAGAGTAACCAAACTTGGAAGGTAATTTGCTGGTAACTTCCTCCAAGGATTGGCATATAAATTTTTGGACCACGCCCACAACCGCCGCCCCCAGGAACTTCGTCCGTATAAATTTAAAGTGAGCATATCTGCCGTAATTGGCAAGCTATAGTCGCAAAATTTTGAAGGTATGTTACTGGTAACTCCCCCCAAAGATCGATAAAAAGATTGGATGACCACGCCCACTCCACCTACCTAAACAGATACACCTGTTGGAATACATCGATAAGCCCATATATTTCACGCAATTTGAAAACTTAAGTCACCAAATTTTAAAGGTATGTTGCTAGTAACACACTTCAAAAATGAAAAAAAAATTTTTGACCACGCCCACTCCCGCCCACAAGAAACGATAAATGCCTGTATCTCCCGCAATTTAAGAGCTACAGTTACCAAACTTAGAAGGTATAGTACTAAGATCGAACTCCAAATTTTTTTATATTAGAGTGTGCGAAACTATTAAAGGGGACATTTGGAAATAAGCCTATAATATATTTAAAGCTTGGTTCAGGGTATATGATAGTCGAGCTCACTCGACTACAGCGTTCTTACTTGTTTTTAATTAACGAATGCCGAGTAGATCATTAATGAGTCACCCAATTTGATTTATATTAATTTGTATAAACTATCTCACATGTTAGTATAAGTGAAATCCTAAAAAATTATGGTTCATTAAAGTAGTTTATATACGTACTTATGAGGAACACCCTGAAAATTAGGAAAAATGTATCCTTAAATTGAAAAAAGCAAAATTCTGGTTTTTACCCTTGCTCCCAAAAATATTGCGAATTTCGAAAATGTTGTACGTCTAAAAGTAAGTAACGGCCTAGATGCTTATCGCGTGTAGATAAATACAATCAATCTCTTGCATCAACACACATCTATTGTGGAGGATGCTACGTTGAAAATCTACCTCATTTGTCTTAATTGTACAGGAATCAGTTTCAGAAAAATTATGACTCTAAAACAAGAGAAAATTATTACATTTTCACGCAAAATGGAACTATTATACCCATTTTTTGAGAGACTTAAGTGGTCATAGGACCCAAATTTCAACAAATAATTATATACACTATCTCAAAGCTTATTTCCGCAGTGTCTAGCAAAAATTTTAATTGCCTGCCATAAACTAATTTATCATTATTTTTAAAAATTCCAAAGACCGATGACAGCTACATATATTAACCACCAAAATGAATATATGACCTCAATAAACTGGGGTTTCCCTACCTGCTAGGTCGGGTTATGTAAAAAAGTACCTCAATTTATGGTCAAAGCTTATTTCGGTCAGTTACATTATGGACACCTGGGTGTCATAAAACCCAGATTTTTCACGTCAGTCAATCCGTAGTCAGTTTAGTTTTTTCCTGCATTTCGGGTGCAACAAGCCAACAAGGACTATGGGCAAACGGACTACCAATGATCAACGAAAAATCATCCTGGAACACCTAAAAAGTCGGATATTCATATCGCCAAATAGCTAAAATGGAGTTTCATCGACGAAAATTGGATGGATTGAATGGCACCAAATAAGATTTTCACCGAACAGGACGAGCGGAGGATCAGAAAAATAAGGGAAAATCCTAAGGTATCGGCTCCAAAACTGACTCAACAGATGAAATGGGGAAAAAGTACAGTGTGGAAACTGTGCTCCAGGTTCTGCCCAACCACGGTTTCATTGCCCGAGTACCACGGAAAAAGCCATTTATAATCGCAAAAAATAGAGGGTCTTGGATGACGTTCGCCGAAACCCACTTGGACAAGGATTTGGTGTTATGGAACACAGTCATATTTGAAGATGAGTCCAAATTCAAAATTTTTGAGTCGGACGGAAGGAACTATGTGTTGCGACTGTCCAATACTGAGATGAATCCCAAACACTTAAAGGCAACAGTCAAGCACGGCGGAGGAAGTGTCCTGGTAAGGGCTTCTATCTCGGCAGTCGGCGCCGGAAATTTTGTGTTTATTAAAACAAGAATGGATAAGAATGTGCACCTCAATATACTAAAGGAAAATTTACTCCAAAGGGCCGAAAAGCTATAAATCCGACGTACTTTCCGGATCTACCAGGACAACGATCCCAAGCATAAGTCCGGAATAGTACAGTCCTGGCTTATCTGCAACTGCCCCCACATCATAAATCCACCGGCCCAGTCTCCAGGTTTAAATGTTATTGAAAATTTGTGGGCTCTGCTGGAAAATAAAATCCGGAATCACAACATATCCAGCAAACAGGTTCTCACAAATGCTCTGCTGGATGAGTGGAGCAAGACCAGCCCAGAAACCACCCGAAAGCTGGTATCTTCCATGAATAAGAGGCTAATAGAAGTTGTTAATGCTAAAGGATATCATATTAAGTATTAACATCCTTATTTAAGCTTTTATACGGCAAATATTATTTTTTTAAGACTGCTCGAAATAAATTTTGATTTTTTTTATATGTTTTCAGTTTTTGACTAATTTTAATTAATTAATTTAGTTTATTTTTTAAACGTGATATAACATGAAACAAATTGGCATTTAAACATTTTGTGTTTTTTTTTTCCTTGCTTAAACTTTATAGCACTTTACATTTTTTGCTTGACACTGCTGGAAATAAGCTTTGAGATACTGTATAACTGATGAACATTTAATAGTGAAGGTCAACCAGGAGTCTCCAGGAATAAGGCGAAAGGAAGAAATTTCATTTTATAGTTCTATTAATTTAATTATTTATTCAAAGTCCGTACAAAAAAAAATTGTTAGCGGTTAAAGTGATCCCGTTTTCAAAATGGATTTTATGGTGTTCTTCACTGCGTAAAACCCGAAATTTATGACTTTTAGAAACCGCTTCAAATAATAAACGATTTTCATAAATAGACACTGTTGAGCTATTGAGCTTTTTCAATAGCTATCGAATTTTTCCAAAGTCACACAAATAAATAGAAACGCACCGAAATTTGCTTTTCTATAAATTAAGTTTATTTGCCTTCGTGGCCAAAATTAAAATAATAACAATTGTTTATTATAAGCTCCGAGTTGAGCTTTACACTTTTAATTGTTCGAATTAATTTGTTGGCAAGCGGTGTCGAATACCGTGCCGCGACTTGAATTCTCGATTGACAAAATAGAACTAATTAGCTGCCGAATTGCAGCTGCTGCTTGCGCTCAGCAAAGGCAAAGGGCAAGCAAAGCGAAAACAAATGCAATAAAACGAAATGCCGATAAGCATATACAAAACAACAGTTATGATCGTTACGTTAATTTGCTCTTTATGCTGCGCAGAGCATAGCTTATCAAAGAGATAAATATTAAGAGAGAAGCTGCTTTAATTGTTGTTTGGCGCGGATACCTGCGTAACCAAACATTCTCCCCCCGTTGAAAGACACGGGCTTTCAACAGCATCCTCTTTTGGAAGCGCACACAACTTGCGCACAGCTCTCTTTATATTTCCAGTTGACGTCTTGAGAACAGCTACTCGGGAAACGCCGTCAGCACCAGCAACAAGCTCGACCACACGAGCCAGTGGCCATTTAAGGGGTGGCAAGTTTTCATCCTTTACAAGGACAACATCGTTGATGTGAACACCCGGGTAGGATTTTCTCCATTTGGACCGTTGCTGAAGAAGCGTTAAATATTCATCACGCCAACGACTCCAGAAAATTTGCTGATAATAAGCTATACGCTGCCATCGATCTAGGCGGCTAACGTTTAGCTTGGTGACATCCGGCTCCGGATAAAGTGTGAGTGGCGCAGTGCCAAGGAAGTGCGCAGGAGTTAACACATCCAGATCTGCAGGGTGCTCTGAAAGTGGAAAAAGAGGTCGAGAGTTTATTATTGCCCCAATGTGGCAAACCAGTGTGCGCAGATCATCCAGGGGCAAAACCGAGGGTCCGACCGACCGATAGAAATGGTGTTTTGCTGTCTTCACCGCCGCCTCCCAAAGTCCACCAAAGTGTGGTGAGCGAGGTGGGATGAATTCCCATTCGATGTCGTCAGAGACACAAAACTCTCGGACAGAGTCGATGTGCTTCTCGCTGATATGTTCGATGGCGCCGCCTTGGACTGATTATCTAGGGGGAGCAACTCCGTCAGTCCCATCTCACTGTCATGCTTCTCACGCACAGTGACTGCGTCCGATTTGCGTCGTTCGCGCTCCCGAAAATAGTCCTGTTCGAAGAAGTCCACGCGCTGCGACTGCTCGATGATGGGACTCAAATGCTGCTTGGCTGTGATGCTGGTGCCAGTGGTGGGTTCGCTCTTCTTGCTCAGTTTGCTGCGCGTCTCCTTTTGGGGTGCGCTGCTGCTGCCGACATCACTTTTGCTGCGCACTAAACGCCGACCACCGCCGTCCTCGAAGCGTGGATCTCGCTCAAGTTGGCTGACATTCGTGTCGCTCTTGCGACTGAACAGACCAAAGATCGATGGACGTTTCGAGGCGGGTTTCGCGACGGGTTTCGTGGCGGGCTTCTTAGCGGCGGCGTCACTAACACTACGTGCCACCGGCTTACCTTTGCCTTTCCGTCGTCGCGTGGGCAGCGAATGAAAGCGTTGCGTATCGTTGGCTGCAGCTGAGGCACTTGCCACCTGACTGCGCTTCTGTTTCACATGAAATGTGGGTATATTATCACCGTTGGCCGCCTTGCTGTGATGCTGACCCGCCTGGGCGATGACCAGTGCAGCCTCCTTGCGTATATCCTCGGGATCGATGTCGGGCGGCAGCTGATGATAGCCGTGCGGTATGCCCGGATGTGGCGGCTGCAAATCTGTCGTCTCGCAGTCGTACTCCGAGGGTTTACAGCGACTTAGCATGTCCGACTCCACAAGAGACATGTGATTCAAATCCAGATACTCCTTGATAAATGCTGAATACTGCGACTTCAAACCAGGATGACGTTCTAATTTGCGTTCCAGGTTGCAAAAACGACGATATGCCTGCTGATACGAATCTCCAATTAGATCCACAGCATGCTTGACTGGAAGGCGAACCGAATATTCGCCAGTGTCCAAACGAGCAAAAGTTTGTTTAAAATGCTCTTCACAATCAAGTTCCTCCTTGGTAGATTCATTGACTAAACCGGAACACGATTCTACCTCCCAAAACCGACGAACGATTTCATCAAGCTTGTGATCTGGGCTAGGATTTGGCATCGTAACCGAGCTAGTGACCATCAATGAGGCAGGGCTCGCTGAAGAAGTTCCTCCTGTCACTATCCAGCCCAGTTGAGTTTTTTGAAGAATAGGCAAACCAGGAGCGATTTTGATTTGACCGACACACAACAATTCAAAAAACAGGCCAGCTCCAATTAACAAATCAATTTTGTGCGCCTTGAAGAACTCTGGATCAGCCAAGCGAATATTTGAGGGTATATTCCAGAGCTCAGTGTTGACATCGTAGCTAGGCTGATTTCCAGTTATAGACGGAGCTACGAGAACTGAGATGTTGGCAGAGTACGCAGATGCTCGCGATTGAAAACTTATATCGGCTGAATAGCCTTCTGAGGCAACAGTAGACTCCCCCAATCCTGAGATCAAAGTAGGTGAGCGATGCTTGCGCAGCTGGAGGTGTTGAGCTAAACGAGATGTGATGATGTGCACCTGCGATCCAGAATCCAGTAGCGCTCGGCAAGGGACTAAAACTCCAGTACGACTTCTAATGTTGATTACAGCAGTTGCCAAGAGCACCACGTCTTGACTAAGATTTTGGGCTACAAGTGTTGCCGAAGGGTTTGCAGCAGGCGGATGCGAAGCAAAGTTAACTTGAGAGCCGTCAATCTGATTCTCAAAATGCAGAAGCGTATGATGCTTGGCCTTGCAGCGGTTGCAGGTAGTGGAGCTGCACTCCTTTAGCCGATGACCTTTACACAGGCAATTAATGCAAAGGTTGAGCTTCTTTACTTCTCGTAGACGCAGTTGCGGAGACAGATTTCCAAAACGGGAACAGTTATAAATTAAGTGGCCAAAGGTCTCACAGAACACACATTTATTTGTGTTGGAGTTAGTAGCGACAAAGGCCTTTCTGCTAGTGTTAACGATTTTACTACTTTTTCCCACCTTAGAGCTAGGCGTATACGTTGCCATAGCGTGTTCCACATTTTCCAACCTTTGACATCGTCGATCCAGAAATGCCAAGAACTGCTCACAAGTAGGAATAGTATCCATCGGTGCTGTCTCCTCCCAACTGATCTGCGTTGCCTTGTCCACTTTCTGCAGCAAACTGTGCACGATAATGAATCCCGCAATCTGCTCAACGTTGCCCAGGCTTTGTAGAGCGCGCATGTTGGAATTAACCGTATCCGAAAGGGTTCGAAGTTTTACCGCTGATGACGACTCGATGCAATCTAATCCCAATATCTCCGTGATATGTGCTTGGAAAATGAGACGCTTGTTGTTAAACCGTTTTTTAAGGAGCTCCAATGCAACTGGATAGTTAGCGCTGCTGATTTCCAACGAAGAAACACTATCCAAGGCTGATCCTTTCAGACACGATCGCAAGTGCTGAAACTTCTCCACATCCGAAAGTCCTGAGTCCGCATCAATGATTGAAGAGAACATCGCTATGAACTCTGCAAACTTTGTATATCCTCCACTAAACTCGGGCAGCTTGATCTCAGGCAACCGGATTCGGCTTTGAGACAAGGTGTGATTGTCACCACAGGACTCTTGCCTCATAGTCGAGCACAACGGCGAGGATAACTTTCGTTTGTCAATTTCGCGTCGCAAGCTAGTTTCCACTAATATTGAGAGGTCATCAAAACATGCCCGTAATTCACTCCCGATTTCATCATAATCCAGCTCCTCCAACGCGTCATGCATATTGTAAAATGCCTGCTGAGCAATTTCCAAGGCCTTGAGCCGAACAGCCAACTCTTGTTCGCTGAGATGCACAATTTGCTCCGGAGCGATTGCATTGGCCATCCGTTTTACCTGCTCATCAATAGCTTTGGCCTTGGCTTTGTAAAACGGGGCAGTACGAGACTGAACGGCAGCAGAATTATGCATTTTAATATTCCTTTAGGAATCACGGAATTTTTCACTACAACTTTAACACACCAGTTCAAACGACGCAATGTCAATTGCGCAAACACTTTGTTCATAAGCGCAAGCAAAACGAAACGGGACAAGCAATAACAATGCAGAAACGGCTGCTGCAACTGTTTAGGCAAACGCGATAAGCGAATCGACTGCGCAGGCGCCAATGTCAATTTGAGGTCAATCACTTGAACCGAAAGTGAGCACAAAACGAACCGAGAATATCGACAACAATGTAAGAGCGCGGGCGCGAGTTTTATTAACTCTTTACTTTAAATAATTTGTATTTATTTAAACAAACAGAGCTAATTATCACGTCGGGGTCACCAATGTTGAGCTATTGAGCTTTTTCAATAGCTATCGAATTTTTCCAAAGTCACAAATAAATAGAAACGCACCGAAATTTGCTTTTCTATAAATTAAGTTTATTTGCCTTCGTGGCCAAAATTAAAATAATAACAATTGTTTATTATAAGCTCCGAGTTGAGCTTTACACTTTTAATTGTTCGAATTAATTTGTTGGCAAGCGGTGTCGAATACCGTGCCGCGACTTGAATTCTCGATTGACAAAATAGAACTAATTAGCTGCCGAATTGCAGCTGCTGCTTGCGCTCAGCAAAGGCAAAGGGCAAGCAAAGCGAAAACAAATGCAATAAAACGAAATGCCGATAAGCATATACAAAACAACAGTTATGATCGTTACGTTAATTTGCTCTTTATGCTGCGCAGAGCATAGCTTATCAAAGAGATAAATATTAAGAGAAAAGCTGCTTTAATTGTTGTTTGGCGCGGATACCTGCGTAACCAAACAGACACATATGCATTTATTATTATTATTTTGTTATGTACAATTTTAGAACTATTTCCTTGTACTTATTAACTCAAATTAGATTTTTAACTAAATAAGTTGATCTGAATAATAAAACAATTCGTTTAATTCCATAGATGCCTTAGTACACTGGAGGAACGATAAGAATTTATGGAACACTGTGGAATCCGTTTATTTTCTATGTATAAATAAATATTTAATTTTTTGTTGTAATAAAGTGTTTAAATGTGTCTTAATTTTATATTGTTTTATACAGCACAATAATTTTTAAGGCATAAATCGCAAATCGATGAGTTTATGGATGTTTATGTGCATTCGTAGAAATTATGACGGAATCGAAAATTATCAAATCGAAATATTTCAGACATCAATAAGTCGATTACTGGTACGGAAAACGATATCGATATAAGCTAGAAATATTTATAAAATATAAGATGTTAAAATTAAATTTTTTATACTAATACTTAAATTAAAATTTCGAATTGCTCTGCAAAAAAGGAAATTAATAACATTTACTAAAAGAAGATATGCTGTATTTTTAATGAAGAATAAACTAATAATAATCGTATAAAATACAAATTATTTTCGCACAACATATCGAATTAAATATCGATTGGAAAAATAGAAAATATATTGTATTTCTATCATCCCTATGTGTGTCAGTAGATAGCTACACATATAACTTCTCTTCAAAATTTAAATTTGTTTGGATTTTTCGTCAAGATGGCTTCTGCAGGTTTGATTTACAATTATTTTATAATGCATACACCATCCATCCACCCAAAATACTCAACTCATTGAGCACTTTGCTTGTGTGCTGAAATACCAATATGTTTCTCGTTGAATTTTCCTCGTGGCTTTTGGCTTTCGACACGTAATGTACACTATGTACATATGTTTGGATGTATGCGCGTGTGTGTGTGTATGTAGATGTATATGTTACCAGCATTCCAATATATGTATGAATCCATTAACCGATATATGTACATATATGTGTTTATTGCATGCATATATACAAAATGAATACCATTAATATCCCAACTTAATTAAGACTTCTTTGTATTACTAATTATCTCTAAATATTTTGTATTAACTTATTAAAAATGTATATACATCCGTGATTATTGCTTTCGATTATTTTAACAGCAGGCAAGAAAGGCAAAAAGAATAAAGGCACCGTTATTTCGCTGCAATCGTTCCTTTCCAATGGCGATACACCCTCTGGAACGACACAGGTTTCCAAGAAAGTACGAAATCTAGATGGCGACGATAGTGATGACGGTGGCCACTCGTTACCGTTAGTTTATCAATTACCGACCGCACCGCGAGCGAATCGGATATTCGACGATGATTCGATTCCACACAGGCCGCCCTTCATAGCTTATATTAATAATTTACCATTCGATGCCGGCGAGGACGATATATACGAATTCTTTGGATCAATACATTTAGCTTCCCTGCGCTTGCCACGGGAAGATGGTGAAACGGGCCGTTCCCGTGGATTTGGCTACGTTGAACTGGAGAGTCGGGAGGATCTGATACACGTGCTCAGTCTGCCAGATCCTTCGATCAAGGGGCGTCGCATTCGTATCGAACTCTCCAATGAGAATGATCAACAGAATCGCCAGAAAGGCAATCGTCGCTTCGAGGGATTCGGCAATAGTAATGAGAACCGTGATTCTGGAAATTGGCGACGTGATAGTCAAAATAATGGAAGTAACTTTGGCGGATATTCAGGGAATTTCGATCGTGGTTTCAATCGCGAACGAAAACCGATCGCCGAACGAGAGGAAAATAATACTCCGGGCTCATGGCGTACAAATAGCCGTCAGCAATCGTCGGATTTCTCTCCGCCGCGAAGGGGAGGGGATCGCAATGACATGTCGGAGAAATATCGGACACGACACATCGATGCGAATGTTCGAGATGATGGGGCGGGATCTGCTTCGACGGAGGAGAGGCCAAAGCTAAATCTAAAACCTCGAACGTTACCCTTGCCGGAGATGGTGCATAAGCCCGAAGTGGAACATCAACAGCAACAACAACATGACAACGACAGCGACACAAAAGTGGTCAATGTTAAGCAGAGTTCCGTAAATGTCTTTGGATCGGCGAAGCCCGTAGATACTGCCACAAGAGAGCTAGAGATTGAGGAGCGCTTAGCGGAGGCACGTCGCCAGGAAAAGGTGCGCTACGACGAGGACGAAGCGGCTGCTGTCAACGAGAAGCTGGCTGAGGTGCAACTGGACAAGCAACACGATAGTGAAAATGCCAATGCTTCAACAGTCAGCTGGCGTCGCATCCACGATCCTTCGACCAGTGATGATACCAAAGTTAGTCCGGGAGTGCAGGGTAAATACCAATTTCATTTAATCTAATCTAATCTTTCATTTCATTATCAATATTCATTATGATTTTCAGGTGAACGGCGTAACGAAGATCAAGATCATAATAATAAATTAAATAAACCGCGGGACCGAAATGACAGGTAAAGTGTTTTTTTGGTCTAAAGAAAGCATTACGGTTGCAGTGACTCAGCAATTTGTATGCAGTGCTGCTCTCTCGCTGTCTTTCTCTTTCTTTCTCTCTCTTATAAACTACACATTCTCTCGCAAACAACAGAGCCTCCAGCGGGATTCGAACTCGCGACTGATTGATGTAAGCGATATAATGAGCTTTAGCACACAGAATGCAAAGACTCAACGTTTACGACCATCAATCATGTTAGTTTATCAACAAGGTACAGTTTGTCTCGAATGTGTTTTTACATAGGGAAGAATTCATATTTTCTAAATTCTTTTGCAAAAATATGTATGGATATTTCTAAACTACTTAACATTAAAATTAACAAGATTTATTTATTTATCTACTTGTGAAATTTAATATACAAAAATAATTAATTTTTCTCATTGTCTCTAAAGTGTTTTGACTAAGGAGATTTCGTATGGAATTTTGTACATTTTAGCCACTGATTGGGAAAAATTGCATATTATTAAGCATAGTGAAAGGAATTCTAAAAAATTTGGATCAGATCCATTAGAGGATATCTTAAGGAACATGACTGTATCAATGAAATCACATTAAATGAACCACCTGCTAAATTGACATATGTGGTGTCAAGGAAAATGAAAAAGTTTCAATAATTAGTACTGAAAAGCGGCTTTTGTTCGGCAAAATGCATGTACTCATAATTTGCTAGATGGCTCATTTAATGTGGTTTCATTGACACTGTTATGTTCCTTAAGCTATCCTCTAATGGATCTGATCCAAATTTTTTAGATTTCTTTTCACTATGCTTAATAATATGCAATTTTCCCCAATCTGGTGGCTAAAAGTTAAGTAGTTTAGAAATATTCATTTAATAGTAGAAAAATAAGAAAGTACTCACAAGTCAATAATTACATACATATTTTTGCAAAAGAATTCAGAAAATATATATATTTCCCTATGTAAAAACACATTCGAGACAAACTGTATGTTATGTTCCGACGAGACTTTCTTATGTCAATAGTACGCATTTTTTTTTTCTTAATATTTCTTTTTTATATTACTAGCCATGAAAATTTCTTTGTTTTACGGGTCTTGACTTTTGATGTTTTAATAAGGTATGACACGATTTCTTTCTGGTCGACTCTGGTCAACTTCCAATTCTATGTTTATAATTTCTATTTCTTTACCTTTTATTTAACCTCAGATTGGCATATGCAAAATCTGACGCACGTTAAAAGTCTGTTGACGCAAACTTATTCAAGTGACAAAATGTATGATATCAAATTATCTACATAAGTTTATTATAAGCTATTCAAAATTAGTTGGAGTTGAGATTGTTACTGCGTTTGAGGTTGATAATAATCATCGGTAGATTAAGAATTTAACCTAATAAAGATTCAAGACAAAAAATGTAGGAAAAGGGGTTCATTTGGAGAAACCAAGAAAAAAGGAAGGTTCTGACTTGGTTATATTTCTAATATAAGCCTGTGAACGCCGGGATTTTTGTCAGGGTATTCATTTACGGCTTGCCTAAGATGGCTGCTATTTGTTCTCAAAGAATAAACTAAAATATTATAAAAACAATTTTCTAAACAATTTATTTGTAGATCTGAGAATGCTAAAGCAAAAAATAACCAGAACCATGAAGCAAAAACTAGGGAGGAAAATAAAAATAAACGAGATCCTCGAAGTGAACAATTTCAGGCCAAGCATGCAGCCCAGCAGGGTGAACCTGTAAGTACAATTCACAAGTAACTACTTAAATTAAAATATTTAATTAAATTTGATTTGTTTTTGAATTAATTTAAAATTATTATTTTTAATAGTTTACCAAATAAAAAGACTGCTCATTTTAGAGAGCCACAATAATAATGTTAGTGGCTATATTATAATATGTTCATAATCTGTTACTGAGGGTTTAGGAGTATATTTGCTATGTGTGTAACGTTGCTTGCCCGTCCGTATAAGCTAGAGATTTGAAACTTGGGATATATTTTCGTCTATGCCGCGTCAGAAAATATTCTACGGTCTCTGGGTGGTTGGAATATCGATCAATCGAAATAAACCAAATAAGTCACCTAATTTAAAATCATAACTCTGGTGGCGTTCATCATATATACATACATACATATATACATGTATATCCAAATTTAAAAAATCCTGGCTTAGAGATAAAGTTCCACATCTTGAAATGTACTCATAAGTTTGGAAAGAAAATACGGAAAATTTCTTAATATCTTAAGTTATTATTTGTTTATTTGTAAATATGTTATTCAACATAGGTGGGATTAGTCATTAAAAACACACTATTCAATGTTTTCTCCGTTATATTTAGAGTGCCTTCGGGGATTAAATTAAACTTTGTGACTCTCCTAGATATATACCGTAGTAAAAATAAAATTGTGATATTTTTAAATTGCTGATTAGTTATTTAAAATCATTAAAAACATAAGATAGTATTTATAAAGATTTACCTGATACACTCGTTAAAAAATCAAACAATTTATTTTTAGGTTTTGCAGTCTTCCAACAAATATTCTGGACTTGACGATGAATCATCCGAATAAAAACTATTTCTATATTTGTAATAAATGATTAAAGAAAATAATTAACAAATACATTTTACAACAAGTTTAAAATAAAATCACATTACTGAAATAAAAAAAAATATAAAAAAATTGCAAATTCGACAAAAGAAAAATAGTTAAAACGGGTCAAGGGTCAACTTCAAAATTTGATGAATGCTTTAAAATAATTTTTTGTCGATGTACACTTCGGGATATATCGATAGCCTATCGGTTGGCTCAGTTCAGAAATATAAGTAACTATTACAGGATCGTTGAAAATTATTTTTGATATGCATCAAAATATAATATTAAAAAAAAAATACAAATAAGTAATATACGTATATATTTATTCTTAAATAGCTAATTTTCATCAACAATAATTCGGTTCTTTTGCCAATCGATGGCTTGGAAAATAATGACGTTACCTTGACATATCGATAAGTAAAAAACATGTCGATCATATCTTCCATCCCTATGCCGTATCGCATACACCTAGAAGCGGAGTTGTAAATTACAACTTGTATTGATAAAATATTTCTGAAAAGGACGCTAATTTAATATGGGAAGAAGGAAGTCGAAAAGAAAGCCACCACCTAAGAGGAAAAATATCGAACCCTTGGACCAACAATTTAATTGTCCATTCTGTAACCATGAAAAATCATGTGAAGTAAAAATGTATGTATGTTTTCAATATTTTTCCAACTTTTAATCCCTTCATATCTACATTATAGGGATAAAGGAAGAAACACAGCCAAAATAACGTGTCGCGTTTGCTTAGAGGACTTCCAAACGGGAATTAACTTTTTGTCGGAACCCATTGATGTATATAACGATTGGGTGGATGCATGTGAATCAGCAAATTAAGTTTAGTATTTTAATGAACAATAATATCCTGTTTCTAAAACCCTTTTTAATAATAATATATGTATAATTATACCTACCACATTATAATTGTTTCACGAACTGAATACGAAATGTTAATGTTTCGAAAGTTGAGTCCAAGAAAACTGCCGGTTGTCCTCTTGTCTTTATTTATAGAAACCAAAACATTTTTCTGCTACAGGTGGTACAGATAGTAAGTCAAGAAAATAATTGACAAAATGAAAAATATGTATGACGGCAAAGTGTAATTAAGATTTCTGTTATCTGTTATAGTGAAAGAGGCATAAGTAAAAAATCCATATCACTTTTGTTGCACTGCTTTTTATTTTCTTTCAGTGTATTACAGCAGCACTATTTATTAAAATAATTTTGCTTTTTTATTACAGTAAGAGATCACAATTTTAGGACATACATATAAACATAAAGGTCTCCTCAAAAATATATATTTGTGTACTTCAATGTTTAAAAAAAATTTTACTTAATGGAACATTGAGAATATATATTTTGTTGATCAATCAAATCTTATATTAACTTAATGATATAGGTTAGGTTAGGTTAGACGGCTCTGACCTGAAAGGTCATCGCATTTAGGCCATTTATTAGGATAGTGAGATTATTGGATCAAATGAAACAGGCAGTTGCATTTATGAATTTTGCGATTCTGGCTGGTCTTGTGTGCGCCAGCTGTATTAGGCCGGATAGGAAGTGACTATCATGAAAATTAACCGTATTTTTGCTAGTGCTGGGCAGAGTCAGAGGAAGTGTGCCGGAGATTCCACGTCATCTTTGTCTCTGCAGCTCCTTCAGAAATCGTTGTGTGGGATTTGGAGCCTACAGGCATGAGAACCCATTAACCAGTGACCAGTAACTGCCCGAATAACAGCGGAACAATTACTGCGGCTTAAGTAGCACAGTTCTCTAATGGGCCAAGTTTGGCGGGCAATACGACTACAGTTAGCGTTTAGCCATTTGTTGTTAGACCTGTATCTATTTAGTTCTTTTACTTTGAGCTTACAGGTAGCTAGAGGCATACTCACACCTTCTTTTCCAGTGAGGAGGGGTAGTAGAGTGCCTTTCCTAGCTAGTTCATTAGCATACAGTTGCCTTCTATGTTACTGTGTCCATGCACCCAGATTAGGCTAATAGCATGCTGCTCAGCCATCTCGTGTAGAGTGTGGAGCGAAGTGCTCGTTAGATGCGTAGTTCAGCCATTCGCTGAACCTTGTTGAGCTGTTTTAGAGTGGTTTGCTTTTTAAGGCAGGCCACCATGCTATGACCCCATATAAAAGGATGGGCCTAATGATGGATAGGTACATCCATCGGACAATATTTGGGGACATGACCCATTTGACTCTGATGGATTTCCTACAAGTGAAAAGTCAACGGTTGCCTTCCTAACCTTTATCTAGGCTTTTATATTGCAATCCAATTTCTTGTCCAGTCTCAACTCTAGAAAGCTGGCACTGGATTTGAAAGAAAGGTTGTTTTGTTCAGTCTTGGGAGGACTGGGGAAGAAAATTTTGTATTTCCTTGTGAAAAGAACTAATTCAGTTTTTGTGTGGTTTACGCTTAAACCACAACTATTTGCCCATGATGACAGTATTTTTAATTTCCCTGTCATTAGGTCACATAAGGTTTGAGGGTACTTTCCTCTGAAAATGACAGCAACATCATCCGCATAGGCGACGGTCTGGCAGCCGCCCCCCTCCTTATACCGCAGCAGTTTGTTGACCGTTAGATTCCATAAGAGAGGGGACAGGACTCTCCCTTGGGGCGTTCCTCTGCTGACGTACCTGGAAAGAGTTGACGATTCTAGTGTAGACGTCACAATCCTGCTTGTAAGCAATTGATTGATCAGTCCCACCAAACCGGCGTAAACCTTCAGGTCCATCAGGGCTCCAGCTATCGCTTCAGGGACAACATTGTTGAAGGCACTTTCAATGTCCAGTGTTTTCTTTGCTAAGGAACGGTGTCAGTAATATGATCTCACCCGACCTAAAGCAATTTTGAGTTAAGGGTTGCTCAGAGCACCCTGGAAAATGGGTCCTAAGCAGGATCTCTTCTCTTTTAAGAAAACCTAGAACGGGGTTGGTTTTAGAAAGAATTTTTCTAAGCCTTGCGGCTTCATTTGTTGATTCTATCTCCGTGAAGAAGTCTTTCCATGATCTTTTTGCATTTCTGATGGCCTTCTTGTATTCCGCCAGACTAAACTTGTATAAAGACCAGAGTGAGTCTTCATTTTTTGTAAGTATCCCAGTTTGCCTGGCTGTGCAACACAAAATGTTTTTATATCGCCGGTAAAGATAGACGCTATTGTGGATTAATTTGGACTGTGAAATGTATAATGGTGTTAAGTTACAATATTAATTAAATTTAAGTATTAACGCTAGATGTAAATTTATATTTCAGAATTACCCCTCAATTAATCCTCCATTGGAATAATCTTTGCACTGCGAACTTGTGCAGTTTAAATTAAAGATATCAAATTTATTTGACAATAATACCCAAGACCTTATGCAAAATGCAGGCTGACATAAAATTGTCGGTGATATAGTTTGTTTTTTTTTTTTACAGATTGGGTCTAGGGAAAATTAGTCAGTATAACGCTATTTAAAGGGAGTTCCGTTCCAAATTTGATTATAAATTGTGTCATTCCATTTTTCATATGGGTTATCATTAGACTTTGACGTAAAAATACAAACTGACTGTAGGTAGGAATCAAATTTTGATCTCTCAGATTTCAGAAGTGTAACCAAAATGCGATATAAGGTAATAAGATTTATCTTAAAATTATATGTTTAGTTGAAGATCTTTTATTTCTCCCCAATCTTCGTTTGCCCTCGTACTCCAGCTGACTTCTTATACTCAGATTAAGGCACTGCTCGGTGTGGTTATCTAGCATAAGTTAATAAATGGCGAAATAGATTCTTTTCGGCTTTTCGGCTCTTAGTCAGTTCCTGTTTGTGTCATCTGCAAATTTTGCAGTGTATTCCTCTTATTAAATTTTCATTCAAATACTAACATATCTCCATGAAATCTCTTGACGTGCTTAACTAAAGTAAATTTAACTTATCCCACTTACCTACACTGACTTACCGTTTATTTTGAAAAGTGTCTAGCAAAAAAAAAAAACGAAAAGCGTTTAAATTCCAATTTGTTTCATATTATTTGAAAAATCAGATTAGTTTTTACTAATATATTAATTAATTAATTAATTAAAATGAGTCAAAAAGTGAAAACATATCCAAAATACATGTCACAAATTATTTTTAAGAAAGTAACATATTTGGCGCATAAAAGTTTAAATAAGGAGGTTAATACTTATTATGATATCCTTTAGCATCACCCACTTCCCTTAACTTATTATTTATAGAGGATACCAGCTTACGGGTAGTTTCTGGGCTGATACACTCATCCACTTATCCAGCAAAACATTTTTGAGATCCTGTTTGATGGATATGTTGTTATTCCGGATTTTATTTTCCAGTAAAGACCACAAATTTTCATAACATTTACATCTTGAGAATGGGTCGGTGGTATTATAATTATGTGGGGCAGTTCCAGATAAGCCAGGACTGTAATATTCCGAACTTATGCTTGACGTCGTTGTCCTGGTAGAACCGTTGAGTTCCTAGCTTCTCGACACTTTGGAGTAAATTTTCCTTTAATTTGTCGAAGTACGCATGCTACACATGGTACACATGTTTCAATAAATACCAATACATGCCCATACCAGGCTCCATCCGAGCCAAAAATGTTGAATTTGGACTTATCTTCAAATATGACTGTATTCAAGAACTCAAAATCCTTGTCCAAGTGGATTTTGGCGAACGTCATCATAGACTCGATATTTTTTTGCGCTTAGAAATTGCTTTTTCCGTGGTACTCGGGCTTTCAAGTCATAGTTGCGCAAAACCTGGAGCGCAGTTTCCACACTGTAATTTTCCCCATTTCATGCTACACCTGTTGAGTCAGTTTTGAGCCGATAGCTTAAGATTTCCCCTTATTTTCCTGATGATCCTCCGCTCGTCCTATTCGGTGAAAATCTTGTTTGGTGCCATTCCGCCCTTGCCCTCCATCCGATTGTCGTCGATGAAACTCCGAATGATGTTGTACACAGTTGAGTTGCTTAGATTGACCATTTCAGCCATTTGGCAATGTGAATAGACGATTTTGAAGTGTTCCAAGATAAGTTTCCCTTGTTCAATGGTAGTCCGTTTGCCCGAGCACCCGAGATGCAGTATATAATTAAACTGACTAAGGAGGATTGGTCTATTAAGACCGAAAATATTCAACTTGGCGTAAAAAATCGGTGACCATAAACTTAGGTACTTTTTTACATAAAAGGTGCAGGTGGGGAAGCCCCAGTTTATTAGGGTCATATATTAATTTTGGTGGTTAACATATATACCTGTCATCGGTCTTTGGAATTTTTGAAAAATAATTAATAATTAGTTTAGGTAGGCAATTAAAATTTTTCCTAGACACTTTACAAAATAAATGGTGAGTCACTGTATATCATTCTTTTCTCTTTCATTCTTAAGATTATCTGCGTTTCTCAAATCTTTGTAAAAAATTGTAGACCATTTTATAATTATTTTATTTTATAATAAATATTAATTTTATATTCAAAAAATCGGGCCGGGCTAAGGTGTTAATCGTACCGTGCCGATAGTCAGCCTGGCTGGGGGCCCGGTATACAAATAGCCCAGTCATAAACGGTGTGCTCAGGCAAATGGCGACCGCCTGTTCTATTCAGCCTTACCCGGGTATCGCGGATCTCTGCTCGGGTGGACACTCATTTCTCCGCAGCTCGTGGGACTAATTATGTCAAGAAAATATACGAATTTAAGCATTCCGCAGGATCTCCCAGCGGAAGCTGTCGCAAGACAGTTGGAGGATCGAGGCCTAGACGGTCAGAGATCCTCCAGTGTGGTAGACCCGCCTCCACACCGTGCTACTCCAGCACTGTATAGGAGAGTGCCACAGGCACAGCAAGCCCCGAACCGTTCAATCGAGAACCGGGGCACTCAATGGCGAAGAACCCTAAGGGTGGCAGACCAGCCTCCACCCCGGGCTATTCCAGCGCCAACCGGAGGAGCGCAGCAGACACGCAGGAATGTGGTCGGACCATCCCGACCACAACACCTCGCACCAAATGCTGCTGCTAAGCAGGGCGGACGACGCCCAAAGAAAAAGGAGGAGTTCCTGCCACCGAGGGGCGAACCAGGTGGGTTGGATGACCCGAATCGGCGGAACCTATGTGGTTCACGGGTCAAATGGTACCTCCGGTACCTCCAACAAGGGCTTGCTCCAGGTGAGGCCTTAAAGAAGGCGAAGGAGCCAAGGGAGCCAGCTGTGGCACCGACACCAGCCATAAAGAGGCGTAGCAACACCCTCACGCCACCGACGGCAACCCCAAAAAGGGCTTGCCCGCAGGCGGAAGCTCCCAAAGCACAAGATCCAGCAGTTGTAGGAATACCGGCCAACATGGCCCCAGAAGGCTTGAACATGCGTCCAAGCACGTCACGTGCGGCCATGAGGACCAACCCTCTAGCAGCCGCCGGACCTCGATCGTCATACGCGGATATGGCGAAAAAAGTGAAAGTGGCCGTGATACCTGTGGAATACCCCCAGGTAATGCTTAGTCACGAAGACATGTCGGTGCTGGAAAACACCATCCTAGACGAGGTGGTTGAGTCTGGATGGGCGGTCTCGTTCGCGGGCATTCATTTTCGGGTGGGATTCCTGATCATTGAGTGCTCCAACGAAGACTCAGCCAACTGGTTGAGAGCCGTCGCACCGAAGCTGCGTTTGTGGAAGGGCGTGCCCCTCACATGCAAAGTGGGAGACGAAATACCGTCGCCCCACAGCATTACCATCTATTGCCCAAGAAGCATAGACAGGACCTCGGAATTCATTCTGGCTCTGATAAGGAACCAGAATAGTATGGATATCGAGGCCTGGAAATTAATATCCAGGAGAGACGAAGGAGGTGGATCACTCCTGGTTATTGGGATAGACGAGCTTTCCAAAAAGGCTATAGAGGAAAGAGGACATCAACTCTCTTTCCGGTATGGGACCATCCATGTGAATGGTCTCAAAAAGAAGGTCGGGGCAAACAAGCCAACCGAACCAAAAGACAGGGAAGCAAATGTGGAGGACATCCCCACCACATCTTTGGCCCCCGTGGCAAAACCGAGCATCCACCCGCTACAGCCCGCCGACACGTCGGAGGACCTCGCAGAGGACGAGGATCTGGCGGATGTGACGCTCTGTCACGAAGAGGAAGTGGAGGACCACGAAGTGACGATGTCCCCACAGGAGTTAGCGGAGGAGCTGCAAGAGGATGCGGCAGTTGCTGACGTCACAATGACGAGCAGCGGTGACGAAGGCAGCTCCAGGCCCCAGACACCATGGCAACTGGAGCCCATCCTCTAGTTGATGACTAGAATCATCGATACCAGGCTAGCCCAGGTGAACATTCACCACGCCAAAGCAGCCTCAGCGGTGCTGGCTAGAATGTTCACCAAAGAACATCTTGGGCTAGCCCTGGTACAGGAGCCATGGGTGTATAACGGCATTAAAGGCCTTTATACATCCGAATCGAAGGTAATCTGGGATCAGAGAAATCTAGCCCCCAGAGCATGCATCATGGTAAGGAAAAATATTAATTTCATTATCCTTTCAGAATTTTTAACTAGAGATTGTGTCCCGATAATGGTCCAGGCCACTGGCGACACTGCCTCTATGGTGGTAGTGTCGGCGTACTTCGCAGGAGATGGACCCTGCCCACCACCAGAAATTGAGAGACTGGTGGAGTACTGCAAGACGGAGAAGATGCCGATAGTTATCGGATGCGATGCCAACGCGCACCACTCGATATGGGGCAGCAGCGGCATCAACATAAGGGGTGAGTACCTCACAGATTTTATTGCTAAATATAATCTAGAAGTAGGCAATGTCGGATCTACACCGACATTTGTAACAAGGGTTAGGGAGGAGGTCCTCGACATCACCCTGGTCAGTCGGTCCCTAAAACCTCATCTTAGGGACTGGCACGTCTCACCAGAGGAATCTATGTCAGACCATAAGATAATCCTATTTAAGCTGCAGCTAAATACGGATAGTAGCACCCCCAGTAGGAACCCCAGAAAGACAGACTGGGAAAAGTTCAAGTCCACCCTAGAGCTCAACCTCTCCAACGGGACATCTGGTATACCCAGAACCCCACCTGAGCTAGAGAGAGCTGTAGGAAATCTAAATAAAAGCATAACAGATGCTTTTATGGATAGTTGCCCGTTAGGGAAAAAACGCATGGTCAAAGATGCTCCCTGGTGGAACGAAAGCCTGGAAAGGCTACGTTTAACTACACGTCGCCTCTTCAACAAAGCAAAGAGAGACGGAGAATGGGAGAGGTACCGTGAAAGTCTGACCTCCTATAACAAGGAGATTAGGAAGGCCAAAAGGCAGAACTACAGAAACTTCTGCGAAGGCATTGTTAGCACAAGCGAAAGCGCCAGGCTCCATAGAGCAATGTCGAAGCGATCGCCTGATGCTAACCTAGCATTGAAACGTAGAGACAACTCCTTTACGAACAGCAACATGCAAAGGTTAGAGCTCCTCTTCGAGACGCACTTCCCAGGTAGCATAACCTATCGGGAAGAAGATATCGTGAGAGAGAGCAGGTATAGACCGTCGACTGTCGACTGGGCATGTGCCAAGCTGACAGTCACAGCCGAAAGGCTGAAATGGGCAATTGGTACTTTCCAGCCCTACAAGTCTCCGGGCTTAGACGGGATATCGCCAGTATTCTTACAGATCGGTAAGGACTTACTCCTCTCCCGCATCAAGAAGATACTGCAGGGTAGCCTTGCCCTCGGTTTCATACCGTGCGCTTGGAGAAGTGCTAGGGTGGTCTTCATCCCCAAGGCAGGGAAGAAAGACATCACCAACCCAAAGTCCTTCAGACCCATCAGCTTGACATCGTTCTTACTGAAAACATTGGAAAAGCTGGTGGACCACGACACTAGAAGCACTCTGCTGAGGCAGAGTCAGCTGCATGCAACGCAGCAGAGCGGGCAGGTCTACGGACACGGCACTTTATCAGCTGGAGAGCATGTTAAGCTTAGCAGTTGATAATGAGGAGATAGCACTGTGCGCCTTCTTGGACATAGAAGGTGCCCTTGACAACACGTCACACGATGCCCTTCGTACGAAAGTGGCCTGGATTCCACTACCAGTAGGTGGATACTGGCACTACTGGGGTCCAGACAAGCCACCTCGTCGGCGCATGATACCAAGGTAACAGTCTTAACCACCAAAGGCTGCCCCCAAGGGGGTGTACTGTCTCCGCTACTCTGGAGTCTGTTAGTAGACGAACTGCTCAACAGACTTACCACCAGAGGTATACAATGTCAAGGATATGCCGATGGCATTGTCATAATAGCGCGAGGCAAATTTGCGATATAGTCCAGACAGGGTTAAAAATAACGAGCGACTGGTGTATGGAGGTTGGACTCAACACAAAACAGTCATCGTCCCCTTTACTAGACGGTACAAGCTGCAGTACAAGTAGGGAAGTTAAGTACTTAGGGGTCACGATTGACAGCAAGCTAAAGTTTGGCACCCAAAACACGGTATCGAAGTGCTCAAGAGCGCTCTATAAGTGTCGAAGTATAGCCGGAAAGTCATGGCGCACATCACCAAAGATTATGCGATGGCTATACACAATAATAGTAAGACCCATGCTGACGTATGGAGTAACAGCATGGGGCGATAGAGCGCGGCGTATCACCGTGAAAAGAGAGCTGCAGAAACTGCAGAGATTGGCCTGCGTATGTATGACAGGTGCAATGCGCACCTGTCCAACAATGGCCTTGGAAGCTTTAATGGAGCTAACACAACTCCAACACACAATAAGGCTCCAACAGAAAGCTACACTTTTAAGGATGTCAGCGGAAGGAGTTGGGGGCAATCACATCCTTAGCCAAAAAGATGACCTACGACTTTCAGACGAACTTCCCCCATTGGGGAACCTTCATTGGTCCGACCTAGGGACGAAATGGCATCCGAATACATATTCGAACGAAATTTCAAAGTTCATATCAGTAGCAAAAAAGAATGGACGTCACTAAATGACATCCATCCTATGAAACCGCACACCATAAAATGGTACACCGACGGATCACACACCAACTAGGGTACAGGCCTAGGAGTGGTGGGCCCTCGGATATCTTATCATAAATCCCTAGGAACGCAAACCAGCATATTCCAAGCTGAGGTGTGTGCGATAGGAAGGTGTGCGGATCTTAACCTGGTGCGCAACTATCGGAATACGGATATATCCATCCTATCCGACAGCCAAGCAGCGATAAGCGCTATTAGTGGGACGAAAATCACTTCTAAAGAGGTCCTAGAAGCACGATCCAGACTTGACCGACTCGGGGCAACCAATAGGCTCACCCTAAGATGGGTCCCGGGCCACACGGACATAGTAGGGAACGAACTCGCCGACAGGCAAGCAAGATTGGGGGCGGAGAGAACCCTAGTAGGACGCGAACCGTATTGTGGCATCGGAAGGTACACGATACGGCAGGAGCTTAGAAACGAAGAGAGACAGAGGAGGCAGCGGAGCTGGGCAGAGGCACCAGGACTCCGACAAGCCAAATGTCTTTATATATAGCCATGAGTACAAAACAATTTTAGAATACCCACCGGTCTATTGACGGGACTCATAAGTCACCTAGCCAAGCTAGGTATAATTAGGAGCGGACTCTGCAGGTTCTGTGTAGGCGAGGAGCAATCCTCAATGCACATCCTAGCAGAGTGTGTCGCCTTAGCAAGGAAGAGAAGCAACATCCTAGGAATGCACGTCATGATGAGCAATGACATACTCGCCATCAACCCCATAAATATTCTAGCATTCGTGCAAGAGCTTGGGTTGATGGAGGAGCTTTAAGCTCAGAAGGGGGCACAATAGACCTATCAGGTC